>CM042150.1:55984536-56013333 GCA_023376005.1 Doryteuthis pealeii
GCATTAGTATACTCTTCCATCTTGGTTTTAATTAACCTTTTGAAAATTTAGCCACCAAAAGGCTACAGAGCCCAATCTGTCTGACTGTTTGGTTGTAACTGGGAATTTCCTGCTTTTCCCAAGGACATTAGCACAAAATAAAATACAAACAGCTTTGACTGGATTTTGAACTCAGATCAATAATTAAATTTTCTTTCAACAATTACCATTATGTCACATACACTTCATATAATAATTGTAATATAGTTTGCTATAACAATAAATTGTTACATAATTATTGGATCCCTAATACGTATATAAGGTATTGTAGAAACATAATGGCGATTAGTGCAGCCCACAGCCTTGAAGGATGAGTGACAACGCTTGACCTCACTCTCAAATTGCCTTCCGGGGATAAATCGTGAGAACCAGAAGGCATAGAAGACCCCGTCTTCCGGTTTAAGGATAGAAGTAACTCAGTCAGCTAGAAGGTAGCAGCGAGGTCGAAGGGGTAAGTCGTGTTATACACGTGGTCCCTCAACTGCGCAGGTGTCTGGGTTGGGGATTTGGAAATAAAGTAACATCAACGTAAATCGAAGTCTTGTGTTTATTACCTAAAAACTAACAATGACACAGGGCTTCTGATAACGAGAAATCCCCATAGAAGACCAGACCCGAAGTCCCCAAGAAAGTCAACACCAGACGCTAGACCAGACCAAGATAGATGATAGACGATCAGAATAGCAAAGCCGGCCAGAAGTAAAGACGACTAGAAGCAAGAAGTAAGAAAAGGGTATACAACAATATATCGATTGGTACTGTGAAAACGTCAGTATATAACAAAATGAAGAGAGTTCAATATCAGTGATAGAGCATATATATCAATTAGGATAGCACAGACATAAACAGTGGAGCTTGGTAACTGTCAGTTTCTTGCCTATGTGATCTTTAGTCCAATGATTGCTTTATCCATCCACCATCCTGCTATAAATAAGATAGTAGGGAATACTGGGTTCTCTAACCATCCTTGGAGAAAGAAAAACTCTGAATTCAGAATATTAGAAGTGTTATTTGAAGATGATTTGGGACACTGGAGCTCCAATCTGTTATTGGATCATCCAAAAACTGTTGATAGTTCTACACAAGCCATCATCACTTTAAACAAAACCACCTGTGTAGATCATTTGTTAAATTTCAGCTTAGTCAATGCTGATGAATGAACATCTTTTATTCTTTTATATATATATAAGTGTATTTTGGCAGCATTTTTTTCTTTTAAACATGTTTCGTTAAACTGTATTGATGATTCTTGTCGGACGAGTTTTTGTTAGATCCTTTCTAATTTTCTGGCCATCTTTTTAATGTCAGGGTGGAACTGGTGTAGCAATGCACCAAAGGTTTCTTTACGAGCACTTTTAGCATGTCTATCTGCCATCTTCAGGTGTGAAACTGATGGGATGTTTCGTGTGTCTCGTTTTTAAAACGAGCTGTAACGTAGAACTTGAGTGGGAGGTAATAAAAATTGGTAGTGGTATATATATATAATATTATATTATAATACACACACACATACAATATAATTTATATTACTATAAACATTTTGGGGAAGTGATTGCTCAAAATCTATTAGAATTTGTTTTTTTAAATTGCTTGATTTCTTATTAAGTAGAGCCAATAAAAAATCTTAAGCATTAAAATGTTCACAATATTAAATACTTCCCATGATTGAGTTTCATGTATAATGGTCTGCGTGATCATTAGAGTGATATATATCTGAAGATTGTGCAGGCCATTATATATAAAATTCAATTATGGGTAGTATTTAATATTGTGAACATTATCCTATTTTGTACATACATAAATATGTATGAGAAGTAAATACACAAGCGATGTGTTTTGATATGGCTTTTTTTAGCCTTACATTTGAATAGGTATGCCCGCCTAATTAATTAATTATTAATTAATTAACTTTCAAAATTAGGTATGACTTCAATTAAGCACATATTCTCCCAAAAATAAATATGTATGTGTCTGTGTCATGGTTATCTTTCATTAGCTGTTTTGTTAACTCATCAATAGATGCCAAACTTAGAGATGAGTCGCAGGAGTTTTCTGAGGACGAACTCATAAGTGACATTCTTTTGTCAACACCTATACATGGACACACCAACCAACAATTTTGTTAGTATAACCTGAGGAAGTAGAAAACTAGTTTGTCATTTTTTAAATTTTTTTTTTGCCTGTGTGACAATCTGTTTAATTTAAATTTTCCTGACATCCTCCTTGGAACTATCTTTGAAACTGAATATTCAATTGATTCCAAAATATCAAAATAATCCACCATTCATATATATCCATGAGTATCTGGCAGATAAAAGGTATATTTTTATTACTTGTAATAGTGTTCACCATTGTTTTACCTTATATACTTTTGTTGCAATTCTCATAGCTATTGTTGAATCATGATGAGTCGAGAGAGATCAGCAGTCTTTCTTTGGAATGAATGATCTTAAATGAATGATTATTGGCCTCTTTTAATGGATGTTTGCTGCTGCTCTTACTCCTGCTGGTAAGGTTTCTATATAGAAGAGGTGATTCTGTTTGTGTCTTATACCAGTATATAATCCAACAACCTTATTGTTTCATTTTCTTTAGGACTTGCTCAGTCAGGCTCTTGGGGTTGCTTTGATGAGTTCAATCGAATTGAATTACCTGTGTTATCAGTAGCTGCTCAGCAAATTGCAATTATTCTTACCTGCAAAAAGGGAAACCCAATTCATCTTCACTGATGGTGACACTGTCGACATGGATCCTGAATTTGGACTTTTTTCTAACAATGGTAAGTATTCATTGTTATGTGGCAATATTGATAATCCTTAAACCAAACATTAACAAAAATCTTATCTATTTACAATGTTCAATCAAATACAAAAAGAAAATTGATCATATGATTTTATTCTTATATTTTAAAAATATATTTTAGTTTAACCTTGTTGTACATTTTAGTTTAATATTTCTTGTACCAATGCTTTTTTTATATTAGAAATATTATTTAAGCAATTATCTCCCTTTGTCTATAGCAACAGAGCCCTAGTGACTTAGCCATAAACAGATGAGAAAATCATGCGATTGGCTAAAGGCCTTTGTCGGCGACCAATCAGAGCACAACGTTACGAGGCTCAGTTTGGGCCGCCAATTTTGATAGTGGAAAACTGCTATCAGGCCCTTTTTTAGCTGGGACTCTGGTCAAGCACAACGTGTTTTATAACAGCAGACGTCGGGAAGATGGAGTCAATGAAACAGCATGGGGCCGTAGATTTTGTAAAAGTCAATACAAGAGACAGATAAGTTTAGCAAAGGCATTAATTTGCAAAACCATTACACACCATTACATCATTATAACAATACATTTGTAAACCCTGCATACACTTTGTACCTCAACCTTACATATTGTATTTCGTATGTTAAATGTTCTCTTGTTTGATAACATATTGTTTTGTTTATAAGCCTTGTTGTGTTCATTACTGTAATCTTTATCCTTGTCTTATCTTGTCTCTATAATTCCAACATTTAAAACCTAATGCTTGTTTTAGAAAATTCTAATAATCAATGTCCTGAAAATTAGTAAAAAAATAGTATAGGTCAATGGAACCCTATGTTAGTATGCATTTAATTTTAAGACTAACAGCAACAAATAATGAATTAAAACTTAGTTTAATTCTAAACAATTTATTACAGAACAAATAAAACAATGACTAACAATATAGTACTTCCTGTGAATAGAGTTAAGTTTGAGAGACTTACCGGTGTGATGGAGAAGATATCAGGTATCTTAATGATTTCTTGGAGAGAATTTCAGGTCGATGTCTCATTTGATCAGGTCCAGAATGTATCGGAGGGTTTTTGGTATTTTGTGCCAAAACTTTTGGGATCATCATGTGATTGGTAGTTCTCAGATTGGTAATCACAGAAAGCCTCTCCCTCACTTAACCCCAAACACAGGAATAAACATTTAGCTGACCCAACAAAAGATTTTCAGTGATGAAGAATTAAGGATGGATATATAGAGTTGAATAATATCAAATATTTCTTTGATAGGATTCAAAATAGAGACCTCAAATGTACATATAAATAAAGTTTACATATGTACATATATATATATATATATATATATATATATATATGAAGTAAATGGAAGTGAATCCAACAGTATGAATTAAACATTTATAGAAAATGTTTAATAACATCATTTGTTTTTTCTAAAAATGTTTAATTCATATATATATATATATATATATAATCATCCACAGACACCATGTTTCTATGTATCATGTCTCTTCATTGTGGCTAGACATTTGTAAACTACCTACAGCCGAGATAGAAACCTGATTGATGCAGCATCAGTCGGACAGCTTAACCACTCGGCTATCGTCACCTTCAGAATGGGAAGGGGATTTTAACTGTTTTAATACACACATCTGTATGTATGTAAAGGCCGCCATAGAGTGCTCCATCTCTTTTATAGGAGAACATTGCAATTACGCTTTAGTTGGCAGTTATCAGCGAAATCCCCTCCTTAGTGCTCAACTCCCTGGGGGATTGGGAGCATATATAGTCATCCACAGACACCATGTTTCGACGTATCACTTCTCTTTAGTGTGGCTAGACATTTGTAAGCTACCTACATATATATATATTCAAATATATAGAGTAAAATATTTATAAACCTCAGTGGGTTATGTAAATATTCATCATGATTCTTTTCCTTTTAAAAATGATTTGGTAGATAAAAATATTAAAACTGAATTTTTTTTTTGCACATGAAAATGTTGAATAACAAAGATGAGATAAGTTGATTTTGAAAAGTATTTTATCACACTTGACTTGTACAATCCAAAAGTAAGTTGCCATAAACATAGTTACAAGGCAAGAGTAACATGCTGTAAGAAAGTATTATTTGGATTATTGGGACTATTGTTCTCATCTTTATTGTTATCTGTACAATTTTTCGGACAATGTGCCCTACAACCTTCTTCAGGTATTTCTTGTCGGATTTGAGAACCTTCTTTTCAAACTTGGGAACCTTAGAGGGTTACCGAATTCAAGAAGGCTCCCGAGTCTGGCAAGAAATACCTGAAGAAGGCTGGAGGGCACATTGGCCAAAACGTTGAACAGATAACAATAGAGATGAGGACAATAATCCAAATAATACTAATTATCAAGCTTCATCTCAAAAATTCAAAGAAACTGTAACATAGTATATTTTTTAATGCTTGTAAAATGGAGGGACCAGTATACCATTAAAAAAAGAAAGAAAAAAAAAGATTCCACTTCTATTTTAAAAGTTAGGAACTACTACAATAGAGATCTTATATCCTTAATTTTATAATCTTTACTTATCAGCATTTGATACAATTCTTTTTTTGAGTCCATTTGAAAGATTTAGTTGATCTGTTATTAATTTTTGTATGTCAGAATCCTGGATATGCTGGACGGCAAGAATTGCCTGAAAATCTGAAAATCAACTTCCGAACTGTGGCTATGATGGTACCAGACCGTGCCATTATTATGAGGGTGAAGTTAGCCAGCTGTGGATTCCAACAAAATGTAGTTCTATCCAAAATTTTACACTCTCTACAAACTTTGTGAAGAACAACTTACAAAACAGGTAAGTGATTTTAGATTTAATTATAAATTTATAATTTATACTTATAACATAATGAATATATGGCGTGAACATAAATTTGTCAGGTCGGACAGCCGGATCTCTCCACCGAAAAAGACGTTCTCCCAACTGCCAAGTCCTTGCCGCCTGCAACAATTTTTTCCAGTAGTCCTTCGCCAAAGCTCACTCGCCTCTCAGTGTTTTCATCTGCAAGATCAGAACGCAACTGTCTTGGTGTGGGAAGGCAGGCCTTAAATAATCATTAACTGCCCTGACCAAGATCCCACATCCAGGTCAATTGCTCCCAGCACTGCGATTGAAGTGTAGGAAATTTGCATATGCGCCAACAAGGTAGTCTGGTTTCAAGCCACGACTCATGATCAGGAGGATGCGAGTTCAATCTCTGAAGGCATTCGCTACACTCTACCCTGAACTCATTTTGCAAGCCGGATGTTTGTGCTTGCATTGAGCTACGACATACGTAATCTCTCTTGCTACACATAAACAGCATAATTCCGAAATAACATGAAATGAGTACAAAAATCTATCTCTGTATAGTAAATATAGATTTACCAGTCTTGAAACACTTTTGAACAGCAAATACACAATGTGCACAGGTCCAATGTGCACCGGTCCAATATGCACCCTGTATAAAATTTCTCATCACCATCTTTTTTGCCCAATCTTCCATAAATTTTTGGATATTTCCAATGCATTTTTATAGTAAAAATCATGTCCAATGCATTTTTTTTAGTAAAATCATTTCCAATGCATTTTTATCGTAAAAATCATGTCCAATGCATTTTTATAGTAAAATCATGTCCAATGCTTTATAGTAAAAATCATTTCCAATGCATTTTTATCGTAAAAATCATTTCCAATGCATTTTTATAGTAAAAATCATGTCCAATTTTTATAGTAAAAATCATTTCCAATGCATTTTATAGTAAAAATCATTTCCAATGCATTTTTATCGTAAAATCATTTCCAAATGCATTTTTATCGTAAAAATCATTTCCAATGCATTTTTTTAGTAAAAATCATTTCCAATGCATTTTATAGTAAAATCAATTTTCCTATGCAATCAGTATATCATTTATGATCCTTAGAGAAAATATAAAAGCTAGTAAATTTAAAAAAATGTAAATGTTCAGAAAAAGAAAAAAAAAGAATGAAGATGACAGAAATTGACTCTTATCTGAATGGTGAATGTAAGTATTATGTATATCATAATTTCTTTGTACTTTTTCTGGGAGCATTCTACATAGATATACAGATAAGTAACAATACTCAACATTTAAACATTTGGTATGTGTCCAAGATATCTCATTGAGGAAATGTCTGCTATAAAATACAAAAACAAAATTATGATATATGTAATATGTAAAATAAGCGCGTGGTCAAATGGTTAGAGTCGTAAGAAATGGACTTGTCAACTCGAGTTCAATTCTTGGATGAAGCTGTTTCACATGGCCCTAATATCCTTGGAAAAGGTATGAATCCAATTCTCCCTCCAGCTATGGATAAATAGCAGGGTAGACTGGGCTCTTTAACCATAGCTCACTAACCACTCTAGGAAAAGGAAAACTCTGAATTCAAACCTTTTGAACTCCGCATAAAAAATTGACCTTGTGTCCCATCCTGCTCGTGCGGAGGGATTGGTAAATATATATATATATATATCTAATATTTATGTTCACCATTCAGATAAGAGTAAATTTCAGTCATTATATACATTTATTTTTTTATTAAGTATTTACAAAAAAATTTTTTTTTAAAACAAAAAAAACATATTCAACTCACTACAATTCACCGACCCACTATATTCATTTAATCTTTCACTCCCTCACATCCACTAAGGGGTGGGTTTAGCTCAGTTGCTAGAGAATTCGCTTAGGAATCATAAGGTTCCCATTTCAATCCCAGTCCCTGCCAACTCAACACATGAGTATCACAGCTTGGGTAATCTGATCTGTGTGGGAAATATTTGGGAACTGATGTTAGGTGTAGTGCCTTACCATGGCAAAAAATCTCTCTAGTCTAACACTAGTGAAAAATAAGAAATATACATTTTTTATATTGAGAATTTACATAAAAACACTTCAATTCAGTACAATTTACCCACCCACTATATTCATTTAATTTTTCATTCCCCCTACATCCACTAAGAAAATGACGACTTACTGCCAATATATCAATTTTGGGGACTAAAATTTAACTGATCACTAAAGAAAATGGAGCTTACTCTTATCTGGATGGGGAATATAAGTATTACATTTTGAGATAATGTTTTGTTGTATATTACTGAAGACATTTCCTCAAATAGATATTCTGGACAAGTTCCAAGCATTTATTTTTCCTTTCTAGCTCAACAAACAAAAACAAAAAAAGTAATTTCTGAACAAGAGAATCACTAGTGTTGAAAAATAGATTTATTAGAAGAATCCAACATGAAAAAAAATCTTGATTAAATCTACAACAGCTTCCAACATCTCAACTGAAACAGAATATACTAAAAAAGTTCTTCTGTGTACACATTATTGAAGTCAGTCAGTCAGTATACTGTTGGTTTGGACAACAGCAACTGGCTAAGCATAAGAACTAGTGCCCAAGACAGCTGGTACTTATGGAATTCAAGACCAGTCCATTCATGCATTTGGGCGATTCATCTCCCCAAGTCCCGACTGGCTGCCTGACCTCTATGATGCTATGAGGCCTCATAAATACCCTGGCACTCTGCAGCAGGACTGCAACAAGATTGGATCTGTATACAGTTATGGGTACTTGCTGCTCTGTTTCACCAATTTGACGGCAATTGGAACCTAGTATGTCTATTCTACACACACATACATGCATACATGTGTGTGTGTCTGCGTATTTATTTATATATATATATATATATAATAAATATGTATTTTAGTTTGTATGAACAGAACTGTCGCATCTGACATTAAACATAACACATGCAAACCCGTAAACAAACAACATACAGATACAGTTAAACAAATCCACAATACATTTGACCGTATTTTTATCATTTTCAAAAAAATTTTTGATGGTCTACAATTGCTTCACTTAAAGAATTAAGCTTCAATAGCATAAAACCAATCATAGCTGATTTGTTTCCATACAAATAAATATATACTAAAATATATATTTATTATTTATTCATCTATTAACACTCTATCACAAACATTGAGCACTCTCTTAATAATACTGTATGTTGGCTCACTACTGCCTCTTCTAACATAATTGTGCTAACCATACACATTGATATATATATATATATATATATATATATATATATATATGTGTGTGTGTGTGTGTGTGAATGGTATCAAGTATTTTTCATGATAGGATTCAACCAAATGTGATAGCTCAAACTTACATATAAATAATTTGCATATATACTTGAGAACATGTGCTTATTTTTGCATATACATAAATATATGAAAACCTTATGGGTGTGGAAATTTCTGTGAGCTGGTGTTATTAAGAAATAGACTCTGAGAGGAGAAAAACATATTTGAATAGACCTAATATGTAACTCTTGTCCATTATGAAATCAGACTTGAAGAGACAAAAGTAGCTGAAATACATTTATTTCTGATAAATTAAGGTTTCTATATCTATATATATTTGGTAAAGAAGAAGGCTTAAAAATCAGTCATTTCGCAGTTATAGATCTATTTCTACCCACAGGTATCTGTGTATACCTATGAGTTTCACCAGACCGCTGACTTTATTTAAAAGTTAGTGTAGAGCTTTCAACTTGGACCTGAACAATTCTAACATTCCGCTGTTGGAAGAAAGGTACAACTTGGAATCATCTTAATACCAACTATGGATATATATATATATATATATATGAATAAGATATAATGAAAAAAAAAAGATGTTTACAAATGAAATAGGCTCATCAGGAGAGAAGTGTGCAAACCGTTTCGGGGCCAAATCTCTCGACGGTTTTAAAAAGCAACACCGGCCCATCCTCAACTAATATGGCCGGTGTTGCTTTTAAACCGTCGAGAACTTGCCCCGAAACGGTTTGCACACTTCTCTCCTGATGAGCCTATTTCAGTTGTAAACATCTTTTGTTTTTTCATTATATCTTATTCATACTGTCAGATTAATTTCCATTTTATTTTCACATATATATATATATATATATATTCATACATGCCTACACTTTTTGGTACTAATTCATTGATAAGCAACTGTTCCCTGCTTAATACTTTCCTTTACTCTTTCTTTTGTTAGGTCCACTATGATTTTGGTCTGAGAAATATCCTGTCAGTGTTACGAACTTTGGGAGCTTTCAAACGCTCTAACCCCAGGACAGTGAGGGCTACAATCGTCATGCGAGTTCTCCGAGACATGAACTTATCCAAACTGGTATGTAACATTTACTCTCACCATCTTAAGATATTCAATAATCTATTAATCTCTTAGTATCAATCAATCTGTCTGTAAATTAAAATCAAAATCTAATGATTTATTTACCAATTAAAATTTGTATCACTTTATTTGTTCATTTGCTGAAAAATCAATGTCTCAATTGGTTGGTAAAAATAAAGATGTGTATTATCAAACCAGTCAATCAAGGTAAAAATAAAGATGTGTATTATTTAACCAAATCTAAAAAATCAAAATATTTAAATATTTTTCATTCGTAGAGTGGGTTGTTTTTTTTGTTTTTTCAGATATCACTGCCTAGCATTTTTTGAGGCAGGAGGCCGGGACGCAATTCCGCAAATTGCACCAAAATTTGTATCACTTTATTTGTTCATTTGCTGAAAAATTAATGTCTTAATTGGTTGGTAAAAATAAAGATGTGTATTATTTAACCAGTCAGTCAAGGAATTAAAATCAAGAAATTTAATGATTATAATTAGTATTGATTGATTGATTGATTATAATTAATAATCAGTTATTAAATTCAAGGTAATTGTCTACCATCAGCACTAGTATATATGAGCTAAAGTAAAAAAAAAAAGACTTTCAAGAGAAACGTTCTCTCCATTTGAATAATTGGTGCTACATAATCTTCCTACTTGTCATTTAATCCTATGCCAGTTTAGTTTGAATAAAAAGAATTGAACATCACTTACCTCGTGGCAATAGAAAAAGTTGCACTGATAAGCAAAATTTTTGGTAATTTATGAGGAAGTACATCCCGGTTTCCTGCCTCAAAAATTGCTACCCGGTGACTATTAAAATAACGACCCAGCTCAGTCTATTCAAAACTATCCATCTTCATATCTATCTATCTATCTCAATTTGTTCATATTTATCTATATTACTTTAAATACTAAGATTTTCTTTTATTCATGTTTGTTTAATGTCTTGTTTTTAGTTTAAATAAACAAGAATTACAACAAAAAAAGAAGCGACCTCCCCTCCCCCAAATACATTTACTTGTTGAAAATATCTATCTATCTCCATTTGTTCATATCTATCTATATTATTTTGTTTATCTATCTATCTCAGTCTGTTCCAAACTATATATCCATGTTCATATCTAAACAAGAATTACGACAAATTACGATAAATAAACAAGAATTAGAAGAAGGCTTGTAACAAGGTATGATCTATATTAAATTATGGCTTCCTTTTTACCTTGTCTTACCAATTCGATGGTAATTGGAACTCTTCTACCAGTATAATGTTTATTCTAATAGTAATAATAGTAATTAAAAAAGCATTTTTTTTTTTTTTAAAATTACAGTTTTTCCTAAAATTTTGACATTTTCATTGTCTTATAATGTGGCTAAACCACAGCCAGATTAGGCTAAACATAGTAAAGATCTACAATTCCTTTAAATCAGATTTTTAAAGATTTTGCATTGCATAACATAAGAATCAATGTCTTAAAAAACAACAAAGTCTTGCTTATTTATTACAAATAAGAAATGAGCACAGACAACCCAGCCCAGAAAAAGGAAGAAGTCAGCCCAAAGGAAGATGGCCACCAATGAAGTAATGTTATATACACAAATATAGATATCTCCTGATTCACTAATTCACCAAATTCAATCCGTCCACATACCACAATAAAGAGAATGCCAACCAGATGTAAACAGGCCAAAGAGTTAAATCAAATGACAAAATTTCATCTTTGTGCACCCAGGCTCCGCGCATGGGGCAATCTTAGAATTAAAAAATAAAATTATGAATAAAACTCACATTTTCGTCTAATCTAAAACATTCCCGGCAAAAATAAAAAATGTTTGAGTTGATCCAAATTCCACAGACCATAAACTATTTAAGGGCAGGCTTTTGAAGACAACGCCAGAGATACCCAGGGCGACAGAACAGTTCACATCGCAAATAAAGCCGACGACACAAAACGCTACACCACAAGTCAGCTGACCTATATCTCTCACCTACCCCCTAACCTCATGACCCTGACCAACCGACAGTCTTAAGGGGGCGAATGACTACGAAACTCTATATCATCAATTTACCAAACTGACAGCGACTATCATCAGAAAACCCGACTACTATCCCGCTATCGGCTACGACTATTAAAACATTGGATCTTCTGCCCACATCAACCAACTTCACTGAGACTTCTGCATATATAACCACCTCTGTTACAACTGACTTGACACCGAACACCAAGCACTGCAGACATTGCTACTCACACCACACAGACTATCACCAAATATCGGACATTCTTCTTAAACCATTTTCAACCGTATAACCTTTTGTATTTTGCTAATACATTGTTAAAAAAATCGGTGTTTGTTTTTTCCTTGCCACCATACACTTAATAAGAATCCTGTTTATTACAGTAAGAACAAGTAAGAGCCTCTCTCCTGTACACTCTCCTCAATTGTATACTCGATATGAAGTGGGTACATAACAAAAGTCCCAAGGGAAAAGAGTCCTTGAAGAAAGTTGAGCTATATCCATTAAAAGGTTGTCACTCACTTCGTAACTGAGGCCAATCTCCATGCGGAGTTCCCATAAAGGAAGATTACTTCATAATATAACCCTTGTCAATCTACGGGTTGGGTCATTTGATGATTTCTTCAACCATATTTTGGCTGTGTCCAAAAGAAATAGTTATTGTTTCTTAGATCAACAAGTGGAACCTTTGGGGTGACAAGTATTTTAATGTTTTGGTTTAAAATCAGGGGTTTCCTTTTAACCCCATCATATTTGGTGGTCGTGCTAAAAAGGAATTAAAAAAGGTAAAGGAAGAAACAAAGACAAAATGCAGTTTAGGATTCAGGCTTTATTCACGGGTCATAGCCACCACGTGGAGAGGAAATTTCTTCCTGTCCAGTAATCATGTCTGGTACCAGTTAGACCCTGATCTGAATGGTCAAGAGATTATCTTGGTGGTTGGAAGTGGGTACTTTTTTCTGCACATGCTTGGAGGGTTCTTCTGTCAGTAGGCTCTTTTTTTTCTTCTTTTTTTTTTTAATTTTATAACATAAGTTTGCAATAACATTGTATGTTTTAAATTCCAGGTTGATGAAGAGAACCTTTGTTCATGTCCTTAATTGATGATTTATTTCCTGGAATGACCCTTGACAAAGCCGGATACCCAGCCATTGAAGCAGCCATTGCCACCCAGGTAAATACACACCTTAATTAAGAAAGTAATAAATTATCTCTTCAGTATCTCTCATCTCCCTTTCATTTTACCTTCCACTCTTTTGCTCACTATTTACAATCCATTTTCTTCTCTCTTATTAAAATCTTTTTCTTTTATTAAACAGGTAGGAGAAGCAGGTTTGATTACTCACTCTCCATGGGTACTGAAATTAATCCAGTTATATGAGACACAGAGAGTTCGGCATGGTATGATGACCCTGGGGCCAAGTGGAGCTGGCAAGACCAAAATGCATCTATGTGCTGCAAAGGCTCTCACAGAGTGCGGAAGCTGCATAAGGAAATGCGCATGAATCCCAAGGCTATCACTGCACCACAGATGTTTGGAAGCTGGATGTGGCTACCAATGATTGGACAGATGGTATTTTTTCAACTCTTTGAGAAAGACTTTTAAAATCTAAGAAGGTTAGTAAACTCATTGTTTTTATTTATGGAATGTAATAAGGGGTAATCATGGGAGTAGAGTTCTAGATTTAGGAGTTCAATATGTGTAGCACTAGATTTGATAATATAGAATAACAAGTTAAACATTAGTGAGCTTTTTTTAAAGAATCAGTTATTGAAAAATAAAAATTTTTAAATTGAAAATGAAGATTAATTGAAGTGTCCATCTCTTGTTATTTACTAAGTTTTGCTTTGTCTGGCACCATGCACCCAACCATATATAGTAATGATTACAACTCATAGTCACTTTATATAAAATATTTACTGGAGAAAATATAGTAATATTCCTTGCTCAGTTCTTTATCTTGTATTATTAGATAAATAATGTTTTTAAAAGTTTTGCTCCTAGGATGAAATTTCTTTGATTTCAAATCATCAAAACTAATTCAGATCTCAATCCAAATAAGCATCAACAGGTCCATCAAGAACAACCCACACATGTTCTCCCTGGGAATTAAAAAATAAGAGAAATTAATGAAAGGAATTCCAATTTGATGATTTGAAATCAAAGAATTCATTCCTAGAGCAAAAACTTTTAACAACATATTTTCTAAATAATAACACACCAAATACAAGAACCACAGAGTGGCAAGCTCCCACCCTATACACCTATAAGGTGAGCTGCTCACTTAACTACAAGCGACTATGAGTTGTAATCATTTTTACTATTATATGGTTGGTGCATTTGTGCCAGGACAAAGCAAAACTTAGTAAATAACAAGAAGATGGACACTTACAATTTAATCTTCATTTTCAATTTGAAAATTTTTATTTATCAATAACTGATTCTTTAAAAAAAGCTCACTAATGTTTAACTTGTTATTCTATATTATCAAATCTAGTGCTACACATATTGAACTCCTAAATCTAGAACTCTACTCCCCCATGATTACCCCTTATTACATTCCATAAATAAAAACAATGATTTACTAACTTCTTAAGATTTAAAAGTCTTTCTCCAAAGAGTTGAAAGAAATACCATCTGTCCAATCATTGGTAGCCAATCCAGCCTTCCAAACATCTGTGGTGCAAGTGATACTGGATTCCATGCCATTTCCTTATGCAGCATTCCGCCACTCTGTGAGAGCCTTTGCAGCACATAGATGCATTTGGTCTTGCCAGCTCCACTTGGCCCCAGGCGTCATCATACCATGCCGAACTCTGCTGTGTCTCATATACTGGATTAATTTCAAGTACCCATGGAGAGTGAGTATCAAACCTGCTTCTCCTACCTGTTTAATAAAAGAAAAAGATTTTAATAAAGAGAAGAAAAATGGATTGTAAATAGTGAGCAAAAAGAGTGAAGTTAAAATGAAAGGGAGATGAGAGATACTGAAGAGATAATTATACTTTTCTTAATTAACGGTGTGTATTACCTGGGTGGCAATGCTGCTTCAATGGCTGGGTATCCGGCTTTGTCAAGGGTTCATTCCAGAAATAAATCATCAATTAAGGAACATGAAACAAAGGTTCATCTCATTCAACCTGGAAATTTTAAAAACATACAATGTTATTGGCAAAACTATGTTATAAAATTTAAAAAAAAAAAAAAAGAAAAAAAAAGGCCTACGACCAGAAGAAACCCTCCAAGCATGTGCAGAAAAAGTACCCACTTCGCCAACCCACCAGATAATCTCTTGACCATTTCAGATCAGGTCTTAAACTGGGACCAGACATGATTACTGGACAGGAAGAAGAAATTTCCTCTCCACGTGGTGGCTATGACCTGTGAATAAAGCCTGGAATCCTAAAACTGCATTTTGTCTTTGTTTCTCCTTTACCTTTTTTAATTCCTTTTTAGCACGGACCACCCAAATATGATTGGGTTAAAAGGAAACCCCTGATTTTAAACCAAAACATTAAAATAACTTGTCACCCCAAAGTTCCACTGTTGATTCTAAGAACAATAAACATATTTTCTTTTGGTTACACAGCCCAAAATATGGTTGAAGAAATCATCAAATGACCCAACCCGTTAGATTGACAAGGGTTATATTATGAAGTAATCTTCTTTATGGGAACTTTCCGCATGGGAGATTGGCCTCAGTTACCGAAGATGAGAGTTGAACAACCTTTTAATGATATAGCTCAAACTTCTTCAAGGACTCTTTTCCCTTGGGACTTTTGTAATGTACCCACTTCAATCGAGTACTACAATTGAGCGAGAAGTGTATGGAGAGAGGCTCTTACTTGTTCTTACTGTAATTAAACAGGGTTCTTATTAAGTTATTGGTGCAAGGAAAAAACAAAATACAACGAATTTTTTAACAATGTATTAGCAAAATACAAAAAGGTTATACGGTTGAAAATGGTTTAAGAAGAATGTCCGATATTTGGTATAGTCTGTTGTTGGTTGAGTAGCAATGTCTGCAGTGCTTGGTGTTCGGTGTCAAGTCAGTGTAACAGAGCGTGGTTATATATGCAGAGTTCCTTCAGTGAAGTTTGGTTGATGTGGCAGAAGATCCAATGTTTTAAAGCGTAGCCGATAGCGGGGATAGTAGTCGGTTTTTCTGTATGAAGTCGCTGTCAGTTTGGGAAATTGCTGATAAAGAGTTTCGTAGTCATTTGCCCCCTTAAGACTGTCGGTCGGTTGGATCAAGGTCATGAGTTAGGGTAGGCTAAAAGATCATAGGTCAGCTGAACTTGTGTTGTTAGCGTTTTTGTGTCGTCGGCTTCTTTGCCGATGAACTGTTTCTGTCGCCCTGGGTATCTCTGGCGGTTGTCTTCAAAAGCCTGCCCTTAAATAGTTTTTGGTCTGTGGAATTGGATCAATTCAAACTTTTTTATTTTTTGCCACGGGAATCTTTTTAGATTGGATGGAAAATGTGAGTTTATTTCATAATTTTATTTTTTTAATTCTAAGATTGCCTCATGCGCGGAGCCCGGGTGCACAAAGATGAAATTTTTTCATTTGATTTAACTCTTGGCCTGTTTACATCTGCTTGCATTCTCTTTATGTGTATGTGGAACGGATTGAATTTGGTGAATTAGTTGAATCAGAGATATCTATAATTTGTGTATATAACTTACTTCAATTGGTGGCCATCTTCGTTGGGCTGACTTCTTCCTTTTTCTGGGTGGGTTGTCTGTGCTCATTTCGTATTAATAAATAAGCAAGATTTGTTTGTTTTTTAAGACATTGATTTATGTTCTTATGCAATGCAAAATCTTTAAATATCTGATTTAAAGGAATTGTTAGATCTTTACTATTTTAGCCCTAATCTGGCTGTGGTTAGCCACAATATTAAAACAAGAAATGCCAAAAATTTTGAAAAACTGGAAATTTCTGAAAAAAAAAAATGCTTTTTTAATTACTATTATTTACTAATTAGAATAACCATTGATACTGGTGGAAGAGTTCCAATTACCATCGAATTGGCTTAAGACAAGGTAAAAAAGGAAGCCATAATTTAATATAGATCATACCTTGTTGCAAGCCCTTCTTCTAATTCTTGTTTATTTATTGTAATTTGTCGTATTCTTGTTTAGATATGACGATGGATATATAGTTTGGAATAGACTGAGATAGATAGATAAACAAAATAATATAGATAGATATGAACAAATGGAGATAGATAGATTTTCAACAAGTAAATGTATTTGGGGAGGGGAGGTCGCTTCTTTTTTTGTTGTAATTCTTGTTTATTTAAACTAAAAACAAGACATTAAACAAAACATGAATAAAGAAAATCTTAGTATTTAAAGTAATATAGATAAATATGAACAAATTGAGATAGATAGATAGATATGAAGATAGATAGTTTTGAATAAACTGAGCTGGGTCGTTATTTTAATAGTCACCGGGTAGCAATTTTTGAGGCAGGAAACTGGGATGCACTTCCTCATAAATTACCAAAAATTTTGCTTATCAGTGAAACTTTTTCTACTGCCACGAGGTAAGTGATGTTCAATTCTTTTTATTCAAACTAAACTGGCATAGGATTAAATGACAAGTAGGAAGATTATATAGCACCAATTATTCAAATCGAGAGAACATGTTTCTCTTGAAAGTCTTTTTTTTTTTTTACTTTAGCTCATACATATTAGTGCTGATGGTAGACAATTACCTTGAATTTAATAACTGATTATTAATTATAATCAATCAATCAATCAATACTAATTATAATCATTAAAATTTCTTGATTTTAATTCCTTGACTGACTGGTTAATAATACAAATCTTATTTTTACCAACCAATTAGACATTAATTTTCAGCAAATGATCAAATAAAGTGATACAAATTTTGGTGCAATTTGCGGAATGCGTCCTGGCCTCCTGCCTCAAAAAATGCTAGGCAGTGATATCTGACAAAAAAAACAAAACAACCCACTCTACGAATGAAAATATTTAAATATTTGATTTTTTTAGATTTGGTTAAATAATACATATCTTTATTTTTGCCTTGACTGACTGGTTTAATAATACACATCTTTATTTTTACCAACCAATTGAGACATTAATTTTTCAGCAAATGAACAAATAAAGTGATACAAATTTTGGTGCAATTTGCGGAATTGCGTGCCAGCCCCCTGCTCAAAAAAATGCTAGGCAGTGATATCTGGAAAAAAAACAAAAACAACCCACTCTACGAATGAAAATATTTAAATATTTTGATTTTTTAGATTTGGTTAAATAATACACATCTTTATTTTACCAACCAATTGAGACATTGATTTTTTCAGCAAATGAACAAATAAAGTGATACAAATTTTAATTGGTAAATAAATCATTAGATTTTGATTTCAATTTACAGACAGATTGATTGATACTAAGAGATTAATAGATTATTGAATATCTTAAGATGGTGAGAGTAAATGTTACATACCAGTTTGGATAAGTTCATGTCTCGGAGAACTCGCATGACGATTGTAGCCTCACTGTCCTGGGGTTAGAGCGTTTGAAAGCTCCAAAGTTCGTAACACTGACAGGATATTTCTCAGACCAAAATCATAGTGGACCTAACAAAAGAAAGAGTAAAGGAAAGTATTAAGCAGGGAACAGTTGCTTATCAATAAATTAGTACCAAAAAGTGTAGGCATGTATGAATATATAATATATATATATATATATATATATGTGTGAAAATAAAATGGAAATTAATCCGACAGTATGAATAAGATATAATGAAAAAACAAAAGATGTTTACAACTGAAATAGAGAGAAGTGTGCAAACCGTTTCGGGCCAAATCTCTCGACGGTTTAAAAAGCAACACCGGCCCATATTAGTTGAGGATGGGCCGGTGTTGCTTTTTAAACTGTCGAGAGATTTGGCCCGAAACGGTTTGCACACTTCTCTCCTGATGAGCCTATTTCAGTTGTAAACATTTTGTTTTCATTATATCTTATTCATATATATATCCATAGATGGGTAAGTTGGTATTAAGATGATTCCAAGTTGTACCTTTCTTCCAACAGTGGAATGTTAGAATTGTTCAGGTCCAAGTTGAAAGCTCTACACTAACTTTTAAATAAAGTCAGCGGTCTGGTGAAACTCATAGGTATACACAGATACCTGTGGGTAGAAATAAATCTATAACTGCGAAATGACTGATTTTTAAGCCTTCTTCTTTACCAAATATATATAGATATAGATATAGAAACCTTAATTTATCAGAAATAAATGTATTTCAGCTACTTTTGTCTCTTCAAGTCTGATTTCATAATGGACAAGAGTTACATATTAGGTCTATTCAAATATGTTTTTCTCCTCTCAATGATTTTGTTTTTAAATCTCCTTTCAGAGTCTATTTCTTAATAACACCAGCTCACAGAAATGTCCACACCCATAAGGTTTTCCTATATTTATACTATATTCTGTATATGCAAAAATAAGCACATATTCACAAGTATATATGCAAATTATTTATATGTATGTTTGAGCTATCAAATTTGTTGAATCCTATCATGAAAATACTTGATACCATTCACACACACACACACACACACACACACACATATATATATATATATTATATCAATGTGTATGGTTAGCACAATTATGTTAGAAGAGGCAGTAGTGAACCAACGTACAGTATTATTAGAGAGTGCTCAATGTTGTGATAGAGTGTTAATAGATGAATAAATAATAAATATATATTTTAGTATATATTTATTTGTATGGAAGCAAATCAGCTATCATTGGTTTTATGCTATTGAAGCTTAATTCTTTAAGTGAAGCAATTGTAGATCATCAAAAATTTTTTTGGAAAATGATAAAAATACGGTCAAATGTATTGTGGATTTGTTTAACTGTATCTGTATGTCAATTGTTTGTTTACGGGTTTGCATGTGTTATGTATAATGTCAGATGCGACAGTTCTGTTCATACAAACTAAAATACATATTTATTATATATATATATATATATATATATATATATATAAATAAATACGCAGACACACACACATGTATGCATGTATGTGTGTGTAGAATAGACATACTAGGTTCCAATTGCCGTCAATTGGTGAAACAGAGCAGCAAGTACCCATAACTGTATACAGATCCAATCTTGTTGCAGTCCTGCTGCAGAGTCCCAGGGTATTTATGAGGCCTCATAGCATCATAGAGGTCAGGCAGCCAGTCGGGACTTGGGGAGATGAATCGCCCAAATGCATGAATGGACTGGGCTTGAATTCCATAAGTACCAGCTGTCTTGGGCACTAGTTCTTATGCTTAGCCAGTTGCTGTTGTCCAAACCAACAGTATACTGACTGACTGACTTCAATAATGTGTACACAGAAGAACTTTTTTATTAGTATATTCTGTTTCAGTTGAGATGTTGGAAGCTGTTGTAGATTTAATCAAGATTTTTTTCATGTTGGATTCTTCTAATAAATCTATTTTTCAACACTAGTGATTCTCTTGTTCAGAAATTACTTTTTTGTTTTTTGTTTGTTGAGCTAGAAAGGAAAAATAAATGCTTGGTACTTGTCCAGAATATCTATTTGAGGAAATGTCTTCAGTAATATACAACAAAAACATTATCTCAAATGTAATACTTACATTCCCCATCCAGATAAGAGTAAGCTCCATTTTCTTTACTGATCAGTTAAAATTTTAGTCCCAAAAATTATATATTGGCAGTAAGTCGTCATTTTCTTAGTGGATGTAGGGGAATGAAAAAATTAAATGAATATAGTGGGTGGGTGAATTGTACTGAATTGAAGTGTTTTTATGTAAATTCTCAATATAAAAAATGTATATTTCTTATTTTTCACTAGTGTTAGACTAGGGCGATTTTTTGCCAAGGTAAAGCACTACACCTACCATCAGTTCCCAAATATTTCCCACACAGATCAGATTACCCAAGCTGTGATACTCATGTGTTGAGTTGGCAGGGACTGGTATTGAAATGGGAACCTTATGAATCCTAAGCGGATGCTCTAGCAACTGAGCTAAACCACCCCTTAGTGGATGTGGGGGAGTGAAAGATTAAATGAATATAGTGGTGGGTGAATTGTAGTGAGTTGAATATGTGTTTTGTTTTGTTTTTAAAAAATTTTTTTTTGTAAATACTCAATAAAACAATAAATGTATATAATGACTGAAATTTACTCTTATCTGAATGGTGAATGTAAATATTACACATATATATATATATATATTTACCAACCCCTCTGCATGAGCAGGATGTGACACAAGGTCAATTTCTTATGCGGAGTTTAACTGGTTTGAATTCAGAGTTTCCTTTTCCTAGAGTGGTTAATGAGCTATGGTTAAAGAGCCCACTCTACCTGCTATTTATCCATAGCTGGAGGGAGAATTGGATTCATACCTTTCCCAAGGGTATTAGCGCCATGGGAAACAGCTTCGTCCAAGAATTGAACTAGAGTTGACAAGTCCATTTCCTACGACTCTAACCATTCGACCATGCGCTTATTTTACATATTACATATATCATAATTTTGTTTTTGTATTTTTATAGCAGACATTTCCTCAATGGGATATCTTGGACACATACCAATTGTTTAAATGTTGAGTATTGTTACTTATCTGTATATCTATGTAGAATGCTCCCAGAAAAAGTCCAAAGAAATTATGATATACATAATACTTACATTCATCATTCAGATAAGAGTCAATTTCTGTCATCATTCTTTTTTTTCTTTTTCTGAACATTTACATTTTTTTAAATTTACTAGCTTTTATATTCTCTAAGGATCATAAATGATATTCTGATTGCATAGGAAAATTGATTTTTACTATAAAAATGTATTGGACATGATTTTTACTATAAAATGCATTGGACATGATTTTTACTATAAAAATGCATTGGAAATGATTTTTACTAATAAAAATGCATTGGAAAATGATTTTTACTAATAAAAATGCATTGGAAATGATTTTTACTATAAAAATGCATTGGACATGATTTTTACTATAAAAATGCATTGGAAATGATTTTTACTATAAAAATGCATTGGACATGATTTTTACTATAAAAATGCATTGGAAATGATTTTTACTAAAAAAAATGCATTGGAAATGATTTTTACTAAAAAAAATGCATTGGAAATGATTTTTACTAAAAAAAATGCATTGGAAATATCCAAAAATTTATAGAAGATTGGGCAAAAAAGATGGTGATGAGAAATTTTATACAGGGTGCATATTGGACCGGTGCACATTGTGTATTTGCTGTTCAAAAGTGTTTCAAGACTGGTAAATCTATATTTACTATACAGAGAGAGATTTTTGTACTCATTTCATGTTATTTCTGAATTATGCTGTTTATGTGTAGCAAGAGAGATTACGTATGTCGTAGCTCAATGCAAGCACAAACGTCTGGCTTGCAAAATGAGTTCAGGGTAGAGTGTAGCGAGTGCCTTCAGAGATTGAAATCACATCCTCCTGATCGTGAGTCGTGGCTTGAAATCAGACTACCTTGTTGGCGCATATGCAAATTTCCTACACTTCAATCGCAGCGCTGGGAGCAATTGACCTGGATGTGGGATCTTGGTCAGGGCAGTTAATGATTATTTAAGGCCTGCCTTCCCACACCTAGACAGTTGCATTCTGATCTTGCGGACAAAAACACTGAGAAGCGAGTGAGCTTTGGCGAAGGACTACTGGAAAAATTGTTGCAGGCGGCAAGAAACTTGGCAGTTTGGGAGAACGTCTTTTTCGGTGGAGAGATCCGGCTGTCCGACCTGACAAATTTATGTTCACGCCATATATTCATTATGTTATAAGTATAAATTATAAATTTATAATTAAATCTAAAATTACTTACCTGTTTTGTAAGTTGTTCTTCACAAAGTTTGTAGAGAGTGTAAAATTTTTTGGATAGAACTACATTTTGTTGGAATCCACAGCTGGCTAACTTCACCCTCATAATAATGGCACGGTCTGGTACCATCATAGCCACAGTTCGGAAGTTGATTTTCAGATTTTCAGGCAATTCTTGCCGTCCAGCATATCCAGGATTCTGACATACAAAAATTAATAACAGATCAACTAAATCTTTCAAATGGACTCAAAAAAAGAATTGTATCAAATGCTGATAAGTAAAGATTATAAAATTAAGGATATAATATCTCTATTGTAGTAGTTTCTAACTTTTAAAATAGAAGTGGAATCTTATTTTTTTTTCTTTCTTTCTTAATGGTATACTGGTCCCTCCATTTTACGAGCATTAAAAAAATATACTATGTTACAGTTCCTTTGAATTTTTGAGATGAGGCTTGATAATTAGTATTATTTGGATTATTGTCCTCATCTCTATTGTTATCTGTTCAACATTTCGGCCAATGTGCCTCCGGCCTTCTTCAGGTATTTCTTGTCAGACTCGGGAGCCTTCTTGAATTCGGTAACCTTCTAAGGTTCCTATTGAAGTCAGTCAGTCAACAATTGGTTTGAACAATGTGACTGACCAAGCACAACTGAACCAGTGTCAAGACAACTGGTACTTTTGGGAATTCAGAACAGTCCACGCATGCATTGGGTGATTCCATTCCCTGAGTCCTGATTGGCTGCTTGGTTTGTATGATCCTCTGAGGCTCCATAAATCCTGCCATTTTGCAGTGGCCTTCACAGCATACCAGAATCGTATTGGATTACGACTGCTTGCTGTCTTGTCTTGCCAATTCGACAGTAATTGGACTTAGTATTATTCTACAGTTCCCAAGTTTGAAAAGAAGGTTCCAAGTCCGACAAGAAATACCTGAAGAAGGCTGTAGGTACATAGTCCGAAACATTGTACAGATAACGATAAAGATGAGGGCAATAGTCCGAATAATCCAAATAATACTAACTTTCTTACAGCATGTTACTCTTGCCTTGTACCAATGCTTTTTTTTTAAAAACCTAATACTTGTTTTAGAAAATTCTAATAATCAATGTCCTGAAAATTAGTAAGAATAAATAGTATAGGTCAATGGAAACCCTGTATTAGTGTTAGTTATGTTATTAGTGTTATGGCAACTTACCTTTGGATTGTACAAGTCATGTGTGATAAAATACTTTTCAAAATCGACTTATCTTATCTTTGTTATTCAACATTTTCATGTGCAAAAAGAAATTCAGTTTTAATATTTTTATTTACCAAATCATCTTTAAAAGAAAATGAAGAATCATGATGAATATTTACATAACCCACTGAGGTTTAAAAATATTTTACTCCATATATGTGAATATATATATATGTAGGTAGCTTACAAATGTCTAACCACACTAAAGAGAAGTGATACGTCGAAAAATGGTGTCTGTGGATGACTATATATGCTCCCCATCCCCCAGGGGGTTGAGCACTAAGGAGGGGATTTTGCTGATAATCGCCAACTAAAGCGTAATTGCAATGCTCTCCTATAAAAGGGATGGAGCACTCCATGGCGCCTTTACATACATACATACAGATGTGTGTATTAAAACAGTTAAATCCCCTTCCCATTCTGAAGGTTACGATAGCCGAGTGGTTAAGCTGTCCGACTGATGCTGCATCAATCGGGGTTTCTATCTCGGCTGTAGGTAGTTTACAAATGTCTAGCCACAATGAAGAGACATGATACATAGAAACATGGTGTCTGTGGATGATTATATATATATATGAATTAAACATTTTTAGAAAAAACAAATGATGTTATTAAACATTTTCTATAAATGTTTAATTCATACTGTCGGATCACTTCCATTTACTTCATATATATATATATATTATAATATATATATATATATATGTACATATGTAAACTTTATTTATATGTACATTGAGGTCTCATTTTGAATCCTATCAAAGAAATATTTGATATTATTCAACTCTATATATCCATCCTTAATTCTTCATCACTGAAAATCTTTTGTTGGGTCAGCTAAATGTTTATTCCTGTGTTTGGGGTTAAGTGAGGGAGAGGCTTTCTGTGATTACCAATCTGAGAACTACCAATCACATGATGATCCCAAAAGTTTTGGCACAAAATACTAAAAACCCTCAGATACATTCTGGACCTGATCAAATGAGACATCGACCTGAAATTATCTCCAAGAAATCATTAAGATACCTGATATCTTCTCCATCACACCGGTAAGTCTCTCAAACTTAACTCTATTCACAGGAAGTACTATATTGTTAGTCATTGTTTATTTGTTCTGTAATAAATTGTTAGAATTAAACTAAGTTTTAATTCATTTATTTATTGCTGTTAGTCTTAGAATTAAATGCTATACTAACATAGTTCCATTGACCTATACTATTTTTTTTACTAATTTTCAGGACATTGATTATTAGAATTTTCTAAAACAAGTATTAGGTTTTAAATGTTGGAATTATAGAGACAAGATAAGACAAGGATAAAGATTACAGGTAATGAACACAACAAGGCTTATAAACAAAACAATATGTTTATCAAACAAGAGAACATTTAACATACGAAATACAATATGTAAGGTTGAGGTACAAAGTGTATGCAGGGCTTACAAATGTATTGTATAATGATGTAATGGTGTGTAATGGTTTGCAAATTAATGCCTTTGCTAAACTTATCTGCTCTTGTATTGACTTTACAAAATCTACGGCCCCATGCTGTTCCATTGACTCCATCTTTCCCGACGTCTGCTGTATAAAACATGTTGGCTTGACCAGAGTCCCAGCTAAAAAAGGGCCTGATAGCAGTTTTCCACTATCAAATTGGCAGCCCAAACTGAGCCTCGTAACGTGTGTGCTCTGATTGGTCGCCGACAAAGGCCTTAGCCAATCGCATGAGTTTTCTCATCTGTTTATGGCTAAGTCACTAAGGCTCTGTTGCTATAGACAAAGGGAGATAATTGCTTAAATAATATTTCTAATATAAAAAAAGCATTGGTACAAGAAATATTAAACTAAAATGTACAACAAGGTTAAACTAAAATTAATTTTTAAAATATAAGAAATAAAATCATATGATCAATTTTCTTTGTACTGATTGAACATTGTAAATAGATAAGATTTTTGTTAATGTTTGGTTTAAGGATTATCAATATTTGCCACATAACAATGAATACTTTACCATTGTTAGAAAAAGTCCAAATTCAGGATCCATGTCGACAGTGTCACCATCAGTGAAGATGAATTGGGGTTTCCTTTCCTTTTTGCAGGTAAGAATAATTGCAATTTGCTGAGCAGCTACTGATAACACAGGTAATTCAATTCGATTGAACTCATCAAAGCAACCCCAAGAGCCTGACTGAGCAAGTCCTAAAGAAAATGAAAACATAAGGTTGTTGGATTATATACTGGTATAAGACACGAACAGGATCACCTCTTCTATATAGAAACCTTACCAGCAGGAGTAAGAGCAGCAGCAACATCCATTAAAAGAGGCAATAATCATTCATTTAAGATCATTCATTCCAAAGAAAGACTGCTGATCTCTCTCGACTCATCATGATTCAACAATAGCTATGAGAATCGCAACAAAAGTATATAAGGTAAACAATGGTGAACACTATTACAAGTAATAAAATATACCTTTTATTCTGCCAGATACTCATGGATATATATGAATGGTGGATTATTTTGGTATTTTGGAATCAATTGAATATTCAGTTTCAAAGATAGTTCCAAGGAGGATGTCAGGAAAATTTAAATTAAACAGATTGTCACACTGGCAAAAAAAAAAAAAAAAAAAAAATGACAAACTAGTTTTCTACTTCCTCATACTAACAAAATTGTTGGTTGGTGTGTCATGTATAGGGTGTTGACAAAAGAATGTCACTTATGAGTTCGTCCTCAGAAAACTCCTGTGACTCATCTCTAAGTTTGGCATCTATTGATGAGTTAACAAAACAGCTAATGAAAAATAACCATGACACAGACGCACACATATTTATTTTTTGGAAGAATATGTGCTTAATTGAAACGTACCTAATTTTGAAAATTAATAATTAATAATTAATTAAGCGGCATACCTATTCAAATGTAAGGCTAAACAAATCAAGAAAAATCAATCTCTGTATGTACATTTCAGCCTATTAGGCCTAGAAATGTACATACAGAGATTGATTTTTCTCGATTTTTTAGCCTTACATTGAATAGGTATGCCCGCCTAATTAATTAACTTTCAAAATTAGGTACGACTTCAATTAAGCACATATTCTCCAAAAATTGTCGGCTAAAAAAAGCCTATCAAAACACATCGCTTGTGTATTTACCTTCTCATACATATTTATGTATGTTCCAAAATAGGATAATGTTCACAATATTAAATACTACCCATAATTGAATTTTATATACAATGGCCTGCACAATCTTCAGATATATATCCCTCTAATGATCACGCAGACCATTATACATGAACTCAATCATGGGAAGTATTTAATATTGTGAACATTTTAATGCTTAAATTTTTTATTGGCTCTACTTAATAAGAACATCAAGCAATTTAAAAAACAGATCTAATAGATTTTGAGCAATCACTTTCCCAAAATGTTTATAGTATATAAATTATATTGTATGTGTGTGAGTGTGTGTGTGTGTGTATGTATATATATATATATATATATATATAATATGAGGAAGAATGAATAAAGAAAAGAAGAATAGAATGGATAATAAAAGATGAAATTTAATCCAATACACTACACATGTGTTTCGGTCAGTTCATCCTGTGGTGAAAATATTTCGCACACAGAGAAGATCGACCTTTCATCAGAGTGAAATTTTATTTTGAATGAAAAAAGTTGTTGGGAAAAACGAGAATTTTTTCATTCAAAATAAAAATTTCACTCTGATGGAAGTCGAATCTTCTTGTGTGCGACAAAATATTTTCACACAAAGTAAGATAGAGACATACTGCGACACTGCTGGAGAGTAAAGACAAATCATAAGTGATGTTCTCCTGTAGACACCTACACATGGACACACTAGTGTGAGCTGCCAGCCCAAAAACCTACATCAATCACGCTATGTACTGATTTCTGTATGCTGTGCAGAAGATCTACCAAGAGCAACTGACCGATAGGACAGTGGCAAGAGAATCATGGGAATCTGTGCTGTCAGTTATGACCTGGTTTAGTTTTGGTTTGGTTGTTTTACAGCATAATCAACCTCAGTGGGTCATTTAATGCGATTAAAATTAAATTAAAGTCATTCTTAATGGATACTCAATTTTTTTATAAATACATTTTTCTATTTAACTCATTAGAGGGACCCTAACAGGTAATACCACTCCAGATCAGAAAGTGGCACCATGGGGAGCAATTTGATGAAAGGTGCTCCATATGCTCCAAAACTGGAACCTTACCATCAGATAAAGTTTAACGTCAATTCCAGGTATGTAGACTCTCAGTCACCGCCTTCTAGCACTGATATGATAAAAAAGGGTTGGGGCGTGCCATAATGGCAATAGGGTTGGGGGCAATCATGAGGTGCTAGGGCTTGACAGTACCAGCCCAAATGATTGAAGGGGGCCTCTCCGACCGGCCCGTCTAGCCCAAGAAAGGGCCAAAGTGGAGTATTGCAAGTCATGAACTGCTCAACCACCCTGGGTTCTATCATTAAGCATCATAATCGCCACCCACGTTACAGGTGGCCCCATTGAGGGAGTTCTTACCCCTAGCAGAGCTGCAGTTAGTGCATTCTAACACCCAGCCAACAGACGGATCTCTCTCTT
>CM042150.1:56013433-56058433 GCA_023376005.1 Doryteuthis pealeii
GAGAGAAGATCCGCACAGAGGCGTTACATAAGTTAGCCTCTTAACAGATTTATTAACTTATAAGTCATCACCATAGTTTTGATTTCAGTATACCACAGATATACTAAACTGAATAGAAGGAAGGAAGATAGAGATAAGCCCATCTATTCTATAACTATAGAAGGCAGTTGTGTGTATGTGTATGTCCGGAAGAAACTTTGAAATAAGCATTATGACAAAGTAAATATATATATACAGGTAGGTGGTACCGTGCTTGGTTTTTTTGGGGAGCAAAAATAATAAAGATTTGATTTATATTAGTGAAGATAATTAAAAATAAATTTAACTGATAACAGCATGGAATTTTTTTTGCGTTTAATATTTTAAGTAGTAGACATTGACGTTTTTGCTGAGTGGCTGGAATCATGCAAGTTTCTTTTTTTTCGTAAGGATTTTAATTGGACATTCTACGAGGATCAACTCCCGATTCAGTATTAGATCTGCAGGATTACTTAAAAAAAATCCCGCGGTGCTACCCTAGGTGACACCGGGTAGCGGCGTTCTGTGTTAACACAATATAGGACATTTATAGGTCAGATAGCATTGCTGTTATTCTGCAATAAAATTGAGTGGATAAATTATGACTATGCAACTTATAGTTGGAGTTTAGCTCAATCTGCCTAGGAATATGGTTGATGGTAGGTGTGGCTCTCCACCTCATACACAAACTCCTGGTCTAGCGCTAGTGAAAAGGGGATAAACTTCCTCACTGTCCAGCTGATACAACAATAGGCCATCCACAAACTTTTACTAATTATGAACTTAAAATCCTTTTCGTAGGGTGGGTTTTCAGCTAATTCAAAAATCTTAATTTACTAACATTAGAAACATTCAATAAATAGTTTTTATACACCCATCTGGGGTCGGGGGGGAATAAATAAATAAATAAATCTCCCACTACCATACTGCTGCTAACACCAAAATTGACCACCCCCTTCCCTTATTCACAACCTCCCCAATTCACTAGTTTGAAAAATTCACCATTGAAGCAAGAACTCAATCCAATATCCTGAAGAAGGTCTAACAGACTGAAACTTTATAACGTCGACATCACTACCTACAATAAAAATCCACTTTGTACAACATCCCGTGTTTGTCTACCTTTCTCCAATATTTATATATATATAAATACTTGTTACTTCATTTTTTAAACTCTGGTTGTAGGTGCCGGCGCTTACCGAAAGCTCTGAAAGAATGGCAAGCCTATGAAGATTTACGCAAGACAATAGATGATTTTAATGAAACTTGTCCCACTTTTGGAGATGATGGCAAACAAAGCCCTGCAGCGACGGCACTGGGAACATTGTCTGGTATTACTGGACACACATTTGAAGTAGAATCCGATAACTTCCTGCTGAGAAATCTTATGGAAGCTCCTATCTGCCAAACAAGAAGAAATTGCGGTTTTTGACGTTTTTCCTATTTTTTCCAATTTTTTTTTTCTGCTAAAATCTAAACATTTTAATTAAGTATTTAAGTTGGTTCTCTCTTGAAAAAGATCCCAAGATCTTAAATATGGAATAGATTTTTTTTCTAATTTCTAATTAACTTGTTCAATTCAAAAGGCTATCATAGCATGTTTTAATGTTTTTTTGATGAGTCCCAATGGCGTAGTGGCTAATGTGCAGGACTGCCAACATTGTAGTACCCTGTTCGAACTCATCTTCTGTAAATTTCACATGGCTTACTCTTCTCAGCCCCCAAAATTTGATGAAAGATCCGTTCAAGTCTGGAGCACTCGGTTTGATTTGCCCACCATTTGAAAAACAACCAGGAGTTTACAGTGAAAAGCAAAGGTGTTTTTTTCAAACAGCTCTCAGCTGGAGGTGCTTATTTTACTTGGTCCAAGCCCTCTATTCAAGTCTGGAGCATTCTGTTTGATTTGCCTCTATTTTGAATAGCCTATAACAAATATTTTTGAGAGATTAGAATTGTTTCTGCTATAAACCAATTCCCAAACATTGCAGAGTTTTACATTTATAAGGAAAACAATTTTGGACAAAAATTACTTTTGCCCTTTTTACAAAGATTCATTTATTTATTAAATAACCTTTGTATATGCATCGAATATTTCTACATTGTTACATACCATCTAATTTATTTATCATTGTGTCTGCTTTCAATGAATGTTCTTTTGTATAAGCATTTAAATTTTCTCTTTAAGGATTTTGTATTTCTGCTGGTAAAAGAAAAAGATATTGAGAGGCCAAGTTGAAACAAGTGATCCTTGATTGGAATACACATAATTTCCAATTTTCATCTTTCAAGAGTCGAGGAGAGCTCCTACTGAAAGGTCAGTTTTCAAACTTTTATTCAAATCAAAATCTATGAATTCATATCTATCATATTTGCAACGTATACAAATTCCATAACAAACTTTGATGAAAGTATTCTTTCTCGTAAGACTACCATGTTGGATTCTGTGCTGTATCTGCATCTGTGATGGTTTTCACTCAACAAATGGATATGCCACTTTGCCAATATATTTTCTATCCCTTTTGTCTTATCAAATATATTGAAATTTTTTTTTCTAAAAAAATTTTTTGACAAAACTTTTTTTCTTCTGACATTGACCTAAGGTCAAAACTAGTTGAGAATTATTAAAAAATAAATAACAAAAGAAATGTTCCTTTTTGTTTTATCACTTTAGTTCCTCTGTCCTTTATATATATATATTTATATATATATATATATATATACTAGCAAATATATGCACCCTTGGGTGCAAGTATTTAAGTTTTAATGTAATAAGATATATCAAATTAGAAAGGCTAATGAAACTAAATAAGAATGCAGATAAAAGATTTGAAACATAGAACAACTGAAACTTACTCGTCCATCACTTTCGTCTTTCATAGCTAATTTTTTCTAATTTAACTATTTAGTTAAAATAGGAAGTAAAGAAAATTAAGTTCTTCTTGTTGAATGGATTTCTTTTAAGATTTATTGAAGAGATTTTTTTACTCATATTCATTAAGATAAAACCAAACAATTAGAAATCAATAATACTAAACACATATTTTATTTAAATCAAATTTTAAATATCAATATGAAAATTAGCCTTCCCGTACACATTGTAAACCGCTATTTTGTTGTATATAAATTACAATTGAATGTTATCAGTATGTAGATATGGTCAACAGTATTAATAATGTAAAACAATTTTATTAATAATGAGGTTTAAGATAAACTGATAATCATGGAGAATGTGACATATATAACTAAGGTATTGTCATTGAGTAGTAATATAGTTTCGGTTACAGATAGAAAAACTCACAATCTCCATTATAATAAGATATATTATAATTTCATCTGATGATTGTGTTTTCTATTTTATAGAAGACATATGAAACTATTAGTAATGAGACAATACTTTTAATTTTTTTGTTGGTAATGATTACAATGTAAAATGAACATCATACTCACCTTTACAGGAAGGTTGTGACTAGCGTCCAGTCACCAGACAAAAAAAAAGACAATGCAACTAATACACTATTTACCAACTGCCAGAACAGTCAAATGTCCAGTATATATGGATAAAAATATCCACACTAAAACCACCAGCCAATCAGAATCCTGAGAACAGACTTGGCCAAGCTACACAGTAGAAAAGCTGCTATTTAAACCACCTACTAAAACACATTTTTGATCATCCATTATATTCTCTCATCCTCCGATCAGTTGGTTGGTCACATCAAACCCTAGCACCTATATGATTGTCTTAACCCTATTGTCCTTATGGCAATGCCCAGCCCTTTTTATCATATATGTGCTAGAAAGCAGTAGCTGAGGGTCTTAATGTCCTGTGTATGATGTTAAACTCTATCCGATGGTGAAGTTCCAATTCTGGAGCTCTGGGGAATGTGGAGTACCTATTCATCAACATTACTGCCAGGTCCACTCTGATCCAGAGTTGTAGTACCTGTTAGGGTCCCATCTATGGGCTAAATAGAAACAAAATGAGTTTTAAAAAGTGTGTTTAAAAAAAAATGAGTACCCATCAATAATGAATAAAACAAAAACGTCTTCGGCATAAAATAATCCAAGAAGGGTTGGCGTGCCGTTATAACTTTAATAACTTATATTAAATTAAGTTTAAAACACCTTATTATTAAGTCTGGATTCTCGGAAACAGATTCAACTTGCAACACATCTGAATACTGGTCACTCAACATAAATTTCTATATACAATATTGTTTAAATTCTGTTTCTCTTTTCTGTCTCTATTTGTTGACAGTTGAATTTCCTCCTTATTGACTTTAATGTTTAGACTTTTTGATCAAGCAGTAACATGTAAAGAATATTTCGGACCAAGTATCCATAGGCCACCCAATCATCAACTTAATGAAAAGGTTCACATTTTAACGTCGTCCCGGTAACTTCTGCTTCCAAAGTTTTGTAAACAAATGATTTTGATTAGAAGTTTATGGAGATGTTGAACTACGATAAATTTAATAGATAGTTGGTTGGTACACGTAATCAATTAAAATTCAATGCAAAATCTTTTTTTTAAATAAATACTTTTTAAATCAAAAGTTCATGAGTATTTTTCAACACTTACGATAATTAAAAAGATGTAAGACGTTTTTATACTAAAATAGTTTTTACTTAATCAGAAGAGAAATGCAATTATGTTTTTATTTAAATAAAAATACAAGTTTATTTGCAAATATTTTTTATGTTATTTAGCGAAAGGATGCGTTCAGAAATAGTATCACCAAATTTGTAGGTCAGGTATAGGGAAGTTCAAAAAATCATCTGTTCATATATTTTCAATATATTTGAAAATCGAAGTTACCGGTGATGAGTTAAATATGAACTTTCATTATGTTGATGATTTGGGGTGCCTATTGGATACTTGGTCCAATATTTCTAAAAACATACTGAATCCCTAGTAACTCTTCTATAAAGATTTTTAGCTCAGTCCGTAGAGCGTTCGGTAGAAAACCACGAGGTTTCCTAGTTCGATACCGGTCCCTGCGCCAACTCAGCGTATAGTAGCACAGGGATCTGTTGTGTAAAGTAAGGAGCTGATGGTAGGTGTGGCGCTCCACCTCAGATGCTAAAAAACAATCTCCTTGGTCTAGCGCTAATTGAAAAAGGGGTAGACTCCCTCGCTGATTGGTTGATACTGACTTTAGGCCACCCCCGACGACTTTAACTTTTTTACTTTTACTATTAGATAACAAAACTAAGGCTACATTTTACGCTGCATTCCACCAAATAACAAAGATATACAGTATTGTTGGCAGTACACTAACAACACCAATTTGATTATCAGTCAAAATGTTAGATAAATCACACACACACACACATATCCAAAATGCATTCTAATAATACCAAAGGCATCACACATGAACTTTGTGAAACATCTATTTTCAAATTCTTCGTTATTACCATAAATACATTTACAAATCGATAGAAGCCGCCCCTCCCCACCAATGACATATACATGCAAAACAAAATGTATCTTCAATTAAATCTGAAAGACGAGGATATTCAAATGATTGACAACCTTATTTTATAGCTTTTACAGTTTTCCAAAGGTCAATGTTCAGAACTACAAGATTTCTCTAAATCACAGAGCTTTTTATAGCCTTGCTAACTGTAATCATGAGTGTATTGATATTTACGAAGTTTATCTGTTGTTGTTTTTTTAAATTTTTCTAAATTTTTGTAGATTTCTTGTGGGATATATGTTTTTGCCCAACTTTATCTACAGGATGTGCAACAAGGGCCAAGTTTTTAAAGGAGAGCTGCTAGTTTGACTCGGCATGTCAACTTATCAACATTTTATGGCATGTCAACCTGTCTAGGAATATTTTATGCCTAGAGGTTAGGGAATCATGTTCATTGTATGTTTATATTTACAAGACATGACACAAGGTCAATTATTAAGTGGCCCTTTTTAACTCAAGACAAAGAGCATCCGCCTAGGAACCACAAGGTTCTGGGGTTCAATACCAGCCCCCCCCAACTCAGCACATAAGTATTACAACTTAGATAATCTGATTTGCATGGAATAGTGTGGAGCTGATAGTTTGATGTGGGATCCACCTCAGATGCAAAACAATCTTCCTTGATTTGCACTAGTGAAAAGAGATGGACTCCTTTACTGCCTGCCTGATACTGACAATAGGCTTCTCTGCTAACCTTTTTTTTTTACATCTGTTTGAATTTAGTGTTTTCCTTCTCCTAAGATTGGTTGCTAACCAAAGCTGAAGAACTCTGGCACTCCTATTTACCTATAGCTGAGGCAGAGAATAGATGGATTTTTACCTTCCCATACATTAGCACATTGTGGAATATAGTGATGCTGCTGCAATTTTCAGTAGCATTTGTGTTTTTTGTACTGGTGAAGTTGCTAGCCCTATTGAAGGCGCGTGGCTAATCTTTAGAGTCATAGGAAATGGACTTGCCCACCCGAGTTAATACTTGATGAAGCTGTTTGCATTTCACATGGCACTAATACCCTTGGGAAAGGTATGAATCCAATTCTCCTTCCAGCTATGGGTAAATAGCAGGGTAGACTGGGCTCTTTAACCATGGCTAGGTAACAGTCTAGGAGAAGGAAAACTCTGCATTCACCCTGTTAACTCTGTTAAGAAAATTGACCTTGCGTCACATGTTACTCGTGCGGAAGGTTGGTAAATATATATATTGTTCACTTGGTTTTGAATTCAAAGTCATTCTTCTAGACTAGTTGCAATGTAGCTGTCTGTGTATTTTAGACATAGCTAGAGTAAGGGGAATAGAATGTTTCATGCCTTTCCTAAGTGAATATGAACTGTCTCTTACAGAATTTGAACTTGGCTCAACAGTTCCATTTTCATGCTGCTGTTAGCATAAACCTTAGATGTAGAAAAAAAGTGTAAAAGACTATTGTGCTAATCTTTTCAATTAAATTAGGCCTTACTTCTTTGAAAGTAAAAGGAGCACACTGGTGTAAATGGGTTACATAAGAGGAAATGGAACCGGCAACCTAAGGTCAAATCCTGCTTGGATGCTTACATTTTGAGGCTGCTTGCATTTCACTTTGTGCTAATGTCCTTAGGAAAGGCATGAATCCAACTCTTCTCCCCTGTTACTTTCGCCTATCGTTTTTTGAACGTTTACAATGCTGTTCCATCAGAGACCAAAGGAAATGAAAGGTGCACATGCAAAAATTGTCAAAGAACAATAAGACATAATACATATTTTTAAAATATAATTTTATTTAGGAAGTTGAAAGTTGGGAGGAGGGAAAAAGATGGGAAAGTTCATGAGCATGATTATCTGTATACATCCGTAATAGAAATATTTTTCGGGATAATTTGAATCCCCATAAGTATACCTGTAAACTGAAGGGAAGCATGAAAGTGGCAATATCTATTAAAAATTCCATATCAGAATGTGGCACTTATCTTCATTTTAGTTACTTCGTTTCCATTCGGCTCATAGCTGTGTGGATGACCACCCTGGGTCTAATTTCTTCTGTCCGCATGAAGATGACAACAGCATTCCCCCAGCTATGGGTAAATGGTAGAGCAAACTGGGTTCTTAAGCCTTGGTTAGGCAAACAGTCTTGGAGAAGGAAAACTCTAAAATAAAACTAGTTTTGCTCTACAGGGCAGAGTGGCTGGGTAAATATATACACTTCCTTGAAAATCAGCATTTAAAAAATGTTGACATTTACTCATGCTTGAACATTAACCTCTGGCATCAGTAGGAAATCATAACTTGTAGCTAAATCATAAGGATAATTCTTATTAAGTTAAATGTGAGGAAAATAGTTTGTTATTGTTTTTAAAGTTAATGGCACTTTTCAGATTATGGCAAATATGAAAAAAGTTGTTTATTTTGATTACTAAATGTTCAAATGATAACTCTATCTAATTTATTGATTTGGCTTTTTTAATAATTTGTTTATTATAAGTTTAGCTTCTGTGGTTGGTATCTGTTATTTAGTCTTTATTTCTGTATGTTTAGTAAATATGATTATCTTGAAAAGGGTTAAAACACACACGCACGCACACACACACACACACATATATATATATATATATATATATATACTGCAATGACAACCCACTCTGTTTCATTACAATAGCAGACAAAAAAATACCAGAAGATTCCTGCTAATGTGAGGAACTCGAGTCGGTAATTTTTAAACAATCCATATTTTAACCATTCGATTTTAATAGCATATATTATATATATATATATATATATATATATATTTCCTCCCATTTTAGGAGAAAAGAAAATAATTTGTTCTTTTCTTGTTTCTTTTTCTTACTTGTCCATTATCTTGAAAATGGTACCCCACACACACATACACACATATATACTGCAGTGACAACCCATCTATATATTTCATAATACTGGCAGACAAAAAATACCCTGAAGATTCGCACTAATGTGAGAAACTCAAGTCAGGATATTTTAAACAAAAGAAAAAAAAATGCACCAGTTATTTTATTTAAAAACTTTTACATTTTTTCAGGTCAATTAACTTTGAACCATGTATGTTTGTGAATTTGTGTTATGCCTCAAAGATATGTAGTTCAAAGTTAATTGACCTGAAAAAATGTAATAGTTTTCAAATAAAATAACTGGTGCCTTATATTTTTTATTCATTAATATATCAACACTAAAAATTTCATTAAATTCTGTTAATTCCTTGATTTTTAGTATTTTTTACAATTTACAATGGTGGAATTCATGTCCGTTAAGTAGAATTTAACCAAAACTAATAAATACAGAAATGTTTCTTGTTTTAAGATTGTTATTGATTTCTTTTCTAGGTGACACTACATCAGAAACTGTTGCTTTGATGGAAGACAGCTTGATGATATTAGGATCTCTTCTAAGTAACAGGTAAGTGTTTGATTTATCAAAATTTTGCTACATATATTTCAGTGTTTGATTTATCAAAATTTTGCTACATATATTTCAGTGTAAATTTGATTTATATCAAGGCATATCACAATCAATATATATATTTACCAACCCCTCTGTATGACCAGGATGTGACACATGGTAAATTTCTTAAGCGGATTTTAACAGGTTTTAATTCAAAGTTTTCCTTTTAGACTGTTTGCTATACCAACATTAAAGAGGTCAGTCTTCCCTATTATTAATCCATAGCTAAAGGGATAATAGTTGGATATATACCTTTCTCAAGGGTATTTCACTACATGAAATGCAAACAGCCTTCTCCAGAATTTGAATTCAGGTTCTCAAGTCAATTTCCTACGACAATAACCGTTGCACTATATACCTCCCTCCATCACAATTAATTTATGGCTACAATTAATACACTGTATTTCATTCTCTTGAAATAAAAAAAATCATCTTGAGTGTGCAGCATCAACTCAAAAAGTATGTGCTAATCAGAAGGTCAACTGTATCAGAGAAAATATACAAGTTTATGGAATTTAAAGAAAAAAAGCATTAACTGAATAAAGTAAAATGTAAGTCATCTGGGTTGCCTATAGTCGGTATCAGCCAGAATGTGAGGGAGTTTATCCTCTTTTCACTAGTGCTAGACCAGGGAGATTGTTTTATGCATGTGAGGTAGAGCACCACATCTACTGTCAGCTCTCCACCTTAGCACACAGAAGCTGTGCTACTCATATGTTGAGTGGGCGAGGACCGGTATCGAACCTGGAAACTTGTAGGTGGATGCTCTACCACTGAGCTAAACCAGCTGTATTCTTGTAAATAAACAAGTAAGTAAAGTAAAGTCGTTAGTGCAGTCGAAAGTCAATATCAGCCAGACTGTGAGGGAGTCTATCCCCTTTTCACTAGCACTAGACCAAGGAGATTGTTCTGTCGCCTGAGGTGGAGTGCCACACCTCCCATCAGCTCCTTACTTCAACATACAGATCCCTATGCTACTCATACACTGAGTTGGTCTCGAACCAGGAACCTTGTGGTTCCTACTCGGACGCTCTACCAACTGAGCTATAAGCAGTGAATAATACAAATGATTGTATGTTTACTTTCTTTTTTTTTTTTCTAAAATTTTAGTATTGGTTAGATAATTCAAGATGAAAAGGACACTTGGATAAAAATAAACTACTGAACTTTTATGAAAAAATATCATTCATCACAAAGCTTAATTCTTAATGTCTTCACAAATAATGTGACCTGATCGTGACAGTAAGCAAATGAGTCATGAAAAAAAAATCCCAGTGCATACAATACAGTAAATGGTGATTTCAAATGCTTACAACTCGCAGATATTTCATTGGCTAAGTTGGATTTATCACATGATTCTGAACACATTCAAGTCTAATTGAATAGATATTTGAATTAAAAAAGAAAAACACTCACATATCATATGCTAGTAGTCAAAGGCCTTTATCAATACTGTATATACTCACATATCATAAGGCAGCTTCTGTGATTAGATTTGCCTAATAATAGGAGGAGGTAGCACCATATGCAAGATATCTATTAGACGATGAATCTGCATCTCGATAAGATTGTGTTGCATAGGGCTATTCGAGTCGTTCTAGTAGTCGCCGTTAGTTCAGAAACAACATACAAAAGTCGTATAGTCACAAAGGGGTTGTTTATTCCTTTCTAGGCTCATGGGTTCTTCTTCAGAGAGAAAGAGAGAGAGAGAGAGAGGTCAAATTATTCTGTCGTAAATCATGTTTGGTACTACTATGCAAAACACATCACAGGAACTCTGGAAGCCCCATCTGCCCCTTAAAAAGGCCCAGCTGAAAAAGACTGACTTTTCTATTCTGTCTCTCATCCCGAGGTGAGCATTCACCCACTTCCGCTTACGGTCAAAACTCAGAACTTCCGTTTTTTATTCTTAAATCTAGTTCTGGGGTCATTCGTCAGTCAATTGTTCTCCCCCACTCCTCCGTTGAGTGTTTACCCTTCCAAACTTTAACATTTGTTCTTATTTCTTTTTCTTCTCCTTCTCTAGAAATCCGATTACCATTTTCTTTTCGATCCCCGAATTCCCCGCAGACCATAATAATTATGTTACAATTGTATGATGTACTAACAATTACCCATATGGCTAATCATAGCTCTTTATTAACATAATCAAAGGGCAAAGGTCAAGAGATTGGCACTAGTGTCATTGCAAGAGTCACCAGAACAAGGTAGAAACCAATATCAGACTCCCTTAGGAAATTCAGTTCCTGGTTTTAAATTCTCATTAATATTAGTCAGTAAGCCTAACTTGTTAACCAAGACCTAGATGTTAGTGGGAGGTAGCACCATATGCAAGATAAACCTTGTGTGAGTAAATAGTTGGCCAAGGAGCTAGGCCTAGGCTAACTGGTACACCTGTTAATGGGCTGCTAACAATGTGGTCTTAGCACTGCTAGCTAGAGGTAGTGGCAAAAGAGACAATTTTCTTGGGTTCCCCTTCTTTTAATAGTCAGCCTCCATGTGACTATAAAGAAGCGTTGGGGTTGGCTAATTTCTTTGGCTAATTCATTTTGCATAACTGTCCCTTACAAATTCCAACAAGATATCATCATCATGTCGCACAATTAGCACGGTTATCCATGATAATCTCTCACCAACATTCTCTATCATTATCCCCAGGAGGTCAACTGCCCAGCATCCAGTATCTGCACAGAGCTGGTCAATGTAGGTCCTTGCTGGCCAGCCTACATTTACATGTCAATGTGTTGCTGGATACTGCTGGAGAAGCAAGGACGAACTCATAAACAACGTTCTCCTGTGGAACTAGATATAGTGATACTAATTATTCCATTTTGCAGATACAATGCCCCTTTCAAATCCAGTATCCAGAACTGGGTTCAAAACTTGACGAGTACCACTGAAATCATAGAAATTGGCTTGTGGTGCAGAATTTGTGGATTTACCTTGAGGCTGTATTTGTGGGTGGAGACATTGCCAAACAATTACCTCAGTAAGAAATTTGTTTTAGTTTCTCTTTGCTTCACATTTTATATACTATACATAGATGCCTTTAAATTTTCAATTGTGAATGGAAATCACTCCACTTGAAGTGTATTTGGGGGTCAGACTGTGTTTTTTGTTTCCTTTAGGACAGCATCATTGTTGAACTATTTATGCCCTATTTGTAGAATAGACAGTCTCATTTACTGAATCAGTTGAAATGAATATATTAACTTAATAAAAAGAGATATTTAGAATGATGTATTGAATAACTTGTAGGGTAAGCAATGTGTATTTTGTTTTTTAGGAATACATGCCACTAATATATACATATATATAAATATATATTTATGAGGTTTGATAATTTGAGTTATTACAGTTCTAAGTTACGATCATCTGTAGGTTGCAGGTTCAATCCTGACCATTAGCAGTAATAACATAGAATATCTAACATAACTTCACAGTTGTATTCAGTCATGGTTAGTGGAAGGTAAACAGTCAGTGGATTAAATAAAAGGTTCAACAAAAACGTTTCCGAGTTTGACTAGAAACACCTGAAAAAGACTGGAGGGCACATCGACCGAAACGTTTTTTTATATAACAATAATGATGTGGACAACAGTCGGAAAAATCCAAATAATACAGCATTGAAGTCTCTTTAAAAAAATTTGTCTGGCAGGTCATGACCATTATATAGGACTCAGTTGTGCCATAAAGATTTTTCTTTCCATTAGTTTTAGACAGTGCCTAAATTCTCTAAGAATTGATTGATTGCTATCTTTCAATTAACAACGCTTTGTTTCCTGTGTTGTATAGGATCTTGCCAATTATAATTGATAATTCCCTTTTCTTGACCCTATTTATTATAAATTGATTCTTCTTCAAATGAGTGTTTTGTTTATTTAGGAGGAAAAACTCTTTTTTTCTTCTTTTTTAACAAAAATGGCACACACACAAGGTTATATCCAAGTGTTTAAGGAATTTGGAACATGCAATGAACTGTATGTATTTCTCAACCTCTTTACCACAGATGATGTGACGGAAGATCAATTTTTACACTTATTTTAATTATATTGGACCATATTACCTTTAAGCACCCCTTTTTGATCTTGATTAAGAAAGGATATGTTTTTCATTTACACCGTCAATATCTGGTTGTTTGTTAGGGGTTAGTTTTATAATTTTTTTTTAAATCTAAAAATTGTCTCTTAAAACAACCGGATATTGACGGTGTAATTGAAAAACATGTCCTTTCTTAATCGAGATCAAAAAGGGGTACCTAAAGGTCATATGGTCCATTGGTTTCTATATAAAATCATTCATAGTATTGATCTGTATACATTGGAGAATAAAACAATAATATTATAGATCAATAACACCAAGTAATTATTTATCAAACCCAGTTTTGTTGAAACCTGTATGCAAATTAACCACACCATATATTATGTAAACCTTTATTTCTTAGAGATGGATAAAACACATTACAGGATTTTAAATGAACTAACATGGTCTGTTTTGAGGCAAATCTAACTCTGATTTTCATAGAGACATTGTTAATAGATAAGATTTATTCTTAGTATTAATATTAATGATTTTGATTATAAATTAGATACTCATTGATAAACTTATTTCCTGAGGGTATTATGAGTAAGCAGTGACATAGTTTTGGTTACAGACAGACACGAATCTCTATTATTATGTATAAATATTGATGGGAACTTCCTTTTTACAGCATATTTGTATTAGTTTTAGAATCCATCAGATTCAATCTATGTGTTAGTTCCTATTTCAGTTTCCACATTTATTGTAATACAAAACTTTTCTCATTTCCTCTTGTTTGCATATCTCATGTTTGTGAATTTGTGAGTCAAACTAACACATAAGATTTGAATCTGATGGATTCTAAAACTAATACAAAATATGTGTTAAAAAGGAAGTGCCCATCAATATTTAATACATATAATAGAGATTCTGTTCTGTCTGTACCAAAACTATGTACTGCTACATCATAACCCTCAGGAAATAAGTTTATCATGAGTATCTAATTTATAATCAAAATCATTAAATATTAATAATACTAAGATAAATCTTAATCTAATTAACAATGTCTCTATGAAATCAGAGTTAGATTTGCCTCAAAACAGACATGTTAGTTTCATTTAAAATCCTGTAATGTGTTTTAAATAAGAAATAAGGTTTACATAATATATGGTGTGGTTAATTTGCATAAGGTTTCAACAAAACTGGGTTTGATAATAATTAACTTGGTGTTATTGATCTATAATATTATTGTTTTATTCTCCAATGTATACAGATCATACTATGAAAATGATTTATATAGAAACCAATGGACCATATGACCTTTAGTACCCTTTTTGATCTCGATTAAGAAAGGACATGTTTTTCAATTACACCGTCAATATCCGGTTGTTTTAAGAGACAATTTTTAGATTTAAAAAAAAATTATAAAAACTAACCCCTAACAACAAGCCAGATATTGACGGTGTAATGAAAAACATATCCTTTCTTATCAAGATCAAAAAGGGGTTTAAAGGTAATATGGTCCAATATAATTAAAATATGTAAAAATTGATTTCCGTCACATCATCTGTGGTAAAGAGGTTGAGGATACATACAGTTCATGCATGTTCACCATTCCTTAAACACTTGGATATAACCTTGTGTGTGTGCCATTTTGTTAAAAAAGAAGAAAAAAAGAGTTTTTCCTCCTAAATAAACAAGACACTCATTTGAAAGAAATCAATTTATAATAAAATAGGTCAAGAAAAGAATTATCAATATAATTGGCACGATCCTATACAACACAGGAACAAAGCGTTGTTAATTTGAAGATAGCAATCAATCAATTCTTAGAGAATTTTGGCACTGTCTAAACTAAATGAAAGAAAATCTTATGGCACACTGAGTCTATATAAATGGTCATGACTGCCAGACAAATTTATTTAAAGAGACTTCAATGCTGTATTATTTGATTTTTCCGACTGTTGTCCACATCATTATTGTTATATAAAAAAACGTTTCGGTCGATGTGCCCTCAGTCTTTTTCAGGTGTTTCTAGTCAAACTCGGAAACGTTTTTGTTTGAACCTTTTTTTAATCCACTGACTGTTTTACCTTCCACTAACCATGACTGAATACAACTGTGAAGTTAGTTAGATATTCTATGTTATTACTGCTAATGGTCAGGATTGAACCTGCAACCTACAGATGATCGTAACTTAGAACTGTAATAACTAAAATTATAAACCTCATAAATATATATTTATATATATTATATATTAGTGGCATGTATTCCTAAAAAACAAAAATACACTTGCTTACCCTACAAGTTATTCAATACAATCATTCTAAATATCTCTTTTTATTAAGTTAATATAATTCATTTCAACTGATTCAGAAATGAGACTGTCTATTCTACAAATAGGCATAAATAGTTCAACAATGATGCTGTCCTAAAGGAAACAAAAAACACAGTCTGACCCCCAAATACACTTCAAGTGGAGTGATTTCCATTCACAATGAAACATTTTTAAGGCATCTATGTATAGTATATAAAATGTGAAGCAAAGAGAAACTAAAAACAAAATTCTACCTGAGGTAATTGTTTGGCAATGTCTCCACCCACAAATACAGCCTCAAGGTAAATCCACAAATTCTGCACCACAAGCCAATTTTCTATGATTTCAGTGGTACTCGTCAAGTTTGAACCCAGTTCTGGATACTGGATTTGAAAGGGCATTGTATCTGCAAAATGGAAATAATTTAGTATCACTATATCTAGTTCCACAGGAGACGTTGTTTATGAGTTCGTCCTTGCTTCTCCAGCAGTATCCAGCAACACATTGACTGTAAATGTAGCTGGCCAGCAAGGACCTACATTGACCAGCTCTGTGCAGATACTGGATGCTGGGCAGTTGACCTCCTGGGATAATGATAGAGAATGTTGGTGAGAGATTATCATGGATAACCGTGCTAATTGTGGCGACATGATGATGATATCTTGTTGGAATTTGTAAGGGACAGTTATGCAAAATGAATTAGCCAAAGAATTAAGCCAACCCCAACGCTTCTTTTATAGTCACATGAGGCTGACTATAAAAGAAGGGGAACCCAAGAAATTGGTCTCTTTTGCCACTACCTCTAGCTAGCAGTGCTAAGACCACATTGTTAGCAGCCCAATTAACAGGTGTACAGTTAGCCTAGGCCTAGCCTTGGCCACTATTTTACTCACACAAGGTTTGTATCTTGCATATGGTGCTACCTCCCACTAACATCTAGGTCTTGGTTAACAAGTTAGCTTACTGACTAATTTAATGAGAATTTAAAACCAGGAACTGAATTTCCTAAGGGAGTCTGATATTGGTTTCTACCTTGTTCTGGTGACTCTTGCAATGACACTAGTGCCAATCTCTTGACTTTGCCCTTTGATTATGTTAATAAAGAGCTATGATTAGCCATATGGGTAATTGTTAGTACATCATACAATTGTAACATAATTATTATGGTCTGCAGGGAATTCAAGGATGAAAAGAAAATGGTAATCGATTTCTCAGAGAAGGAGAAGAAAAAGAAATAAGAACAAATGTTAAATTTGGAAGGGTAAACACTCAACGGAGGAGTGGGGAGAACAATTGACTGACGAATGACCCCAGAACTAGATTTAAGAATAAAAACGGAAGTTCTGAGTTTTGACCGTAAGCGGAAGTGGGTGAATGCTCACCTCGGGATGAGAACAGAATAGAAAAGTCAGTCTTTTTCAGCTGGGCTCTTTTTAAGGGTAGATGGGGCTTCCGAGTTCCTGTGATTGTTTTGCATAGTAGTACCAACATGATTTTACGACAGAATAATTTGACTCTCTCTCTCTCTCTCTTTCTCTCTGAAGAAGAACCCATGAGCCTAGAAAGGAAATAAACAACCCCTTTGTGACTATACGACTTTTGTATGTTGTTTCTGAACTAATGGCGACTACTAGAACGACTCGAATAGCCCTATGCAACACAATCTTATCGAGATGCAGATTCATCGTCTAATAGATATCTTGCATATGGTGCTACCTCCTCCTATTATTAGGCTAAAATCTAGATCACAGAAAGCTGCATGATATGTGAGTATATACAGTATTGATAAAGGCCTTTGACTACTAGCATATGATATGTGAGTGTTTTTTCTTTTTTAATTCAAATATCTATTCAATTAGACTTGAATGTGTTCAGAATCATGTGATAAATCCAACTTAGCCAATGAAATATCTGCTGAGTATGTAAGCATTTGAAATCACCATTTACTGTATTGTATGCACTGGGATTTTTTTTTCATGACTCATTTGCTTACTGTCACGATCAGGTCACATTATTTGTGAAGACCATTAAGAATTAAGCTTTTGTGATGAATTGATATTTTTTCATAAAAGTTCAGTAGTTTATTTTATTCCAAGTGTTCCTTTTCATCTTGAATTATCTAACCAATACTAAAATTTTAGGAAAAAAAAAGAAAGAAACTAACATACAATCAGTTGTATTATTCACTGCTTATAGCTCAGTTAGTAGAGCGTCCGACTAGGAACCACAAGGTTCCTGGTTCGATACCAACTCAGTGTATGAGTAGCAGAGGGATCTGTATGTTGAAGTAAGGAGCTGATGGGAGGTGTGGCACTCCACTCAGGCGACAGAACAATCTCCTTGGTCTAGTGCTAGTGAAAAGGGGATAGACTCCCTCGCAGTCTGGCTGATACTGACTTTCGGCCGCACTAACGACTTTACTTACTTGTTTATTTACAAGAATACAGCTGGTTTAGCTCAGTGGTAGAGCATCCACCTACAAGTTTCCAGGTTTGATACTGGTCCTCGCCCACTCAACATATGAGTAGCACAGCTTCTGTGTGCTAAGGTGGAGAGCTGACGGTAGATGTGGTGCTCTACCTCACATGTATAAAACAATCTCCCTGGTATAGCACTAGTGAAAAGAGGATAAACTCCCTCACATTCTGGCTGATACCGACTATAGGCAACCCAGATGACTTTACATTTTACTTTATTCAGTTAATAGCTTTTTTTCTTTTAAATTCCATAAACTTGTATATTTTCTCTGATACAGTTGACCTTCTGATTAGCACATACTTTTTGAGTTGATGCTGCACACTCAAGATGATTTTTTTTATTTCAAGAGAATGAAATACAGTGTATTAATTGTAGCCATATATTAATTGTGATGGAGGGAGGTATGTAGCGTAATGGTTATTGTTGTAGGAAATTGACTTGAGAATCTGAATTCAAATTCTGGAGAAGGCTGTTTGTATTTCACATAGTGAAATACCCTTGAGAAAGGTATATATCCAACTATTCTCCCTTTAGCTATGGATTAATAATAGAGAAGACTGACCTCTTTAATGTTGGTATAGCAAACAGTCTAAAAGGAATTAAAACCTGTTAAAATCCGCTTAAGAAATTTACCATGTGTCACATCCTGGTCATACAGAGGGGTTGGTAAATATATATATATATATATTGATTATGATATGCCTTGATATAAATCAAATTTACACTGAAATATATGTAGCAAAATTTTGATAAATCAAACACTGAAATATATGAGGCAAAATTTTGATAAATCAAACACTTACCTGTTACTAAGAAGAGATCCTAATATCATCAAGCTGTCTTCCATCAAAGCAACAGTTTCTGATGTAGTGTCACCTAGAAAAGAAATCAATAACAATCTTAAAACAAGAAACATTTCTGTATTTATTAGTTTTGGTTAAATCCTACTTAACAGACATGAATTCCACCATCGTATGTCACCCCACCGAAATAAAAAAAATAATACTAAAACTCAAGGAAATAACCAAATTTAATGAAATTTTCAGTGTTGATATATTAATGAATAAGCAATATAATGCGCTAGTTATTTTATTTGAAAACTCTTACATTTTTTCAGGTCAATTAACTTTGAACTACGTATCTTTGAGGCATAACACAAATTCACAAACATACATGGTTCAAAGTTAATTGACCTGAAAAAATGTAAAAGTTTTTAAATAAAATAACTGGTGCATTTTTTTCTTTCGTTTAAAATATCCTGACTCAAGTTTCTCGCATTAGTGCGAATCTTCAGGGTATTTTTTGTCTGCCAGTATTATGAAATATATAGATGGGTTGTCACTGCAGTATATATGTGTGTATGTGTGTGTGGGGTACCATTTTCAAGATAATGGACAAGTAAGAAAAAGAAACAAGAAAAGAACAAATTATTTTCTTTTCTCCTAAAATGGGAGGAAATATATATATATATATATATATATGCTATTAAAATCGAATGGTTCAAAATATGGATTGTTTAAAATATACCGACTCGAGTTTCTCACATTAGCGGGAATCTTCGGGGTATTTTTTTGTCTACCATTGTAATGAAACAGAGGTGGGTTGTCATTGCAGTATATATATATATATATATTATATATATATATATATATATATATATGTGTGTGTGTGTGTGTGTGTGTGTGTGTGTGCGTGCGTGTGTGTTTTAACCCTTTTCAAGATAATCATATTTACTAAACATACAGAAATAAAGACTAAATAACAGATACCAACCATAGAAGCTAAAATCTTATAATAAACAAATTATTAAAAAAGCCAAATCAATAAATTTAGATAGAGTTATCATTTGAACATTTAGTAATCAAAATAAACAACTTTTTTTCATATTTGCCATAATCTGAAAAGTGCCATTAACTTTAAAAACAATAACAAACTATTTTCCTCACATTTAACTCAATAAGAATTATCCTTATAATTTAGCTACAAGTTATGATTTCCTACTGATACCAGAGGTTAGTGTTCAAGCATGAGTAAATGTCAACATTTTTTAAATGCTGATTTTCAAGGAAGTATATATATTTACCCAGCCACTCTGCCCTGTAGAGCAAAACTAGTTTTATTTTAGAGTTTTCCATCTCCAAGACTGCCTAATCAAGGCTTAAGAACCCAGTTTTGCTCTACCATTTACCCATAGCTGGGGGGGGGGGAAGAAATGGATTCATGCCTTTTCTAAGGACATTAGCACAAAGTGAAATGCAAGCATCAAGCAGGAACTGAACTTAGGTTGCAGATTCCATTTTCTCTGTTTGCCTAACCAAGATTAAAGAACCCAGTTTACCCTACCATTTACCCATAGCTGTGGGGAGAAGAAATGGATTCATGCCTTTTCTAAGGACATTAGCACAAAGTGAAATGCAAGCATCAAGCAGGAACTGAACTTAGGATGCAGATTCCATTTCCTCTGCTTGCCTAACCAAGACTAAAGAACCCAGTTGCCCTACTATTTACCCATAGCTGAGGGGAGAAGAGTTGGATTCGTGCCTTTCCTAAGGACATTAGTACAAAGTGAAATGCAAGCAGCCTCAAAATGTAAGCATCAAGCAGGATTTGACCTTAGGTTGCCGGTTCCATTTCCTCTTATGATAACCATTACACCAGTGTGCCTCCTTTTTACTTTTCAAAGAAGTAAGGCCTAATCTAATTGAAAGATTAGAACAATAGTCTTTTTACACTCTTTTTTTCTACATCTAAGGTTTCTGCCTAACAGCAGCATGAAAAATGGAACTGTTGAGCCAAGTTCAAATTCTGTAAGAGACAGTTCATATTCACTTGGGAAAGGCATGAAACATTCTATTCCCCTTTACTCTAGCTATGTCTAAAATACACAGACAGCCTACATTGGCAACTAGTCTAGAAGAATGACTTTGAATTCAAAACCAAGTGAACAATATATATATTTACCAACCCTTCCGCACGAGTAACATGTGACGCAAGGTCAATTTCTTAAGCAGAGTTTAACAGGGTTGAATTCAGAGTTTTCCTTCTCCTAGACTGGTTACCTAGCCATGGTTAAACAGCCCAGTCTGCCCTGCTATTTACCCATGGCTGCTAGGAGAATTGGATTCATACCTTTCCCAAGGGTATTAGTGTTATGTGAAATGCAAACAGCTTCATCAAGGTATTGAGCTCGGGTGGGCAAGTCCATTTCCTATGACTCTAAAGATTAGCCCATGCACCTTCAATAGGGCTAGCAACTTCACCCAGTACAAAAATAACACTAAATGCTACAAAATTGCAGCAGCATCACTATATTCCACAATGTGCTAATGTTATTGGGAAAGGTAAAAATCCATCTATTCTCTGCCTCAGCTATAGGTAAATAGGAGTGCAGAGTTCTTCAGCTTTGGTTAGGCAACCAATCTAGGAGAAGGAAAACACTAAATTCAAACCAGATGTAAAAAAGAAGTAAAGTTAGCAGAGAAGCCTATTGTCAGTATCAGACAGGCAGTAAAGGAGTCTATCCTCTTTTCACTAGTGCTAAATCAGGAAGATTTTTTTGCATCTGAGGTGGAACGCCACATCAACTATCAGCTCCACACTATTCCATGCAGATCAGATTATCTAAGGTGTAATACTCATGTGCTGAGTTGGGGGGTGGTGGTATTGAACCCAGAACCTTGTAGTTCCTAGGTGGATGCTCTATTGTCTTGAGTTAAAAAGGGCCCACTTAATAATTGACCTTGTGTCATGTCTTGTAAATATGAACATACAATGAACATGATTCCCTAACCTCTAGGCATAAAATATTCCTAGACAGGTTGACATGCCATAAAATGTTGATAAGTTGACATGCGAGTCAAACTAGCAGCTCTCCTTTTAAAACTTGGCCTTGTGTCACATCCTGTAGATAAAGTTGGGCAAAAACATATATCCCACAAGAAATCTACAAAAATTTAGAAAAATAAAAAACAACAACCAACAAGATAAGCTTCGTAAATATCAATACACTCATGATTACAGTAGCAGAGGCTATAAAAAGCTCGTGATTTAGAGAAATCTTGTACGTTCTGAACATTGACCTTTGGAAAACTGTCAAAAGCTATAAAATAAGGTTGTCAATCATTTGAATATCCTCGTCTTTCAGATTTAATTGAAGATACATTTTTGTTTTGCATGTATATGTGCATTGGTGGGGGCGGGGCCTTCTATTGATTTGTAAATGGTATTTTGGTAATAACAGAGATTTGAAAATAAAATGTTCACAAAGTTCATGTGTTGATGCCTTTGGTATTATTAGAATGCATTTTGGATATGTGTGCGTGTGTGATTTATCTAACATTTTGACTGATAATCAAATTGGTGTTGTTAGTGTACTGCCAACAATACTGTATATCTTTGTTATTTGGTGGAATGCAGCGTAATGTAGCCTTAGTTTGTTATCTAATAGTAAAAGTAAAAAGTAAAGTCGTCGGGGCGGCCTAAAGTCAGTATCAACCAATCAGCAAGGGAGTCTATCCCCTTTTCAATAGCGCTAGACCAAGGAGATTGTTTTTTAGCATTGAGGTGGGCGCCACACCTACCATCAGCTCCTTACTTTACCGCACAGATCCATGTGCTACTCATACGCTGAGTTGGCGAGGACCGGTATCGAACTAGGAACCTCGTGGTTTCTAGCCGAACGCTCTACAGACTGAGCTAAATGGATCTTTATAGAAGAGTTACTAGGGATTCAGTATGTTCTCAGAAATATTAGACCAAGTATCCCATAGGCACTCCAAATCATCAACTTAATGAAAGGTTCATATTTTAACTCATCACTGGTAACTTTGATTTTCAAATATTTGAAAATAAACAAACAGATATTTTTTTAAACTTATATTTATCTGACAAAAACAAATTTTACAAATTTTGTGATACTATTTCTGAACAGCATCCTTTTATTTATAACAAATATTTTGCAAATAAAAACTGTATTTTTATTTAAATAAACATAATTGCATTTCTCTTCTGATTAAGTAAAAATTACTTTAGTATAAAAATGTCTTGCGTCTTTTTTTAATTTATCGTAAGTGTTGAAAAATACTCATGAACTTCTGATTAAAAAGTATTTATTTAAAAAAAGATTTTGCTATTGAATTTTAATTTGATTACGTGTACCAACCATCTATCTATTTAATTTATCATAAGTTCAACATCTCCATAAACTTCTAATCAAAATCATTTGTTTACAAAACTTTGGAAGCAGAAATTACTGGTGATGAGTTAAAATGTGAACCTTTCATTAAGTTGATGATTTGGGGTGCCTATTGGATACTTGGTCCGAAATATTTCTTACATGTTAGTGCTTGATCAAAGGTCTAAACATTAAAGTCAATAAGGAGGAAATTCAACTGTCAATAAATAGAGACAAAAAAGAGAAACAGAATTTAAACAATATTGTATATAGAAATTTATGTTGAGTGACCAGTATTCAGATCTGTTGCAAGTTGAATCTGTTTCTGAGAATCCAGACTTGGTAGGTGGTTTAAATAGCAGCTTTTCTACTGTGTAGCTTGGCCAAGTCTGTTCTCAGGATTCTGATTGGCTGGTGGTTTTAGTGTGGATATTTTTATCCATACTAGCAAATATATGCACCCTCCGGGTGCAAGTATTTAAGTTTTAATGTAATAATATATTATATTAAATTAGAAAGGCTAATGAAACTAAATAAGAATGCAGATAAAAAGATTTGAAACAGAGGGTGGTATAATCGAAAAATAGAACAACTGAAACTTACTCTTCCATCACTCTTGTCTTTCATTGTTATTTTTTCTAATTTAAGTATTTAGTTAAAAGAGGAAGTGAAGAATAAAATGACAGTTATTTTTTCTTGTTAATGGATTTCATTTAAGATTCATTGAAGAAATGTTTGCTTATATTCATTATAATAAAACCAAACAGTTAGAAATCAATAATACTAAGCACATATTTATTAAATTCGATTTTTTAAATATCAATATGCAAATTAGCCTTCCCCTTTACACTGTAAACCGCTATTTTGTTGTATATATAAACATAATTTTATGTTGTTAGTATGTAGATATGGTTAACAGTATTAATAATGTAAAACAATTTTATTAATAATAGAGGTTAAAATAAAAATATATTCATGGTCAATGTGATGTCAATAACAAAGGGAATTGTGACTTGAGTAGTGATTTAGTTTCGGTTACAGACAGAAAAGCACACAATCTCCATTATAATAAGATATACTGGACATTTGACTGTTCTGGCAGTTGGTAAATAGTGTGTTAGTTATATTGTCTTTTTTTTTTTGTCTGGTGACTGGACGCTAGTCACAACCTTCCTCTAAAGGTGAGTATGGTGTTCATTTTACATTGTAATCATTACCCAAAAAAATTAAAAGTATTGTCTCATTACTAATAGTTTCATATGTCTTCTATAAAATAGAAAACACAATCATCAGATGAAATTATATATATATCTTATTATAATGGAGATTGTGAGTTTTTCTATCTGTAACCGAAACTATATTACTACTCAAGTGACAATTACCTTAGTTATATATGTCACATTCTCCATGATTATCAGTTTATCTTAAACCTCAATTATTAATAAAATTGTTTTACATTATTAATACTGTTGACCATATCTACATACTGATAACATTCAATTGTATTTATATACAACAAAATAGCGGTTTACAATGTGTACGGGAAGGCTAATTTTCATATTGATATTAAAATTTGATTTAAATAAATATGTGTTTAGTATTATTGATTTCTAATTGTTTGGTTTTATCTTAATGAATATGAGTAAAAAATCTCTTCAATAAATCTTAAAAGAAATCCATTAACAAGAAGAAATAACTGTAATTTTATTCTTTACTTCCTATTTTAACTAAATAGTTAAATTAGAAAAAATTAGCGATGAAAGACGAAAGTGATGGACGAGTAAGTTTCAGTTGTTCTATGTTTCAAATCTTTTTATCTGCATTCTTATTTAGTTTCATTAGCCTTTCTAATTTGATATATCTTATTACATTAAAACTTAAATACTTGCACCCGGAGGGTGCATATATTTGCTAGTATATATATATATATATATATATAAAGGACAGAGGAACTAAAGTGATAAGACAAATAGGAACATTTCTTTTGTTATTTATTTTTTAATTATTCTCAACTAGTTTTGACCTTAGGTCAATGTCAGAAGAAAAAAAGTTTTGTCAAAAATTCTTTTTAGAAAATTCTTTTAAAAATTTCAATATATTTGATAAGACAAAAGGGATGGAAAATATATTGGCAAAGTGGCATATCCATTTGTTAAGTGAAAACCATCAGAGATGCAGATACAGCACAGAATCCAACGTGGTAGTCTTACGAGAAAGAATACTTTCATCAAAGTTTGTTATGGAATTTGTATACGTTACAAATATGATAGATATGAATTCATAGATTTTGATTTGAATAAAAGTTTGAGAAACTGACCTTTCAGTAGGAGCTCTCCTCGACTCTTGAAAGATGAAAATTGGAAATTATGTGTATTCCAATCAAGGATCACTTGTTTCAACTTGGCCTCAATATCTTTTTCTTTTACAGCAGAAATACAAATATCCTTAAAGAGAAAATTTAAAATGCTTATACAAAAGAACATTCATTGAAAGCAGACACAATGATAAATAAATTAGATGGTATGTAACAATGGTAGAAATATTCGATGCATATACAAAGGTTATTTAATAAATAAAGGAATTTTTGTAAAAAGGGCAAAAGTAATTTTTGTCCAAAATTGTTTTCCTTATAAATGTAAACTCTGCAATGTTTGGGAATTGGTTTATAGCAGAAACAATTCTAATCTCTCAAAAATATTTGTTATAGGCTATTCAAAATAGAGGCAAATCAAACAGAGTGCTCCAGACTTGAATAGAGGCCTTGGACCAAGTAACCAATAAGCACCTCCAGCTGAGAGCTGTTTTGAAAGGAACACCTTTTGCTTTTCACTGTAAACTCCTGGTTGTTTTTCAAAATGGTGGCAAATCAAACCGAGTGCTCCAGACTTGAACGGAGGTCTTTCATCAAATTTTGGGTGGCTGAGAAGAGTAAGCCATGTGAAATTTACAGAAGATCTGGAGTTCGAACAGGGTTACTATAATGTTGCAGTCCTGCACATTAGCCACTACGCCATTGGGACTCATCTAAAAAAACATTAAAACATGCTATGATAGCCTTTTGAAATTGAACAAGTTAATTAGAAAATTAGAAAAAAAAATCTATTCCATATTTAAGATCTTGGGATATTTTTCAAGAGAGAACCAACTTAAATACTTTAATTAAAAATGTTTAGATTTTTGCAGAAAAAAAAAATTGTAAAAATAGGAAAAACGTCAAAAACCTCAATTTCTTCTTTGTTTGGCAAGATAGGAGCTTCCATAAGATTTCTCAGCAGGAAGTTATCGGATTCTACTTCAAATGTGTGTCCAGTAATACCAGACAATCGTTCCCAGTGCCGTCGCTGCAGGGCTTTGTTTGCCATCATCTCCAAAAGTGGACAAGTTTCATTAAAATCATCTATTGTCTTGCGTAAATCTTCATAGGCTTGCCATTCTTTCAGAGCTTTTGGTAAGCGCCGGCACCTACAACCAGAGTTTAAAAAAATGAAGTACAAGTATTTATATATATATAAATATGTGGAGAAAGGTAGACAAACACGGGATGTTGTACAAAGTGGATTTTTATTGTAGGTAGTGATGTCGACGTTATAAAGTTTCAGTCTGTTAGACCTTCTTCAGGATATTGGATTGAGTTCTTGCTTCAATGGTGAATATTTTCAAACTAGTGAATTGGGAGGTTGTGAATAAGGGAGGGGATGGTCAATTGTTGGTGTTAGCAGTAGTTGGTAGTGGGAGATTTATTTATTTATTCATTCCCCCCCGACCCCAGATGGGGTGTATAAAAAACTATTTATTGAATTGTTTTCTAATGTTAGTAAATTAAGATTTTTGAATTAGCTGAAAACCCACCCTACGAAAAGGATTTTAAGTTTCATAATTAGTAAAGTTTGTGGAGTGGCCTATTGTTGGTATCAGCTGGACAGTGAGGAAGTTTATCCCCTTTTCACTAGCGCTAGACCAGGGAGTTTGTGTATGAGGTGGAGAGCCACACCTACCATCAACCATATTCCTAGGCAGATTGAGCTAAACCATCCCTATAAGTTGCATAGTCATAAATTTATCCAACTCAATTTTTATTGCAGAATAAACAGCAATGCGATACTGACCTATTAAATGTTCCTATTTGTATAAACTAGAAGCGGCTACCTTGTGTCACCTGGGTAGAGGGGGGAGTTTTTTAAGTTAGTCCTGCAGATCTATTATTACTGAATCGTGAGTTGGATCCTCGTAGAATGCCCAACGTAAAAAAAGACCTTGCATTGATCCAGTCACTCAGCAAAGAAACGTTAATGTCTACTACTTAAAATATTAAACGCAAAAAAAAATTCCATGCTGTTATCAGTTAAATTTTATTTTTTAATTATCTTCACTAATATAAATCAAATCTTTATTATTTTTGCTCAAAAACCAAGCATGGTGATATTTAATGTATATATATATATTTACTTTGTCATTAATTGTTTTATTTTCAAAGTTTCTTCCGGACATACACATTACACACAACTGCCCTTTATAGATAGATGGGCTTATCTTGTCTTTCTTTCCTTCGTTCTATTCAGTTTTAGTATATCATTGTGTATACTAATGCTATGGTGATGACTTATAAGTTAATAAACATGTAGAGAGGCTAACTTTTGTAAGCCTCTAGTGGATATTATTTGTAAGCACATCTTGAAAATTATGCTGTGGTAAGCAAATAACACCATTCAGATTTTGCAGATAATCAACAGAACAGTAATTGAAGATTAAATTAAATCCATTACATTATCTCTTGAATGTGTTTACAATTATTAACCTCTGAAAAAACTTTCAAAATAAAATTTAATAAATTCAATAAGTTGAATAATAATAATTATTCCTAATTGTCTAATCATATAATTCATATTAATTTCATCTTTCAAGAAACTGATAATAAATAATGAATTTAACTGAAACAGAATAAACACACAATATCTAAATATTTATCTCACTGGTTCCATTATCTGGTTGGATCATGGTGGGCAGGAATAGCCTAGAAAAGCTCATCCCTCTCCTGGTCTAAAACTGGTTTTAATTTAGAGTTTACCTTCTCTTAGACCAGTTCCAATACCAAGGTTAAAGAGCCCAGTCTACACTACTATTTACCCATAGCTGAAGGAGAATAATTGGATTCATACCTTTCCTAAGGGTATTAGTGCTATGTGAAATGCAGACAGCCTCATCCAGAATCTGAACTCAGGTTGCTGAGTCCACTTCCTACGATGATAACCATTATGCCATGAGTGCCTCCATCAAATAAATATTTACAGCAGACAAAAATATAAAAATATGCTATGTGTATTGGCCCACTTTTTTTTCATCAAATCAGCAGAAGCTGAATGCGCTGCATATTTTTGACTATAGTCATTATCCAAATTTACTCTATATTCCACTGAGAAGTGTCATATCATTTTATTGTGTAAAGAGATAACTGTAAACTGAATTTTGAAATATCAGAGGTGCAAATATTCAAAGGTGAATGTCTGCTTATAAATTTCAAGTGTTTGTTACAAGTGCTATGAATTCACTAAGCCTTCTTAAAATGCTGTATGATACAATTGAAATGAATAATAGGTTAAACTTAATAAATAAAGATATTTCTTTATTTTATATGGAATGATTTTTATAGTGTAAGCAATGAATACCTTGCATCTTTAGAATACACACCACTGCATATAACATATGTATATATTATATATTTACCAACCCCTCCACATGAGTAGGATGTGACACAAAGTAAATTTTTTAAGTGAAGTTTAAAATGTATTATTTATATTTTTCGGACTGTTGTCCTCATCTTCATTGTTACATAATGTTTTGGCTGATGTGCCCTCCAGCCTTCTTTAGGGTTTCTTGTTGAACTGAGGAACCTTCATATCATAATTGAGAGACTTCATACAACTCTGAACCAACCGCTTTATTTAATCCATTGGGGTTGATTGTTCTCATCCAGTTGACCATGACTGGGTATAAATGTTAAGCCATGTTAAGTATTGTGTTATTTTAGCCCATAGTCAGGATTGAACAGAACTGTATATTCTTATATCCATTGTGCAATGGAGGCACGTGGTCTAATGGTTAGAGTCGTTGGAAATGGACTCATCGACAAAAGTTCAATTCCTGGATGAAGCTGTTTGCATTTCACATGGTGCTAATACCCTTGGGAAAGGTATGAATCCAATTCTCCCTCCAGCTATGGGCAAATAGCAGGGCAGACTGGGCTCTTTAACCATGGCTAGGTAACCAGTCTAGGAGAAGGAAAACTCTGAATTCAAACCTGTTAAACTCCACTTAAGAAATTGACCTTGTGTTGCATCCAGCTTGTGCGGAGGGGTTGGTAAATATTTATATCCATTGTGAATGTATCCAACTATGTGAATGTGTATAAAAAATTAGACAAATAATGAAGTTTAACAGGTTTGAATTCAGAGTTTTCTTTCTCCTAGACTAGAAGGTTAAAGAGCCCAATCTGCCCTACTAATTATCCATAGCTGGGGGGAGGGGTAATATTTGGATGCACAGCACCATTTGAAATGCAAATAGCTTTGTCCATGATTTGAACTCAGGTCACGTGTCCATTTCCTACAATAATAACCAGTACACCACGGGTGCCTCCTGTATACATATGTATAGTAAAGTTGGCAAAGTGGCCAATTGTTGGTATTAGATGGACAGCAAGGGAGTCTATCCCCTTTTCACTAGTGCTAGACCAGGGGGATTATTTTTGGTGAGGTGGAGCACCACACCTACCGTCAGCTCTCCACTCAACCTTACAGATCAGATTACCCTATCTGTGTTACTCATACGCTGAGTTGGCAGGGACTGGTATCGAATCAGGAACCTTGCGATTCCTAGGCAGGTGTTCTACCAACTGAGCTAAATAAGCACTAACATATATATATAATATATATATATATATACATATATATATACACATATTTAATCACAGATAAAATAAATGTTGTTCTTTAGAAAAACTAATTTTAGATATTAATTATCCTTAATAGAGTCTATCCCCTTTTTGCTAGCGTTAGACCAGGAGGATTACATTTGCTGAGGTGGAGCACCATCTAACGTCAGTTTCCGACTTTACCGCATAGATCAGATTACCCAATCTGTGTTAATCACACGGTGAGTTGGTGGAAACTGGTATTGAACCAGGAACCCTGCAATTCCTAGGCGGATGATCTATCGATTGAGCTAAACCAGCTCTAACATATATATATACACACATTTAATAACAGATAAGATAAATGTTGGTTTTTATGAAAAAGTGATTTTAGATATCAATAATGAAATTGAATTAAATTGAATTCAAAATACTTTGGGAAAGACTGCAATGGTCTGTTTCTCTCCTTATTCTTGGGGAGGAATAACCTTTAAATCAGGGTTTCCCAACCTGGGGGTGCGAGCATCATTCCAGTGTGTGTGAGAAGCGTCCGTTCAAATTTAGATTAATTTTTTTCTTTTGTAATTAATATTATTTATATTTTCATTTATTTATTTCAGATTATTATCATTACTGTTAATCATGTCGATTTTTTTGTTCTTGTTTTACGGCATATCAACCTCAATGGGTCATTTAATGCCGATTACGTTTTTGAAATGAATTGGTGATAATGTTTAATTTTCTAAAGTTTTTTTTTGACATTTTCTTTTGTGAATGAAACTTTTAGATGTTTTTGTTAACATATATTTTTGTGTTTTCATTTTTTTGGAAGATTTTTAGATTTTGTTTAATCATGTCGAAGAACATATTACATATATATTAGATTTAGAGAATGAAATATATATGATCTTTTGATAAAACTGTAGTATGGATTCACATTCTATATTTTTGAATAAAAGTATAAATTGTAGGGGTGTGAGGTGAGACCAAAACTCTTTTAAGGGGTGTGGGAATAGAAAAAGGTTGGGAACCACTGCTCTAAATCTAAATCTAAAGAAGTTGTCACGTGGTGTGTTTCGCTGTTATAATGGATCATAGAGTGAAAATTAAAGAAAATGAGATAATAGACAAAGAAAAAAAGAAAGAAAGAAGAAGAAGAACAAAAAAAAGAAGAAGAAATGGAATTGTATTCTGAAGATGAAAAATAAAGAGAAGAATTTTAGAGGAACTGAATCAAGAGAGGAAGAAGAAGAAATGAAGAATTAAAATATAATAATAATAATAAGAAGAAGAAGGTCGCGAAAAGAAAGAAAGAAAGTAGTAGAAGAAGATAAAGTAGAAGAAGAAGAAGAAGAAGAAGAAAGAAGAAAAGAAAGAAGAAGAAGGTTGTGAAAAGAAAGAAAGAAAGAAGTAGAAGATAAAGTAGAAGATAAAGAAGAAGAAGGTTGCAAAAAGAAAGAAAGAAAGAAAGAGAGAAAGAAAGAAAGAAGAAGGTTGTGAAAAGAAAGAAAGAAAGAAGTAGAAGTAGAAGAAGATTTAAATAAAATGTGTTTTTTTTTCTGACCTGTTCTGGAAATCCAAGAGTTCATTGTTGATCTTATCAATATCAATGTCCGTCCATGGAACGTCATAATAACCACTGACGCTTTCAAGGACGGTGTTATAAAGTTGATAAAGTTTCTGCAGCAGATTTAATTCTCTTTTGATTCTTTGAATGTTAGGGTACTGTGTCACAGGAAGGCCAAATAATTCCTCACCCCCAGAATAAGTGATATATTTGGCCCAGAGTTCATCGAATTGGGATTGAAAAATATTAAGACGATCTGATGCTTCACTTGGTTTAATTCCAAGTTCCATAGGACCTCTGTGAAAAGAAAATATCAAGAGAAATAGAATTAGAATAAGCGATTCTCTTAAGTTCATCTATTATTGATACATTATTGGAATTATAAAAAAAATGACATCTCTACAAATTTGTTATGCTTTTAACACAGATAAAATATGGAGGATTGAAAGGATAATGCAAGACCAGGTTATTATAAAATTAACAAGGTTTTATTTAACACAGGGTAGAAAAAATTGCTTCTACTCTCAAGCGAACTTAACCAGTATCTGAACTCTGCATCAAAACGTAAACAAACGCCATCCACACGTAAGATAGAGAAAACCCACTTCCGGTTTGGACAAAGTAAAGGGGAGCAAATCTATTCTTGTTAGGTGTACCTAACCAAATACAGACACTGTACCAATTTCCCACTGATATTCTCAGAGCAGACTCTACATGCAATAGAGCTGAGTACTGATCTGTGTGTCCAACTAAATCCTACATGGCAAGTTGGTACAGGGTCTGTATTTGGTTACAGTCAGCCTGCCTTTGTCTGCCAAATGGACGTTAGCTTGGAGCCTTCTTGTGATAGTGAGTATTATATCTTGATTCTACATAGACCTAATCTGATTGCTTTTCCATGGGAATGGTAACTGTTATTTCCTTTTTTAGCTAACCTCAATGTTGTTTTTATTCATCATGAAATATACTTATTGATATGTGTAGATACAGAAGATGTTTATTTTGGTTTTAGTAAAATCTTAATCAGATGTGTATACTTAATCTGATTGCTTTTTTGGTGGCAGGGTGACTGTTGTTTCCTTTGTTAGATAATCTTAATATTGTTTTTTTTTTTTTTGTATCATGAAATATTGTTATTGATATGTTTGATAGGCAGACAATGTTTATTTTGGTTTTGTAAAATCTTAATAAAATGCAATGGTGTGTATTCCTAACAAGATTATAATTCAGTTGCAAATTTGACAAGAAATTGTTTTATTCTCTAATAAAAATACTATGATGTGCTTGCATTGCATAATTGTGTGGTGGCGTGGGTTTTTGAGAAGCCCTGTATCAAGAATTTTAAGGGGTCATTGTTTTTTAGATCAGGGATGGAAAAATACCAGTAACGGTTATGGCCCCAACTGACCCCAGAGGTGAGAATCTCGTGAGTCATGTGATAGCGTTAGTTAGGTAATCAGTTTTTCAATCAGACATCAGACAGAGGAGAATGTCTATCTCTTTGCTGAGGTTGTAACTCAGACCACGCTGTGAATCAGGGCAATGCAGTAATAAAATCTTTGATCAAAGAAAAACAAAGACTTGTAGTTAATTAATGCCTGCTAGAAATAGTTACTAAGTCTGGCCACACTGAAGAGACCTGAAACATCAAAACACAGTGTCTGTGGATGACTATATATATGTGTGTGTGTGTGTGTGTGTGTGTGTGTGCGTGCACCATCACATGGAAGGCTTGTGCAGAAGACCATGTGACCTGGTGCCTCCTCGTCAAACAAGCAATGAAAAGGAGTGAAAAAGAGAAGAAAGAAGCCGCCATAGAAAAGAGAGCCAAAGGGAAGGAGAGACAACAGCAACTCCAGCAAGTATCACTGTTTGTTTGCAGTTACTGCACCAGAGATTGACATTCAAAAATCGGTCTGTTCAGCCACTCACACAGTTGACGATTAAAAAAAGAAAGAAAGTGGACACTACGCCATCATCTTTAGTAGATGGAAGGATGCCAACAACACTATGTGCATACACATATGTATACACCCACATGTATATGTGCATACATATATGCACATTTATACATGTATATCTTCCCTTTTTCTGTAGTAAATAAGAAAGCAATGGATGTCACATATGATATATTACTGTCACCCCTGAATTACTAATTGATAGTGGCAGAAAAACTATGTGGTTTGGTCAACGTACAACTTGGAAAGATGCCAGGAACGAAGAAAACTATTAATAGAAAAAGAAAATCATCATTTCTAGACATGTTTCATGTTGAGAATATGTAGCAATAAAGAAAATAGAAACAGAGGGTTTGGTATGTTTTTAAGAAATAATCTAATATCAAAAATAATTTTGTTTCAATCTCTATCTTCTTTCTTTAGGGTCTAAAGGAAGAAGATATTCTTTTCTCCAGGAGTTATTCTTAAATAACCTTTGCAAAAAGGTTTTTTTTTTGTTCCCTGATATATTATATTTTTGTACAAATAATAATTAATAATCTATACTCTATCACCCAGAAAGTTCTATGCCCTTTCAAGATAAGAGAAATCATAGTTCTTCATATATAGTGGTATACCCACTAACAAAAAATATTAACACACTTTATCTTATTCTATTATAGCACAAAAATTTAACAATGATCACTAAGATTGTATTAAAAAAACAAACAAATGGATTTACCAATATAAATAACTTATTTGACTAAATTAAAAAACAAAATTTTAATCATATATTAACAGAATCTTAACTTTTCTTTGCACAAGTCAATAATATTACTTATGAAATTAAAAATTTAAAGAGGATTTTTGGAAATGTTTGTTTATTTTTTAAAAAAAATATATTAAAAAAAATGTATTGAATAAAATTAATTACATCAGTAAGAATTGTCATGCCTTCACTTTATCCAGACCGGGGCAGCCGTTACACTATCCCCTTTTCACTAGTGCTAGGCCTGGGAGATTGTTTTTGTATGAAGTGGAGCAGTACATCCACCATAAGGTTTCCAATTTTACCATACAGATCCAAGCTGTCCAACTCCTGTGCTGAGTTGGCAAGGACTGGTATCGAACCTGGAATCTTGTGTCTCCTGGGCAAATGATCTAATTTTTGAATTTATTTTACCATTTCCTTTTCTTTTTTTTTTTGGTGTTGAACAAGTCAGGGAAACAACACCCCACAAGGAAACAGCTGTATGGCTACCTGCCCCCTATCTCTCAAACTATCTGAGTGAGACGGACAAGGCATGCTGGACACTGCTGGAGGAGCAAGGACGAACTGATAAGCGACGTTCTCCTGTGGAAGCCAACACATGGACTTGCTAATGTGGGCTGCCCAGCAAGGACCTACATTGACCAACTCTGCGAGGATACTGGATGCTGTGCAGAGGACCTCCCTGAGACAATGAATGATAGAAATGAGTTGGGATAGATTGTCATGGACATCCATGCTAATTGTGCAATATGATGATGATGATGATGATGATGATGATTTTACCATAGCACAGCAAAATGGTATATCATACATTATTTTTAGCAAAACAGGATTAAAATTTTTATTATTTTAGAGAATAAAACAACTTTCAGTTTCATTTTCAATTTGGGAGGTAATTATCAAATGCAAATTAAATAAAAAGAGAATGTATTGTATATTTATTGCAATTAATTTTAATATGAACTCTATAAATACGATATGACTCACTGTGTTTAATAGCTGCCAAAGGCATGTTTCAAGTGAGTACTAAAAAAAACTTAAAAAGCAAAAAAAAAAAAAACATCCAAAAACAGTATATATCAGTCCTTTTTATTTATTTAGCTTTGTGGTTAAATTGATCTTAATGAACCTAAATTCCACCATCGTATGTCACCCCGCCAAAAAGGAAAAAAAATACCAAAAATCAGGGAACTGACCGAATTTAATGAAATTTTCAATGTTGATATATTAATAAATAAAAGATATAATGCACCAGTTATTTTATTTAAAAACTTTTACATTTTTTAAGGTCAGTTAACTTTGAAGCTCATATCTTTGAGAATCTGTGTTAGGCTTCAGAGATATGTGGTTCAAAGTTAACTGATCTGAAAAAATGTAAAAGATTTTAAATAAAATAACTGGTGCATTATATCTTTTATTCATTAATATATCAATACTGAGAATTTCATTAAATTTGATTAATTTCCTGATTTTTTGTATTTTTTTTCTTTTGGCGGGCTGACATACGATGGTGGAATTTAGGTCTCTTAAGTTCGATTTAACCAGCTTTGCTTTATCACAGGTTTCAGATAAGTATAGAGCAGGCTCATCACTACTTAACTTCTGTGACCAGCACTTTCCATAAGTCTGTATAGATTACTGTTTATTGACAAGCAGATACCCCCCCCCTCAAAAAAAAATCTATGGAGACAACATGTCTTTCTTAATCCATATTTGTCAAGCTTTTTCCTGTTCTTTCAGGTTATAACATGTTATTTTATTGATTAGATTCTACACCAATGCACAATACAAAATCAATGTGGGTTTTTTTTTTAAGTAGGTATTTGTAAAGATTTTGGTGAGACTAGGGGCTATAACCTCTTTGTCTCATCTTGGGACCTGTAAACGAAGGACAAGGAGGATAATCCTGTCTCACCAATTATAATCCAGTTTTTCATGCAAATATTCATTTCCCAAAGGTTTGAGTCAGAATACAACACACACACACATATATATATATATATATATATATATATATATATATATGATAAAGGGAATGACTTACCGGGAAAAAACAGCTAATTGCAGAAGTGAATATATATATTCACTTCCACAATTAGCTGTGATTAATCAATATCTTGATTAATTCATTGAATTAACCCTGAAGATGCTTATGGTGAAACTCAAGTAGGTTGTTTCAGTACACACTGTAATACTATATATATATATATATATATATATATAATAAGAAAGTATGGCCATATGGAAGTAAATCTGGCAACATGTAATTTTATTTAAAAAAATGAAAAAACATAAATTATTAGTGAACAAAAGTCTGCAAGCCTCTGCTTTTTAATATTTTTACATATCTGAATATCAACAAAAGCCACCACATACCAAAAGTAGAAGCTTGCAAACTTTTTTTCACTAATAATTTCTTTTCTTTAGACAAATGAAGACCCTGAGGATGGTTTGTTAAACAAACCGAAATACTGCTGTGGCAGCTTAAACATCAGTTGTCAATGAAACTTGTTTTTTTTTTCATTTTTTATAATATATATATATATATATATATATGTATATATATAGTCATAGTATGGTTATCACTAGCACACTTGGGGAGTCAGTAGGTGGATCAAAAATTTCCATGTAATATATATATATATATTTATATATATGTGTGTGTGTGTGTGTGTCTCTCTCTCTCTCTCTCTCTCTCTCTGTGGATTCATACCAGCTGGTTTTACTGGGCCCACTTTTGAAGTAGATTCCGGTAACTTCCTGCTGAGAAATCTCATGGAAGCTCATCTCTTGTCAAACAAAGATGAAATTGAGATCTCACTGATTTTTTACCATTTTTACAGAAATTCTTTTCTGCTGTGGAAATTTAAAGGTTTTTAATTGAAGTTTTTTTATTTGGTTTCCTGTCTTGAAGAAGATTCAAAGATTTCAAGTATGGAATGGTTTCTTTTAAAATCTTTTTTCTTTTTTTGTTGCATAATTAACTTTTGAAATTTCAAAAAGCTATTCATCATGTCAAAAATCTTTCTGCTATGGCATATTCTTATTCTTAACTTCAACAAACCAATGGTCAAAAACACACGTCATATGGACTAAAATCTTAGTTATTTAAAATACTAAGAACAAAATAGTTACACATGAAAATAAAATATCTTGTGTTTTTTTTCTTTAGAGACTTTTCAACATTCAGAAAAAACAGTTTATTGCCTTAATGTCAACAAAATACAGTGTGTTTCATAAAGGGGCCATCTGTAAGGATAAGATATAGCAAACTACATATATATGTATATACTATAGTGTGAGATGGTCACTGTTTCAGCTTTTGCTGGAATGGTGTACCAAAGGCAGTATTATTGGTAGAGTGCTCAATATAAAATAGAGCTGTAATATAATATAATAAAATAAATATATAAAGGTTTTACATATCTATTTATTAGGTGACAAAGGAACATTCACTGAAATTTTTTGAAATTTTTTTCGGTTTTCCTTGCATTTGAAACATCTTCACCTGATGATTGCATCACATGAAACCAATATGGTCGTGAATGTTCCTTTGTCACCTAATAAATAGATATGTAAAACCTTTATATATTTATTTTATTATATTATATATATGTATATATATATATATTTTTTTTCCTGATAGGATCTTTCCATGTGTGGTTTAACCAAAACGATGTGTGTAAACCATAATGATAGCTCAATGTGCCTAGTGTCATTTGTTATATTTCAACTCCCAACCAAATTTTGTCAGTAAGCCCTGAGAATTATTCACCTAACTAAAATATAGCCTATCCCTCACCCAACCCCTCTCACTTCATTCGAATGTCCTAGCCCCACCCCTACTACCCTCCCAAATTAAACCATTGTTTCTTGGGAAAACTTTCAGTAATATCCATGATTTTGCTTCTAATGGATGCTGCTGCAGTAATGCAGTTGAAATAAATTATTGTAATGAAGCAAATTTAAAGTTTGAAATGCAAACAGCTTTGTCCAGAATTTAAACTTGCCATCCCCAACTCCTTTAATGATAACCACTATGATTGATCACACACACACACACATATATATATATATATATATATATATATGTGTGTGTGTGTGTGTGAAATAAAAGGAAATTAATCCAACAGTGTGAATTTGATATATTGAAAAAACAAATGATGTTTACAAATGCATGGGATTATTGTGTTAGTATAACATTCAATTCTAAGACTAACAACAACAAGAAAGGAATTAATATATCCTTTAATTCAAACAATTTATTTGCTAGGCATAAAACACAAACAACAATATAAAGTCCTTCCTGTATATAAAGTTGAGTTTAAGGGACTTACCGGCGCGTTGGAGAAGAGTTATTAGGGTGGTTTCCTGGAGCCCCTGAATTCGTTGCCTTGTGGCACCGCGGGTGTATTCTGTCTGGTTCTACTTTTTGGATATTGCGCCAAAACTCTGGGCTATCATGTGATTGGTAAATCTAATCACAGAGCCTCTCCCTCATTCACTCTATATACAGGAATAACCATTTTACTGACCCAACAGTATCATCAGGAGAGAATGTGCACCGTTTCGGGGCCTTCCTTGAGTGAGAGGAAGGACCTGAAACGGTGCACATTCTCTCCTGATGATCCCATGCATTTGTAAACATCATTTGTTTTTTTCAATATATCAAATTCACATATATATATATATATATATATATATATATATATATATGTGATATAAGACTTAAAATCCCAAAATAGGAACAGACTGATCTCTTTCTTCCTTTTTTTTCAATTCTCAAATATGTTTTCTCTCCAAGAATATTTTTGGGGGGTTTAAACTAACCTATTCAATTCTTAAATACTAAAACAAACAATTTTTCTGTCTCAAGAAAACACTGGAAATTTCTTGGTATACTCACTTTTTGTCATAACTATCCACAAATTGTCCGACGGAGGAAATAAATTGCTCAACGCCAGACAAAAGGTCTGCTTTGAAATTGGGCTGGATTTCTAACAAGCGAAGCTGGACTTCTTGAGACTGTCAAAAGTAAAAAGGAAGCAAAAATATAAAACAAATAGATAAGTATTTAATAAGCTAAATCAATTCTGGCAGATGTACACTGCACTGTTTCTTTTTACAATTCAAAAGGTTACAAACAAAGCAAAACATAACTAAATTTATCATTCAAGGTTTCTATCTATTCTGAACACGGACATTTTTTGCTGAAAATGGAGGCAAACGAAATATTGAAGTCTCCATCTGCTTATGACAAGTGAATACTATATATATATATATAATGATTTTTTAAAAAGTAAGAGAGGAAATACTAAAATGCTATTTTATGACTTTTAATCATTTATTTATCAATGATCTCTTGAAAATGAGTTGGTCGAAATGATCCTAAAGTTTATTTTATATTAAATATGATTCCCATTGTAAAAATTGTTTTAACATTGCATTGTACCAAAACATTTATTTGCTTCCCGACCAGAGGTAGCTGCTGAAAAATAAGTCTAGCTGCACTGATGAGGGGTAAACCCCGAAACGCGCGTCTGCAGATTGCTTTATATACGCTCCCCAATTTTCAGGTTGAGCACTCTGTCTAGAAGGGACTAATTGCGAAAATTCACCGCTTCGGCGAAATGCTAGTCTCACTTGTTTACAAGTTAGAGACCTCTGGTGAGTTTATTTCAGGTTTAGGAAATATAGCGATTATTCTGCCTTCTATTCTAGGCAGCTGCTTGTGGACCCATCGGTAAGAGACTTGACGAGCGAAAGTTCGTTCGGGTCTCGATCTCGACCAGAGGTAGCTGCTGAAAAATAAGTCTAGCTGCACTAATGAGGGGTAAACCCCGAAATGCACGTCTGCAGATTGCTTTATATATATATATATATATATATATAAAGTACTCGGGAAATAAGCTATGGCAAATAAATCAGCCAATTTTTGCCTGATATAGTTACATCAATCTGGCAACTCGAAATGACCTAGAACAAGATTTGCAGACAGAAAATGGCTGCGCAATTCAACAAAATATGTCTTAAGGAAGAAATGCTGCCTAACTATATATATATATATATATATATATATATACACACAAGGGAGATTCAAAAAATTATCTGCACTTTCACTATAACATATCTTTATTATTGCCACAATATATTCTGCATGCGTGCTTATAGTTTGCACTGTTTTGGTCATGTGATCAAAGTTTGAGTCTGATTAATGTAATAAAAATCACTTTTGTTCTAACAAACATAAAATTGTTGATAAGGAGCTTTAATTCTCATCCAATTAAAAGTTTTTCTCTTTTTAAAAATATTCCTTGTAAAACATTTTTAAGAACAGTTGTAGTGAATCTTTATAGATATGCATACAAATTAAAAATCCAATCAAATACTATCTATCTACAAACATAAGGGTTAGATAAACATATGTAAAGTTAGCAGAATGGCCTATTGTCAGTATCAGCTAGACAGCAAGGGAGTCTATCCCCTTTTCGCTAGTGATAGACCAGGGAGATTGTTTTTGCTGAGGTAGAGCATCACACCTACTGTCAGCTCCCCACTTAACAACACAGATCAGATTACCCAATCCATGCTACTCATATGCTGAGTTGGTGGAGACTGGTATTAAACTCCATAACCTTGCGATTCCTAGGCAAGAGCTCTAGGTGGGAGCTAAAAAAATTTTTTTAAATAAAGTCGATGGGGTAGCCTAATGTCAGTATCAGCCAGACAGCGAAGAGTCTATCCCCTTTTCACTAGCACTAAACCAAGGAGATTGTTTTTGCATCTGAGGTGGAGTGCCACACCTACCATCAGCTCTTCACTTTACTGCACAGAGCCCTATGCTACTCATATGTGGACCCTAAATAAACATATCTTTACCAAAGTGATAACTATCTGGATGTAATAAAAAAAAAAAAGAAAAAGAAAGAAAAAAATTTCTGTTCCAACAAACATAAAATTGTTGATAAGGAGCTTTAATTTTTATCAAGTTAAAAGTTTTTCTTTTTTTTTAAAAAACATTCCTTGTAAAACATTTTTAAGAACAGTTGTAGTGGATCTTTATAGATATGCATACAAATTAGAAATCCAAGAAGAGTACTTACTCGAGTTTTCAGTTTGAAATATCCATACGTTAAAGAGTCTACTCTCTCTGCATTGCCATCATTAAAAACAAGGTTGTATTTATTCAGCATGGCGTAGGCCTCTTCAATTGGGGAAATGGTCATATCAATACGTACTTCAGCCTCTCTGATCTCATTTAAGCCAGCCATATGGGCACGGACGTCATCCAGATCCTTCAAGGGGCGGCACAAACGTTTCATCATGTTATCAAAAAAGTCAAGAATCTCATTCATTTCTTGTGCTGATTTCTGGTTGAGGGCCTTGGCAAAAGCTTGTTGCCAGGTTTTTATTTCAGTTGTGAGCGAAAGTTTGAGAGAGTCAGTCATGAACATCACAGATCCAACTCTGTAACTTGGTTCTAACTCTTCAATCTCCTGCTCCAATCTCTGCAAAATAGAAACGGCAGATATTTGAAACCTTGTGCCAAATAATTCTTTATATTTATTAAGAAACAAATTCATTTAGCTTCCATTTAAACCAATTTGGTCTTAACATTATCTGAAGTAAATGTAAAGTAAATTTGAAAAGAACTGTTTAAATTTCTCAATTCTGTTGCCTTTGATCAGGCAATTATAATAATACCATAATTATTTGTGTATTTGAGATGCTGGACCAAAGAGAGTAAGATGTCTTGGTTAAAATTGCAAATCATCGTCAAAATGATGCAACAGTGTTCATTAACTGCAAAACTGTTTTCAACGGTCATAATTACATGCAGTTAGCTGTAATTAATCAATATCTTTATTAATTCAGTGGATTTAACCCTAATGATCCTTATGGTGAAACTCGATTAGGTCATTTTTGTACACACTATAATAATAATATATGTATATTAAAGATAAGCTTAAAACGTAATCTCACTATTAATTACTCACTTGAAGATATTTAATTTTGTCTTCATAATCAGTAAGAATTGGATTTTGAGACATGAATTCCTTTACTTTGACATTTGGATCCTGAAAAACAAAAATAAATTTAATTTAAACCAAAATATGGGAAGACTTCATTTGAAAAAAAATTCTATCATTTTTTTAAATTCAGTTTTGATTTTTCTTCTCTATTAAATTGAATGTAAATTGTATGTTTCTCATATGATAAATCTCCTTTTCGTTGGTTTCTTGTCATTTTTCTTTAGCTTAAACCAAATGAGAAAATCTGAGGGAAAATGATACATCACAAAGATCACTGGGGAGTTATGTATGAATTTGCTCTTGAATCCCTGAAACTGCACACATGGTGAATAACTGATGATTCTCTCAAAGTTACCCTCCTCTCCACAAAAAAAAAAGATGGGTGAAAGAAAGATAGAAGAGAAAAGAAAATGCTGGGGTTCGAGTGGACTTGGGAATAATGACAATAAAGGGGTACTTTACATAACTACAGCCTCACTAGTGTGAGGACACACTTCTCCTCATTGGCAGGGATGCAATCAGCATATTCTAAACCCTATCTAGGAAAAATATTTAAAGGCTTGTTGCAGTTGAAATAAATTATTACATGAAGCAAATTTAGTCTTTTCCTTTTATCTATAAATATGTATATATATATAAAAAATGTTGTTCTGGTTCCAACAGGAGAAAATTTAATATTTTTATAAAAAAAAAAAGGTCCGCAAATGTATTATGTTCACAGAAAATTTTTTTAATTCTTTTTATCTTACATATGCGATATGTGTTTCTGATCTGTTGTCTTCTTCAGGCATTGAGTTATTAATTTGGCAAAATACGTCCGATATTTGATAGGTTGTGTGTTTCTCCAATTTTTCTATTATGTATATATGTATATATATATATAGTGAGGCTGATAGCTTTTTGATTTAGTGTGTCATGGGATGCACATATTTGCTTTGAATGAGTCTCTGGGAAAATTTATGGGTCCCAACTAAACTTAATAAATTGTATGATTTTTTTTTTTTTCATTTTGAGAACTGGGGAAACAACTAAAGCTGTCTAATTCCAACTCTCTACCCTATCCCATGTTATTCATTTCTAAAAAAAAGTATCAATTTTTTATGTTAACTTTTTTCTTTTTTATGACACTTTTAGTATTAATGTATTTTGTTTCTTGTATTCAATTTTATTAGGTCTTTTTTACCATCAAGAAGAAGTATGTTATTGGCTAGTAATACTACCCCCCCCCCACCATGAGAAGTACATCTATAATGTTAAATAAATTTCAGATATTATTAACAGTCTCCAACACCACTGATGCCTATTTTGTGTATTACTCAATAAGTTTTTACTGCTAATTTAAACCCTGAAATGGCTGAAATGTTGTGACTGTATAACAACCAAGATGAGGACACTCGTCCAAGCACATAAGTGTCGAAAAAATTTAATGAGTATCTTTTTTAAAACACACAAGTATTTAAAAAAAAATATCTAAACCATAAAAAAAATAATTTTATACAAAAACCAAATGTTAGCAATACATAAATAAAATAGTGAAAAAAAAAAAAAAATAGTAATAAACACATACACACAAACATGCTTATATCAATTCCTACCATCATTTACCATTTGTATATGACTCACCAAAACCAGAGCATATGACCCACCTAGGACCTTGTCCTACACCTGACACCTGGGGCATCATTAACAGGACCCTACTAGCTACTCATCACACCAGAAAAAATAAAAAAATAAAAAATGAATAAATAGAACTTCCACTACCAACTAAGTCACACCAACAATTGACCACCCCTCCCCTATTCACAACCTCCTAACTCTCAGTATGAAAATGTTCACCGTTTAAGCAAGAACTCAATCCAATGTCCTGAAGATGGTCTAACAGACCGAAACGTTATACATCAACATCACCACCTATAATAAACATCCATTTTGTACAACATCCCGTATCTGTCTACCTTTCTCCACATACTGTCAGATTAATTTCCTCTTATTCCTCCCATACATAAATAAATAGCATTGTGTTAATCATGTAGGTGTTATTACTAAGAAAATGCATTCTTATGTGGTGGAATGGAAGTTATCGCTCCGAAGGCCAAAATAAAATGACGAAAAATAGCGTTCTGTGCATGTGGATTGCGCAGCATGAGAAAGACAAATTGAAATATTAAAGATATTAATTATTGACCAATCAGAGACCTTCGCGCCTAAAATAAGTTATCAAATAAACCCCTTTCTGGAGCCTACCAGTTTCTTATAAATAAGGAAGTTTTTCAGAGATCAGCAGATAACAAACTAACTTGCCTGGAATACTCCACGCATTTCATGCTGATGAACTATGCCCATTAATGCATAAAGTATAATAAGCTCTATCTTTCTCTCTCTCTCTCTCTCTATATATATATATATATATACCCTGACTGTTGATTTTCGACTTTGAACATTCAACTCTTTCTTTCTTACTTTGAGACTCACAACAATTCAACATATAATATTACATGAACATTTAAAAAGCACTTTTGCAGGATCTTGCCCAGTATTCTCTACAAATTGTAAATTTTGTATCAATACATATTTTGTTTGTTAAATGTATGAGTTCTTTGTCTTTTCTGCTTTTACAGTTGTATTCTTATAGTGTGATGAGTACATTGCCGAAATACTTATTAATAACCTCCACTCACCCACTATAAATTGGTAACCCCAACGTTATCTGAACATAGCCACTATACTTACATCAATGTCTGAAAAGTTTACTTATATCACCATATTCAACCTTTAATTGCTAAATTTATTTTCCTATTTAATTCCAAAGAATTTATAAAAGTCTGGAAATGGATATAAGTGCAATTCTTTGTT
>CM042150.1:56063433-56125933 GCA_023376005.1 Doryteuthis pealeii
AGTTTCATTAGCCTTTCTAATTTAATATATTTTATTATATTAAAACTTGAATACTTGCACATAAAGGGTGCATATATTTGTAGTCTTTAATAATAAATGTGAATATCTGTGTCACATTTTTTTCAACTTTACTTCTAGAGACCATAGCTCAACATAACATACCCTTTTGGAATTAGGCACACTCTGTGAGCAAATTAAAAAAACATTTGGACTGAATCTGGACCCATAATCCTGAAATTTTAGATCCCCAAGTTTTAATTACTGCAATTGTTTTTGGCAATTTTTATGTGATATTTTACGGATATATATATATTTACCAATATCACTTACACATGTGTTTCGGTCAGTTCATCTCTGTGTACACGGTTCAAACTATTATTGAACTGACCGAAACACATGTGTAAGTGATACTGATTAAAATCTTTATTATCCATTCTGTTCTTTCTTTTCTTTATTCATTCTTACTCATATTGTCGGATTCATTTTCAATTCCATTTATATATATATATATATATATATATATATATATATATGCAGAAGAAATTCAATAATCTCACCTGTTGTCTTTGCTGAAGAGCAAAATGATTCCACTGTGGGACATTCTGAGCCATTTTCACAATCATCTGTACTGCCTTATTGAGACCTTGCTGCAAGTCATCCAAGCTCGGAGACAGCACAACGTTGGGGATGTTCAGTACAAGGCTACTCTGGAACAACGGAGGCTTGAAGTCATCCCTCTTCATCTCCTTGTATTTATTGGTGCTCTGCAGCCTCCGCTTCAGAGTATCCAATGTCAAACGTGTGCCTGGATCAACAACAACAAACAAACATATCAATATAATGAAAGAAAATATCAAAACAGTTTACATTTCAATTTGTTTCCTGATTTAAAAAATACAAAATCTTTCCAACAATAATTCATAAAGGAGGCATGGTGGTAGGAAATGGACACATCGACCCGAGTTCAAATCCAGGACGAAGCCACAGTTCACATAGCATTAATACCCTTGGGAAAGGTATGAATCCAACTACTCTCCCTCCATCTATGGGTAAATAGTAGGGCAGACTGGGCTTGGTTAGGCAACCAGTCTAGGAGAAGCAAAACTCTGAATTCAAACCTCTTAAATCTCTACTTGGAGTGGTCAGTACTAGAATAGGCTGAGTCTTACTTAGTGATCTATTTTTCAATTTAAAAAAAACAAAAAATTCAATTCATGGGATAAATCCAGTTAATATTAAAATTTTAAAGATCTAATTCTGAAAAGTTTGATGATTCATCATAAAACTTTAATTTTCATATCCCCTTGAATTTAAGTTCAGTTTGGCAAACTAAATGTTATTTTCTTGTATTAATACTTATTTCTTAACTGTATCCACCTCATTTCTACAAACTTTATATCTACAAACTTTATTTGATTCTATTTAATAATTTATTTTCTATGCATTTAATATTATATACAAGCAGAGAATTACTTCACTGACAACAAAATCTATATGTTACTAAAACTCTCATATATATATATATATATATATATATATATATACAGTAATGCCGATAGCTTTTTGATTTAACGCATCCTGAGACACATTTTCTTTGAATGAGTACCCAGGAAAATTTATAGGTCCCAACTAAAGCCATCTAACTCCTCCCTTGTAATCTATCCTGTGTAATTCATTTCTAAGAAATGATTGAAATGTATTTACAGTTAGCTTGGAATGGTGAGGGAAGAAAAAAAAAACACTGGGATGCATGGATATAATTTTACTGTGCCCGTTTAGATTTTTATGTGCCAGGGATGCAGGATGCATACCTATCAGCATCTCTCTCTGTCATATATATATATATATATATATATATATATATATATATGTACATATATGTGTGTGTGTGTCAGGAAAATTTATTTTGTTGAATTCTTACTAATATGTTAATATATATATATATATAAAAAATAAATGGCAATTTCTGTTTGTGTATAACCAGTTGGCATCTATACCTGCAGTCCAATGATGGTGAAACTTTACAGAAATGTTAAATTAATATTCAGGAACAGGAGTGGCTAATTGGATTTCAATAAGAATCAATAATGGAACCCCTGGGGACATCTTTACAATGGAGGAGGAAAGAGAAGACATTTCAGTGAAATGAGGAGGAACAGTAGTTATGTTGAAATCAAGTAACACTGAGAGATTGTCAACTGCATCATGAACACTTTATCTAATTTTTTAAAAAAATACTTGAACAATATAAAATGAAATAATTAAATAGTTTATCGTAAAAAAAAATTAATATTATAATGTTGTTTACTTTCTTGTCAAGAGACAGCAATATTTAAAGGAATTAAAATCATTTTTTGTGCAATGAAATTAACGAATCCTATATCAAAGTTGCAAACATTTTTTTTGTGAAATAAAATTACTTTCTTTTCTTCTTTGATTTAGTTAAACAGACAAAATTTGGTAACCCTTAACTTGTTCCTCGTAAATTCCTACCATAAAATAAACTGAACCCAAAATTTGAGTTTTTTTTCTCAATTTAAACAATCTAAGTTAAAATACTTGAAACATAAAAAAAGGTTGCTATTGAAAATCCAATATGAGCACCCAGGTTTGCTTGCATCTTCAGGTGCATTCTGGGAACTGTGAAAAAACCCACCTTTCCTGGTTATTACTGGGTACTGCAGAAAGTATATATTATAAGTTGGGCGTTATTACGAAGCATCTAAAAATAAATGAATGAGCTCGATGTTATGGAGTATTGGATTCACTTATTTTTTTATTATTATTTTTTATCATAAATTTTTGGGTTCATTAGATACCCTTTATCAAATGACTGTTGTTCCTGTTCAACGGATCTTTTGTCTCTGTTGTTATTGACAGCGACAGCGTCTGTAAAAGATTTATAATAACGGAGTATTCCGATGTCAGCGTTCAATCCCCTCATGTGAGTTTGTAATTTTAGAATCCATTTAGTTTCTGCTTGTTTCTAAAATTACAAACTCGTGTGAGGGGACTGAACACTGACATCGGAATACTCCATTATTATAAATTTTTACAGATGCTGCGCTGTCAATAACAACAGAGACAAAGATGTTGAGGAACAACAGTCATTTGATAAACCCAAAAATTTATGATAAAAAATAATAATAAAAAAATAAGTGAATCCAATACTCCATAACATCGAGTTCATTCATTTATTTTTAGATGCTTCGTAATAACGCCCAACTTAAAAAAACATAAATATATATATATATATATATATGCTGTTTAAGAAATTTTTTAATGATTTTGTAATTTAATAACTTGACCAATTCTTTTTCAAATGATCTCAAATTTAAACAGCATGTGTAGAAACAATCCAAAATTCTATATTTAATGATTAAATGACTTTTCTTTTCTAGTGAATAGCATTTTCACACCTGAAAAGAAAAAATACATAAATCGTCATCAAAACAATTGTTGAATGCCAGTTGCTCGGGATCTTTTGAATTTGAAAATTATTAGAAAATCTATTTTGCTATTACTATAAGACTAAAAATTATTAGTAAAAAATAATATAATTTGTGATTCATAGATAATACCATAAAATATTGTAGTTGCTCAGTTTCCTTTCCTTAAATATTTAATTTCATTAAAGAATCACCAAGATCTCTTAAAAAGAGAATTGATGAACACTTCAGGGCGTTAAAGATCGATGATAACCTTAATGCACTCAGAAAAACAAAACAAAAAACAATCATAAGTTTGATCTAGATAACACAATGGATAATCAAAAAAGTATACAACAAAATTAAATGCAAATGTTTAGAATCAGCTTTAAGCTCTCAATACTAAAGAATACAACAACCTGCTTTTTTAATATATCTGTTTTTAGTGTAATACATATTGAGACATTTATCTTCCTCAATGATAATCCTCAGTGATATTTTATTGTAGTATTAATGAATCACAAATTACAATATTTTTCTATAATAATTTAGTAACCTCTAGTTATATCTAATAGTAAGTAAGTAAAGTTGTCAGGGTGGCCTATAGTTGGTATCAGCCAATCTGCCATCAAACCTTAACCAGACCTCCAGCTGCAACTGTTGTGACCATGCCTGCTTGTCCCAAATTGGATTTATCAGCCACAAACATGCCTGTAGTCAATGTGGACCACCCTCTTGATATTTTTTCATGAAGTCAAACCATGATGATGATGGATAGTTATTACAAAACAGATTTTCAAATTTAAGAGCTCCTGACTGGACTCTCATATCGATTTCGATGCAATGAATAACCTACACAGTGGTTTGTTTATAGTGGTAAAGGCTTGTGTTGGACCATCCGCACTTTTTGGCACAGTTAATAGGAAAGAATTGGTGCACAAGGAATGCCACAAACCCAATCAATGACTGACCTCAGGATTTTCAAATTCAGAGTTTTCCTTCTCCTAGACTGGTTACCTACCCAAGGTTAAAGAGCCCAGTCTACCCTACTATTTTACCCATAGCTGGAGGGAGAATATATGGATTTATACCTTTCCCTAAGGTATTAGCGTTATGTGAAATGCAAACAGCCTTGTCTAGTTATCAGTTTCCTATGACTAACTATTATGCCATACGCTTCCATTTAAGAGCTCCTAAGCAACTGGTGTTCAACATTAGTTTCCATAAAGATTTACATTAACAAATTCTGTCATTACTTCAGAAATAATTTCATAGTAGTATCTGTTTAAATCTATGAAGTGAACAGTTGTTATTATTTGCATTATTTACCTGCTTCAAATTATTGACTGAAGACAATAATTCAAAATATATCTTTTTTTAAATATGATGTATCTGAAGAAACTATTGATAAAACATGTTGTCATATAATAGTTACCATTGCTATATTCATAAATTGGTTAAGTATGTAGAAGAGTTTCATTTCATAGAACTAGGTAATCTATGTAAATATTTGGATCAGACCATAAATAATTTTTTTAAAATCAAGTTTAGTTCCAGTAAGTAATAGTTTATTATTACTATTATAAGTAAATATTTGGATCAGACCATAGTTAAAAAAAAAAAAAAAAAGTTTAATACTAGTAAGCAAGAGTATCATTTTCTTTTTCTAAAAGGGGTGAGGTTTCTCTAAACACTAAACTAAATCTAGTACAATAGCAATAGATTATTACTTTTATTTTATTATAGGCGTGAGGTTTCTCTATGAATATTTTAATTTCAACACCTCATCCATCAGTTTCCATTGCCAGATATACCTATCCAAATTATATAATTCCTCTATGTTGCCAACCCCTCAAAACCCGCTACAATAAAGCGGTGACCGACAAAAAAGATATACACATTGTGGTGACCGACAAAAATATGGCGGGAATGCCCACATTGGAAAATAATGTAACAACTTTCGTTCTCTTCTTTGCAAAATCAAGGTTTTTTTGTTTTTGAACTTCATTCAACTTTTATCTCTGACCACCAACAACACGGAGTAACTGGCTCTGATGATGATTTTTGTAAAATCGAAATATTGATCAGTATCAGCTATGTATATTTTATAAATCGTTTTCTCTTTAACAGCATTGTGTGTTGTTTTCATTCCATCTTGCTCATACTCATACTGTCGGATTCATTTCCTTTCTTTTAACTTTTATCCAAATTATATATATTATTATTATTATTATACTAAAGTTGAGCAAATCAACTTTTGTCTCCTAAAGGCTTTTATACTGTTTAGTTTAATGACACGTAAATTATACTAAATTATTCCTTACTTTTAGGACTGAATTATGTTAGAAAAAATGTCCTTTTTATTTGGTTCTAATTAGTCGTAATTTACAATTAAGTCAAAAACTCACCAATCTCTTACTTTACATTCTCCCTATCACTTTTTCTCCCTTTATGTAGAAATTTCATTCGCTTTGCAAACTCCATTTTCCCTAATCTCAATTAACTACCTAGAGCTGAATGGGTGACCCAACGGGTGAATTTTGTCTAGTATATATATATACTTGCAAAAGCATGGTCACATATTAACTTCAGGGTAGATAATTGTGATCAGGAAGAAAGTCAGTTTGCAAAACAAATTAAATTAAAAAATAAAAACAACCAGAGAATTGAAAAAAACAAAAAACATTAAAATCATTTTGCTAAAATTAGCAAGTAAGTCAAAAACTGACCTTATATACAAGCAAGCCGTTACCTGCTGAAAATTAACATATGAATAAAGCTGGAAGTTCTATTTACTGCTCACTCTCACCAATCTCTCTCTTTACATTCACAGAGAAAAGTAACATATATAAGGAGTAGTAAATCAAGATATATATATATATATATAGAGAGAGAATGAACCAAATAAAATGGAATTCATTTCAAACTTAATCCCAAAACTAAGGAATATTTTGGGATATATTTTGTGTCTTTAAACTAAACAGGAAAAAAGCCTTTAGAAAACAATCATTGATTCACTCCGCTTTAGTGTAATAATAGATATATGTATAAAATAATAACATTTAAATAATATAATATCTGATGAAACTGTATGAGTGAAACATGTCATCATATAAATAAAACTTAATTTCAACAACTTAACTGTCAATTTTCAGTGCCAAATATCCTTATCAAAATTATATATATATATAAGCTCAATTTTACTATGGCAGAACAAGTATAAAATCTAAGATATTCAAATTACGAACTCTTGAAGTCCATTACTTAATAGTGTAAAATTAGGAAAACCCAGGTAAACAGCAAATAGTAGTGAGATTTTTATTAAAGCAATATACTTGAAATATTCTATCTTAGAGAATAAAACAATGTCCAGTTCAATTTGCAACTGAATGATGATTTCAAGGGGTCTGTATTCCCACTAAATGTCATTTTTTTTCCATCATCCAAATTTTTGATACAACTGATTAGAATCATTCATTCCTTCCTGAATATAAGCACCAATATCATCATGGACTGTTGTTAGAATGGGAACCCAATACATTTTTAATTATCAATAGTTTTTTTTTCTTTGTATCCTGTGAAATATAAATCATAAAGCAATGAATATGAATCCTATTACTTCTGTTTAAGCATTGGAAAGAAACGGTTTTAGTCTATACAACTTATCAGCCAATTAATAAGGTCTATTTATTTGAATGATGCGATAGCAAAGAAATTGGCCAACTATAAATCTGTCACAAAGCAGCAATCATCTTGATATCTTTCCCCATCGATGAATTCTTTCCACTTTGCTTAACTGAATAAATGATTGATTTTATTCCATTATATCTTAAAGTTCATATGAATCATTCAACAAAGCTGTGTCCCCACAAATTGGAAATAAGAGGGCACAAAGTTGTGGGCTTTTTTCTTTCTTTCTTTCTTTCTTTCTCTTAAAAATGGTATTTAAACAGGCAGAGCATAATGCTTGTTAACCAGAACATTAGCTCTGTCAAAAAGTTGAAAAAAGAAATGAGACAATTCATTAACTCTGCAGTGGAGACGATGAATGAAACCACTTCTGGGAGTGTGTGAACACCTTTTCCAATTATTATATCGCATTTGTATTATTTAGAGCTTTTTGGACGGTTGCCCTCATCTTTATTGTTAGATACACAATGTTTCGGCTGATGTGCCTTCCAGCCTTCTTCAGGTGTTTCTTGTCAAATTAATGAACCTTCTTGTCAAACTCAAGAGCCTTAAGAGAACTTTGAACTGAATTCTTTATTAAATCCATTGGGGTAGATGATTCTCATTTTCTTAAACATGACAAAGTTCCATGAGGGGGGCTTGGTTTCTATGATGTTATCAGGCTTCATAAATACCCTGGAATTCTGCAGTAGTATTGTTACTTAATCTATGCGGTTGCATAAGATTATTGTCAATCCCCTGTAATTCTAAAGGGATGGCCCTTTTCATATTACGGGCCGGACTTTCCATGGAATAGTAGAAAGCCCGCAAAATATGTGAAGTCACGTGGGACCTGGTTGGATCCTGAGTTTTCAGTTGGATGTCAGGCAGTGAAAATGTCCTGCCTTAACTGTAACTCACTCTGCATACACATGCTATGTTAGTCAGATATTTAGTTACATGAAATGTTTAGTTAAGGAAATAAAAATTTAAGAAAAATAACACAGTCTTGTGATTAATGAATGTCTTAGTAACAAGACTGATATAGAAGAAGAAACGAGTTAAGTGCGACCGACCACCAAGACGAAGACCAAGATGTTAGAAGAGACCTAGAAGAACTTAAGATCTCAAAGATGCTAGAAGAGACGACCAAAGAATAGAAGAAGTAAGAAGTAGGTAATGAGAAGGGTATACAACAGTATTGCAGTAAGATAGATTCGTATTCAGTTACAACTACTTGTTGCCTTGTCTTACCAATTCGACAGTAATTGGAACTAATGATTATTCTACATCGATGATGACTTATGTTTTTTTTTTCAGGTATACAAATGCCATTCAGTAGGAACGAAAAGGCGTTTACACATTAAACTTAGCCAAAATAGCAGCTGTATGGCTATTTACCTCCCATCTCACAAACCATCCAAAAAAAGGCAAGAAAAACATGCTAGGCACTGCTGGTGAAGTAAGGACGAATTAATAAAAAATGATCTCCAATGGATTACTACACATGGACACACCAGTATTGGCTAACCAGCAAAGACTTACATCTCTAACCTCTGTGCAGACACTGGGTGTCATCTAGAAGACTTACCAAGTGCAATGGCCATTAGGGACAGATAAGAGAGAATAAAAAAAATCCATCCTGTCAGCACATTATTGATGATCATGATGAGAGCTGTTAACAGATTATAATATTTTATATTTTTCAGTCAGGAGACCAAAGTAAAGGGGGCTCACAAGCAGGGCGAGGGGTTGTTCAGGGTTCTAAGGCTCAAACACACCAAAGTCCTGAATATGAATATAAGTTATTGTATACATATATTTTTCAACATAATCTTCTTCTTTGTCAATGCACTTAATTCAGTTGTGAATATTAATCATATAGATTGAACATTATACTGTGAAAATTTCAGATCAAAATTCAGCCAACATATATATATATATACTTGTATGTAGAAAATAGAAAAATAAAGTATTCAAAAAAAAAAAAGAAGATGAATTTATTCTTGATGGTGAAGCTGATGTTTAAATGTTTTGGTTTCATCAGGACAATACAATACGAAGGAAACAATTGTTGTCTGAACTGCAATGGACGTTTTTTTTTAAATGACGGTAGTTGGGAAATGTATATAGAGAAAAGGCTGGAGGTGCGTGGTCTAATGGTAAGAGTCATAGGAAATAGACTCATCAACCTGAGTTTAATTCTGGACGAAGTTGTTTGAATTTTACATAGCACTAATACCCTTGGGAAAAGGTATGAATCCAATTTTCCCTCCAGCTATGGGTAAATAGCAGGGCAGACTGGACTCTTTAACCATGGCTAGGTAACCGGTCTAGGAGAAGGAAAACTCTGAATTCAAACCTGTTAAACTCCGCTTTATAAATTGACCTTGTGTTGCATCCTGCTTGTGTGGAGGGGTTGGGTATATATATATATATATATATATATATATATATAGAGAAGATAGATAGATAGATAGAGATAGAGAGAGAGAGAGAGAGAGAGAGAGAGAGAAAAGGCTCATAACTGTATTTTGGTAAGCATTCATTTTGAACGTCAAAACTTGATTGGTACATGTAAAGATGAAAGTCAAGACATGATTGGTACATGAGGATACATCCAAATTATGGGATATATTTCTTAGAGAAACCATTGATTAAAAAACAAGAAATATTAATTGTGTGAATTTTTGATAAAAGTAGAAGGAAAAGGAAAGAGAAAATAAAATAAATCCATCACTGTTCAGACAACCATTTTTCTTTCCTATTGTATTGTCCTGATGAAGGTTTAATATAAACCGAAACATTTAAACGTTGACTTCAGCATCAAGAATAAATTCATCTAATTTTGGTATACTTTGTTTTTCTATTTTCTACATACTCTCGGATTTATTTCCATATTTTTACTCTTATATACTTGTGTATGAATTGATCTTTTTTTTTTTAGATTAAACCTCAATGTATGGTTAAAAAATCGTTAAATGATGTAATTAATTTTTGGACTCAAGTTTTGCTCCTCATCCTTTCAATGATATTTGAATTTTAACCTTACATATCTATTATTCATGAATAAGTCAACACCAATGTTTTGCCTAAAAAATAGGATTTCAGAATTTAACATATACATCAGTATACATTGTAGGTGTAAGTGAAGGACTTATAGATATATAATTATTATATATTATAATAGTGTTACTTATACAAGCAATAAAAAAATACTTAGAATCAAGATATTGGTGGAGAAGTATTTTAAAGGGAAAAAAATAAGTTGAAATTACATTTAATAAGAGCATCTGTATTCCTTTGCGTAAAACTGCTGAGCATGGCATAATAGCAGCAAGGTTGGCATTCCTGGCATCGTTGACTCTTGTGTTTGTTGTCTGGGCTTGAACATAAATAGCCATTTTCAAAGTTGATCTCCTCACGGTCAGAATCTTTCAGGTTGGATTTTAGAAGACTGACGAGCTCATTCACGGATTTTTCAACCAATTTACTGGAGCTGCAAAGACATAGAAATTTTAAAATTTAATAGTGAATTTAAATAGTTGATTATTAGCTGCAGTTAAGGAAAATTATTCCTACAAGCAAGGAATCTGCCTAACACCAAGGAACTCAAGGATTCTACATAACACTAAGGAACACAAGATGGCCACAAAAATGGGAAGAATCAAAATTCGACATTAAATGACCCGAAAAGTGTCGATATGCTGTAAAAAACAGCAACAACACACACACACACACGCACACACACACATACACACACACATACATACACACTCACACGCATATATATGCGGAGGGGTTGGTAAGTATATAAGTGTGTGTGTGTGTATGTGTGTACTGCGTGTGTGCGTGTGTGTTTGTGTATGAGAAAAAGATGTTCAGTTTGGTTTGGTTTGTTTTGTTTTACGACATATCAACTCTTTGACTACCAAATTTACCCGCACGGTTGTTATGCAATAAAACAAAACAAGCCAAACCTTTGTTATTTTCAATTGATGCTTTCAATTCAATGATTGAGATTCAAATGAGTTGTGATGCAATTCAAAATTAAACCTGAAAGAAAATTGCCAAGCAAAAATAATAATAGAAGCAGATGATATTTAGCTCTAAATAAGATAATTTAGATAAAGTGTGGTATGATGTAAAGGAGGATGAAAATGATTTGAAAAATAAAGTGAGTCTGATGATCATCCTTGATAAAAGATTTGAAAAAAACAAAAAAAACAGATGCAAAAAAGCCAGGATTTTAACTCTTTGGCTGTACCAAATATTTTTTGGTATTTTTTACGTGTATGATGGGAAATTTCAAAATTCATTATCTATTCACCTCAGAACTCATTCTATTGAAATAAAGTCTTATTATTATTGTAATCTGAGTCCTTCTGCTCAATTATGATGAACTAACTTATGGTAGGATCGCAGTGGTGGGAGAGCCACTGTGAGTAGCTTAAAATAGGCAAAGAGTTAAAAACTAGAGTATGTATTTAACAGATGTACCAAATTTATTAGGTGCTATATGATTATTATATCATATTGTGCGCCTGTGTGGACTGGCCAGCAAAAACCTACATTGATCAGCACATTAGGGACAGGTGGCAAGGAAGAGTCATAGAGACCTGTGCTGTTAGTATGACTTAGGAATGATGATGATAATATATCAACCCTTTTGGGGTCATTTAATGCCGAATGAAGTAATTTTTGATAACTTAAGGATTTGGATTGCTTACAGTATCTGCTATTGCTTAAGTGGTCACCCAATTAAGTATTGAACAGACTCATTGCTGCTTAACTTAAAACCTGAAAGAAAATTGCCAAGCAAACATAATAATAGAAGCAGATGATACTTAGCACTTTACCTTTCAAATTTCCCCCACGGCTGTACAAAATTTCTTGGTATTTTTTTAAAGTATGATGGGATATTTCAAAGTTCACTATCTAATCACCTTAGAACTCATTCTATTCAAATAAAGTGATTTTTTTCAGTGTACGTGAGAGATGCTGTCAGTGGCTTATGGTAGGAATGCAGTGGTGACAGAGCCGCTGTGAGCAGCTTTACTCTTCTTTACCTTCCAGCTGTACCAACATTTCTTGGTATTTTTTACCTGTATGATGGGATATTTCAAAGTTCACTATCTATTCACCTCAGAACTCATTCTATTCATATAAAGTGAGTTTTCAGTGTACACGAGCAATGCCGCCAGTGGTTTATGGTAGGATTGCAGTGGTGACAGAGCCACTGTGAGCAGCTAAACTCTTTGCCTTCCAATTCCCCCCCCCATGCCTGAACCAAATCTTCTTGGTATTTTTTACCTGTATGATGGGATATTTCAAAATTCACAATCTATTCACTTTAGAACTCATTCTATTCAAAGAGTCCTATTATTATTGTAATCTGAGTTTTTCAAGTGACACATGTGAGAGCTGCTTCCAGCAGCTTACTGTAGGATCACTGTGGTGGGAGAGCTGCTGTGAGCAGCTTCAAGTAGGCAAAGAGTTAAATCTATAATTTTTTACCCTTATGCATCAAACATTTGTGGTGAGCCCCTGTGGTGTAATGGCTAATGTACTGCTCCATTACATCATAGTAAGTGAGTTTTAAATTTTGAAATTACAAAATTGTCATTTTGTTATATAATAGATGTGCAGAGAAAGGACATTTGCACTCATTAGCACAGAGAATATTGATACTCTGGAATGACAATACTGAAACTCTGGAATGATAGATACTGGCCCTCTTGAACTCTGAGGCCATGGTTTGGTTTGGTTTTGTTTTATGGCATATCAACCTTGGTGGGTCATTTAATGTCAACAAAGATTTGAAATAAATTCATTCTTAATGGATAATCAAATTTTATTTATAAACTCATGTTTTCTATTTAACCCATATATGGTGCCCTAACAGTACTATCACTTCAGGTCAGAGTGGACTAGGGAGCAATGTTAAACTAGGGAGTTTAACGTCATTCCCAAGACATGTAGACCCTCAGCCACCACCTTCTAGCACCAGTATGATAAAAAGGGTTTGGGATTGCCATAAGGGCAATAGGGTTGGGGCAATCATATAGGTGCTAGGGCTTGACGTGACCAGCCAATTGATCGGAGGGGTTGACACCATGAAAAGGAAATAAAACACAGGTGTTCAAGGAGCAGGCATTTGAACTTTTAAAAGTGGCATGACACAATTTTGGAAGATACATGGGCAGTTAGTGAAAATGTGGAGGTAATACAAAATGCATAAAAATGGCATAGAACAGTCAAGGAGGAAAGTGTTGCCAATGATGGATCAGTAAAATGTTTATTCCTGTGTGTGGAAAGTGAGGGAGGGGCTTTCTGTGATTAGATATACTAATCATGTGATGAGCCCAGAAGTTTTGGCACAAAATACTAAAAATTAGCAGATAGATTCTGGACCAGCTCCCATGTGCATGTTGCCCTGCAATTCTCTTCAAGAAATCACTAAGATACCAGATATCTTCTCCATCACACCGGTAAGTCTCTCAAACTTGACTCTATACATAGGAAGGACTTTATATTGTTAGTCATTGTTTTATTTGTGTCGTAAATAAGCAGTATCTTACGACACTCATTTTGCGACATCTGTATCCATTTATGACATTTCCCTGGAATACGGCAGTCAGCCATATTCTGAGTCACACATCACACGTGCCTTATCATACTGTTATTTTGTTGAATAAAACTTGGATAATCTTATCTCCAAGTCTTAGTCTTCATTCCTGACAATTTGTTTTTTTAAAAATTGTTAGAATTGAAGTTTTAATTCATTTATTTGTTGCTGTTAGTCTTAGACTTAAATGCTATACTAACACTAATAGCAATATGAGTAGAATCTCTGTCTGATACAGACCTGCTATAAAGCCCTAAGTCTGTCTCTACCTTAAGTAGATGACTGGCAGCGATGTGATATTTATCTTCTAATAATGAATACAAATGTCAGTTTGTCAGATTTTTCAACTTTACTCCAATATATTATACCATTTTGGAATCAGACTGACTCAGTGAGTAAATTAAAAACATTCTGGACTGAAATTGAACCCACAATGCTGAAATTTTAGATTCCAAGTTTTAATTAGTGTGATTTTTGGGGGACAATTTTTTATCTAATTTTTTGCTATGAATTTTTTTTTTTACGATAACAATTATAATAACTTAGAAATAAATTTGGGAAAAATTCTTTTAAAGTTTAATAGAATTTGATATATATTCACTGCATGAAATGTCACTGTTGGACTGAAGGCAAAATCAAGAGTCCTCCACAGCAGATAGCTTTAAAGCTAGTATGTAATATATATCTACATTTGCATATATATTTATTCATATCATAGGCATTGCAGTCTTGGAAGAGTATATAGTTCTTGTGTCCCTGAAGTTACAGCACCTCATTATTTATATAGACAGAAGAAAAGAGGAAATGAATAAAAAAAATCTCACTCTTATAAATATGCCTTTGTATATTCTTTCCCGAACTATTTGACTATATAACAATTTTATTACTTAACATGTTAATATTTTTATTTATTTTTTTACAATTATTTAAAAAATATATATATATTTTGCAATGGTGCATTACATTTACAAAATAAATAAAGATTGAAAATAAAAACGTTTTGACTTAATATATTCATTATATTTTTCCAATAAAAACTAGAATTGCTTTGAATGTTCAATCAATATTTTACTGATCACATATGAATAATAATTTTGCCTAGATATGCTAATAGTGTCTGGGAAAGAAAAAAAAAGAAAGAAAAAAAGAGCCCCCCCCTGAAAAAAACCCAATACCTTTCTGGTCTATGAAATAGTGGGCTTAGTGAAATAGTTGTTATCATCAGAAGAGATGGAACTGGCAACTAGTTTAAATTCTGGATGAAACTGTTTCCATTTCAATTCATATTAATACCCTTGGGAAAAGTATGAATCCATCTTCTGCCCCCACCCTAACTATAGTAAATATTAGAGCTTAGTGGGTTCTTTAGCCTTGGTAAGGCAACCAGTCTAGGAGAAGGAAAATGCTGCATTCAAACCAGCTGTACTCTGCTTAAAAACATTTCATTCCTGCTCATGGTGGATGGAGTTGGGTATAATTATATATATATATATATATATATATATATATATATATATATACACAATAAATGAAGGAAAAACCTTTACATTTGCTTCATTGCAATAATTTATTTCAACTGTATTTCTACAGCATCTTCAGGCATGAGCAAAATCATGGATATTACTGTCATGCAGTTGAAATAAATTATTGCAATGAAGCAAATTTAAAGTTCTTCCTTCATTTATTACATATATTCCTCTGTCCATCCACTCACTGGCACTAGGCACATCAATCTCCTACTATAATTTACCTGTATCACTACAGTTAAACTACACATAGAGTGATGCTAATTACCAGGATATATATATATATATATATATATATATATATATATATATATATATATATATAGAGAGAGAGAGAGAGAGAGAGAGAGAGAGAGAGAGAGGGTGGGTAGGATAAATATATACTGTTCCACAAAATCAAATAGTCATGAACAGTGTTACTCAAAAAATTAGGCTTAGATTTAAAAACAGAAATAAAGTCAATGCTAGGTATTTCAAAATTAGGCTTAGATTTAAAAACAGAAATAAAGTCAATGCTAGGTATTTCAAAATTAGGCTTAGATTTAAAAACAGAAATAAAGTCAATGCTAGGTATTTCAAAATTAGGCTTAGATTTAAAAACAGAAATAAAGTCAATGCTAGGTATTTCAAAATTAGGCTTAGATTTAAAAACAGAAATAAAGTCAATGCTAGGTATTTCAAAATTAGGCTTAGATTTAAAAACAGAAATAAAGTCAATGCTAGTATTTCAAAATTAGGCTTAGATTTAAAACAGAAATAAAGTCAATGCTACTATTTCAAAATCTGAACTTAAACTTATAATAAAGGATATTGTTTTGCTGAGGTGGAGTGCCACCCCAACTGCTAGCTCTCAAATGCTTTACTGTACAGATCAGAATACTCAATCTGTGCTATTCCTGTGCTGTGTTTATGAGGACCAGTATCAACCCCAGAACCATGTAATCCTTTGGTGAATGCTCTGCCAACTGAGCTAAACCAGGCCACGAGGTGTTATTTTTGAAGAGCTTATTGTAATAATGTCTAGCACTTGTCACAGCAAAGTATATAATGCCTGGAAGAATTTTGGCTGCTCTTATAGAAAGACAATCATATATCTATCATAAGGCATTCTGGTCTTGTCATTAAATCACAGAAAGTTTGTGTGATTTCATTACTTAAGTCAGATACACAACACTCCATCAAGTGAACATATAATATAAACTGAATTCTTACTATTTCAATTATATTTAATTAAATGAGCCAATATAGAAGAGTTAAAAGTTAAAAGTACTAGCAAGAATATGTACCCTCTGGGTGCAAGTATTTAAGTTTCAATGTAATGAAATATATTAAATTAGAAAGACTAATATATATATTTACCAACCCCTCTGCACGAGCAGGATGCGACACAAGGTCAATGTCTTAAGCGGAGTTTAATAGGTTTGAATTCAGAGTTTTCCTTCTCCTAGACTGGTTACCTAGCCATGGTTAAAGAGTCCAGTCTGCCCTGCTATTTACCCATAGCTGGAGGGAGAATTGGATTCATACCTTTCCCAAGGGTATTAGCGCCATGTGAAATTCCAACAGCTTCGTCCAGGAATTGAACTTGCGTTGACAAGCCATTTCCTACGACTCTAACCATTAGACCACGTGCCTCCATTATTATTATTATTATTATTGCAAAGAGGCAAATGTAAAGGTTTTTTAGAAAGACTAATGAAACTAGATAAGAATGCAGATAAAATGATTTGAAACAGAGGGGGTATAATCGAAAAATAGAACAACTTTGAAATTAACTCTTCCATCTTTTTTCCATCACTCCTATCTTTCATTGGTGAATTTTCCTAATTTAACTATTTAGTTAAAATACAAAGTAAAGAATAAAATTACAGTTATTTCGTCTTGTTAGTTGGTTTATTTTAAAATTTATCTATGGGATATTTGCTCATATTCATTAAAATAAAACTAAACCATTAGAAATCAATAATACCAAGCACATATTTATTAAAATCAAATGTTTAATATCAATATGCAAATTAGCCTTCCGTTCATACTGTAAACCGGTATTTTGTTGTATATATAAATACACTTGCATGTTATTAGTATTTAGATAAGGCCAACAGTAATTAATGATGTAAAACAATTTTATTAATAATTGAGGGTTAAATAAAAAATTAAAAAATCATAGAGAATGTGAGGTAAATAACTAAGGGAATTGTGACTTGGGTACTGATATAGTTTCAGTTACAGACAAACAGACACAGAATCTCCATTATAATAAGATTAGAAACCAAGTTTATGTGCTGTTAGATGATGTCATAAGCAAGAAGTTTGTTTTGGTCTCTTATTAAGAAATGATTAAATCAGATAATTTGAATCTGTCAATTCCATTTAAGACTTATTAATCCTTTATTGACAATCACTTAGAAAATTTAAACATCAACATTAAATGAAAAATCTAACCCAAAAGAAAAATAGTTGATAAAAAAAACTTATTTAGTAAACCTGAGTCATTAATTTGTATTATTTAGATTTTTTTTACTATTGTCCTCATCTTCATCTATACATATATAAAGGGTAGTTGTGTATATGTGTATGTTCGCGGGAAACTTTGAAAATAAAACAATTAACGACAAAGAAAATATAAGTATTATCTGTATTATTTGGACTATTGTCCCCATCTTCATTGTTATTTGTACAACGTTTCGACCGATATGCCCTCCAGCCTTTTTCAGGTATCCCAAGTCCGACAAGAAATACCTGAAGAAGGCCGGGGGGCATATCGGCCAAAACGTTGTACAAATAACAATGAAGATGGGGACAATAGTCCGAATAATGCAGATAATACTAATCATCAAGCCTCATCTCAAAAATTCAGAGAAAAAGAAAATATATATATACATTCACTATCACCAGGGCTTGTCTTTTGAGCAAAAATAATGAAGATTTTATTTATATTTGGGAAGATATTTCAAAAATTAAAATTTGTATAGTAACAGAAGTTAATTGAAATATGATATTGATCGATTGAATTAATCGCCTCATTTATATTGTATTTTTAAAAAATTGTAAATTACTGAATTAAAATTTCTAACTATATTGTTATATATTTACGTGGAGATTTTATGGGGCATCCAGTGAGGATCTAACTTGTGATAAGTAATAATGGATCTGCGAGACTAAGTTTTTAAACCCCTCTCTACCCAGGAGACGCTGGGTAGCCACTTTTAGTTGTTATATAAAGGGCCAGTTTAGCTCAGTCGGTTGAGTGTTTGACTAGGAACCACAAGGTTTGAATTGATAGTTTTCTATCTCCTAGACTGGTTTCCCTACTATGTTTAAAAAGCCCAGTCTGCCCTACTATTTATTTATAGCTGGAGGGAGAATATTTGTATTCATATATTTCCTAAGGGTAATAGCACTATATAAAATTCAAACAGCCTTGTCCTGGATTTGAAATCAGTTCACCGTGTCCATTTCCTACAATGATAACCATTACACCACAAACATCTGCCACACATGGCCTGAATAAACTGTGATAAAAAAGCAACTAGAAAATTAAACTAAAGAGACTATACGAGTCCAAATTAATGGTTTTTGTAAGGATGGCTTAAACATTTTGATAGTAAAGGTTTAGTGTACAGTAGTCTTGTAAAACATTGCCAAGATACATCAAAGGAGAAAAATTGGTGATGTTACACCAGTATCCTTACAGATTTCGGGTTTCACAACATTATATCTGTTTCACAGGTAGACCTGACATGTTATTAGACCACCTTCTATCCAGATTCGCTCTGTGTATTTTACGAATAGATCATAAATTCTTATATATTGGCCCAGGGATACGTAACAGCCACACAGAGACTTGTTCAGTACTTGTATACAATAGGAGACCTGAAGGAAATACTTAACTAAAAGTTAGTCATTAAATATGTAAACACTTTATTACATTTTGGAGGGTGTCATCAGTGATGTCAATGCTTGGTTCCTCGGAGAGTTTCGGGTCTTACAACATCAGACTCGCCTCACGAGGTGGACCCTATCAGAGAAGATAACTCTGATCCACCGTCTTTGAACGTTAGAGAAATGTTTGGCTCTTATTGATATTTGATGAGTGTATACCTTTCTACCGTGCTCCTGATTGGTTGTTGAAATAACCAATCAAATACACGGCATGGTCTATTTAAGTGCTCTTCAAGAACTTTAGCACTTTTTTCTTGCATATGGATTCAGAGTTTGCAACACTAAAATAAGCAGACATTTCAAACGTCAGCAATCCTCTTACTAATTTTACACTTTAATTTTGTTTATATTGAGTAGCAACAGAAAACACCTTCCGGGCATCGTAAAAAATAATTTTTGAAAGACATTGCCTGAGAGGGTGGGAGTTAAAAATTCAATGTCAGACGGTTTGTATCATAAGTAAGTAAAATCCTCATATTTATTAAAGGAGTAAAAAAAAAAATAAATAAAACAATTTGAAATGAAAACTGAGCCCCGTCCCTCTCAAATAAAATGTTGCGTGCATGTAATAATCAAACTATTATTTTGAATATGTTTTAATTTAGTCGGTCTATTTAAGTGCTCTTTCGAGAAGTTTGGCACTTTGTTTTGCATATGGATTAAGAGTTTGCAACACTCTGATAAGCAGACCTTTCAAACGTCAGCAATCCATTCCTCTTACTAATTCTACACTTTAATTTTGTTTATATTGATTTATGTATTATTTTTATTTTTTAATAATTTTTATTCCTATTTATATTGTTTTTGTTTTATATAATTTTTTATGTTTATATATTGTTAACTGGTTGTATCATTAAATTGTAGAAATATTTACGTACGTGCTAATTGATTCTGATGCAGCTGTGACTACTTTGTTGGTATTCTCTAAGAACTGATCCATTGTGATTGGCTCATCTTCAGGAAGGTCACACAAAGGGGTCAGCGAAATATCTTCAAGAATGGCATCAATTTGACATTCCAGCAAATCAGAAACACGTTTCACAGTCTTTTTCAGATCAGAAATTGCTTGGTTGGACTTTTTCACAACTGAAATTAAAATGGAGATAAAATCTTATACAAATATATATATATATACATTTTCACTCTTTTTAATAAGATAAAAATATCTTAAATCTGTTTTTATCTTAAAAGTTGATATAATAAAAAAAATTGACACCAACAAATTATATTAACTGCTGGAAATTTGAACTTTTCTTCAATAAATAGCATGGGGTCTTTTCAAAATTAATTCATACACAAAAATTTATACAAATATTTATGAAAATAGATGGAAATTAATCCGACAGTATGAATTTAACATTATTGAAAAAACAAATGATGTTTATAATTGCTGACAGAAATCTGTTTCGACCACTTAAATAGATCGGTCATCATCAAGAGCAACATATGAGAGAAAGACGGGATGAACAGCCATTAGAAGAAAGGGTACAAACAAGACGCTATTATTCAATGCTGGAATTTTTAAAAATGCGTGTTCTGTGTTAAAAATAAAATAAATTTTATTTTAAAAAATCAGGAACATTATAGTTAATGATAAAACTCAAAAGAGTTTGATGTAAAATTATATAAAAGTGTATAATGAGTATCAAAATTGTTCATGATATAATCCAGCTATTAAAAAAGTAATTTACAAGTCCACAGCATAATTGAAGAAAGATGTAAATTTACACCTCTGAAGACTTTTATCTACAACTCTACGGATTTACCAACACCACAAGTGATTTGAAACTTTACATCTTTCTTCAATTATGCTGTGGACTTGTGATTTACTTTTTTAATAGCTGGATTATATCATGAACAGTTTTGATACTCATTATACACTTTTATATAATTTTACATCAAACTCTTTTGAGTTTTATTATGAACTATAATGTTTCTGATTGTTTTAAATAAAATTTATTTTATTTTTAACACAGAACACGCATTTTTTAAAATTCCAGCATTGAATAATAGCGTTTTGTTTGTACAAATATTTATGTGTAAAAAGATCTGTCATGTCCCAATTTTTGTGTATGAATTATTTTTGAAAAGACCCCATACTGATTATTGACACATTGGCTGAAACATTGTGTACAAGGTGTGTCATAAAAGTATCTAGATTGAAGCTGTATTTTCAAGATAGAATTGAACAATGAATGGAACTTTAATTTTTTCAGAATAAAAGATGTGTCAAAAAGTACCAAAAAACCTTGATACTTTTTTTTAACACACCTTGTATAGAACAATAAAGATGAGAACAATTGTCTGAAAAATCTAAATAATACGAGTTATCAAGCCTCATCTCAAAAATTCAGTCAGATGGAAATGTTTAAAAAAAAAAAATGAAGAACAAGTTGCTCACATGATTCAATATTAAAAGAAGTCCATGTCAAAGAGCTAAGTCCTGGTTTTAAAACTCTTTCAACATAATCACATAAAGGCTTCATTAGAGGTTGAACCACAGTGGGGATGCTATCTTTAATTGTTTGGTATTCCTTCAGCATTGACATCAGGCTGAAAATATAAACACACAACACAAAATTAGATATTATAAACAGATAATAGATTAAGTGTAAATTCAAATTAATTAATTTCCAGATATAATGAACAGTTTTTTCAGTCTAACCATATTTATCTACTGTTGCCTATATAAAGGTAATTTAACAAATAGATTCTTTGAGGAGTCAAATAGTACTATGTAGTCCAGAAAAACTCTGAATTCAAACTAGCTGTAGTGACCTTGTATCACCTTCTGCCTGTGAATGAAATAAATATATACAACTAATTGGCATGTCAGCAAATTAACAGCCAATGGGCATCATCTGACTGTTTTCCTTATACATATAATTCAGGGAGGCATGTGGTGTAATGGTTAGAGTCGTGGGAAATGGACTTGTCAACCTCAGTTCAAATGCTAGACAAGGCATTTCACATAATTCTAATACCCTTGGAAAAGGCATGAATCCAACTATTCTTCCTCCAGCTATGGGTAAATAATAGGGCAGACTGGGCTCTTTAACCTTGGCTACGTAACCAAGGAAAACTCTGAATTCAACCCTGTTAAACTCCACTTAAGAAATTAACCTTGTGTCACATGTTACTCGTGTGGAGGGGTTGGTAAATATATATACATATAATTCATGTTTCTAAAAGACACTATGACTTTGAACTCTTCTGAATTTTAAGTACTTTGAATAACCTTTTGTTAACTTTTCTGGACCAAGTTTCCAATTGGCACCCCAAATCATCAAGTTAATAAAAGGTTCATATTTTAACTCGTCACCGGTAATTTCCACTTTCAAATATTTGAAAATAAATAAACACATGATTTTTCACACTTATATTGCATCTGACAAAAACAAATTTTACAAATTGTGTGATAGTATTTCTGAACAACATCTTTTCATTTAAATAAACATAAAAAATATTTTGTAAATAAAAACTGTATTTTCATTTAAATAAACATAATTGCATTTCTCTTCTGATTAAGTAAAACTATTTTAGTATAGTATAAAAACATTTCATTTCTTTTTTTATTTATCATAAATGTTGAAAAATATTCACAAACTTCTGATTAAATAGTATTTATTTAAAAAAAGATTTTGCTATCGAATTTTGATTTGATTACGTGTAACAACCGTCTATTTATTTAATTTATCCTAAGTTTAACATCTCCATAAACTTCTGATTAAAATCATTTGTTTACAAAAATTTGAAAGTGGGAGTTACCGGTGATGAGTTAAAATATGAACCTTTCATTAAGTTGATGATTTGAGGTGCCTATTGGAGACTTGGTCCCCCTTTCTTACTATTTGTTTTATATGTTGTTAATTTAATAGATGTAACAACGTGTGTGTTAATTACTTCCAATTTGGAATATTAGAAGCTTTTAACACTGGTTGCTTTGAATTCAATTTATTCTACTTATCATCCCTACAGGCTCAACCTATTATGGTAAGCACTGACTTCACATAGGGGAATTTTCTTATTATTTTGTAATGTTTTATTCATTTTCCCAATTGTGTTAGGAAAGTTCTACTGTCTCAGACGTATGACAAATGCCTTAGGCAACTGTCTATGTTGGCAGTATCTTGGGCCAACCTAATATGCTTTATATATGGATTCACAACAATGATAAAAATTGTTTCAATGTTATCTCTTCAGGCAACTAAAATAATCTTTCAGCCTATTGAGTTCAAACTTTAACAGTTCAAAAATTGATTAATTTGCATGTCAGTTTCTTTTTTTTTATACTATTAATATTTCATTGTTTGTTTGAATTTTGTGATGAGGCTTGATGTGTATTATTTGGAATTTTTAGACTGTTGTCCTCATCTTTATTGTGGTATGTAAAAATAACATTTCAGCCACTGTATCCTATGGTCTTCTTCAGGTGTTCCCTGTCTGTTCAAGCATAGTTAGGACTGAACCCAGAAAATCATTTTGAATAGTTTGACTGTTGATCAAACAAGGCGTCTAAGAATTTTTGAAGATCTCATGCAAATAATGACGTCATTGGTTTTGTAAGCGTATCAATCTGAAGAGTGTCATTTTAATGATTATGATGCTTCTCAGATTGATAGGTGGGCAAAACAAATGATGAGGACAACAGTCAAAAAAAAAAAACAACATTTTATTGCTGTCTTTACTGCTTACTTTTTAATACCGTCCTGCCAGTGGGGATTAGAACATGCTCACTGCACCCCCTGCAGAAGAGTAGGATTCACCCCAAAAATAAGGTGTTCTTGGTAGGACTTCAAATTGCACCCAATGATGAGGCTCATTTTAATTAGTTATTTAATATATTATACTTACTTTCTATAGTTTCCCTATATTTTTCTATCAAATAAGTAAAAGTAAAGTTGTCGGGGTGGCTTAAATTCGGTATTAGCCAGACAGTGAGGGAGTCTATCCCCTTTTCACTAGCGCTAGACCAAGGAGATTGTGTTTTAGCATCTGATAATTATTTTGATAATTAGATAAATATAAATTACATCTAACTTTTATTCTGAATTCTGTTGGTGTTTATTTTTAGTCCTTAAAATTGTCTTTTTGTAAATTTTAATATGTAATTGTTTAAATATCTACATTTAGATATTAGTCCACTTTTACTGAGAAGTTTTTTGAATTGCTTATACATCTTATAATGGAGATTGTGTGTGTGTCCGTCTGTTACCAAAACTATATCACTACTCAAGTCACAATTCCCTTATTTATTTATGTCACATTCTCCATGATTTAAAAAAAATTAAACTTCAATTATTAATAAAATTGTTTTTCATTAATAATACTGTCGACCTTATCTACATGATATTTTCCACGTACCCCACTTGTATGGGTCAGGCACAAAGGCCCTATTTATGTGGGACCACCCACAAGCCGAGACTCATGGGGTGGCGGGTGAAAAATTGCGTCGATCCCGTCGGCATTCCCCCTCAAGGGGGGCGCCTCAGGCACTGGGCAATCAACCCAGCCCTGCCCCTTTAAATCAAGGGGGCAGGTGTTGCCTGGGGGGATGGCCCCCTGGGATTGACGCCGTTAATTATAGCAATGGTCCAGAGGCCGAAGCCACTGTTGACCATATCTACATACTAATAACATGCAATTGTATTTATTTATACAACAAAATAACGGGGGGGGGGGCTAATTTGCATATTGATATAAAAAATTTAATTTTAATAAATATGTGCTTGGTATTATTGATGTCTAATTGTTTGGCTTTATCTTAATGAATATGAGCAAAAATCTCTTCAATAAATCTTAAAAGAAATCCATTAACAAGAAGAAATAACTGTTATTTTATTCTTTACTTCCTAATTTAACTAAGTAGTTAAATTATGAAAATTTAGCAATGAAAGATGTGAGTGAAGGAAGAGTAATTTTCAGTCATTCTATTTTTCGATTATACCCCTCTGTTTAAATTCTTTTTATCTGCATATTCTTATTTAGTTTCATTAGCCTTTCTAATTTAATATAATATTTTATTACATTAAAACTTAAATACATGCACCCGACAGAGGGTGCATATATATGCTAGTGCTAGATAATTCATCATTTTTCTTTTAAGCATAACAATTTTATTTGAGATATTATTGTATAAGTTTGTTTTTGAAATCATATATGAACATATACATAATTTTTCATTCTAAATGAGATAGACATCCTATATCCATCAAAACTGAAAGGAGAAATATCAATTATTCAACATAATGTTCATCAACACAACAGATTGTAATAATTAATACGCTTGATATTTCAATGATACTAAGTAAGTAAAGTCGTCGGGGTGGCCTAAAGTCGGTATCAGCTAGTCAGCGAAGGAGTCTATCCCCTTTTCAATAGCGCTAGACCAAGGAGATTTTTTTTTGGCGTCTGAGGTGGAGCGCCACACCTACCATCAGCTCCTTACTTTACCGCACAGATCCCTGTGCTACTCATACGCTGAGTTGGCGAGGACTGGTATCGAACTAGGAACCTTTTGGTTTCTAGCCGAACGCTCTACCGACTGAGCTAACCCGGTCCTAAATTAATGTTTTCAATATTTACTCAACCCCTCCACCACAGACAAGATGTGACACAAGGTCAATTCTTTAAAGCAGAGTACATTGGTTTGGTTTGGTTTGGTTTGTTTTATGGCATATCAACCTCAGTGGGTCATTTAATGCCAACTAAGTTTTGAAATAAATTAATTCTTAAGTGGATACTCAATTTTTTATAAACTTATTTTTCTATTTAACCCCTAGATTGGACCCTAACAAGTACTACCACTCTGGGTCAGAGTGGACCAGGGAGCAATGGTGATAAAGAGTCGCTCCATATTCCTCAGACCTCCAGAACTTAAACCTCACCATCAGATAGAGTTTAACATCATTCCCAGGACATGGACACCCTCAGTCACCACCTTCTAGCACCCATATGATAAAAAGAGTTGGGGCTTGCCATAAGGGCAATAGGGTCAGGACAATCATATAGGTGTTAGGGCTTGACGTGACCAGCCGATTGATTGGGAGGTGGGGGGTCTCTCTGACCGCCCGTCTAGCCCAAATAAGGGCCAAAGTGGTGTGTTACATATCATGGACTGCTCAGCCACCTGGGTCCCATCCTTAAGCATCACAGGTCACCACCCACATCCAACAGCTGTCTTACCCCTCTGCAGAGGCGCAGTCGGTGCATTCTAATGCCCTAGCCGACAGGGCGGAAAGCAGAGTACAACTATTTGTATTATTTGTATTATTCAGACTATTGACACAGCTACAGCTTGAAAGAATTTTTGCTTTATCTTTTCAGCTTCAAAAACAACATAAAAAAAATACATCTATCAACTTGTAAAATTTATGAAATAAGCTGTTGAAATCTTTAATGAACTGTAAAGTATTACATACGCAATGTGACTGGACTTGAGGTGATGTTCTTTCAAGGCCAATTCTCTAGCAGCTTCAGGAATTTCCAACTTCATGGAAATCAACCATTTTGCTTCCTGGACAATCTCCATAATTTGGGAATCAAAGTTGACATAAAGCTCAGAGGTATCAGGATGCTTTACCAAAAGAGATGCATGAAGACCTTCTTTTACCGTTTCCACAGCATGGCACCAACCTCGATGATACAACAGCTACAAATACAAAGAATAAAAAATACATTAATATGAGGAAGTGCTGAAAAGTTCTGAGCCCAACCAGGAAGTTAATTTTTTAAAGGGTTAAAGAAATCTAAGAAATGATGTGTTGGAGTATTTGGTATATATATATATATATATTTACCAACCCCTCCGCACGAGCAGGATGTGACACAAGGTCAATTTCTTAAGCGGAGTTCAACAGGTTTGAATTCAGAGTTTTCCTTCTCCTAGACTGGTTGCCTAACCAAGGTTAAAGAGCCCTGTCTGCCCTACTATTTACCCATAGCTGGAGGGAGAATTGGATTCATATCTTTCCCAAAGGTATTAGCGCTAAGTGAAAATGCAGTTACTGCATCCAGGATTTGAACTCGGGGCGACGAGTCCATTTCCCATGACTTTAACCATTACACCACACGCTTCCATTATTCCAGTATTTGGTATATAAGGTGTGCTACAATATTCCACTTAAATTTATAGACTAAGCGAGGTCATGTTGTTTAAACCTCAGCCAATCAACAGCCCGAATGCGTGTCTGGCTGACTACTTAATCACTGATACTGAGAAGTGTCCATTTGCTATCATTGATGAAGAACTTGCAATACTGAGGAGCACCAAGGAACAACCAAAGGGTTCTTTACCAAGGATTTCCACTGGACAAGATGTGCCAAGTGTACTGAACAGTGTGGGCAAACATGTGGTTTGGTTTGGTTTCTTTAGGGCTGGTTTAGCTCAGTTGGTAGACCACTTACCAAGGAATCACAAGGTTCCTGGTTCGATACTGGCTCTCACCAACTCAGCATATGAGTAGCACAGGGATCTGTGTGGTAAAGTGAGCAGCTGATGGTAGGTGCTGCGCTCCACCGCAGATGCAAAAAACAATCTCCTTGGTCCAGCGTGAGTGAAAAGGGGATAGACTCCCTTGCTGTCTGGCTGATACCAACACTAGGCCACCCAGTCGCCCTTACTTACTTTTATTTAGTGGCATATCAACCTTTGTGGGTTATTCAATGCCAAAGCCATCATTGTAGAAAAACAGTAAACCAAAGTTGACAGAGTGGTCTATTGTTGGTACAGCAAGGGAGTCTATCCCCTTCTTGCTAGTGCTAGACCAGTGACATTGTTTTAGCTGAGTTGGAGCGCCACACACCTATCATCAGCTCCCCACTTTATCGCACAGACCAGATAACCCATACATGGAGTTGGCGAGGACCAATATCACACCTGAATTCTTACGATTCCTAGGTGGCTGCTCTACCAACTGAGCTAAACTGGCCCCTTAGTAAGGGTACTATCTAATCTGCAGATGGTGGGTATGTGATTTTTTTTTTATTAAACTATGAAGTTGCTACCCAGCTTGTTAGCCATTATGCCATGGGGACTAATCTGTGAACATGTGGAATAGTATACATATTGTTACATAATTTATGAGCAGATTATAAATTATGAATGTACCTGTAGTTAGAATATTTAAATAAAGTTTGTTAGATTTAAAATCAGAGGTGGGGAATATTCCATACTCTTTGGATTTATGATTGACAGAAGATGATCCCAACTTCACCTTCTGGTAGAGCCGTGAGAATAAGTTTTAATTTAGATGATTCAGAGCGAATGTACGTGTAGGTAGTTGCTCGGAGCAACTACCTACATGTACATTCGCTCTGAAATCTCTGCTGAATGTAACCCTAAACCCTAACCCCGTCTTTTTTTTCCCCTAATAGATCAATAAATAAATCAATAATTTATCAGTCAAGAATGGTTCTCCATTTTTTATGTTAGACTTATAGGAAATAACCTGGTTAGGACTATGGTGAAGTAAATACCTATTCTTATCTCTCACCAGCAAGATAAATCCTATTGTCACATTGTAGCGATGAGTTCCCTTCAAAGATAAGTGGAATAAACTTTTAGATTACCCTTTACATTGTTTAGTTGCTCTTTGGAGCACTGTGTACAGTTTCCCTTCTTGGAAAGATTTACATTACGTTATTATGTTATTGCAGTTTGTGTGTATTAAACATTCATAGGTTTGTTGTTCATACAAGTTAGTTGTTTGTCTTTCTATGGAAGCACTAATGCATTATAAGGACTTAGTGTTGGTTAGATAGGAATACATAAAATTCTTATAATGATATCTTTTCAGCTAGTATATTAGGTCTGAGACCTGTCAGCTGTTCCTTATAAACATTCATCTTAATTCCACAGAATACTTATACACTTTCCACAGAATATCTAACATTGCTTTAAAGGAGTTTAGAGATGAGGCATTCACTATTAATGATGGTAGTTTATTCCATGTATTCACCACTCTGTAGCTAAAATAATTTTGTCTTGCGTTTGATTTACAAGATTTTTTAAAGAGTTTTAATTTATGACCCCTGGTATTGATATTTTGAGCAATGTTTAGTAGATCAAAGTTCGTTGAATAAAATTCATGTGTATATTTGTAGACTTCAATCATATCCCCTCTTGTACGTCGATAAACCAAACTTGGTAAGTCAATCTTATTAGTGTTTCTTACACCAGAATATTATATGGAGAGAGATTTAGGGAGATTGCAACAAATTTCTTAGAATCATTTATTCGTATTACAGATATAATAGACCCCTGCTTTGTTATGGATTTTAAATTTGATAAAACTGGCTACTGACCCCCCCCACACACACACAAAAAATTAACATCTATAATCAATTAGTCTACAAGCAGTAAGGTTGTATATATATAAAAAAAGGAAGTTGGCGGGGTGGCCTATAGTAAGTATCAGCCAGACAGTCTATCTCCTTTTCACTAGTGCTAGACCAAGGAGATTGTCTTGGTGTCTGAGGCTGAGCGCCACACCTACTATCAGCTCCTCACTTTACCGCACAGACCCCTGTGCTACTCATACCCTGAGTGGGCGAGGGCCAGTATCAAATCCAGAACCTTGTGGTTCCTAGTCCAATGCTGAGCTATACTGGCCTAAAAAGACAAATGTTTCGGCTCTTTCATTTGAAGTTTATTTTCTTTAAATCTATGTACATTTTAGTAATAAACTCCTAAAATTAATTTTTTTAAAAAGATCAAATTAAGTATATACAAGAGTGAATCAAAGTTTTGCAATATTTTTGATAATGTGAGGCACATTTCAGCAGCATTGGATATTTTGTTGAGGTTGTGAAGGTGATAAAGCACATTGGATTGCTGATCTCGCCTGATATTCTCCATGTGCTACTTGCCAGATTAGCCTCTACGGCTTGGAGCACAGCCTCAGAATCCCCAAATTTATACCTACCTGACATTGCCTGATCATCAAGTTTCTTGCACCCCCCCCCCAAGTTTCTTCAATCATCTAGTTGCTGTACTGTGATCAACTGCGCCTTTATCTATTGCACAACAAATGTTTTTGGTTTCTTCCACAGCATTATAGACCAGTTTGCACTCATAAAGCATAAGTTTCCGAGTAATACAATGCTGCACGTTCATCTGTTGCTTTCAAATCCCACATGAAATGGAACAATGCACAATCTGTCAACACACCAATTACCACAATACTACCAATCATGTCTTAAATGGCTTTGGTCATGGGATATATATATATTTACCAACCCCTCTGCACGAGCAGGATGCGACACAAGGTCAATTACTTAAGCGGAGTTTAACAGGTTTGAATTCAGAGTTTTCCTTCTCCTAGACTGGTTACCTAGCCATAGTTAAAGAGTCCAGTCTGCCCTCCTATTTACCCATAGCTGGAGGGAGAATTGGAATTTCCCAAGGGTATTAGCGCCATGTGAAATGCCAACAGCTTTGTCCAGGAATTGAACTCGTGTTGACGAGTCCATTTCTACGACTCTAACCATTAGACCACGTGCCTCCATTGGTCATGGGATATATGTGCTACAAACTAGCACATACCAAAATATTGCAAAACTTTTGACCCACCCTAGTATATTTCACAGTTTTTTTCTTCCATTAACTTTATGAATTAGGGATACATTTTTTTTTTCAAAAAATAAATTACATGTGCCACCAATTATCATTTTGTATCTAGTGGTTTCCTCTTGTAAAAAAAAAACTCATAGCAATCAGGTTATTAGATACACTTTAACCAGTACTTATCAACAGGGCCATATCTAACATAGACTGAAACATTGTATAGTAAAAAACCTAGATGAGGACATGAGCTAGAAGATATCAGTATATAATAATGGTAATTCCTCATCTTATTAAAAAAATCAAATAACTTTCTATTCTCGTTTTTAGATGTATCAGTGGAACAGAATATTCAAAATGTTTTTTTAATTTTTTTTGTGCAAATTCTGAATGAAAAGAAATAAGATGATAAGATTATACTTCTGCTGTTGAGGTTAGTTGTAGAGTGATTTAATTTAAGGGCTTCAATAAAAAAAAGATGGAAAAAGAAACAAAATGAAAAAGGAAACCTTACATACCTCAAATTCTAGCAAAACACCTGCCATTTTGTTATAGCTGCTTATTATTCGTTGGGCATCAGGATGCTGCAAGAAAGAAGAAAAAAAATGAAAATATGTTGATATTTAAGATATTAATTCAGAAAGTTCATTTCACTGCTGGATACACATCTGCAGAGATGTAAGACCCCTGTTGTTTTTTATTGAAGGCGAGAACAAGAAGGTGGCACCTATTAACTGGCAATCAAAAAAGTTGGACAGAGTTACAAAAAGTCCATTAACATCTGAAACTTTGGCAGCAGATGCAGGATTCTTCATTTCTTTCTTTGGTGCAAGAAACTTTTGGTATGGCTATACTACACCAGTATGATGCTATACAGACAATGTATCAATAACTTGTGCTTTAGGCACTACAAATATTGTTAGTGATAGGAGATTGAGAGTGGACATGGCAAGATTGAAGGAAATGGTGTCTGAGCGGGAAATTAAGGTATTTTGGGTAGATAGGAAACTTTAACTGGCAGATTCCCTGACCAAAAGAGGAGCATTTATGCTAAAATTTCTAGAGATACTTGGTACATCCCAACTTTAAAAAAAAATTGAGCTGCAATGTAGATTGTGAGTTATCTCCCTTGGACTATTTCGGTAGAAGGAACTCTTTGGCAAAAGAGGAAGAAAGTTAATTGGCAACAGACTAGATATATGACAATCGCCCACCATTCGAGTGACTGCCATTCAACTGCCTATTGACAACCCCCACCCCCTGGTGCCTACTGTTGGCTGTGGGTGGTGACCCATGATTCTTGAGGATGGAATCCTGGTAGTTGACCAGTATTTGCTCCAGCAACCAAAATGTCATGTGACTAAGCTTAGTAAATAACAATATATATATATATACAGTTAAAGAGAGATGCTTACATACACCATAATCAAGTCATGCTAGCAGCACAGATCTCCATAACTCTTCCTCAACACCCATCCCTGAGTCATTGCTCCTGGAAGATCAGCTGCACAGCATCCAGTATTGATATAGGTTTTTTAGTATGTCCATATGCAGGTAGCCACTCTGGTGCTATGTGTTGATCTATTGATTTTAAACAGCATGGCAACACATCCAGGGTTATTTTATGCCAGATGTTAGGAAATTGCCTTCATTTTACGTTCTTATTTACATTTTTGTATTGTTGTTTATTATCGAATATGAATGATTTTAAAACAGATCTGTTGGATCCTTAGATAGGACCCTACACTGTAGGGTCCCTACAGATACAATCACTCCAGGTCATAGAGGACCTGTGAGTAATGGCAATGTAGGTGTGCTCCACACACCCCAGATCTCCAGAATTTGAACCTCACCATCAGATGCAGACTAGTATCATACCCAGGACATCCTTTTTTTTTGTGTGTGTGGGAGGGGCTTACCGGTCTGCAGTGGATACAGTCAGCATATCCAAAACTGGAGTCTCACCATAAGTAATCGCTCCTGGCAAGTGCTCCGCATGTTATCCAGTATTGATCAGTATAAGTCTTTGCTCATCGGCCCACTCTGGTATGTCCATGTGTAGGTACATGAGCATGTCGTTCCTTTTATCAGGATGGTTTGTATGATAGGAAGTAAGCAGCTGATTCTTTGACAGTATGGAGTATCCTTGTACAGTTCCCATCTAGCTTTTTCTCCAAGCATTTTGTTAAGTCCAAGTGTTGCATAATCTTTTGGTAGCATAGATTATGGACAACACCTTGTAGCGAGAATCCAAAGAGCCCGATTGGAAAAATACAGACCGTTTGGGAACTTTGACCCCCCAAAGGTAGAAATATTGCAAGTCATGTGAGACTTGGGTAACCAGTTTGCAGCCAACGTCAAGCAGAGAGGATGATATCTCTCTGCTGAGGCTCTGACTCAGTTCGCGTGGTGAGTTAGAAAATGGGCAATGTTGAAATAAAACCTTTGATCAAAGTATAACAAGTTTTGTTAGTAATTATGCTTGCCCTTAATTAAAAGAAGTAAAGAACCTAGATGATCATGATGGCAGAAAAGAAAGAGGGAGAATGAAGAACATGAAAGTAAGTTACATGACTATGTATCTGTCTGTCTTGGTCCACTCTCCCTCTATCATGCGAAAAACACTATTGTTTATATACTTGCAACATGAGTATATAACACAAATGGTATAACCATATAATAACACTAATAGGGCACCTCACATGGTGTAATGGTTAGCAAGCTAGATTAGCAGACTATTATTAGTGAGTTCGATTCTCACTGGGTGCCCCATAATCTAGCTTTGAGCCACATCTAAGCTAAGCTTAGTAAATAACTATAATAACACTAATATGGTTACAAACCTTTGAAGAATTTTCACTTCATTTTATCAAAGAGATCAGATTTCTATATGATCAATAATCTGTCTATAACAGTCCATGCCATTTTTATGCATATATTGACATCGCTTTCTGTAGATGAGATATTTCTACTTAGGTATGTAAACTGGTTTACTAAAATTAGGGTCTACTGCCTAGTGTGGAGATGTCTCTATTTTATTTGTAACACATCAATTCTGTTTACAGACACTTTAGCAAAATATGTTTAAAGTCAGTTTATCACAATCCCTGACATTTAATCCTAGAAAAGATTCACTCCTAAGTAATTTAGGATTACTACTTAAGAATGTGAAATGTCAGAATAACATTTCTTGGAATTTTTGAGATGAGGCTTTATAATTAGTAATATTTTTATTATTCAAACTCTTGTCCTCATCTTCATTGTTATCTGTACAACATTTCGGCCAAAGTGCCTCTGGCATTCTTCAGGTATTTCTTCTCGAACTCGGGAACCTTCTCTTGTCCAATTGGACACATAGCTTAGTGGATAAAGGAGTTAGGTTAAGACAGTTCTAAGTGACAGTTATCTCTAGACTGCAGGTTCAGCCCTGGTCAGGGGCAGCTGTAACATAGAATAATAATTAACACAGCTTATCACCTATACCCAGCTATGGTTAGCAGAATGAGAACAGGATACCCCCATGGATTTAATAAAGGGTTAGGTTCAAAGTTCCGTGATGGCACCCGATTACGACAAGAAGTTTCCTGAGTCTGAGAAGGAATACCTGAAGAAGGCCGTTATCTGTTACCTGTACAACGTTTCGACCAATGATTTATTTAAGCTTTATTTTTTTTCATGAATTTCCCTTGGTCCACGAGAAGGAAAGCTCTATTAAACTATTCTTTCTTTTTTTTCTTTTTTACAGCATGTCAAACCTTGTTGGGTTATTTTTTGCTAAATACGTTCATTCTATTCATTGTTGATGGGAATTGAAAATTATTTTTTTTTAACTCAGTTCATTTTAAACACATTTTTGTTTAACTCATTTTCTTCTATTCAACAAGTACTACCACTCATGGTGGACTTGGGAGTAATGGCGATGAAGGGGTACTCCACACTCCACAGAGCTCCAGAATTGGAACTTCACCATTAAATTAAACTATTCAACAGTCCATCTAACTACATAAAATGCATATTATATATATATATATATATATATATATATATATACACACACAGTAAAATGAGCACCAAAAGCACCAAAAACCATAAGGTTCCTAGTTTGATACCGGCCCTTGCCAACTCAGTGTATGAGTAACACAGGCATCTTTGCGGTAAAGTAAGGAGCTGATGGTAGGTGTGGCGCTCCACCACAGATGCAAAAACAATCTCCTTGGTCTAGCGCTCGTGAAAAGGGGATAAACTCCCTCGCTGATTGGCGGATACTGACTTTAGGCCACCCCAACGACTTTACTTTACTTACCTTGATATGTTTAACCAAAGTTAGTCAATTTAAAGGCCGTGCTATCAAATGCTACAAAGTGTATGTAACTTATGACATACTGGGAAGATGAATAAGAAATAAAAGCTAAAATAAATGATTATCTCTAATATTATTCTGACATTTCATATTCTTGAAATAAAGTAAGTGATCCTAACTGACAGGAAAACTTGATGAGGATTAAATGTCAGGAATTGTGAAAAACTGAGTTTAATCTATTTGGTGAACTATGTAAACATTAGACTTGAGTTATATATATATATATATATATATTAATTTAGAGTAGTGAAGACATAATGTCAACAGTGCTTGGTAAATATATATATAATATATTATGTGGATGACCCTATATTATATTATGTAGTTCAAGTCAGATGTTTACATACTTCTCAACCACATACACAAACACATTATATATATATGAGAGAGAGAGAGAGATAACATAGTTTAGTACATCTATATGTAAAGAGTGCTCAATATCATTAATATATTGGGAGATTTAGGGAGATTGCAAACAAATTTCTTAGAATCATTTATTCGTATTACAGATATAATAGACCCCTGCTTTGTTATGGATTTAAATTTTGATAAAACTGGCTACTGACCCCCCCCCACACACACACAAAAATTAACATCTATAAAAATTAGTCTACAAGCAGTAAGGTTGTATATATATAAAAAAAGGAAGTTGGCGGGGTGGCCTATAGTAAGTATCAGCCAGACAGTCTATCTCCTTTTCACTAGTGCTAGACCAAGGAGATTGTCTTGGTGTCTGAGGCTGAGCGCCACACCTACTATCAGCTCCTCACTTTACCGCACAGACCCCTGTGCTACTCATACCTGAGTGGGCGAGGGCCAGTATCAAATCCAGAACCTTGTGGTTCCTAGTCCAATGCTGAGCTTATCTGGCCTAAAAAGACAAATGTTTCGGCTCTTTCATTAAGTTTATTTTCTTTAAATCTATGTACATTTTAGTAATAAACTCCTAAAATTAATTTTTTTAAAAAGATCTTAAGTATATACAAGAGTGAATCAAAGTTTTGCAATATTTTTGATAATGTGAGGCACATTTCAGCAGCATTGGATATTTGTGTTGAGGTTGTGAAGGTGATAAAGCACATTGGATTGCTGATCTCGCCTGATATTCTCCATGTGCTACTTGCCAGATTAGCCTCTACGGCTTGGAGCACAGCCTCAGAATCCCAAAATTTATACCTACCTGACATTGCCTGATCATCAAGTTTCTTGCACCCCCCCCAAGTTTCTTCAATCATCTAGTTGCTGTACTGTGATCAACTGCGCCTTTATCTATTGCACAACAAATGTTTTTGGTTTCTTCCACAGCATTATAGCCACAGTTTGCACTCATAAAGCATAAGTTTCCGAGTAATACAATGCTGCACGTTCATCTGTTGCTTTCAAATCCCACATGAAATGGAACAATGCACAATCTGTCAACACACCAATTACCACAATACTACCAATCATGTCTTAAATGGCTTTGGTCATGGGATATATAATATTTTACCAACCCCTCTGCACGAGCAGGATGCGACACAAGGTCAATTACTTAAGCGGAGTTTAACAGGTTTGAATTCAGAGTTTTCCTTCTCCTAGACTGGTTCCTAGCCATAGTTAAAGAGTCCAGTCTGCCCTCCTATTTACCATAGCTGGAGGGAGATTGGATTTCCCAAGGGTATTAGCGCCATGTGTAATGCCAACAGCTTTGTCCAGGAATTGAACTCGTGTTGACGAGTCCATTTCCTACGACTCTAACCATTAGACCACGTGCCTCCATTGGTCATGGGATATATGTGCTACAAACTAGCACATACAAAATATTGCAAAACTTTTGACCCACCCTAGTATATTTCACAGTTTTTTTCTTCCATTAACTTTATGAATTAGGGATACATTTTTTTTTTCAAAAATAAATTACATGTGCCACCAATTATCATTTTGTATCTAGTGGTTTCCTCTTGATAAAAAAAAAACTCATAGCAATCAGGTTATTAGATACACTTTAACAAGTACTTATCACAGGGCCATATCTAACATAGACTGAAACATTGTAACTTAAGTAAAAAACCTAGATGAGACAGAGCTAGAAGATATCAGTATATAATAATGGTAATTCCTCATCTTATTAAAAAAAATCAAATAACTTTCTATTCTCGTTTTTAGATGTATCAGTGGAACAGAATATTCAAAATGTTTTTTTAATTTTTTTTGTGCAAATTCTGAATGAAAAGAAATAAGATGATAAGATTATACTTCTGCTGTTGAGGTTAGTTGTAGAGTGATTTAATTTAAGGGCTTCAATAAAAAAAAGATGGAAAAAGAAACAAAATGAAAAAGGAAACCTTACATACCTCAAATTCTAGCAAAACACCTGCCATTTTGTAATAGCTGCTTATTATTCGTTGGGCATCAGGATGCTGCAAGAAAGAAGAAAAAAAATGAAAATATGTTGATATTTAAGATATTAATTCAGAAAGTTCATTTCACTGCTGGATACACATCTGCAGAGATGTAAGACCCCTGTTGTTTTTTATTGAAGGCGAGAACAAGAAGGTGGCACCTATTAACTGGCAATCAAAAAGTTGGACAGAGTTACAAAAAGTCCATTAACATCTGAAACTTTGGCAGCAGATGCAGGATTCTTCATTTCTTCTTTGGTGCAAGAAACTTTTGGTATGGCTATACTACCACCAGTATGATGCTATACAGACAATGTATCAATAACTTGTGCTTTAGGCACTACAAATATTGTTAGTGATAGGAGATTGAGAGTGGACATGGCAAGATTGAAGGAAATGGTGTCTGAGCGGGAAATTAAGGTATTTTGGGTAGATAGGAAACTTTAACTGGCAGATTCCCTGACCAAAAGAGGAGCATTTATGCTAAAATTTCTAGAGATACTTGTACATCCCAACTTAAAAAAAAATTGAGCTGCAATGTAGATTGTGAGTTATCTCCCTTGGACTATTTCGGTAGAAGGAACTCTTTGGCAAAAGAGGAAGAAAGTTAATTGGCAACAGACTAGATATATGACAATCGCCCACCATTCGAGTGACTGCCATTCAACTGCCTATTGACAACCCCCACCCCCTGGTGCCTACTGTTGGCTGTGGGTGGTGACCCATGATTCTTGAGGATGGAATCCTGGTAGTTGACCAGTATTTGCTCCAGCAACCAAAATGTCATGTGACTAAGCTTAGTAAATAACAATATATATATAATACAGTTAAAGAGAGATGCTTACATACACCATAATCAAGTCATGCTAGCAGCACAGATCTCCATAACTCTTCCTCAACACCCATCCCTGAGTCATTGCTCTGGAAGATCAGCTGCACAGCATCCAGTATTGATATAGGTTTTTTAGTATGTCCATATGCAGGTAGCCACTCTGGTGCTATGTGTTGATCTATTGATTTTAACAGCATGGCAACACATCCAGGGTTATTTTATGCCAGATGTTAGGAAATTGCCTTCATTTTAGTTCTTATTTACATTTTTGTATTGTTGTTTATTATCGAATATGAATGATTTTAAAACAGATCTGTTGGATCCTTAGATAGGACCCTACACTGTAGGGTCCCTACAGATACAATCACTCCAGGTCATAGAGGACCTGTGAGTAATGGCAATGTAGGTGTGCTCCACACACCCACAGATCTCCAGAATTTGAACCTCACCATCAGATGCAGACTAGTATCATACCCAGGACATCCTTTTTTTTTGTGTGTGTGGGAGGGGCTTACCGGTCTGCAGTGGATACAGTCAGCATATCACAACATGGAGTCTCACCATAAGTAATCGCTCCTGGCAAGTGCTCCGCATGTTATCCAGTATTGATCAGTATAAGTCTTTGCTCATCGGCCCACTCTGGTATGTCCATGTGTAGGTACATGAGCATGTCGTTCCTTTTATCAGGATGGTTTGTATGATAGGAAGTAAGCAGCTGATTCTTTGACAGTATGGAGTATCCTTGTACAGTTCCCATCTAGCTTTTTCTCCAAGCATTTTGTTAAGTCCAAGTGTTGCATAATCTTTTGGTAGCATAGATTATGGACAACACCTTGTAGCGAGAATCCAAAGAGCCCGATTGGAAAAATACAGACCGTTTGGGAACTTTGACCCCCAAAGGTAGAAAGAAGTTAATTTTTAAAGGTTAAAGAAATCTAAGAAATGATGTGTTGGAGTATTTGGTATTATATAATATATATTTACCAACCCCTCCGCACGAGCAGGATGTGACACAAGGTCAATTTCTTTAAGCGGAGTTCAACAGGTTTGAATTCAGAGTTTTCCTTCTCCTAGACTGGTTGCCTAACCAAGGTTAAAGAGCCCTGTCTGCCCTACTATTTACCCATAGCTGGAGGGAGAATTGGATTCATATCTTTCCCAAAGGTATTAGCGCTAAGTGAAAATGCAGTTACTGCATCCAGGATTTGAACTCGGGGCGACGAGTCCATTTCCCATGACTTTAACCATTACACCACACGCTTCCATTATTCCAGTATTTGGTATATAAGGTGTGCTACAATATTCCACTTAAATTTATAGACTAAGCGAGGTCATGTTGTTTTAAACCTCAGCCAATCAACAGCCCGAATGCGTGTCTGGCTGACTACTTAATCACTGATACTGAGAGTGTCCATTTGCTATCATTGATGAAGAACTTGCAATACTGAGGAGCACCAAGGAACAACCAAAGGTTCTTTACCAAGGATTTCCACTGGACAAGATGTGCCAAGTGTACTGAACAGTGTGGGCAAACATGTGGTTTGGTTTGGTTTTCTTTAGGGCTGGTTTAGCTCAGTTGGTAGACCACTTACCAAGGAATCACAAGGTTCCTGGTTCGATACTGGCTCTCACCAACTCAGCATATGAGTAGCACAGGGATCTGTGTGGTAAAGTGAGCAGCTGATGGTAGGTGCTGCGCTCCACCGCAGATGCAAAAAAACAATCTCCTTGGTCCAGCGTGAGTGAAAAGGGATGACTCCCTTGCTGTCTGGCTGATACCAACACTAGGCCACCCAGTCGCCCTTACTTACTTTTATTTAGTGGCATATCAACCTTTGTGGGTTATTCAATGCCAAAGCCATCATTGTAGAAAAACAGTAAACCAAAGTTGACAGAGTGGTCTATTGTTGGTACAGCAAGGGAGTCTATCCCCTTCTTGCTAGTGCTAGACCAGTGACATTGTTTTAGCTGAGTTGGAGCGCCACACACCTATCATCAGCTCCCCACTTTATCGCACAGACCAGATAACCCATACATGGAGTTGGCGAGGACCAATATCACACCTGAATTCTTACGATTCCTAGGTGGCTGCTCTACCAACTGAGCTAAACTGGCCCCTTAGTAAGGGTACTATCTAATCTGCAGATGGTGGGTATGTGATTTTTTTTTTATTAAACTATGAAGTTGCTACCCAGCTTGTTAGCCATTATGCCATGGGGACTAATCTGTGAACATGTGGAATAGTATACATATTGTTACATAATTTATGAGCAGATTATAAATTATGAATGTACCTGTAGTTAGAATATTTAAATAAAGTTTGTTAGATTTAAAATCAGAGGTGGGGAATATTCCATACTCTTTGGATTTATGATTGACAGAAGATGATCCCAACTTCACCTTCTGGTAGAGCCGTGAGAATAAGTTTTAATTTAGATGATTCAGAGCGAATGTACGTGTAGGTAGTTGCTCGGAGCAACTACCTACATGTACATTCGCTCTGAAATCTCTGCTGAATGTAACCCTAAACCCTAACCCCGTCTTTTTTCCCCTAATAGATCAATAAATAAATCAATAATTTATCAGTCAAGAATGGTTCTCCATTTTTATGTTAGACTTATAGGAAATAACCTGGTTAGGACTATGGTGAAGTAAATACCTATTCTTATCTCTCACCAGCAAGATAAATCCTATTGTCACATTGTAGCGATGAGTTCCCTTCAAAGATAAGTGGAATAAACTTTTAGATTACCCTTTACATTGTTTAGTTGCTCTTTGGAGCACTGTGTACAGTTTCCCTTCTTGGAAAGATTTACATTACGTTATTATGTTATTGCAGTTTGTGTGTATTAAACATTCATAGGTTTGTTGTTCATACAAGTTAGTTGTTTGTCTTTCTATGGAAGCACTAATGCATTATAAGGACTTAGTGTTGGTTAGATAGGATACATAAAATTCTTATAATGATATCTTTTCAGCTAGTATATTAGGTCTGAGACCTGTCAGCTGTCCTTATAACATTCATCTTAATTCCACAGAATACTTATACACTTTCCACAGAATATCTAACATTGCTTTAAAGGAGTTTAGAGATGAGGCATTCACTATTAATGATGGTAGTTTATTCCATGTATTCACCACTCTGTAGCTAAAATAATTTTGTCTTGCGTTTGATTTACAAGATTTTTTAAAGAGTTTTAATTTATGACCCCTGGTATTGATATTTTGAGCAATGTTTAGTAGATCAAAGTTCGTTGAATAAAATTCATGTGTATATTTGTAGACTTCAATCATATCCCCTCTTGTACGTCGATAAACCAAACTTGGTAAGTCAATCTTATTAGTGTTTCTTACACCAGAATATTATATGGAGAGAGATTTAGGGAGATTGCAACAAATTTCTTAGAATCATTTATTCGTATTACAGATATAATAGACCCCTGCTTTGTTATGGATTTAAAAATTTGATAAAACTGGCTACTGACCCCCCCCCCACACACACACAAAAAATTAACATCTATAATCAATTAGTCTACAAGCAGTAAGGTTGTATATATATAAAAAAAGGAAGTTGGCGGGGTGGCCTATAGTAAGTATCAGCCAGACAGTCTATCTCCTTTTCACTAGTGCTAGACCAAGGAGATTGTCTTGGTGTCTGAGGCTGAGCGCCACACCTACTATCAGCTCCTCACTTTACCGCACAGACCCCTGTGCTACTCATACCCTGAGTGGGCGAGGGCCAGTATCAAATCCAGAACCTTGTGGTTCCTAGTCCAATGCTGAGCTATACTGGCCTAAAAAGACAAATGTTTCGGCTCTTTCATTTGAAGTTATTTTCTTTAAATCTATGTACATTTTAGTAATAAACTCCTAAAATTAATTTTTTTAAAAAGATCAAATTAAGTATATACAAGAGTGAATCAAAGTTTTGCAATATTTTGATAATGTGAGGCACATTTCAGCAGCATTGGATATTTGTTGAGGTTGTGAAGGTGATAAAGCACATTGGATTGCTGATCTCGCCTGATATTCTCCATGTGCTACTTGCCAGATTAGCCTCTACGGCTTGGAGCACAGCCTCAGAATCCCCAAATTTATACCTACCTGACATTGCCTGATCATCAAGTTTCTTGCACCCCCCCCCAAGTTTCTTCAATCATCTAGTTGCTGTACTGTGATCAACTGCGCCTTTATCTATTGCACAACAAATGTTTTTGGTTCTTCCACAGCATTATAGACCAGTTTGCACTCATAAAGCATAAGTTTCCGAGTAATACAATGCTGCACGTTCATCTGTTGCTTTCAAATCCACATGAAATGGAACAATGCACAATCTGTCAACACACCAATTACCACAATACTACCAATCATGTCTTAAATGGCTTTGGTCATGGGATATATATATATTTACCAACCCCTCTGCACGAGCAGGATGCGACACAAGGTCAATTACTTAAGCGGAGTTTAACAGGTTTGAATTCAGAGTTTTCCTTCTCCTAGACTGGTTACCTAGCCATAGTTAAAGAGTCCAGTCTGCCCTCCTATTTACCCATAGCTGGAGGGAGAATTGGATTTCCCAAGGGTATTAGCGCCATGTGAAATGCCAACAGCTTTGTCCAGGAATTGAACTCGTGTTGACGAGTCCATTTCCTACGACTCTAACCATTAGACCACGTGCCTCCATTGGTCATGGGATATATGTGCTACAAACTAGCACATACCAAAATATTGCAAAACTTTTGACCCACCCTAGTATATTTCACAGTTTTTTTCTTCCATTAACTTTATGAATTAGGGATACATTTTTTTTTCAAAAAATAAATTACATGTGCCACCAATTATCATTTTGTATCTAGTGGTTTCCTCTTGTAAAAAAAAAAACTCATAGCAATCAGGTTATTAGATACACTTTAACCAGTACTTATCAACAGGGCCATATCTAACATAGACTGAAACATTGTAACTATAGTAAAAAACCTAGATGAGGACATGAGCTAGAAGATATCAGTATATAATAATGGTAATTCCTCATCTTATTAAAAAAAATCAAATAACTTTCTATTCTCGTTTTTAGATGTATCAGTGGAACAGAATATTCAAAATGTTTTTTTAATTTTTTTTGTGCAAATTCTGAATGAAAAGAAATAAGATGATAAGATTATACTTCTGCTGTTGAGGTTAGTTGTAGAGTGATTTAATTTAAGGGCTTCAATAAAAAAAAGATGGAAAAAGAAACAAAATGAAAAAGGAAACCTTACATACCTCAAATTCTAGCAAAACACCTGCCATTTTGTTATAGCTGCTTATTATTCGTTGGGCATCAGGATGCTGCAAGAAAGAAGAAAAAAAATGAAAATATGTTGATATTTAAGATATTAATTCAGAAAGTTCATTTCACTGCTGGATACACATCTGCAGAGATGTAAGACCCCTGTTGTTTTTTATTGAAGGCGAGAACAAGAAGGTGGCACCTATTAACTGGCAATCAAAAAAGTTGGACAGAGTTACAAAAAGTCCATTAACATCTGAAACTTTGGCAGCAGATGCAGGATTCTTCATTTCTTCTTTGGTGCAAGAAACTTTTGGTATGGCTATACTACCACCAGTATGATGCTATACAGACAATGTATCAATAACTTGTGCTTTAGGCACTACAAATATTGTTAGTGATAGGAGATTGAGAGTGGACATGGCAAGATTGAAGGAAATGGTGTCTGAGCGGGAAATTAAGGTATTTTGGGTAGATAGGAAACTTTAACTGGCAGATTCCCTGACCAAAAGAGGAGCATTTATGCTAAAATTTCTAGAGATACTTGGTACATCCCAACTTTAAAAAAAAATTGAGCTGCAATGTAGATTGTGAGTTATCTCCCTTGGACTATTTCGGTAGAAGGAACTCTTTGGCAAAAGAGGAAGAAAGTTAATTGGCAACAGACTAGATATATGACAATCGCCCACCATTCGAGTGACTGCCATTCAACTGCCTATTGACAACCCCCACCCCCTGGTGCCTACTGTTGGCTGTGGGTGGTGACCCATGATTCTTGAGGATGGAATCCTGGTAGTTGACCAGTATTTGCTCCAGCAACCAAAATGTCATGTGACTAAGCTTAGTAAATAACAATATATATATATATACAGTTAAAGAGAGATGCTTACATACACCATAATCAAGTCATGCTAGCAGCACAGATCTCCATAACTCTTCCTCAACACCCATCCCTGAGTCATTGCTCCTGGAAGATCAGCTGCACAGCATCCAGTATTGATATAGGTTTTTTAGTATGTCCATATGCAGGTAGCCACTCTGGTGCTATGTGTTGATCTATTGATTTTAACAGCATGGCAACACATCCAGGGTTATTTTATGCCAGATGTTAGGAAATTGCCTTCATTTTACGTTCTTATTTACATTTTTGTATTGTTGTTTATTATCGAATATGAATGATTTTAAAACAGATCTGTTGGATCCTTAGATAGGACCCTACACTGTAGGGTCCCTACAGATACAATCACTCCAGGTCATAGAGGACCTGTGAGTAATGGCAATGTAGGTGTGCTCCACACACCCCAGATCTCCAGAATTTGAACCTCACCATCAGATGCAGACTAGTATCATACCCAGGACATCCTTTTTTTTTGTGTGTGTGGGAGGGGCTTACCGGTCTGCAGTGGATACAGTCAGCATATCCAAAACTGGAGTCTCACCATAAGTAATCGCTCCTGGCAAGTGCTCCGCATGTTATCCAGTATTGATCAGTATAAGTCTTTGCTCATCGGCCCACTCTGGTATGTCCATGTGTAGGTACATGAGCATGTCGTTCCTTTTATCAGGATGGTTTGTATGATAGGAAGTAAGCAGCTGATTCTTTGACAGTATGGAGTATCCTTGTACAGTTCCCATCTAGCTTTTTCTCCAAGCATTTTGTTAAGTCCAAGTGTTGCATAATCTTTTGGTAGCATAGATTATGGACAACACCTTGTAGCGAGAATCCAAAGAGCCCGATTGGAAAAATACAGACCGTTTGGGAACTTTGACCCCCCAAAGGTAGAAATATTGCAAGTCATGTGAGACTTGGGTAACCAGTTTGCAGCCAGACGTCAAGCAGAGAGGATGATATCTCTCTGCTGAGGCTCTGACTCAGTTCGCGTGGTGAGTTAGAAAATGGGCAATGTTGAAATAAAACCTTTGATCAAAGTATAACAAGTTTTGTTAGTAATTATGCTTGCCCTTAATTAAAAGAAGTAAAGAACCTAGATGATCATGATGGCAGAAAGAAAGAGGGAGAATGAAGAACATGAAAGTAAGTTACATGACTATGTATCTGTCTGTCTTGGTCCACTCTCCCTCTATCATGCGAAAAACACTATTGTTTATATACTTGCAACATGAGTATATAACACAAATGGTATAACCATATAATAACACTAATAGGGCACCTCACATGGTGTAATGGTTAGCAAGCTAGATTAGCAGACTATTATTAGTGAGTTCGATTCTCACTGGGTGCCCCATAATCTAGCTTTGAGCCACATCTAAGCTAAGCTTAGTAAATAACTATAATAACACTAATATGGTTACAAACTTTGAAGAATTTTCACTTCATTTTATCAAAGAGATCAGATTTCTATATGATCAATAATCTGTCTATAACAGTCCATGCCATTTTTATGCATATATTGACATCGCTTTCTGTAGATGAGATATTTCTACTTAGGTATGTAAACTGGTTTACTAAAATTAGGGGTCTACTGCCTAGTGTGGAGATGTCTCTATTTTATTTGTAACACATCAATTCTGTTTACAGACACTTTAGCAAAATATGTTTAAAGTCAGTTTATCACAATCCCTGACATTTAATCCTAGAAAAGATTCACTCCTAAGTAATTTAGGATTACTACTTAAGAATGTGAAATGTCAGAATAACATTTCTTGGAATTTTTGAGATGAGGCTTTATAATTAGTAATATTTTTATTATTCAAACTCTTGTCCTCATCTTCATTGTTATCTGTACAACATTTCGGCCAAAGTGCCCTCTGGCATTCTTCAGGTATTTCTTCTCGAACTCGGGAACCTTCTCTTGTCCAATTGGACACATAGCTTAGTGGATAAAGGAGTTAGGTTAAGACAGTTCTAAGTGACAGTTATCTCTAGACTGCAGGTTCAGCCCTGGTCAGGGGCAGCTGTAACATAGAATAATAATTAACACAGCTTATCACCTATACCCCAGCTATGGTTAGCAGAATGAGAACAGGATACCCCCATGGATTTAATAAAGGGTTAGGTTCAAAGTTCCGTGATGGCACCCGATTACGACAAGAAGTTTCCTGAGTCTGAGAAGGAATACCTGAAGAAGGCCGTTATCTGTTACCTGTACAACGTTTCGACCAATGATTTATTTAAGCTTTATTTTTTTTCATGAATTTCCCTTGGTCCACGAGAAGGAAAGCTCTATTAAACTATTCTTTCTTTTTTTTCTTTTTTACAGCATGTCAAACCTTGTTGGGTTATTTTTTTGCTAAATACGTTCATTCTATTCATTGTTGATGGGAATTGAAAATTTTTTTTTTTAACTCAGTTCATTTTAAACACATTTTGTTTAACTCATTTTCTTCTATTCAACAAGTACTACCACTCATGGTGGACTTGGGAGTAATGGCGATGAAGGGGTACTCCACACTCCACAGAGCTCCAGAATTGGAACTTCACCATTAAATTAAACTATTCAACAGTCCATCTAACTACATAAAATGCATATATATATATATATATATATATATATATATATATACACACACAGTAAAATGAGCACCAAAAGCACCAAAAACCATAAGGTTCCTAGTTTGATACCGGCCCTTGCCAACTCAGTGTATGAGTAACACAGGCATCTTTGCGGTAAAGTAAGGAGCTGATGGTAGGTGTGGCGCTCCACCACAGATGCAAAAACAATCTCCTTGGTCTAGCGCTCGTGAAAAGGGGATAAACTCCCTCGCTGATTGGCGGATACTGACTTTAGGCCACCCCAACGACTTTACTTTACTTACCTTGATATGTTTAACCAAAGTTAGTCAATTTAAAGGCCGTGCTATCAAATGCTACCAAAGTGTATGTAAACTTATGACATACTGGGAAGATGAATAAAGAAATAAAAGCTAAAATAAATGATTATCTCTAATATTATTCTGACATTTCATATTCTTGAAATAAAGTAAGTGATCCTAACTGACAGGAAAACTTGATGAGGATTAAATGTCAGGAATTGTGAAAAACTGAGTTTAAATCTATTTGGTGAACTATGTAAACATTAGACTTGAGTTATATATATATATATATATATATAATTTAGAGTAGTGAAGACATAATGTCAACAGTGCTTGGTAAATATATATATATATATATTATGTGGATGACCCTATATATATATTATGTAGTTCAAGTCAGATGTTTACATACTTCTCAACCACATACACAAACACATTATATATATATGAGAGAGAGAGAGAGATAACATAGTTTAGTACATCTATATGTAAAGAGTGCTCAATATCATTAATAAAGCATGTATATCTAACTTAGGGTACCAAAGATATAAAATCAAGGGCACTTGGTAACCGTCAGTTTCTCAACTGTGATTTTTAAACCTGTTTGTAAATTTCATAGGCGAGAAACTGACAGTTACCAAGCACCTTTGGCTTTATGTCTTTTTACCCTAGGTTTGGTTTGGTTTGTTTTATGGCATATCAACCTTGGTGGGTCATTTAATGCTGACAAAGTTGTGAAATAAATTCATTCTTAATGCATAATACAATTTTGTTTATAAACTCATGTTTTTCTATTTAACCCATAGATGGGACCCTAACAGGTACTACCACTCCGGGTCAGAGTGGACCAGAGAGCAATGGTGATGAAGGGGTGCTCCACATTCCCCAAACCTCCAGACCGACCGTCTAGCCCAAGAAAGGCCTAAAGTAGAATATTGCAAGTCATGGACTGCTCAGTCACCTGAGTTATATCCTTAAGCATCATGGGTCGCCACCCACAGCCAACAGGTGGCCCCATTGGGGGAGTCTTACCCCTCTGCAGAGGTGCAGTTGGTGCATTCTAACGCCCCAGCCGACAGGGCGGCTTTTTACACTAACACACACACATACACATATATATATATATATATATATATATATATATATATATAGACAGAGAGGGGGAGAGAGAAGTAAAGTATAAAATTAAGCAAGAATATTTTAAACATTTCCTAAGACTTGTCTGACATCATTTATTTTCAGGCAAAATTTGAAATAATCTTTTAAAAATAGATTCTTTTGAAAATTTATACATTCATAATGTAGCTCATAAAAATAGCATTTTATGCCATTTAAATAAACCTTTTAGAGATACCAGGTTAGTGCATTATTCAGTGATACATATTAATTTTAATGAATTATTATTTTTTTTATTATACTTAAACCTAAAAAATAAGTGATTGCTAGGTTAGAAACTTATCGATTCTTTCTCGTGAATGGGTACACATATTTATGGTTATTGGTCATTGAAGTGATTTTTTGAAATAATCTTGAAACTAAATATTTGTATTAATATTTGTTGATATTTTCCTGTTTATTTATTGCTTCATTTACTGGATCAATATTCAAACAACTGTTACAGCACTTAAAAAAAATCTTTTTACTTCAGACAGGATTAAGATACTTTAAATCCCCACGAGTAACAGACTATTTTACACGTTTGGCATTAATTTTGCCAATGATCTCTTAATACTGGGACATTTTCAACATATTTTTATGAAATCATATTTAGAAAAAAAAAATGTAGAAAAAAACAAAAGAAAAATTTCTTGATTTAAAAAGAAAATAATGTGAAGTTATTTCTGAAGAATAATGAACAACTGAATCAGACAGACAACAGTAATTAAAGAGAATCTCTTAGAAAGAATGTACTCGGATGATATGTGGCAGGATGTGCCTATTAATGGTGTAGGGAGACAAACCTAATTGTCTTCCCTTGGATTGTAGGCAGGGCTTACCACGTCATGTGACCAACAGCAAGTGACAATTCTGTCCCATGAACCTTTCTTTTTCACCTCTTTCCTATGAGGCAATAACACCTTGTTTTTAGTCCTCACTTGTTGAGTGAGTAGGACATTTTATTTTAGCTCTGTTCTCAAAACAGAATAGAGACAATTTGTCTCCAACTTTGACGTAGCATTTATTGAACCCCACAGAATAACCATGGAGGACCTGTAAGTCTTTATTACTTTCTGTTTGTTCATGGAACATATTGTGCATTTTACTTGTTTGGGATATATGTATCCTATATCTGTTATTACATGTTATGTTAATTAAACATTCTTTTGTACATGGTTAATGTGAGTAAATTGTATGTCTTTTCTTACCAAATGTTCATTGTTAGGGTATCTATAAATTGCCCTAATGCAATATAAGTACTTAGTGTTGGTTTTGAACTAATATCCACTAATTCTTATAAAGGCTATGGCCAAAAATATTGATGTTAGGGTATAACAGGGGGTGCTTGTGGTGTAAAGGTTATCATCATAGGAAATGGACATGGTGACCTGAGTTCAAATCTTGGACAAAGCTGTTTATATTTCACATAATGCTAATACCCTTGGGAAAGGTATGCATCCAATATCCACCTCAGTGAGTAAATAGTAGGTAGAATGAGTTCTTTAACCTTGTTATGACAACCGGTCTAGGAGAAGGAAAATTCTGAATTCAAACCTGTTAAACACTTCTTAGAAATTGACCTTGCATCACATCCTGCTCAAGCTGAGGGGTTGGTAATTACATACTGGGGTGTAATAATTTTCAATTACCTAATGCAAAAAGATTGTGCTGTCTACTCTCTCTCTCTCTCTCTGTCTACTCTCTCTATCTCCCTCTGTCTACTCCCTCTCTCTGTCTACTCTCTCTGTTTACTTTCTCTCTCTCTCTCTCTGTCTACTCTCTCTGTTTACTTTCTATCTCTCTCTCTCTGTCTACTCTCTGTTTACTCTCTCTCTCTCTCTATCTGTTTACTCTCTCTCTCTCTCTGTTGGTTCTGTAAGCAGCCATTTGTAATATAATGTCTATGTCTGTGCATGTTTGAGTCCTTAATATGGTCATCACTTATGCATATTCATAATTTAGTATGTTCTCAACAAGAGGAAAACTTAGTATCAAATTTGTACAAAAAAAAATGTTCATTTAGATTTAAGTTGACAGATATACAAAATATTTACCTTCAGAATGGCTGGTTTGTTCCTGAACAATTTCATAGGTCTTTCTATTCTTCTGTAGAGATGACGGGCCCAAAGAATTCGTCCTGCAACTGGCGGCATATTTCTAGCAAGTGCCGGTTCCATTTTCTGTTTTTGGTACAGCTTACGCACAGTCTCCAAGTCTTTTCCATAATGTTTTAGAAGTGTATGATATCGGTCGTTGAGGTCCAATTTCGAGTCACCAATCAGCTCAAATTTAAGTAAAAGCTCAATAGCTTTTTCCGTCTTAAATAAAAAAAAAAAAAAAAATTAATTACATTTTTATTAGTAAATTACCATATTTGACAGAATATAGGACGCACTTTTTTTTTTCCAAAATTTTGGCTTCAAAAATTGCCCTGCATCTTATACATTGTAGGTGAAGTTTAAGACCTCCTGTAGGCCTAGGCTAATCTTCTCTATGATGCTCACTAACCCAGCTTACGCTCAGTACTTTTACCTACCCTAAACTCCATGCATCCTTATTTTATTGCTGGTATTATTGTATATAAACTATGTTTCTGCCTGTGTAATGCACAGCTAGACAGTTTTCAACAATATATGCTTAAATACACTAAAAAAAAAATTTCTGAATGTGACTTGCTGAAATAGGGGTGCATCTTATATGCTGTCAAATATGGTAGTTAAATGCTCCAAATTTTTTGTTTGTTTTTGTTTTATGGCATATCAACCTCGGTGGGTCACTTAATGCCGACAAAGTTTTGAAAAATTCATTCTTGATGGGTACTCAATTTTTTTTATAAACACATTTTTCTTTTTACCCCATAGATGGGACCCTAACAGGTACTACTATAGAGAGGACCTGGGAGCAATGGTGATGAACGGATGCTCCACATTCCCCAAACCTCCAGAAGTGGAACCTCACCATCAGAGTTTAATGTCATTCCCAGGGCATGAAGACGCTCAGCCACCACCTTCTAGCACCTATATGATAAAAAGGGTTGGGGCTTGCCATAAGCGCAATAGGGTTGGGACAATCATATAGGTGCTAGGGATTGATGTGACCAGCCAAATGATCAGAGGGGGCCTCTCTGACCGCCCATCTAACCTAAAGCTCCAAATTGGTTCCATATAATTCAGACTGAGGAATTATATGACCAAATTGTTTTATGTAGATATATGGGTGGTGTAATGGTTATTGAATGCAAAATGGAATCAGTATAGGCTGTTTGTATTTACTTTGTTCTAGTGATCTTGAGAAAAATATAAATTAATTTAATTTCCATACAGCTATGGGTAGGACAGATGAGCTCTTTAACTTTGATAAGACCATCATCTAGAACAGGGTTTCTCAACCATATAACATTTTTTGAGCCCAGGTAAGCAAAAAATATTTAATCATAAAAAACAATAGGATTTTTAAACATCAAATTACTATGGGGTGGGGGTCCATCAAAGGAATATGGCAACCAGTCAAGGAGAAGGAAAACTGAATTAAAACCTGTTAAACTCCACTGACCTAGTGTCACATCCTGCTCGTGCGGAGGGGTTGGTAAATATATAGTGTATACTTTTCTGTGTAGGTCTTTTGAAAATTTAAAAGTACACAAATGTTTTTTAATGTTAGTAACAGAAAGCAAAATTTTTTAAAAGAAAAATAGTTAAATTGGAGTTAAAGATATCATCAAAATATCTAAATTATTAAATCTCCAAAGATTTACTGTATAGTGAATTAGTAGAAGGCTTCGGATGGGTAGGAAGACCACATCTATGCTTTAAAGACATCTGCAAGAAGGACATGAAGACATGTCACATCAACACCGACACATGGGAGGTTGGTGCAGAAAATTGAGTGGCCTGGTGCCTCCTTGTCAGACAAGGCACAAAAAAGAGTGAAAAAGACAGGAAAGAAGCCACCACGGAAAAGAGAGACAACAACTCCAGCAAGCATCACTTTTTGTTTGCAGTTACTGCACCAGAGATTGCCATTCTAAAATTGGCCTGTTCAGCCACTCATGCAGATGCAAAAAACGAAAAAAAAAAAGGACACTGTGCTATCGTCTCTAGCAGACAGAAGGATGCAAAAAAAAAAAAAAAAAAAAAAAAAAAATCTCCAAATTCAAGAAGTTAACCTCATGAAATAAAATTTGGTTATTTCCTATAAGTCTAACATAAACAAAGAGAACCTCTCTTGACTGATAAATTATTTATTTATTTATTTATTGATCTACTAAGAAAAAAGAAGACGGGGTTAGGGTTAGGATTAGTTTAATGGGAAAATAAATAAATAATTTATCAGTCAAGAGTGGTTCCCCTTTGTTTATGTTAGACTTATAGGAAATAATCTAAAATTCTTGTAGAGTGTAAGTTTAAAAAAATCTGAAAAAGTTAAATGTGAAATTGAAACTTACTGGTAAAGATCTCTCCAGCCAACCATCAACAAAATGTTGAATCATTAGTCGGATAGAATCAACCTGTGACAGGAAATCTGTATAATCTTGGTCAAACTGAAAAAAAAGGAAAATTAACTATCAGATAAAAAAATTACCACAGAAAAGAAAAATTAAAAAAATATCCCTAATAAAAAAATACAAAAATTATCAATAGTCATTTATACAGATATAAAGGACAGTTGTGTGTATGTGTATGTCCAGAGGAAACCTAAAAAATAAAACAATTAACGACAAAGTAAATATATATATACACATTAAATATCACCAGGGCTTGGTTTTTGAGCAAGAATAATGAAGATTTTATTTATATTTTCGAATAGATCTACATTTTTTTTACTTTGAAATTTAGCAAATCATGTCATTTATATTTTTAAAAAATATAGTTAATCATTGAATTAAAATGTCTTACTATATCATTATGTGATGTCATTTCCTCTACTTTGAAGAAGAAAAAAACTCCCTAACTTCCCACCAGGCCGGATTAAAATAAGATCTTTTTTATGTGGTGATTTTTATGGGTCATCCTGCGAGGATTGAACTTGCTATTCAGTAGTAATAGATCTACAAACGATTATTAAACCATGTTTTTTTTATCCTCTACCCAGGCTTCGCTGGGTAGCCGCTTCTATTTATGGAATAAATCACAGTGATATTTTAGATATAATATAAAAATTTCTGTTTTTATTATAAACTAGATAACCCATAGTTTTATATACCCCTTAACATCGGGTAAATAATGGTGAGAGTGAGATGAGGGGATGATAGATTTGGTTCTTACTTCTTTTCTCTTCTTCTTGTCTACATCATCGGCCATTTTCCTCAGGGCTGATTCTTTTGGGGGTTGATTACTTCAGACTGGGTGTCTGCTCATTTATGTCAATTAATTAACAAGACTTAATTGTTTTTCTATATAGCTTTTATTAAACAATACCCCAACCCCAACCCAAAACCATATGGTGAGAAGCAACATCCCGAAAGAATGGTCGCAACTAACTGAAAACTGTCACATGCTTCTACTGGCATGTTTTGTGTGTGTGTGGGGACAAGTAGAGGTCACCACATGTCAATCATAAGAGTTGGCAGTGATTTTCTATTCAACTCTCCGATTTGAATTTTCTAACGAACTCAATTTCAAAATTTATTCTACACTTATATAATTCCTAAGCTACCCATTATTATTAGACTGGTCCATTATTATGGTTTGTTTTGGTTGGTTGGGTTTTTATGGCATGTCAACCCCTTGGTTTACTTTATGCCGAATACTTCTATTGGTAAAAAAAATATTTAATGCTAACAAAGTTTTGAAATAATTTCATTTTTAATGGATAATACAATTTTGTTTATAAAATCATGTTTTCTATTTAACCCATAGATGGGACCCTAACAGGTACTACCACTCTTGGTCAGAGTGGACCAGGTAGCAATGGTGATGAAGGGGTGCTCCGCATTCCCCAAACCTCCAAAACTGGAACCTCACCATCAGATAATGTTTAATGTCATTCCCAGGACATGTTGACCCTCAGCCACTGCCTTCTAGCACCCATATGATAAAAAGGGTTGGGGATTGCCATAAGGGCAATAGAGTTGGGGCAATCATATAGGTGCTAGGGCTTGATATGACCAGCCGGTTGGTCGGAGGGGGCCTCTCCGACCGCCCGTCTAGTCCAAGATAGGGCCAAAGTGGAGTATTGCAAGTCATGTACTGCTCATCCACCTGGGCTCTATCCTTAAGGATCACGGGTCACCACCCATGGCCAACAGGTGGAGTCTTACCCCTCTGCAGAAGTGCAGTCGGTGCATTCTAACACCCCAGCCAACAGGGCGGTCCATTATTATATTGATGCTTCTATTTAGGAAGAAATAAAGGATTATCATTATTTCATTATTATTTCCATTATATAGAGAAATTGCTTTATTCTCTAAGTTAGAATATTTCATATCTATCGCTGCAATAAAAATCTCGGTACAATATATTGTTTTATTGGTTTTTGGTTATATACGAATGATGCTAACTTTAGTAGATGGATAGGCAATGAAACACACCATTGGGGTGTGATGGTTAGCAAGTTTGTCTCACAATTCCATTAAAAGAGAGTTTGATCCTTGCTGGATACCCCATACTTATGACCTTGTGTCACATCCAACTGTGGCAATTCGGTTGGGTAAATGCCTCCTTTTTTCAAAAATCTCGGATGATGGTCTTGTCATATATATATATATTTACCAACCCTTCCGCACAAGCAGGATGCGACACAAGGTCAATTTCTTAAGTGGAGTTTAGCAGGTTTAAATTCAGAGTTTTCCTTCAAGACTGGTTACCTAGCCAAGAGCCCAGTCTGCCCTACTATTTACCCATATCTGGAGGGAGAATAGTTGAATTCATACCATTCCCAAGATAGCACTATGTGAAATGCAAATAGTCACGACTAGGATTTGAACTTGGGTCGACGAATCCATTTCCCATGACTCTAACCATTACACCATAACTTGTTTCAATTAACAGATCTTTCTTGATTTCTCTGTCAGAACATCTCAGTATATTTCAGAAGAGGTGTTGATTTTCTTTTTATCTTTAGCAAGTTTTTTTTAACTCATTACAGATTTTTTTAAAATTGGATTTCATTAACTAAATTGATCATGTCCATGTTAAATTCTTCCAACAGAATTGGACATTAATTAGTCTGGAAAACATCATTTTCTTAATACACTGTTTTTTTTTTTAAATTCATAAAATACTTTTTTTTCCTCATTTATTTAAAAGAATTTTTCAACCTTTTTTTTAAAAAAATTCAGATTATATTCGTGTCTCTTTGGAACGGTTTCTCATTGAATTATTAAATCTAATTTTTTGCAGATCTTTTGTCAATTTCTTCTGTAATAAAAGAGCCCTTGCGCTAGTGAAAAGGGGATAGACTCTCTCGCTGATAGGCCATCCCAACGACTTATAATATATATATTATATATATATATATATATAAGTCGTTGGGATGGCCTATCAGTGAGAGAGTCTATCCCCTTTTCACTAGTGCGAGACCAAAGAGATTGTTTTTACATCTGAGGTGGAGCACCACACCTACCATCAGCTCCTTACTTTGCCGCACAGATCCCTATGCTACTCATACGCTGAGTTGGCGAGGGTCGGTATCAAATGAGGAACCTTGTGGTTTGCTATCCGAAAGCTCTACCGACTGAGCTAACCTGACCATGGATATATATATATATATATATATATATATATATATATATATATATATATATATATAGATAGATAGATAGATAGTTATATGAATATTGATAATATAGTTTGTTGTGTTTATAAGAAAAGAGTGCTCAATATCATTGATAGAGCATGTATATCTAAGTTAGAGTACTGAAGACTGGAAGTCAATGGTGCTTGGTAAGTGACAGTTTTTCATCTATGTAATTTTCAAACCAAGTGAAGTAATTCATTTCATGTTTTCACTACCCTAAATTTAATATATATATATATATATATATATACGTTTTTTTAAAAGCGAGTGTTATAAAATTCCAACTGCAGTTTCTTGCCAGAGCAATTCTTCAGGGAATAATCACCTCTTCCAGTCATCCACTTTTATTAATATCCCGGCTGTATCCATTCTCAAGTACATGGGTGTACCACCCTACATAATTCCAGAATCTACCTGGCTCAGTCTATGTTTATTTAAATGCCTACATTTGTTTGTTAACTCAGATAACGAGTTCAATATCTTCCCTGGGTCTCTGCATTCAGCTATTTTTAGTTTTTCATTTAAACACAGCATACAGGGTCTTTCATTTCCTTTATGTGAAGGTGCCCTTTTAATTATTCTCCACTCTACCTCTGGATCTCTACCATGCTTTTCTTTTAGTTCCCACACATATTTTGTAAGTGTGGTTGCTTCTCTGTACTTTCTATCCCTAAATGATAGCTTGTGCTGGATCTTTTTGATGTATTTCCTTTTGTCTTGTGGAGAAAGTCCAAATTTAGTAAAAAATGCCAAGGTTGAGTTGGTAATAAATCCTCGGCATCTGACTTTCGAAAATAAATACATCCATTATCCATCCATTTCTGACGCATTGTTCTTGTAAATCTTCATATTTTTCCAACTTACGCTGATGGGCCCAGTCAAGATGTTCCTTGAAAGGAACTGTTAAATCAATGATGAACACTTTTTTTTGACTAACAGACCAGATGACAATATCAGGAAGTTGGGCCATTAACGTTATTACAGTTGGAAATACGATCTGATGTTCCAAGTCACATACAAGGTGCAGCCATCAAACAATGATGAAATGTACCTATTTTATGCAAAATTTTCTAAATGTTTCCTTCTTTAATGAAATGTAGTGTTTTGTTGATGTAATTAACAGCTTTATTTGCAGTCTCACAACAAATGATATATCTGCTGTTTGTTTAAAAACTAATGCATCGGTTTAATAACATAGCAGTAAACAGTAGGAAATAATTAAAAAAAACTGCTTAATACAACAAAAAAAAAATAACAATAATGGAGAGCAAATATAATAATATTAATAATTAAAAATATTTCTACTTTGAGTTTCTCAATTCTGATCATCAAGTTAGTTTCAGTTATGCATTATAAATAAAGGTTTGTTGTTTATAGTACTCTTTATCTTTTGGAGGTACAAAAGTAGACTAATGTTGCCATGATCTAAACCCACTTTTAAATAAAAGATCAGAATTGGTATTCAATTGTCGTCATGGAAGTAAACATTTACTATGTCAACTGGAGCCTGACTGGATCAGGACAACATGAAACAATAAAAATTGAGCATGTATTTGTTGTGTATAGCTAAAACCTACGTGATGATCAGAATTTGAAAACCCAGAGGAGTTATTATTAGTTACGTGAAACCATATAATTGTTTGCAAATTATTAAGGTTAGATAGGAATACTTGGAACCATACAACTATGTGCAAACAAATTATTATCATAAAATAGAAATAGTTACTTTAAACCATATAATTGTGTATGAATTATTTGTATTAGATAAGAATACTTGATATCATATAACTGTGTGTTAATTATTTGTATTAGATAAGAATATTTGATATATCACTGTGTGTTAATTATTTGTATTAGATAAGAATACTAGATATCATATAACTGTGTGTTAATTATTTGTATAAGAATGCTTGATATCATATATCTGTATGTTAATTATTTGTATTATATAAGAATACTTGATATCATAACTGTGTTAATTATTTATATTATATTAGAATACTTGATATAATTGTGTGTAAACAAAAGACTATAGGAAAATAAAAGTGCAATTTAAAAAAATAGTGGAAAATTGAATGTATAGTTTTGATTATAACCAAACATTTACAAATTAATCAAATTTTGATATTAAATAACCTATAAGTTTATATATACCAAACCACACATTGTATTTTACATATACAGATAGTCACTCATTCAATTTCAGTTAGTTTGTTGCTAAATATAACCTTCGGTAATCTGAACATTAGCTACATAAATAAGAGTAACCTTTTTTTGTTTGTTTCACTTTGAGGAAGCCTCATGTTTTGGTCAGTCATTTTCATTTCACTGTAAATATACACTGAAAATACGAATTTGTTCGAATCAATACAACTGCATGTTTTAACACAAAAATATCATGAAATGTGTTCTTAATAACAATTAAGTTCATTTCAAATAATGCGCAAGCACAATTAAGAACACATTTCATGATATTTTTGTGTTAAAACATGCAGTTGTATTGATTCGAACAAATTCGTATTTTCAGTGTAGATTAACAGTGAAATGAAAATGGCCGACCAAAACAAATGGCTTCCTCAAAGTTAAACATACAAGGGGTAGTTACTCTCATTTATTTAGCTAATATTCAGATTATCTAACCTTCTTTTATATTTGATCATTCAGGGTAAAAGCTTTAATTAGTGTAGTTACATTTGACTTATGGGCACTTTCCAAGTTTGAATGTAAGAATTTCCTTCTGTAATTCTTTATTCTTTCTGTCCACTTAAGAGCCATTGTTGTTAGAAATAAAGACAGGGAAACCTTCAGAGGTCGAGAACAAATAGTGACTTTTGAAACAATAGCCATGTCAACCATATTGTAATAAAACACTTGAAGAAAACCAGGAAGTAAAGGAATAAAACTAAGAATACTCAGTTCCTTCATAAGATGGAATATCAAATATATCAGTGATGAAAATGGAGGAGGGAATTAGGGGGGGGGGGAGGATACTGAAATAGGACAAGGGAAAAAGAGAGATTTAGTAAGGAAAGCTTGTATGAGAGAGAGAGAAGGAGAGATGCATGCTGAATAAAGGAGACAGAGGGAGAGAAAAGAAGGTATAATGTGAGAGAGAGAGAGAGAGAGAGAGAGAGAGAGAGAGAGAGAAAGAAGTGTAATGTGACAGAGAGAGAGAGAGAGAGAAAAGAAGGTGTAATGTGAGAGAGAGAGAGAGAGAGAGAAAAGAAGGTATAATGTGACAGAGAGAGAAAGAGAGAGAGACATGATGAATAAAGGAGACAATGGAAGTGGGAGGGAGAGAAAAGAAGGTATAATGTGTGTAAGAGAGAGAGATAGAGAGAGAGAAACGGTGTGTGAGAGAAAGAGAGAGAGAAAAGAAGGTAAAATGTGAGAGAGAGAAAGAGAAAGAGAGAGATGAATAAAGGAGACAATGGAAGTGGGAGGGAGAGAAAAGAAGGTATAATGTGTGTGTGTGTGTGAGAGAGAGAGAGATGCATGCTGAATAAAGAAGACAATGAAAGTGGGAAAGAGAGAAAAGAAGGTATACTGTGAGAGAAAGAGAGAGAGAGAGAGAGATGCATGCTTAATGAAGGAGACAATGGAAGTGGGAGGGAGAGAAAAGAAGGTATAATTTGACAGAGAATACTACAGAGAGAGAGGGGGGAGGGGGATGGGGAGAGGGGAGATGCTGAAGAAAACAAAGATGCATATTTAATTCTAATTATTTGGTTACTTTATACTTTTGTGTTGTTATTGATTTTATCATTGTGTTCAAATTTATTGGGACCTTTCCAATATTTAGGGTTGAAACTAAGCATAAAACCATTCACTACTAAAGAACTTTTTTCCTTCTTTCTTTCTTTTTCTTACTTAGTTACTTATGGTGATCCTATTGATCTGACTAATCAGAAGTCGGTGAAGAAAAATCATTTTACAACCAATCAATTTTTGTTATACTAAGCTGGCATGACGGTTCTATAAATGAATATAAAGAAAATATCTCAAAACAAACAATTCCTCTGGAAGTGACAAGCATTCACTTAAATATTATGGGCCCTTTCATAGGTTGGTTGGATTTTATGGCATTTAATCCTTATTGGGTTATTTTAGGCTGAAGATGTTTTGGGCTCTTTCATTAGGTTGGTTGGTTGGTTGGATTTTATGGTAGTTAAACCTTGTTGGGTTATTTTATGCTGAAGACATTTTGGGCTCTTTCATTAGGTTGCTTGGTTGGATTTTATGGCAGTTAAACCTTGTTGGGTTATTTTATGCTGAAGACATTTTGGGCTCTTTTCATTAGGTTGCTTGGTTGGATTTTATGGCAGTTAAACCTTGTTGGGTTATTTTATGCTGAAGACATTTTGGGCCTTTTCATTAGGTTGCTTGATTGGTTTGATTTTATGGCATTTAACCCTTATTGAGTTATTTTATGCTAAAGCCGTTTTGGGCCTTTTCATTTGGTTGGTTGGATTTTATGGCAGTTAAACTTTGTTGGGTTATTTTATGCTGAAGACGTTTTGGGCCCTTTCATTTGGTTGGTTGGTTGGTTGGTTGGGTTTTATGGCATTTAACCCTTGTTGGGTTATTTTATGCTGAAGACATTTGTGTTACTCATGTTCAGAGTTGGCAAGGACTGGTATCAAACCCAGAACCTTGCAATAGATTTGTTTTTTTAACTACTTTTATAAATGGAGATTTTTTAATTCAATGGTATGAAACAATTACTTTATGACATTTTGGAGTTACTGTAAATTACATATAAGTAAAATAAAGTCGTCAAGGTAGCCTAAAGTCAGTATCAGCCAACCAGCAAGGGAGTCTATCCCCTTTTCACTAGCGCTAGACCAAGGAGATTGTTTTTGTGTCTGAGATTGAGCGCCACACCTACCATCAGCTTCTTACTTTACTGCACAGATCCCTGTGCTATTCATACATCGAGGGCCGGCATCGGACTAGGAACCTTGTGGTTTCTAGCCGAATGCTCTACCGACTGAGCTAACTAGGGGGAAATTACATATAATTTAAATAGATACTAGATGCGTGTGGGGTGTAATGGTTATGGTTGTAGAAAGTTGACAGGACAACTCAAGTTTAAATCCTGGTCAAAGCTGGCTGCATTTCAAATATCACTAATACCATTGGGAAATACATGAATCCACCTATTCTCCCTTCAGCAATGAGTAAATAGCAGGGTAGACTGGGCTCTTTAACCTTAGTTGGGCAACCAATTTAAGAGAAGGAAAACCCTAAATTCAAAACTTGTGTCACATCCAAATAATAATGAGGAGTTATTAGAATTTACATATTTGTATAATATAAGTATCATTTAAAATTATGTATATAGATTTATGAGAATTTCTAAGTGTGTTTTATAGATCTTTATTTTCTTGCTTATTTACATAAAATGTTTTTTTTTGTAAGTATTTTTTTGCTTCTTAAATGTTTTGTATATTCTTCATGTTGTTTGAAAGAAATTCTGTACATAATTATCGAATTTTTACAGTTTGAATAATTTTTTAAATAATCTTAAAATTGAAATTTTTCTCAATCTTTCCTTTATATTTCCTTTAAATTTTTCCTCAAAAAATCAATGATTTATTGTCAGGACTTAGAATACACTGACTGTATCTGCAACAGAGGATATACACTGAAAGACGGATAAAACATTATTCATTCTTGATGGGTATTTAATTCTTTTATTTAAACACATTTTCTTAAAACTCATGTTTTTCTATTTAATCCATAGATGGGACTCTAACTGGTACTACCTCATCAGGTTACAGTGGACCTGGGAGTAATGGTGATGAAGGAGTACACACATTCCCAGAGCTCCAGAATTGGAACTTCACCATCAGATAGAGTTTAACATCATACCCAGGACACAAATATCCTCAGCCAACGCCTTTCAGGACATGTATGATAAAAAGGGTTAGGGCTTGATAAAAAGGGTTAGGGCTTGCCATAAAGGCAATAGGGTCGGGAAAATAAAATAGGTACTTGGGCTTGACATGACCAGTCGATTGATCGGAGGGAGCCTCTCTGACTGCTGTAAGTAAGCAACTAAGTGGAGTGTTGCATGTCAAGGCCGTAAATGCATTGACTGATTCTATTGCAAAGGGGTAAGATAGCCTAAGTATGACACTAAACTGCATCTGATGGTGAGGCTCCAGTTATGGAGATCTGAGGAGTGTAGAGTAACCCTTCATTGCAATTACTCCCAGGTCCACTCTGAT
>CM042150.1:56130933-56148433 GCA_023376005.1 Doryteuthis pealeii
AAGCCAAACCAACAAGACTAAAGTTCCTTCTGGAAACTCTTATATAGTTTCAAACCAATAAATTCAACTTATCCAAATATATTTTATAAAATGATACTGTGTACATCTCTCCCAGCAATGAGTAAAATAGTAGTTTAGATTGGGCTCTTAAGTTTTGGAGGTGGGCAACCAGTCTAGGAGAACAACAACTTTTGATTAAAAACTGTAAAGCAGGCAATGGGAGATCATTCCATCCTCTCTCCCAAGAAGTAATTGTAATGTGCAGTTTAGAGATAGAAACAGCTGTGAAGAGCCATGATTATTTAAGTTCTAGAAAAGAGCTGTTATTTTCTACTTTAATCTAAACACATATCTCAGTGTGTTCCTAAAAATTATCACACAACAAGAGCATATGCAATAGGTTTATACACATTAAAAAAAAAGATAAAAATCAAGAAAGAAAAAAAGAAATTACAAAAAAAAAAAAATACTATAGAATTAAGTATTATCTGCGTTATTTGGACTATTGTCCCCATCTTCATTGTTATTTGTACAACGTTTCGGCCGATATACCCTCCGGCCTTCTTCAGGTATTTCTTCAATTGGACACATGGCCGAGTGGATAAGGCAGTTAGGTTAAGACAGTTCTAAGTGACAGTTATCTCTGGATACCGAGTTCAATCCTGAGTGAAAGCAGTTAGAAAAATAATTAATTAACACAACTCCTACCCCAGCTATGGTTAGCGGAATGAGAACAGGATACCCCTGTGGAATAAATAAAGGGTTAGGTTCAAAGTTCCGTGATGGCTCCCGAATACGACAAGAAAGTTCCCGAGGTTCGAAAAGAAGGTTCCCGAGTCCGAGAAGGTTCCCGAGTCCGACAAGAAATACCTGAAGAAGGCCGGAGGGTATATCGGCTGAAACGTTGTACAAATACCAATGAAGATGGGGACAATAGTTCGAATAACGCAGATAATACTAATCCTCAAGCCTCATCTCAAACATTCAGAGAAATAGTATAGAATTAAGTTTTAAAAAAAAACATGCATATTAATGCATCCGTTGTTAGATTATGGCATGAGGATGATAAAGAAATTTTTAAAAAATAATGACCTGGTCATCCGAAAATCTTAAGTGTGCGTCAACAAATAAATAAATGAATCCTACCTCTGTTTTTCGATGGTCTAAAATGTCATAACTTTTCTTTTTCACAGATTCCACAATGGTCTTGTATCGAGCCACAATTGATTCAATGCCTTCAATCTTGATTTCTTGCAAACCAGAAAATGCTGTCATTGTGTCGATCATATCGTTGATTTTCTCTAAACGTTTACAGAAAGCATCAAATTTTCCAAAGATATAATTTTCACTGGAAAAAAACAAAGAAAAAAAGAAAAGAAAAGAAAATCATTTAGAATTTTCAGTATTGACAACATTTGCTTTAATATCAGATTCGCATTAAATAATTGATATAACCGGATAAGGGATATATTAGTAAAAGTTGTACACTCGCAGGTAAGTATGAAGCTGGTGCGTCGTAGTAGTAATAGCAGTAGGGGTAGTAGTAATAGGCCATTGTACCTCTACATTGTACCTCTACATTTCACTTAGCGCTAATACCCTTGGGAAAGGTATGAATCCTACTCTCCCTCCAGCTATGGGTAAATAGTAGGGCAGACTGGGCTCTTTAACCTTGGTTAGGCAACCGGTCTAGGAGAAGGAAAACTCTGAATTCAAACCTGTTAAACTCCGCTTAAAAAATTGACTTTGTGTCACATCCTGCTCGTGCGGAGGGGTTGGTAAATATATATACATGGTGGACACTAACCAATCAGATTACTGTGAGGTGGGTACCTAGGTATATGCATATTCATTACATCATTACAATGATTAATATTTTCTTTTATGTTCTGTTTATTTAATATTATTTTTAGTATTTACTCTTTCAGTTATGCATGTTTGTTGTTTTGTTTTGTTTTATGGCATTTCAATCTCAGTGGGTCATTTAATGCCGACAAAGTTTTGAAATAAATTTATTCTTAATGGATACTAGATTTTTTTTAATAAACTCATGTTCTTCTATTCAACCAATAGATGGGACCCTAACAGGTACTACCACTCCGGGTTAGAGTGGACCAAGGAGCAATGGTGATGGAGGGGTGCTCCACATTCCTCAAACTAAAAAGACCCACTTTTGACCCCCAAAAGAATCTCTTGTCCATTCGAACTTAGGTCTTATCTGGGGTGAGACATGACTGCTGGTTAGGAAGGTTTCCTTGCCATGTGGTGGCTATGACCCGTGAATAAAACCTAAATCATAAAACTACCTTTTTGTCTTTATCTCTTCCTTTTTCTTCTTTTTTCAGTGCGGCCACCAAATAATATGGGGTTAAAAGCAAACCCTATGAACACTCACCAGGAATAACCAGTTACCTTTTTAACCTAAAACTTAAAACCTCTTGCTATCCCACAAAACTTTAGAAGATGCAAAAGATTTTCTCCTTTCTATGAAATACTGTTTGGAAACTCACAGACAAGGCTGGTCTTAACAATTAAAAAAAATCACCATGATTGCCAATTTAATATAAATTACTATAACCCAAAAATTTCCTACAAAACAACATTCTGTGAAGAATGCTATTTGCTTTATTAAATATTCTTTGTTAAATTTTAATATCTGTTATATAATACCTTCCCATCACAAACATTCCCTGATGAGCAGATGATGATAGAGAAGTCTACTCTGAACTATTAAAACTTTAATAAACACGGAAACCAAACTGTAAATGCATGTTTATTTATTTCTTTTTACCACTGAGATCATGTGGCAACTTTTGTGACCCCCCCCCCCCGCAATGTTATATATATTACCTTGATGAAAATTCCTAAAATTACAAATTTAAACTTGTATTAAAGGGATATTCATTTCTCTGCAGAGTAGAAAATATACCTTTATGTCAGAATATTTACCTGAATTCAAACTGTTTTTCTGAAGGATTATATTTCAGCCTCTCTTTGGTCCTTTGAAATGTTCCTGGTATTTTTCATTCAAATAGATGCAGTCTTTTAACATTGGAATCAACACCTCTCTACAATGAAAAACAAAAAAGTCAGTTCATTCAAACAAATTTCATATCTTATTTTGAACTATTATAAACTATCTAGTGTTACATAATTATAAGATTCCTAATATTTATGTACAGTAGTGTAGAAACCAAAATGGCTGTTATAAGTTCAGCCGGCGGCCTTGAAGGATTGAATGACAAGGCTTGACCTCAGTCCTCATCTCCTTCTGGTGGATACCGTGAGAATCAGTGGTGAAGACCCTCTTCTGGTTTAGATTAGAAATAGACTTTAGTTAGATTGGCCAAAAGCCACGACGGTGGTAAGTCGTGTTATGCACGGTGCCGACTCAATCTGCGCAGGTAGTCTGGTGGGGATTTCAGAATAAAATATGATCTAAGTAAATCGAAGTCTTGTGTTATTATCTAAAAACTACCAATGACACAGGGCTTCTGATAAAGAGAAATCCCCAATGGAAGACCAGACACGAAGTCCCCAAGACGAAGTCCAGACGCTAGAAGAGACGCTAGAAGAATAGAAGTAAGAAAGTAAGGAAAGAGGTATACAACACTAGTAGTGTAGAGTGTAACAGTACGGTTTACTAGAAAAAAATGAAGCTGTTACAATAATCTCTTAAATTCACAATCTTTGATTTCTTACTTTAGAACAGGATTCTGTTATCCACACACCAAACAAAACCTTCAGTACACACAAGAAGTAAAGACTACAACAAGGTGTCAAGTCCTTATGATGAAGATAGAAAGGAAAGAAAAAGGACATACTACAAATATATATTACTAAAGTAAGAAAGAAAGAGAGTGCGAAGTGACAACGCTACTATGTTTCAATCGAACATAATGAAAATACGAAACGAAAAGAAAGAGAGAGAGAGAGAGAGAGAGAGAGAGAGAGAGAAGAGAGAGAGAGAGAGAGAGTGTTAAATCAAGATTATTATACTTTTTACTTATTGAATTAATTTTTAATATCTCTTAGGTAAACATATCAAACGTTATAGGTTATCAGACTGGGATATATGCACAGGTCCTGCTAGTAGACATAAAAATCAATAGCGAATATCATATCAGTGCTAAAAAGTACATGGATATTACGATATTTTAATGGCATATCAACTTCCACCCCACCCCGTCCACTCGATTATTTTTTTTTAATGTGTCGCTGCCATCTTATGCAAATAAGTCTGCAGCATAAAAATGGCAGTTTGGCGAACACATTTAGCTCCCAGTAAGTCACTGTAACTTCTATTACATAGAGTTTAGTAATGAATAATACCTAATGATGCATAACCCTAATTCTTGTTCTTCTCATTATATACTTATCGTCTTCTATCTTCTAATTTCTATGCTGGCCGGATTCCTCTGGTCTTCATCAGGGTTGACTTGGTGTCCATCTTCTTGTTGGTTCTTATTTTAATGAACACAAAGACATGGTGGATTTTAAATGTCTTTATTCACTCAAAACCCACACGTGAGAGGAAACTAGCTGGAGAAATGGCATTATCATCTGACTCCTTTAAACGCCTAATCTGCAAGCCATTCTCACAATTGGGTGGTCACACAATCAAACCAATCAATCAGAGAACTGCTAACAGGTCAGCTACGGGTAAAGTCTTGTCTATCATATTACTGTTTATTTTCCATGACTCTTATATAAATAAGATTAAAATAAAAATTAAAAAATAACATACTTCCATGAACCTTCACTGGAAAAACCCTCTGAGCATGTGTAGTAAAAAGACCCACTTTTGACCCCCAAGAGAATCTCTCGGCCATTTGAACTTAGGTCTTATCTGGGGTGAGACATGACTGCTGGTTAGGAAGGTTTCCTTACCACAAGGTGGCTATGACCTGTGAATAAAGCCTAAATCATAAAACTACCTTTTTGTTTTTATCGCTTCCTTTTTCTTCTTTTTTCAGTGTGACCACAGCAAATCCTATGAACACTCACCAGGAATAACCAGTTACCTTTTTAACCTAAAACCTCTTGCTATCCCACAAAACTTTAGAAGAGTTTTCCCCCTTTCTATGAAATACTGTTTGGAAACTCACAGACAAGGCTGGTCTTAACAATTAAAAAAATCACCATGATATTCTGTGAAGAATGCTATTGATTCTTTGTTAAATTTTAAATATCTGTTATATAATACCTTCCCACCACAAACATTCCCCGATGAGCTGATGATGATAGAGAAGTCTACTCTGAATTACCAATTAACTTTTAAATTGAATATTCTAAATTTTACATTTGCTTTACAAAATTGATAGGCCACTATTCATTATATAACACTAATAATGCCCATTTTGATTGCATAATATTCCACTAGCAACAATAAAACTCTGATAACTTTGGTTTAGAAGAAAATTAACTTAAAAAAAAAATCTTAGGGGATTTAAGTAATCTGAACATTAGCTGCATAAATGAGAGTAACCTCCCCATGATTATTTCACTTTGAGGAAGCCATATATTTTGGTTGGCCATTTTCATTTCACCACAAATCAATACAAAATTTTAAGGCAAAATATCATAAAATGTATTCTTAATTGTGCTTATGCATTATTTAAAATGAACTTAATTGTTATTAAGAACACATTTTATGATATTTTTGTGTTAAAACATGCAGTTGTATTGATTATGGTGAAATGAAAATTGCCGACCAAAATATATGGCTTCCTCAAAGTGAAATAAACAAGGGGGGTTACTTTCATTTATGTAGCTAATATTCAGATTACCTGTATTTATTCATCACTTACTGTTAACTCAGAATTTATTTTTTAAATTTCTTATAAAAAAAAGAAGAAATCAATTAGAAGATGTATATGCTATGTACATTTTTTTTTCATGTTAAAATCTTTTAAATTCAGATTTGAGCTACATTATTTACCCAACCGTTCCTCATGGTAGGATTTGACAAGATCACAAGTAGGCATTCTGCGAAGATCGAACTCACTTTTCAATAGTAATGGATTTGCGTGAATAGCATGCTAACCATAACACCATAACGAGAAAACTCGTAAAATTCAGAAATAAATTCATTCTGGAAAGTGTTAATATCTCTTTGCCAGTCATTTTAAAATTCTTGTTAGTAAGGGAAGTAACTCGTAAATAACTTATAAAAATAATTGAAGTTACTTCCCTTGTATTTCTTTCTAAAAACAAGAAAGCTTATTTTATGATAAATTCACAATTTTGTTTATTTGCCATATGAAATATTGAGGAAATAACTCTTATTGCAACATTGCTTATTCCATAGCTACTCTAATAAAAACTAATTTACTAATTTAATTGTTGGAGGCGCGTGGTGTTATGGTTACCAACGTAGGAAATGTACACAGTAAGACAAGTTCAAATTTGGATGCGGCTATTAGCATTTCGCATAGCACTAATACTCTTGGGAAAGGTACGAATCCATGGATTATGGTTAAATAGTAGGGCAGACTGGGCTCTTTAACCTTGGTATAGCAACCAGTCTAGGAGAAGGAAAACTCTTGAATTCAAACCTCAAACTTCAGGCGAGCACGGTGGTGTAGTGGTTAGAGTCGTAAGAAATGGACTTGTCGACCCGAGTTCAAATTCTGAACGAAGCCACAGTTCACATAGCGCTAATACCCTGGGGAAAGGTATGGATCCAACTATTTTCCCTCCAGCTATGGGTAAATAGTCGGGCAGACTTGGCTCTCTAACTTGGTTAGGCACCAGTCTAGGAGAAGGAAAAACTCAGAATTCAAACCTCTTAAAATCTCCGCTTGGGTTGTCACTACTGGAATAGGATCAGGCCTACTTAGTGATCTATTTCAATTAAAAAAAAAACAAAAAACAAAAAGGCTTTTTTCTCGTTAGTCAAAACTACTTTTAAAGCTCCTCCTCCCCCTCCTGAATTTATGTTACCTTATTAGCAGAACTAATATTTTATTTCTCAGTAAAACTATCAAATGAAGAATTATTATTCACTGAATAATCATTATTTGGTTAATCATTACAAATCAAACAGTTAAAAGTTGGCTGAGCAGTTACCATTAAGCATAAAAAATATTTTTCCTTTTTTAAAAATAACTTAAAATGTCGTATCTTGAAATAAAAAAATTCAATATTTCAAGATACAACATTTTAAGTTATAAACCAAATGCAAAGCAGTGATAAAATAAAAATTTAATATTTTTATTTTTTCAATATATTTGCCCATTTTTTTCTCGTTATGGATGATCTCTAACCTTTGAATACTGGAAGTCATTAATGCTGCTGTTGCTACTGTCTATATATAAAAGTAGTGATTTTGTGTTGTCTTATACCAAAATAATTTCTCTGTATAGTTTGTCATTTACATATATATTTCAAAATGTTCAAAAGGTTAAGCTTATTCTCACTTGTTTGGAGAAAGAATACAATATTAAAACTCTTAACATCCTATTGTGAATTTTCTAAGTCAAGAGCATTCATATAAGGATATTAAAAAAAATGGTTAAAATCTAAAGTTACCTGTTATTTCCCTTAAATCAAAGACTTCTAAATATGTTTAATATTATATTTAAATAAAGGCTATCGTATGGGGTAGATTAGGAAAACAAATGAGACTTCCGGCCGGTGGAATGAGGTGGTATAGGACTTTAAGAGTTTTAAAGAAGGTTATTTTTCTTTTTTACCTTGGGTGGTCCCAAATCTTGGTAACGTCATCAAGAAGGTAAGCTTTACAAGTTGTTATCATCTGATTAGTGATCTTTACAAACAAAGAAGTCATTCGTTCTGATGTGTTGTAGTATTGAGAAATACAATAGATCATTCGAATTGCATTCATCATACTAGGAATGTGCTCAACAATTGAAACCTGGAAAAGATAATGTAGAAACATTTATTTAGTTTAGAAAATAACAGACATATGAAGAACTTGTTTGTAAATAAGAAAGGAAAGTATTTATCTCTCTCTCTCTCTCTCTCTCTCTCTATATATATATATATATATATATATATATATATATATTATTGGCATTTCAGTCTCAGAAGACTATAATATAGTTTTTGTGCCCCTAAAGTTACAGTGCCTCCTGTGATTGTAAAGTCCAATTTTAGAAAAACATTCTCAACCACAGATGTTGCATGTGAAGGCTGTCCCTGTCTCTATCATATATATATATATAATGCAGAAACATTTATTTAATTTAGAAAATAACAGATATATGAGGAACTTGTTTGTAAATGAGAAAGGAAAGTATTAATCTCTCTCTCTCTCTCTCTCTATATATATATATATATATATATATATATATATATATATATATACAGGATGCGGCATAAGTAACGCCCTTTGTTTAATTAAATTAATTAAATTAAATATTAATTAAATTAAAGGACATTACTTATGCCACACCCTGTATATATTACAATGGTATGTACAGAAATAACCTACTCTAGTTTCAACCATAATGATCTTCAGGGTTAAATCTACTGAATTAATCAAGATATTGATTAATTACAGCTAACTGCAGGAGATTACATATCATAAAGATGATAACCACAACTTAATCTCCTGCAGTTAGCTATAATTAATCAATATCTTGATTAATTCAGTAGATTTAACCCTAAAGACCCTTATGGTGAAACTCAAGTAGGTTATTTCTGTACATACCATTGTAATATATTTAACCCATAGATGAGACCCTAACAGGTACTACCACTCCAAGCCAGAGTGGACCAGGGAGCAATAGCGATAAAGAGGTGCTCCACATTCCCCAGACCTCCAAAACTGGAACCTCACCATCAGTTAGAGTTTAACATCATTACCAGGTCATTAAGACCCTCAGTCACTGCCTTCTAGCACCCATATGATAAAAAGGGGTTGGGGCGTGCCATAAGGGCAGTAGGGTTGGGGCAATCATATAGGTGCTAGGGCTGACATGACTGGCCGATTGATCAGAGGGGGCCTCTCCGACCGATTGTCTAACCCAAGAAAGGACTGAAGTGGAGTGTTGCAGGTCATAGACTGCTCACCCACAAAGACTCCGTCCTTAAGCATCATGCAATCTTAAACAAGACGTGCAAACAACACCCCACAGGGAAGCAGCTGTCCAGCTACCTGCCCCCTAACTCACAAACATACCCTTCCCAAGAGTATTAGTGCTGTATTAAATGCATCTTGTCCAGGATTTGAATTCAGGTCACAGTGTCTATTTCCTATGACAATAATGACTATGTGCCTCCTTTTTTCAAATATAAAGCTGTCATCAGGGTGGCCTAAAGTCGGTATCTCCTTGACAACAAGGGTGTCTATCCTCTTTTCACTAGTACTAGACCAAGGAGATTGCTTTAGCGTCTGAGGTAGGGTGTCACATCTACCTTCAGCTCCTCACTTCTCTGCACAGATCCCTATGCTACTCTTACTCTGAGTTGGCGAGAGATAGTATTGAACCAGGAACCTTGAAATTCCGGCCCTATACATATTTAATTAATAAATATAATTTACCCATTGTTTTAAAGATGTAAATAAACATCAAAATATGAAAATCAAATAAACTTTCTTGTTTTAAAAATTTATAAATTTAATTTTATATTTATATAATGGACTCTCTCGTCGATTTTCGATGCATGAGTGTTCATCCAGTGAACAACCAACACAGTGACTTGTTTATAGTGGTGAAGGCTTATGTAGGACCATTCCACACTTTTTCCGCCCTGTCGGTGGGGCGTTAGAATGCACCGACTGCACCTCTGCAGAGGGGTAAGACTCCCCCAATGGGGCCACCTGTTGGCCGTGGATGGCGACCCGTGATGCTTAAGGATAGAGCCCAGGTGGATGAGCAGTTCATGACATGCAATACTCCACTTTGGCCCTACTTGGGCTAGACAGGCGGTTGGAGAGGCCCCCTCCGATCAATCGGCTGGTCATGTCAAGCCCTAGCACCTATACGATTTTCCCAACCCTATTGCCCTTATGGCAAGCCCCAACCCCTTTTTATCATATGGGTGCTAGAAGGCGGTGGCTGCGGGTCTACATGTCCTGGGAATGATGTTAAACTCTATCTGATGGTGAGGTTCCAGTTTTGGAGGTTTGGGGAATGTGGAGCACTGCTTCATCACCATTGCTCCCTGGTCCACTCTGACCCGGAGTGGTAGTACCTGTTAGGGTCCCATCTATGGGTTAAATAGAAAAATGTATTTATAAAAAAATTGTATTATCCATTAAGAATTGATTTATTTGAAAACTTTATCGGCATTAAATGACCCACTGAGGTTGATATGTCATAAAACAAACCAAACCAAACCCCATCCACACTTTTTGGCACAGTCAATAGGAAAGAATTGGTGCATCAAGGAATGCCACGAACCCAATCAACGACTGACCTCAGGAATTTTGAATTCAGAGTTATCCCTCTCCTAGACTGGTTACCTACTCAAGGTTAAAGAGCCCGGTCTGCCCTACTATTTAACCCATAGCTGGAGGGAGAATATATGGATTCATACCTTTCCCAAGGGTATTAGCGCTATGTTATATGCCAACAGCTTCGTCTAGGAATCAAACTCGAACCGATGAGTCCATTTTCCCGACGCTAACCACTAACCCACGCGCCTCCATAGATGATATTTATATAAAAATATATAAAATATAATATATTATAATATATTTTTATATTTATAAATTTTATTTCCTAAAAATTATTTATACCATATCTATTATGGATTATGTTTTTATCTCCTTCAAATAATTTATTAAATTTTCAAACTCAAATGAACCTATCTAAATTCAACTCTAAACATTGAGTAAATTCATCTTTCATTGGTTTAGCTCAGTCGGTATAGTGTTCGTCTAGGAATCATAAAGTTCCTGGGTCGATACCGGCCCTCGCCAACTCAGCATATGAGTAGCACAGTGATCTGTGCTGTAAACTGAGGAGCTGATGGTAGGTATGATGCTCCACCTCAGACACTAAAATAATCTCTTTGGTCTAGCACTAGTGAAAAGGGGATAGACTCCCTCGCTGTCTGGCCGATACCGACATTAGGCTGCCCTCAAAACTTTACTTTTTTACTTGATAGCACTATACACAATTTTACTGTCATAGTATAAAAGAAAGAACAAAAATATAAAAGTAATGAAAATATCTCTTTGTGCCTGTCACATCAACCATCGCAGATGGTCCACTCGAGCTGAGCACCATAATGCCTAATGTCTCACCAATAACCATGTTGTCTCCTTTTTTAAAAATACCCACAGGCCCACCCTCAAGGACAAAAGGCATAAGAGGAAGAACCACAACACAATGCCATTAAACCCTGACTAGACCTTCAGCTGCAGTGACTGTGCCTGTTAAGCATTAGCCATATCAGCCACGAACATGCCTCGTCATCTTGGACCATTCATGAAGCCAACCCAAAGACTTTTATTGTATAAAAGAAAGCGGAGGAAAGTTTTAAAGTTTACTTACTGGATTGCATTTAACAAGTGGTCCAAAGAATTTTTCCAAAGTGTAAAGATATTTCACATTATCTTTGGCTTCATTGGCCGCATCTGTAATTCGACCATCCTTTGTAAAGAAAAGACACTTTATCATCACAAGAAAAAAAAAAAAAAACAAACAAAAACAAACAAAAAAAGAAACAACAAAAAAACAAACAAAAGGAATAAAAAAAATAGTGGCATAAGATAATTCGGACCAAGTATCCAATAGGCACCCCAAATCATCAACTTAATGAAAGGTTAATATTTTAACTCATCACCGGTAACTTTGACTTCAAAATGAACAGATGATTTTTTAAAACTTATTTTGTATCTGGCAAAAACAAATTTTGGGATACTATTTCTGAACAGCATCCTTTTATTCAAATAAACATAAAAAATATTTTGCAAATAAAAACTGTATTTTTATTTCAATAAACATAATTGCATTTCTCTTCTGATTAAGTAAAAACTATTTTAGTATAAAAATGTCTTTCGTCTTTTTTTAATTTATCGTAAGTGTTGAAAAATACTCATAAACTTCTGATTGAAAAGTATTTATTTAAAAAAAAGATTTTGTTATTGAATTTTAATTTGATTACGTGTACCAAATCTATTTATTTAATTTATTGTAAGTTCAAAATCTCCATAAACTTCTGATTAAAATCATTTGTTTACAAAAATTTGGAAGCGGAAGTTACGGTGACAAGTTAAAATGGGAACCTTTCATTAAGTTGATATTTTGGGGTGCCTATTGGATACTTGGTCCGATAATTCAATCATGTCCTTGATCTGATATAACTTATTGAGTCTTAATTACAAATTAAACAAAAAATATATAATCACAATACAAATAAACATTAACAAAAAATAACTTTTGGGAAAACCTACATGTAATAAGTAATTGAGAATTACCTCAACTATTTTATGATTACCTCCCCTCTGGAGAACTCTCTAGCAAATACTAGACTATATAAACTCTCAGTAAGTGTACCAATTATTCTAAGTAGAATAAAGCATTCCAAAGTCTATCGGTGTTATTGTTTGTCATTACACAACAAAATACTAAGCTGTCAATTAGCAGTAAATTTAAGATATAAATCAAGTAAATTTAGTTTACATAAGTTTCAACTTTAATTTTAAAACGACTCAAGAAGAAAAGAATATATGTTTTTAATTAAATCCTCCAACCTTTGTCTATATTTTAAATATAAATTTTAATAAAATAATTTTCCAAGTTGATTCATTGATATGCTCATATAGACAAAGGACACCTGAAGAAGGCTGGAGAGTACAATGGGCGTAACATTGTTTTTGTATATCATTATAAAGATGAGTAAAACAGTTTGAAAAATCAAAATAATAAATGCTCCAGTGTTTATAAATCATTATTTGTTTGAATTTTAAAGATGAGGCTTGATAATTTGTATTATTTAGATTTTTCTAAATTTCTTAATTTTCTATTACAGTTGTAACATAATTATTATGGTCTAAAGGAATTTGGGGATTGAAAAGAAAATGGTAATTGGATTCTGAGAAAGAGAAGAAAAGAAATAAGAACAAAGGTTAAAGTTTGGAAGGGTAAACACTCAACGAGGGCCAGCAATTGACCGACGAATGACTCTGGAACTAGATTTAAAAATAAAAACGGAAGTACTGGGTTTTGACTGGAAATGAATGTGACCTTTCCCCATGCCTGCGATTAAAAATGGAAGAAGAAATTGGTCTTTTTCAGCTGGGTCTTCATAAGAGGCAGATGGGGGTTCCCCCGAGATGGGTTCCACATAGTAATACCGAACATGATTTACAATAAAATAATTTAACCTTACCCTCTCTCTCCTTCTCTCTGAAAAAGAACCCATGAACCTAGAAAGGAATAAACAACCCCTTTGTGACTATACAACTTGCGCGTGTTGTTTCTGAACTAACAACAACTACTACTACTAACGACTACTACTACAACTCGAATTTAGCCCTATGCAACACAGTTTTGCTTAACTTTATTGTTATATACACAATGTTTTGGTTGATGTACTTTCCAGCTTCTTAAGGTGTTTCATGTCATAATTGGGAATTTTCATCAAACTTTGAAACCAAACCCGTTATTTAATCCATTGGGGAAGATTGTTCTCATTCTATTAACCATGACCAGGTACAAATGTTAACCTATGTTATGTATTCATGTTATTTTTGCCTGCAGTCAGGAATGAACCTGCAACCTCTGAATGATTGTCATTAAAACTGCATTTTATATCCCTTGCGCCATGTGTCCAACTAGAAAAAAAAAAGACTTACCAATTCCTTCCATTTCTTCAGAGATTTTGACTTTGCTGCTTGTAAAACACCAACTGCAGCTTTAACTTGTCTGCTTTTCATCTGTTCTAGAAGACTAATCAATGTAGATATTAAAAATTAGTTTTAATGACTAATACAATAATGGTAGATATAAAGTATAATAATCAGTACTAATGGGTGTGTATGAATACTAAAAAAATCTAAGAATATATACAGAGTGTTCCAAAAACTTTGATATCATTATGAATAATTATCAGACTATGATTGCTTAGGCAAAAAACTGACCAATTGATTATAATTGAATTATATCATTTAATGGACCATATTACCTTTAGGCACCCCTTTTGCTATCTCGATTCGTGGGGACATTTTTTTCCATTTACACGGGTCAAAATCTGGTTAATTGTTAACAGACGATTTTTGGAGTTTTTTTCTTTTTAAATTATAAAACTAACCCCTAACCCTAACCCTAACCTAACCCTAACCCTAACCCCTAACAACAACGGATTTTGATGGTGTAAATGAGAAAAGTGTCCCTACGAATCGAGATAGTGGAAGGGGTGCCTAAAGGTCATATGGTCCCATTTAATCAGTAATAATGAAAAACTAGATTTTGTAATTTTCTTTCTTATAAACTCATTAAAGTGTATGCACGATATTAATGCTCAGTGACGTCTTTTTACTGAGTTATAAGTCAACATGTACATACCAAAATAGACACAATTCCTTTATATATATAAAGTGTAAAAATTTTATAAATTAAGATATTTAAGTTTGAGTAGCCACCCTTGGATCTTCCCTGTTTGTGTATTTTGACCCCTAGGGCTAATTAGAATTACGGCCTTGGTCCCTGTACCTTTTTGTGGGTGCCAACAGGTGGCGGTTGAGTCCTGTGGCCTCACTTTGATGATTATAGTAGCAGGAGGTGTTTACTACTATTTAAGAACATTCTGACGGGTTTTTCGCCCTCTTTTGAAAATGATTTGATGAATGAAGCAGGTGCTTCTAATACGTGCGAGGGACGTTGGTCAAGATGGCCGATGCTACCCATCGCATGGACTATTTTCTGAGAGCCTGTTCTTTGGCAAGGGTTGGTGATATTTCTTTGAAAGAAATACCCTTTGTTGAAGACAGATGATTTTCATCTCTATGTCTGTAACCAGCAAGAACTCACGGTTAAAGGATAGAAGAATTTTGGAACGAGGCGGTCCAGAGAGCAATACATCCCAAGAAGATCTTCCTTAATCCATTGGTTAATGTCGGCTGATTAGGAACCCGCTTTCTTGAACAGAAATGCGGTGGTCAGTAAAAAAAATGTTCCCTTGGTTTGCGTTGATGAATTAATAGACTTGAGGGTAGTGCCTTAAAAAAGTATTATTCTAAGGACTCTTCTTGGTATTCCATCCTTTGGGCAGCTTGGCTGCGAAGAATTTTTATAAGAACATTATTTTCCAAGAACTTTACTTAGTAGTTACGACTACTAATTTGAACTTTCAGTGTCAATTCAGACCAAGGAAAAAGGAAAAAGTGTTTTGTGTTTTCTTTGCTTTTATTATTGTGTCTGTCTTGAATGTTACATTTTATTTTATTTTTTAGTTATTTGGTAACTTTATGTCTGTTGGACTTATGCAAGTGGAAAAATTCTTGCAATCCAATAAACCTTGTTTTTAAAGGCTCACGGCGACATTTTGACTTATCTTTCCATGCGTCCTGACTTGCATTATTTTCTGTAAATGTTTGGTTTTATTTATTTTATATTATAAGGTCAGGGCCCTGTTACAACATAGGGTCACTTATTTTATTCCGAGAAGTTTCGGAGTAAAATTCTGATAATAGAAATACACACACATACACAAATGGATCCACAGGACTTTAACCAGCTGCAGTTATTAGCTGAATTTTGATTCATAAAAAATAAATGTGTTTTCATCATTAGGCTCTGGAAATTCCACAGAATATATAAATAATTGAATGAATTTATACAATAAATAACATTGAGAAATTGTTGATTTTTACTTCTATTTTAAAATCTGGTGAATTAATAACATGTAAATTTAATAGACATGAATGAAATATAAACTTACAGAAACAACAACAAAAATTGAATAGAAAAGATTGAACATTTTGTTTTGTAAAGTAAGTTTGGTTATTTGGAGAGAAAAAAAAAAAATAAATATATATATATATATATATATATATATGAGAAGGGAGGAAGAGAGAGAGTATTCCTGATTCATGGTATATGAATAATCTGAAAAGGGAGGTTTTGTTTTGTTCAATGAAATAAGGTTTTTCCTTTGAACCTGATTTGTGTTAGAGCCTTATTTGGAGTAGCCTAATGGAGAATTCTTTGTTACTCTGCCTTTTATCTGAATTTGAAATAATTTTTTTTTTGCATGTATGTATGTGTGTGTGTATATATATATTGTGTGCATGTATGTGTGTGTGTAACATATATATAATATATATATATTATATATATATATATATATATATATACACACACACCAACACACACACACACACACACACCACACACAACAAAAAAGAATAAGGTTTTTTGTAATCCCAGGTTTCATCCTTTTTACATATTCATCATCAGACAGACTATCTGATGAATTCATAAAATGCATGAAATCCAGTCACAGAAATTCACATTTATATATAATATATATATATATATATATATATATATAACCACTATCTCTGACACTGAGCACTCCACTAATAATACCACAAAGAAATTTGGTCCACCTCTAACTCACCAAGGGAACTAGTGATAACTATATATATATATATATATATTATTATATTATTACTTATTTTTGGTAATCCCCTAAGTAAATGGATTTACTTCTGGGTAAATAAAATCGAGTTTAAGAGTGCTCAATAGAAAGAGCTAAATATACGTTTTTTTTAAAGGTGAGTGTTATAAAAGCGAGTTTTATAAAAAATTCCGGCAACTTCCTGATGAGCAATTCGGTCGAATTTTGTTAACGTCGAATTTCTCTCAATGCCACAGTACCAGGTCGGTAACGATGTGGTTTCTTCACGCCCCCTGTTGAGGGTGCGCTTTTACGAGCAGCTTTACCTCCAGTGGATTTACGGGTGGTCTGCTTGGTACGAGCCATAACAACGGAATTGGTACTGACACTTTAGGTTTTAGGCGATGCCCTACTGAGGTAAGAGGGGGGAAACAAAAGTATGATTTTTCTGCACACCTATATATATATATATATATATATATATATATATATATATAAGATTTTTGGATGTTTGTTTTTTTATAGAGCAAGTTGAATAAATTATTATTTATATTTCTGCTTGAAGGCAATTATAAATGCATGTATCGAATAAGATTCGATAATTATAGAAATAATCTTGACAAGAAAATCCCGCAAAGGATGGCTCGCTATGCAGAACACCGTACAGACTGTTTCGACTTTATTAAGTCTCTTCAGCGATGTATACTAACGACTCCCCTCCGACAGGAATCGAAACCGGGACTTCACAGGCATAGTCAGAGACCATATCCGTTCGGCCGCCGGTACATAGCGAACAATCCCTGCGAAATTAACCTTGTCAATGATGAAACATTACACGCCCTGCCATAGCAGGCAAGTAGACGTTTTTATTTAGTAAACAAACCGGCCGTTTAGCTCTTCGGCGAAGTGAATAATTTTTTGGATGTTTGTTTTTTTTATAGAAGCAAGTTGAATAAAT
>CM042150.1:56153433-56245380 GCA_023376005.1 Doryteuthis pealeii
TTTCCCATGATTTATATCTATTAAGCAAGTTGTGCCCCCATTGATGGTTTGATTAAAATAGAAATGCTTTAGCGTTGACTTTCTGTAAGTCAATCTTTGACATATTTTTGTTTTTTAATAACTTTATACTTAACAACACCATCAGATTTCATATCCATTTTTCTATAGGTCATCAGTCAATCAGCAAGGGAGTCTATCCCCTTTTCACTAGCGCTAGACAAGGGAGATTGTTTTTGCATCTGATTTGGAGTGCCACACCTACCATCAGCTCCCTTACTTTTACCGCACAGATCCCTGTGCTACTCATACCCTCAATTGTTGAGGGCCGGTTAACAAACTAGGAACCTTGTGGTTTCTAGTTAAACATTCTACCAGCTGAACAAACCCGGCCCTGTCATCATCATATATATATATATATATATATATACACACACACACTTAAGACAATTATTTCAATTTCACTATAGCAACTGCATGTGTATTCTTAGTTGAAAAAACAAGTTGTCAAAACAACACTTGTAATTCTTTTTGAACTTTCTGTAAAGTACCGAGTACCACAATGAAATCTGGCCCTGTCAAAAAGATCTGACACCAAGCACTTGTTAAGGCCAATTGACAACAAAATTCTTCATCTTTCTTCCTTTGGGTTTCGCCTTTGATTTTAAAGTAATTAATGGTCAAATGATATTCCTGTGTTTTGCTCTTTGACCACAGAAGTCAAGGCAGTAACTTGAAAATAGGAAGCTAGACGTTGAGGACCTACTTGTTGAATTTTGACATCCGATTCTTCCAATAAGTGAGTTCAGCAGTTGGACCAATGTCGTCTGCTTCTCTTCGCATCTGTTCACTCTCAGCTAACACTTGCTCAATTTGGTTGGACCACATGCTCAACATATCTTCAAACTTGTCCACAGTTTCAGAATTTCCAGCTTAAAATTATAGGAACAAAAAATCATAATCAAGACCAATATCAGTAAGTAAGTAATAATAAAAGAAAAAAAATCAATAATTACTTGGTGTCATTGATCTATATATATATTATTGTTTTATTCTCCAATGTATTAATCGCCCTGTCGGCTGGGGCGTTAGAATGCACCGACTGCACCTCTGTAGAGGGGTAAGACTCCCCCAATGGGGCCACCTGTTGGCCGTGGGTGGCGACCCGTGATGCTTAAGGATAGAGCCCAGGTGGATGAGCAATTCATGACATGCAATACTCCACTTTGGCCCTATCTTGGGCTAGACGGGCGGTCGGAGAGGCCCCCTCCGATCAATCAGCTGGTCATGTCAAGCCCTAGCACCTATATGATTGTCCCAACCCTATTGCCCTTATGGCAAGCCCCAACCCCTTTTTATCATATGGGTGCTAGAAGGCGGTGGCTGCGGGCCTACATGTCCTGGGAATGACGTTAAACTCTATCTGATGGTGAGGTTCCGGTTTTGGAGGTTTGGGGAATGTGGAGCACCCTTTCATCATCATTGCTCCCTGGTCCACTCTGACCCGGAGTGGTAGTACCTGTTAGGGTCCCATCTATGGGTTAAATAGAAAAATGTATTTATAAAAAAATTGTATTATCCATTAAGAATTGATTCATTTCAAAACTTTATCGGCATTAAATGACCCACTGAGGTTGATATGCCGTAAAACAAACCAAACCAAACCAATGTATTAAAATCAATCCTATGAATGATTTTATATAGAAACCAATTAAACTATAATTGGTTGGCAGCCTTTCGTCTACGAGAGACGATAGAGTAGTTTAAAAGTTTTTTTTCTTCTTTTTTTCTTGAACTGGTTCATATGGAGGATAAGCTGTTACCCATGCAGAAAATCCCCCCCTCCACACTGCCACTGTGATCTAAAGAAAAGGTAAGGTACCAATGCGGTTTGGCAATGTTAGGGTTGCAGGAGTTGATGGGTATAACTGGATTTCAGCATCACACCACCTTAGGGACTCCGCTTTCTGATTTGTTTTTGGAGTTTACTCTCCTAGCCTTTCCTTAAAAGGCAGCAGAGGTTTTGTGTCGGACTTTTCTTTGACTTTGATGGGTTGCCGACCTAGGCTAAGGACCCCTTTTAACCCATTTGGAGATTTATGCGAGTAGTAAGTACCCCAGTTTTATTACTATATAATTAAAATAAATGTAATCTTTCTATATGCATTCTCATTCAATTTCATTAGCATATTGTTACTACTAATTTTAAAAAAAGAGAGATTAGGTTAAAAATTCATCTGAGAAGCTGGTAGTTAAAAATGAAACTAAATAACTGTTTGAAAATTTTTAAACAATTCGACAATATTTAATTGGTTAAATCACTATTATTATCTGTACAACAATAAAGATGAGGACAATAGTCCGAAAAATCCAAATAATACTAATATAGAGAATGTATTTTGTAACCATTGATAGAAATAATAATGTTAATCAGATACTGATGAATATAAAAATAAGGATTTTTAATCATTATTATTAAAAACAAAATAATTTTTTAAATATTTTAATTGGTTGAACTGCTAAATTGAATAAATTATAAAAATTAAAATTTTCCATAAATGGTAGGAGGGGAGTTCCCATGGCATAATGGCTAATATGCTGGACTGTGACATTGTTGTAACTCAATTTGAACTTTATTATGTTCACTATTGGGCTAATACCCTTGGGAAAGGTATGAACTCCACATTCCTCCAGCTATTGATCAAATAATACTATAGCTGTTCTACAAGAATGGCTTTGGCATTAAATAACCCATAAAGGTTGATATGCCATTAAAACAAAGCAAAAAGAAAGCAAACATACACGGGTGAGCTTTGGTTGCTGGACCCACAGAGGTTAAATTAATAGCATTGATTCCAGGGGGCTATCCCCCCAGGCAACACCTGCCCCCTCGATTTAAAGAGGCAGGGCTGGATTTATTGCCCAGTGCCTGAGGCGCCCCTCTTGAGGGGGAATGCCGACGGGATCAATGCAATTTTTTCCACCTGCCACCTATGAGTTTTGGCTTGTGGGTGGTCCCACGTTAAAAGGGCCTGGTGCCTAACCCATACAAGTGGGGTATGAGGTAAATATACATGGTAGTAAAATATCCATGTTTCATATATATATATATATATATATATATGAAAGGTAATAAATTGGGAAATATTAAAAAATGGAGAAACTGAACAAAGAAAAATTACCTCTGGGATGGCTAAAATAATTCCCCAAATAATGAAATTGTATGTTTAAGTTCACACTGCCCGCACAGGCTAGGGCAATGTGGGTTAATAAAAACGGCTTCAATGATGTTAAGGTGATTTTTTGGTTTATATATATATATATATATATATATTATATGTATGTGTATATAGTTGGATATAGATGTGTTTATTTGACATTGAAAATTTAAGGAATTACTTGGGGGAGAAAATACTTACGCCACCCCTTGGAGCCTGTGTCCAGTGGCTTTTGGCCCTGGACCAGTTAAGTAATCAACAGCATTGATCCCAGGGGGCTATCCCCCCAGACAATACCTGCCCCTTTGATTTAAAGGGGCAGGGCTAGGTTTATTGCCCAGTGCCTGAGGCACCCCCTTGGAGGGGAATGCCGATGGGATCAAGGCATTATTTTACCCACCATCCCATGAGTTTTGGCTTATAGGTGGTCCCACATTAAAAAAGACCTTGTGTCACACCCGCATACATGGGATGTGACGTAAATGAATAACAACTTCATTAATTAAATACTTACAAGTATCCTTTTAGCATTTATATCTGAAAAGTATCTGATATTTATTTACATATATTTACATATATTTACATATCTATGCATTAAATAAGTAAAGGCGTTGGGGGGGGCTAAAGTCGGTATCAGCCAAACAGTGAGGGAGTCTATCCCCTTATTCACTTGTGCTAGACCAAAGAGATTGTTTTTGCGACTGAGGTGGTGTGCCACACCTACCATCAGCTTCTTACTTTACTGCACAGATCCCTGTGCTACTCATACACTGAATTGGTGAGGGCTGGTATTAAACTAGGAACCTTGTGGTTTTTAGATGACTGCTAGTATCTGATATTTATTTACATATATTTACATATCTATGCATTAAGTAAGTAGGGGGCGGGGGGCTAAAGTCGGTATCAGCCAACCAGTGAGGGAGTCTATCCCCTTATTCACTTGTGTTAGACCAAAGAGATTGTTTTTGAGACTGAGGTGGTGTGCCACACCTACCATCAGCTCCTTACTTTACTGCACAGATCCCTGTGCTACTCATACACTGAATTGGCGAGGCTGGTATCAAACTAGGAACCTTGTGGTTTCTAGCTGACTGCTCTACCGACTGAACTAACCCGGCCCTTTGTCTATGCATAAGAAGTCACAATAAACAAGAAAATAAAGACTCACCTGCAATTTGGTAATCCTGTGGACAGGTAAGTCCTTCAGTCATGTGACCATAACCATTTTCCAACAAGACAAGCTGTCCTTCCACTATATTCACTGCATTATTCAAACTGCTTGAAAACCTTTCCAACTGTTCTATAAATTCTTGTACTTTTGCACTGTGACCATTTCCATTTGAAAGGGAACCCCAAGACTAGAAGACAACAAAGAATATTGGAGTTTTGAAGGTATTTTAAAGATAATTTCTAAACAAAATGGTTACAGTAATTTCTACTCCAAATGACAAGAGAAAGAGTAGACTAGGAGAGGAGATGGGCTCTTACTTGTTCTTACTTTGTCTCTGGTTATCTTCCTTTTCCTGGGCTGCTTCCTTCTTCTGTGCTTATTTCTTGGTTAATAATTAAGCAAGACTTTATTGTTTTTCTTATTCTTTATACCCCCCCACCCCATCCCACAAGGGTTTCTAACCATGCAGTAAGAATTCGGTATCTCAGGAGTGAAATACCCCTCTGTCTGTTCCTTCTGACTCTCGGACGAAATCTGACTAACTTAATTCTGTTCTCACAACTTCCCATTGACGGAAGTCGGAGGGGTCAAGTAAAGGTCATTACCAGTCAATAATGTAACCTCCTCTGATTTTGAATCTTCAGCAAACTTCAATTCAAAACTTCTAACATACTTGGGTATATAACGGAGGAGAGAGACAGATAGATATATTAGATGATAATAGTTGACAGTCTTACTTTATATTCTGCTTACTTTGTCTACTCATGTGGACTCCATGTGCTCTTGTTGGTCTTACTTCTCTGCTGGGGGTTGATTCTTCTTCGAGCTGGGCTGGTCATTGTTTGTTTCATTTAATTAACACAAGACTTGAGGTTTCTTGATCAAGCTTTATTTGATTCTGCTGCAGAGGGAAGAAACGACATCAGAGGATTGACCCATAGGTCCACTCACTCTGAAATCTGCATCGTATCTGACTAACTAAACTAAAAACTATTCCCATGTGTCCAATCATTCCTTACTAAGAGCTCAATGGGTGACCCAAAAGGTCACGTTTTTTTAAATATATATATACATACATATATATATATAATATAATATTCCCGAAGAAAGAACATAACTTAAAAGTAAGAGAGAAAAAGAAAACAACATATATATTAAATGTCAATTTCCTCTTTAGACAATTCTGTTATCATGTCAACATAAGTATTTTTATAGTAACTGATAAATTCCTTCCTTAGCTAAAGGATCCTACCTGATCCTTAAATTATAATTTCTGTGTGCTTGAATGACTTTAAAAACAGTTCTTGCCTTCTGTTAGTTATAATGCAATCTAGCCCGATGAAGGACAGAATGTGAGGCAGAGAAAGAGAGAAAATGAGAGAGAGAAAGAGAGAGAGAAAGAAAGAAAGAGAGAGAGAGAGAGAGAAGAAAGAGAGAGAGAGAGAGAAGAAAAGAGAAAGAGAGAGAGAGAGAAAGAAAGAGAGAAAGAGAGAGAGAGAAGAAGAGAAGAGAAGAAAGAGTGAGAGAGAGAGAGAAGAAAGAGAGAGAGAAGAGAGTGAGAGAGAGAGAGAGAGAGAGAGAGAGAGAGAGAGAAGAGAGGAGAGAAGAAGAAAGAGTGAAAGAGAGAGGAAGAAAGAGTAAGAGAGAGAGAGAGGAAGAAGAGTAAGAGAGAGAGAGAGGAAGAAAGAGTGAGAGAGAGAGAAAGAGAGAGAGAGAGAGAGAGAGAGAGAGAGAGAGAAAGAGAGAAAGAGGTCGTCTCTGGTTAAGGGATGATAAGAATAATGTTTTTCTTTTAATAGTATTTTTTTAATGAAACTACAGCCTAGACTTGTTCGCTTGTTAGTCTCATATATCAAAAGAACCTTTGAGTAAAAGAAAAGATATATTTTTTTGAAAACATAAATAGAATGTTTAAGGTAAGATTATTAGAGAATTAAAACACTAGAAACAGACTAGAAAGTTTCCAGTGTCGAATATGAGGATTTGATCAGAGAATCTTATAATTGCGACAGGAAAAATGTTATTTGTCTGAATTTCCAAAGTATTTTTCAGTTTTTACTTACTTCCAAAGATTTCAGAGAATGCAGAATTATTTTTGAGATGTGTTCACCAAATCCATGTAACATTTCTCCTTTGGTACAATCAAGAATCCCAAAATTTAATCCTTGTGCAATATTAGCATCAGTGACTGCTTTGTCGATGGTTCTCAAAAAATAGCAACAGATTCCACCAATTGTCTGCAAGTCAAAAAAAAGTGGGAGTTAATGACATTGTTATAACAGAAATAGATATCTCTTATGATTCACAATCCTTATTGCACAATATATCCACTCGCTAACAAAGCAAAACAAAACATGAGTCACGGACGCCTACCAGCAGAAGTTAACCCAACGGTACCCTAAAACAAAGTGACCAAATTGACGCAGTTCTATGCATAGGCTCGGATTGAGTTCCGCTTGAAAGGAATTCATAAACAATAAAAAATAATATTATAAACAGAATCCGGATTTTCGGCCAATAGGGGCTTTTCCCCCCAGAATCATGAAAGGCCTATCTGGAACCTATCTCGTCACTATATGTCCGGCATTTTGAGGACCAAGCCAGTTGATCGAGGGCTCCCAAGCCATGAGTATCGCGGCCGGCAGATAAAAGGGACCGTCGAGGCCACTACTACGCACACCCGTGCCTCCCCAACCAACTCAACCTTGCTTCCCCCCTACGCTACAGCCGGCTTGGCACCCCTTAACCTCAGCTGACCCGAACACACCGGATGAACCCTAAAGGGACTACTACTATCATCAATATTACCAACAGACACCCATCAACTCAAGTCAACATATCAACTTACATTGTACCATACTGACCCGGAACAACAACCACTCACACTGGCTCATCTGCCCACATCCATCAACTACACTGACCGGCCACAGAAAGCCTCCTGACATATTATCATATGACACCCACTGCACTTCGTGAACCCCGGGCCATTCCTGACTTACTCCACTCGGCCATTCCAGAGATTACTTACTAATTCTACTCCAAGCAACACCAACGATTTCAACCTTTGTTTATTTTAAATAAAAGATATAAAACGCAAAATCTCTCATCCATTATTACCTCTTTGCAAACCATATGCTTTTAAGATATACAATGATATATCAACATTGACATTTAATCTTTAGATCACTTTATGTATGTATTTACCTAACCCCTCCAGATGAACAAGATGGAGCACTACTGGAAAAATTACGGATTAATTATCTGCCCTTAGCACCAAGGGCCGAATCAGCCAATATCGTAGTTTGGCGCCAAAATTGATTTCCATGACTAATTACTAGTAGTGTTGAGTACACGGCAGCAAGATGTCTAGATTCAGTCTCTCCCACACTTAAAGGAACTCAGTAGATAAGTCCTGCGGCAAATGCCATTAAGTTTGCAATTTGTACCTTTTTGAATATATATATTTTTTATCTTCATTTGTTTGTTGTCTTCTTCATCTGAATTTAATTGCCTACCTTTTAACCTGGGAAAATATATTGTGCCAGGCAAAAAAGATCATAACAGATGGTCAATTTTTAAGTAGAGTTTAGTAAAGTTGTCGGGGTGGCCAAAAGTCAGTATCAGCCAGACTGCGAGGGAGTCTATCCCTTTTTCATTAGCACTAGACCAAGGAGATTGTTTTTGCATCTGAAGTGGAGCTTCACAGCACAGATCCTTGTGCAACTCATATGCTGAGTTGGCGAGGGCCAGTATCGAACCTGGGACCTTGTGATTCCTGGTCAGATGCCCTACTGGCTGAGCTAAACCAGAGGTTTGAATTCAGAGATTTCCTTCTCCTAGACTGTGACACTACTTATGTATTGAACAGTAACATTACAATTATAAGTAAATGATACAGGATTATCAGGGAAAAACCAAAAGATAGATGTGTTGACTGAATTCAATACTCTTCTGTAATATGATATGCTCGATCTAGCTTTCAATGACAGATCTTGGAGAGGTCATCATTTAAAATATCACCAACCTCTTCATAAGTAGGGTAGTCAGAATAATCCAAATAATACTAATTATCAAGCATCATCTCAAAAATGAATGAATAGTTATACCTATGAGTATTTTTTGTTTTTGCTTTTTTACATCAAACCATCACCAGTGCAATATCATACTCTCAAGACGTCACCACATTTTGAAGAAAAGAGGAATGTTGTAAATGATAACAATTTGTCCCATTTTTTCATTTCATTTTCACTTGAAATAACTTCATAACATCACTCCATAATATTGCACTGGTGATGGTTTAATATATATATATATATATATATATATATATTATATATATATATATATGTGTGTGTGTGTGTGTGTGTGAATTTGATATATTGAAAAAACAAATGATATTTACAAATGCATGGGATCATCAGGAGAGAATGTGCACCGTTTCGAGGCCTTTCTCTCCTGATGATCCCATGCATTTGTAAACATCATTTGTTTTTTTAATATATCAAATTCACACTGTCGGATTAATTTCCTTTTATTTCACACACACACATATATATATATATATATATATATATATATATATATATATAAATGTTGTTCTTGTTCCAATGGGAGAAAATTCAATATTTTAAAAAAGAAGGTCCGCAAAATGTATTATGTTCTCAAAAAAATTTAAAAAAATTCTTTTTATCTTACATATGCGACACGTGTTTCTGATCTGTTGTATTCTTCAGGCATTGAATTATTATTTTGGCAGAATATGTCCGATATTTGATAGGTTGTGTGTGTTTCTGCAACTTTTTTATTATAATCTATAATTATTATAATATAATAAAAAAGTTGCTGAAACATACACAACCTATCAAATATCGGACATATTCTGCCAAATAATAATTCAATGCCTGAAGAAGACAACAGATCAGAAACACGTGTCGCATATGTAAGATAACATTTTTTTTTCTGAGAACAATACATTTTGCAGACCTTCTTTTTTATAAATATATATATATATATATATATATATATATATATGAACAGATATGTGGTGAGCCTGTGATATTACCGAGAAAACAAGTAAACATAGCTTGATAAGTCAAAGAATCCTTAACTTACATAAAATGATTTTTATGTCCAGGTTATATATTATACTTCAACTATCATATGAATTTCTTTGTTGAAATATTTATTGCTATATATTGTAAATTAGTTAGATCATAAAAAGTGGCAAAAGAGAGCAGAAAACAGCAAGATCTTCAGAGAATTTGCGCAAATACTCAGTCAATCCTATTGAACAATTAGAACTGCTTCTAAGTAATTAAAAACAATTGCAAAATCCACATTATTCAAATGATATAATAAACAACTAGTCGTTGGGGTGGCCTAAAGTCGGTATCAGCCAATCAGCAGGGGAGTCTATCCCCTTTTCACTAGCACTAGACCAAGGAGATTGTTTTTTCATCTGAGATGGAGCGCCATACCTACCATCATCTCCTTACTTTACCTCACAGATCCCTGTGCTACTCATATGCTGAGTTGGCGAGGGCCGGTATCAAACTAGGAACCTTGTGGTTTCTAGCCGAATGCTCTACCGACTGAGCTAACCAGGCCCTTTATTATTGAGTAGCAAGTTCAATGTTCACTAAATGAACTGAAAAGGGTTGATATGCCAAACAACCAAACATTGGGGTAATGGGGATTATTTGGTTGGACAACTTTCCAAGTTACATGCACCTAGTTATGCTAGGTTACATGGTACCAGCATCAAGGAACAATTCTGACTTATCATTGTTCCTTAAGGCAAAAAACAAAAAATAAATAATGCCTATTCACCTTTTAGACTTCAAATTGTACAATTTTTTTTCTGATAAAACTGTTGCTCCTTAGAGCTTAAAAAATGATGTCTCCTTGCTTTTCCTTTTAAGTAAACTGGTCAGTTTAGCTACTAGAGTTGAATCAGATGGGTGAAACACTAGGGGTTGATCATCCCTAGTAGGGCCTAACTTGGAAGGGGATATTATGTTGAAAGACCCAAAACCCCCCAATGAACCAGTAATAACATAACTGACAACACCACCCAGTGTTGTTTAATACAGGCATATATTAAACAAACAAAAAAAAAACTGAATAAAAGCAGTAGCTTGTATAAAGATTATTGTGAACGAGAGTAGATATTGTTTTGCAGTATACTAACTTTTGTGACAAACCAGGAAAAGTTTGATACTAAAATCTAATCTTGAAACTGTCTTTGGAACAAAATGGTGTCTTTCATTATTATGAGACTGTGTCCCTGGGGGTAAGGTAAATGAAACCTTTGACTCATCCAGCTGTTACAAAGGAAATTACAAGCTATACAATCAAATGTCTCTACAGAACATTTGATACACAATTCTTTTGTTCTAGATTTTGGAATCTGAGATTTCCTCTTTGGAATGATTATTGCCTTTAGATATCACAAGTCACCATGAAATAAACGTCAATAGCAACAATGTGTGTAAGAGAAAAAGAGTGTATAGTGTTGTGTAGTTTTTATATGACCCGTGTCAAAAGCAGAACTTTATAAAAATAAAAATAATGCTAGAATGTTTTTTGAATATATTTAACTGAGGCAGAATAAAAAACACAGTGAAGAGTTGTAAAGATTCAATATTTACTAAACTTTACTTAGTTTGGCACAAGGACAAGTGGAGCATATAATAGTGTATGGATACACATAATGTTACATTTAAGACTAATATATTGATTTTAATGGCATATCGTATACCTAGGTTCAGGAATCACATTCAAATTTACATTTATATATATATGTTTACCAACCCCTCCGCATGAGAAGGATGTGACACAAGGTCAACTTCTTAAGCGGAGTTCAACAGGTTTGAATTCAGAGTTTTTCTTCTCCTAGGGTATTGGCACTATGTGAAATGCAAACAGCCTCGACCAGGATTTGAACTCTGCTTGCAATGTCCATTTCTTACGATGATAACTATTATACCATGAGCACCTCCATGTATGTATGTATATATATTTACCAACCCCTCCACACAAGCAGGATGTGACACAAGGTCAATTTCTTAAGAGGAGTTCAACAGGTTTGAATTCAGAGTTTTCCTTCTCCTAGACTGGTTGCCTAACCAAGGTTAATGAGCCCAGTCTGCCCTACTATTTATCCATAGCTGGAGGGAGGGTAGGATTCATACCTTTCCCAAGAGTATTAGCGCTAAGTGAAATGCAATTACCACATCCAGGATTTGAACTCGGGGCAACAAGTCCATTTCTCTTGACTTAAACATTACACCATGTGCTTCAATTTACCTTTATATATTTATTATACATTATAATATTATATAATAATTCTTTTATATTATCAAATACTTATATTTCTATATTTATATTCATATCCTATGCCAAGAAGTTAGGGAAACACATTCAAATTTTTATATTTATATTCATATTATATATCATAATATCATACTATATTTGTTCATATTATTAGATATTTATAGTTTCATATTTATATAACCTAGAGGTTAAGGAATTGCATTCAAATATACTTTTCTTGAGTTGTTGTTTCTTAAGAGGTTTCTTTTTTGTTTATTTTTTGCTTGTGTTTCTACAGAATATAAGTGATTTTAAATATATGAGGGGCCGGGTTAGCTCAGTCGGTAGAGCGTTCGGCTAGAAACCACAAGGTTCCTAGTCCGATACCGGTTCCCGCCAACTCAGCGTATGAGTAGCACAGGGATCTGTGTGGTAAAGTAAGGAGCTGATGGTAGGTGTGGCGCTCTACCTCAGATGCTAAAAAAATCTTTCAGAAATAAAATAACTATTATAAAAAATATAGAGTTAAAGGAAAATTGATTAGTTAACTGGATTTTTTTACTTTTCACTTGAAAATAATGAAAACTCAGTTGGTAGAGTGTTTGGCTAGAAACCACAAGGTTTCTTAGTTCGATACAGGCCCTCACCAACTCAGCGTATGAGTTGCAGAGGGATCTGTGAGGTAAAGTAAGGAGCTGATGGTAGGTGTGGCGCTCTACCTCAGATGCTAAAACAATCTCCTTGGTCTAGTGCTAGTGAAAAGGGGATAGACTCCCTCGCTGACTGGCTGATACGACTTTAGGCCACCCCGTCGACTTTACTTTACTTACTTTACTCTATTACACCCTTAGATGTGACGCTAACAGATAATACCACTCCAGATCATAGTGATTGAGATTGAGATGAATTGTAAATATTCAATGATTTTTTTTTCTATCCTCATCTTTGTTTTTCACACAACATACTGCAATATATGATAGGGTGTTCCGTGGTGGCACAATGGTTAGCAAACTAGTCTTGCAGATATGTTAATACTGAATAGCAAGTTCAATCTTTACTGGATGCCCCATAATTACAATCTTGTGTCACATCCTACTTGTAGTGGATGTTTGTAAATACCTATTGCAATATATGATATCCATATGCAACTAATAGACCAGTAACAGACTTGGTACTAGATTTTTGTCAGAAAAATTAACTGGTTGTATTGGTTGATTGGGTTTTATGGCATGTCAACCCTCGTTGGGTCATTTTATGCCGAAGACATTTTTGTTTTATTCATTCTTGATGAGTACTCAATCTTTTTAAAACTCAATTTTTCTATTTAACCTATAGATGGGACCCTAACAGGTACTACCCCTCCAGGCCAGAGTGTACCTGGAGTAATAGTGATGAAGGTATTCCACATTCTCCAGAGCTCCAGAACTGGAACTTCACCATCAGATAGTTTAACGTTATACCCAGGACAAGAAGACCCTCAGAAACCGCCTTCTAACTCGTATATTATAAAAAGGGTTGGGGCTTGACATAAAGGCAATAGGGTTGGGACAATTATATAGGTGCTAGGGCTTGATATGACCAGCCAATTGATCGGAGGGGACTTCTCAGACAGCTCATCTAACCTAAGTAAAGACCAAAGTGAAGTGTTGCAGGTCATGGACTACTCAATCACCAGGCTTCTTCCCTTAAGATTCATGGGTCACCACCCACGTCCAACAGGTAGCCCCATTGAGAGGGGCCCTATTACTCCTCTGCAGAGGTGCAGTCGGTATATTCTAAAACTCCAGCCAACAGGGCTGTAACTGGTTATGAAAAAACGAAAAATAACTATAGGAATTGTAGACACAAAATCTCTTTAAACAATGAAATTTAATGAGCTTGTCTAGCAGACTTTTGTTAGTGAATATACATTCATGAATTTATGCAATAGTTGAAGTATAATATATGACCTGTACATTTTAATTGCAGTAGCTCTTTGATTTATCAAGCTGTGTTCATCTTGCTTTCCCAACACACACTCTTAACATATCTGCTTTTATATATATATATATATATATATATATACACACATACATATACATATATATATTGTTGGCACCTTTCCATCCGCTAAGGACGATGGCGTAGTGTAAAAAAAAAAAAAAATTATCTGCATCTGTGCAAGTGACTCTGCAGGCCAATTCTTTAGTGACAGTCTTTGGTGCACTGAATGTACACAAACTGTGATGCTTTCTGGGGCTGCTGTCTCTCCCCCCCCCCTTTCTGGCTTTGCTGTTGATGCTACTCTCCTATCTGCCTCCCCTCACTGTGTCTTGCTTAACATTTAGGCGCCAGGCCGCTCTATTTTTGGCATCTGCTTTCCACATGTTTGTGTCAATGTGGCATATCCTCATGACTCTCCTGCAGACATCCTTTAAGTCGTAGGCGTGGTCTACCAACTGATCAAGAGCCTTTTACTAATTCGCCGCACAAAAGATCTTTTGGGATGCGACCATTTTCCATTCTCCTGACATGTCCAAGACAGCGAAGGTGCCTCTCGCAGAGAATGGAGAACATGCTGATCATGTCGGCGCAATCCAGCATGACTGTGTTAAGCCCTTTATCCTGCCAGCGATTGTGTAGAATACGTCGTAGACATCGGAGACGGAAACTCTTAACATATATCTGCTTATATATATATATATATATATATATATATATAAAAGTTAGGGTAACAAAGACATGAAAACAATGATGCTTGGTAACTGATACTTTCTTGCTTATGCAATTTTCAAACCATCTTGTTTTGAAAATCGCATAGGAGAAAAATTATCAGTTACCAAGCACTGTTGACTTCATGTCTTCGCTACCCTAACTTAGATCAATGATATTGAGCACTATTTACTTAGAAATATAGCAAACTATATTATCAATATTAATAATTTATATACATATAAATATATGGAAATCCAATCTCACAGACAAGTTAAAGAAACAGTTCTTCCAGGCCATTGTCGTATCAGTGCTGCTGTATGGCTGCACCACCTGGACCCTAACGAAGCGACTAGAGAATAAACTAGATGGGAGTTGCACAAGAATGCTACGGGTGATCATGAACAAGACGTGGAAACAGCACCCCACAAGAAAGCAGCTGTACTGCCACCTGCCACATATCACCCAAACCATCCGAGTAAGACGGACAAGACACGCGGGACACTGGAGAAGCAAGGACAAACTTATAAGCAACGTCCTCCTGTGGAAGCCAGCACATGGGCACGCCAGTGTGGGCCGACCAGCAAAGATGTACATTGATCAGCTCTGCGCGGATACAGGATGCTGCATAGAGGATCTCCCGAGAATGATGAACGATAGGGACGGATGGAGAGAGACTGTCATGGATATCCATGCGAACAGCGCGACATGATGATGATATATATAAATTTTAGCAGATGTATTTGTGAGAATCACAATTTTGACAATATCAACAAAAGTATCCTAAACTAATTATTTCAAAAGTTCGCTGGCAACTTTTGATATTAAAATAAAAATATATATATATTTACCAACCCTTCCGGATGAACAGGATGTGACACAAGATCAATTTATTAAGCGGAGTTTAACAGGTTTGAATTCAGAATTTTCCTTCTCCTAGGTTGCCTAACCCAGGTTAAAGAGCTCAATCTGCCTTGCTATTTACCCATAGCTGGAGGTTTTACCACATATGATTGAGTAAAAATTATCACTGATTATTAGTTAACTGGTATCAAGGTTAGCATTTATAAAATTGCTAATATGCTATCTTGGGGGGGGGGATTTGTTGTTTGCCTAGTTCTTTGCTTTAATGGTATATCAAATCTTGTGGGTTATTTAATGCCAAATCTGGGTATTTTTTATGTATATAATTTGTTTAAGAAATAAGTAAAAAGTCGTCGGGGTGGCCTAAAGTCGGTATCAGAGAGACAGCAAAGGAGTCTATCCCCTTTTCACTAGCACTAGACCAAGGAGATTGTTTTTTAGCATCTGAAGCTGAGCACCACACCTACCATCAGCTCCTCAATTTACCACATAGATCCCTTTGCTACTCATACACTGAGTTGGCAAGGGCTGGTATCAAACCAGGAACTTTGAGGTTCACAGCTGAACACTTTACCGACTGAGCATTAACTACATGTGTTTTAATAGATACTGGTGGTTGACCCTCAGTTACTGCCTTCTTGCACCTATATAATAAAAAGAATTGGGTGCTTGCCATAAAATTAATTTCAAGAATATGGTTGAGAATCATATAGTTGCCAGGCTTTGACATGACCAGCCAATTGGTTTGATGGGGCCCTCTGCCACCACCCGTCTAGCCCAGTAAGGGTCAAAATGGAGTGTGGGTCGCAGGACCACTTAGTACCCACGTTATAGGCTGCTCAGACACTATAATCTAGTCCTCAGGCATTTTGCTACCAACGGCCAACAGGTAGCTCCATTGAGGGGGATCTTACTCCTTTGGAGAGGTGCAGTCAGTGTATTCTACAGCCCCAGCTGACAGGCTGAGATGATGATTTAATGTTATTCACCACTGACAGTGAAGTCAACAGCAGAATTGCGAGAGTGGCGGCAGTTATGGCTAAACTTAGCCAGAGCATCTGGTAAAATGGCAGCCTTACTAAGAGAACAAAATTGCGTGTTTACAAAGCGTGCATTCTCAGTTCTCTCCTCTACAGTAGCGTGAGGAAACTGGACAATTTACACCTCAGATGCCTACACCGCATTCTATGCATACGCTGGTAGGACAAAGTGCCCAACACAGAAAAGAGAGCCAAAAGGAAGGAGAGACAACAGCAACTCCAGCAAGCATCACTGTTCGTTTGCAGTCACTGCACCAGAGATTGTCATTCAAAAATTGGTCTGTTCAGCAAATCACACAGTTTCAGATAAAAAAAAAATAGTGGACACTACGCCATCGTTTTTAGTAGACAGACAGATGCCAACCATGGGGATATATTTTTGTGAGTAATATTAAATTTTGTTATTTTTGTCCATCCATACTTCCATTATCCCAAGAGATGCTCATAAATTTAAACGGGCTTTTATTGGTTATGGATAAAGAGAAATGACAACATCCACAGGATATTTTGAGTTCACAGATAACAAACTTGCTTTATAAAAAGTAAATTCGTTGGGGTAGCCTAAAGTCGGTATCAGCCAATCAGCAAGGGAGTCTATCCCCTTTTCACTAGTGCTAGACCAAGGAGATTGTTTTTGCGTCTGAGTTAGAGCATCACACCTACCATCAGCTCCTTACTTTACCTCACAGATCCCTCTGCTACTCATACGCTGAGTTGGTGAGGGCCTGTATCGAACTAAGAAACCTTGTGGTTTCTAGCCAAACACTCTACCGACTGAGTTTTCATTATTTTCAAGTGAAAAGTAAAAAATCCAGTTAACTAATCAATTTTCCTTTAACTCTATATTTTTTATAATAGTTATTTTATTTCTGGAAGATTTTTTAATTATAAATTAAAAAAGAATATTCTGTTAGGAGACGTTAATCACAGTGCAATCAAAATTAATTTTGGATGAAAAAGAATTGACTTGAAAAACAGTCTAAAATTTGCTTTTAACTACAGAAAAGTAATTTATTATTTTTTTAAATTAATTCTATGCTATTTTCTTGCAATTAATAACCAAACTAAAAATTTTAAAATTATGGGCATATTGTTTTTATCAAAATTTTATGATTTTCTTTACTTCAATAACACAGACTTAAAGACTAAAACCTCTTTTAAGTACACAAAAGTAATTTTTGGTTATTTCCTATAACTCCAACATAAACAAAGGGGAACCACTCTAGACTGATAAATTATTTATTTATTTATTGATCTACTAGAAAAAAAGAAGACGGGGTTAGAATTAGGGTTTAGGGTTAGTATAATGGGAAAATAAATAAATAATTTATCAGCCAAGAGTGGTTCCCCTTTGTTTACGTTAGAGTTATAGGAAATAACCTAATTTTTTCCTATATATATTTACCAACCCCTCCACATAAGCAGGATGCAATGCTAGGTCAATTTCTTAAGCATAGTTTAGCAGGTTTGAATTTTTGTATTAAAATCAAAATCAAGCAATAAAGAAAGAATACTTATGTGAATAAGAATCTTTATTTAAATATAAATATATTATTATAACTGACAGTAATAAGATTCAACACTGAACTTTTGTTGGCTTAACACTTTAGCAATTATGGTTTTACCACATTATATATATATATATATATATATATATATATATTTACCAACCCCTCCGCATGAGCAGGATGTGACAGAAGGTCAATTTATTAAGTGGAGTTTAACAGGTTTGAATTCAGAGTCTTCTTTCTCCTAGGTTGCCTAACCAAGGTTAAAGAGCCCAGTCTGCCTTGCAATTTACCTATAGCTGGAGGGATAGTAGTTGGATGCATACCTTTTCCAAGGGTATTAGTGTGAAATGTAAATCTATCTGTCTGTCTTGTCCAGGATTTGAACTCAAATCAATGAGTCAATTTCCTATGACTCTAACCATTATGCCACACATCTCTAATATTTCCCTATATACCTTTTTATATATTATGGACTCTCTTGTCGATTTTTCGACGCATGAGGGCTCATACATACAATGAACACCCACACAGTGATTTGTTTATAGTGGGGAAGGCTTGAGTTGGACCATCCACACTTTTTGGCACAGTCGATAGGAAAGAATTGGTGCATCAAGGGTTGCCACAAACCAATCGACCGACATCAGGAATTTTGAATTCAGAGTTATCCCTCTCCTAGACTGGTTACCTACTCAAGGCTGAAGGGCCAGTCTGCCCTACTATTTAACCATAGCTGGAGGGAATTTTGAATTCAGAGTTATCCCTCTCCTAGACTGATTACCTACCCAAGGCTGAAGGGCCCAGTCTGCCTACTATTTAACCCATAGCTTTAGGGAATTTTGAATTCAGAGTTATCCCTCTCCTAGACTGATTACCTACCCAAGGCTGAAGGCCCAGTCTGCCCTACTATTTAACCCATAGCTTTAGGGAATTTTGAATTCAGAGTTATCCCTCTCCTAGATTGGTTACCTACTCAAGACTGAAGGGCCCAGTCTGCCCTACTATTTAATCCATACCTGGAGGGAGAATATATGAATTCATACCTTTCCCAAGAGTATTAGTGCTATGTGAAATGCCAACAGCTTCATCTAGGAATTGAACTTGAATCGTATTAATATATTATAAATCAGGTGATTGATCTACAGTAAGATGTCTTATGGCCCACAGCTCCAGTCTTATAATGTATTATTTATGGCCCGCAGTATCTAACAAGGCACCACGCTGATTCTCTTTGGGTGATTTGGACCAGAATATGTAAAATGACCAGACAAGCTGAAAACATCACACTTTTTGCTTTCTTTCTGGTTGATTTGTAAACATAAACAATGTTTCATGGAGATTTTCACTTCTGACAGATTTAATAATTTCAGCAAAATCCTTTTGGAACTTGTTTATGATGGGAGCGCTAGCAAATCTGAAATTTCTGAAACAACTCCCTTTGAAGTGTATATTTACATGTAATTTTGTGGTCATTTAGCCGGTTTAGGTCAGTCGGTAGAATACCCGCCTGGAAATCCCAAGGTTCCGAGTTCGATACCAGTCCCTGCCAACTCAGCATGTGAGTAGCACAGATTGTATAATCTGATCTGTGCGGTATAGTGGGGACGTTAGGTTTGGCGCTCCACCTCAGCAAAAATACTTCCTCTGGTCTAGCGCTTGCGAGAAAGGGGATAGACTCCCTTGCTGTCTGGTTGATACCAACAATAGGCCACTCCGACAACAACTGTTTGTGGTTAAAGACATAAAAAAAAATCATTGACACTTTGGTATCTTCACTTTATCAAATTAGACCCTCTTTGCAAAAAGTTTGGATATCTCTGTTATAAATAAGATTTGCCTTTTGCATAGATACCAGTTATCTTGCTTTGCTTATAATTAGTCTGTAGCTATGTAGACCCAGAGATTAGCATGAGTGTCATACAAGTGTATATCATTAAATCCAATGACATACAGATGTTTTACAATCCTATCCTTCTCCCTCCAGCTATGGCTAAATAGTAGGGTATACTAGGCTCTTTAAACTTAGTATGGCAACCAGAATAGAAGAAAAACTGAATTCTAACCTGTTAAACTTCCTTAAAAATTGACCATAATACTCGCAAGAGAGTGGTTGGTAAATATATACCTTATCATCTTACTGTGATACAATGGTTAAGCGAGAATATAGTCAGAGAAAAAAAAAGGGAAAAATAACATGTGTTAAATCCAGGCAAATATATATGGGTTGGTGTTTTAGGAAGACAAAGGATCAATCAGTAATGTTTAAGAGAATTAAACAGCCACCATGAAATTAAGCTAGTTAGAGATAATATCTTTGGATGTCTAGGTTTTAAGAGAAAATGTGTCTTGAAAAGATTAATGGTCTGAAAAGTGGGGACACTGAGACTGATAAAAAAGTAATGGCTATCATTTTAAGAGAAATGATCTGAGAAGAAAAGTAAGTACTGAGGATCTGGGTGGTTGAATCCATGGAAGTGTGCAGGGTTTGAATTTGTATATATTCAGCTGACTCAAACCCTTAGGCAGTTAGTTTCAGACTGGCAGTCGGGGTGATAGTGTCGTCTCAGTAGATCAAAAATAGCCAGGGACCCACATTAGTGAGGCCAGCAATCAACTTAAAGTTAAGACAACTTTCTTGCCAGCTGACAACATAGACCTAAGTGTCCTCTGCTTCTGCACAAAGTGTCACAACTTCCTCTTCCATTAGTGTCCTGTTATCAAACTTTGTGTTGTGTTTTTCATTCTTGTGAACCTGTCTCTAACTTTTGCCCTTCAAATTAGCCAGCACAAAACATTACAACATGGGGTCAACAACATTGTTCAATGAAGGTGCATGAGTGCAGACCGGGTATTGTCACATTACACATCTTTTTTTCACAAGTTGAATTAGTTATTAATTAAGATATTTGAGCTGATATTTTGGTTGTAAAGTTGGCTATCATGTCAAGTTGTGGAAGTTATCATATCATCACATTATATAATATATATATATAAATACTTATATATATTATGTGTATAAAACTTAGAATTTCTTCATTTTACCTAAAGATAAAATAAAAGTTAGCTTATATTCTTACCTCAATGTCTCCTCCCGTAATACAGAGTTTTCTGCTGGACTGTGATGAACTTAGATTTTCATTCTTCATATATACACTGTCTTTCTGAAATTATTGGAATAAAACAACATACATAAAATCTGACACAAAATGTCTTTTAAATTCTGCAACAATTAAATTGAAATTTTATATTGATCTTTTAAGTATTCATTTTTTTCTTTTAATTATTCCATAATGGCGACAGCATTGGACCATATGACCTTTAGGCACCCCTTTTGCGATATCGATTCATAAGGACATTTTTTTTCATTTACACCGTCAACATCGGTTGTTTGTTAACAGACGATTTTTAGATTATTTTTTTTAATTATAAAACTAACCCCTAACCAACAACCGGATGTTGACGGTGTAAATGAAAAAAAATGTACTTATGAATCAATATTGCAAAAGGGGTGCCTAAAGGTCATATGGTCCACAGCATTTGTTAATCACATTGATGTCAGTGATAATATTATACCAAGACTTCAATTTTTTATAGAAAAGATCATTTTATTGAAGAGAAAAAAATTCCATGGTCTTCTGTAGTGAAATAGTTGAGGTACCTTTAACAAAAAATGACTTTGAATTTTTTTTAGTTGTGCGATCTGCTTCATGATGAGCCATAAATTATGTGGCCCATTTCTCAAAAAAAGTTGCCCATTTTTGTTTTAGGAGTCTGTAATAGAGAGCACAGGGCGAGTGGTGGAGGTGGGGACCGTGGAGTTGAGAATTCACTGCCCCCAAGGACTAAGCGCATCCGTGTGTATCTGGCCTGTGAGAGAGGGGAGGTATAGTGAGTGACTCGAGATTGAACTCGCAACCTCCTGATCATGAGTGGTGGAATTGCTGTCACCCCTGTTAGCTGAAGTGGTTTGACCACAGAGAGAAATAAATGCTGAGGCGAATTCTCTCAAACAGAATGTCTTTTTCTGTGGAGAGAACGGTGTGTTGTGTTTTAATCTTAAAGTGAAGTGAACTTTTGACGGATTGTGTAAGAACAACTCGGAGTGCTGCCGGCAGAATACTTTTTGTGTTTGAAGAAACTGGTTATGGTTTTCTCTAGTGAAAATGGGTGACGTACGTTCAATGAAAAATTACCTTGAATTTTTTCAGTAGTGATGATGGGCCATGTCTCATGCGGCCAAAAAAGTTGGTGCGGTGGCCTATTGTCACTGTCAGCCAGACAGTGAGGGAGTCTATCCCCTTTTCGCTAGCACTAGACAAAGGAGATTGTTTCAGCTGAGGTGCAGTGTCACACCTACCATCAGCTCTCCACTTTACTGCACAGAACAGATTACCCTATCTGTGCTACTCAATCATTGAATTGATGGGGACCTGTATTGAACCCAGAACCTTGCTATTCCTAGGTGGGTGCTCTTTTCCCTTTTTCTAAGGCAAGTACTTATGTGTTAGTCTTCTGTAGTGTAAATGGTTGAGGTACTTCAATGAATTATTACCTGAATTTTGTTTTTTTGTTGTGCAGCTATTATTGAATTATCTCCCCCTGCCACCAGAGGGCGAATCACCAATATATGATATTGGCGCCAAAATTAAACCTCATGACAAAAGCCACTTATCAAGGGCCTTCAACCAGGTGAGTTGCTTTAAAAAGTGCTCCCTTCACCTTTCACTTATCGTATGAGCTTTCACCAGGTGAGATGCAATTTTCAAGCACTCCCTATTCTAATAAGAATGTTCTCTGGGTGGCACAGTTAAGTCGATGCTTTTACTCTCCCAACTGACCAAGTGTTCAGTCTGAAACAATCTCTCCCAGCAATGCTGCACTCTTCTCACCAACTCTATCAAAATATCTTTTCTCTCGCCCACTTGTCGCAAAAGCCAAAATGCTACTGCAAGCTTTCTCCCAGGTTTGTTAGGGCAGGTCATTAAATACACAATTACAGTGTTCATCCGGGCTCCTCACTCCGACTTGCCTGTGCAGCACGTGCGACATTAATCAGCACGCGTCAATCCTTCACATCTGGGCCACTCTGGACACTTTAGTAAATCACATGCGTCAGGCCACAACTCACAATCAGGAGGATGTGAGTTCAATCTCCCCACTCGCCTCTGATCTCATTCTGCATGCCAAACACAGTCGTACATGGTTCAAACTTCTACGTTCATGGTTTCTCTCGCCACACCTATCAATAGCAAGTAGAAAAGTATTCTAGCGCACCTTCACCTTTACCTCACCCTCAGCAAGATAAGTCTAGTCGCAAATGCCACTAAATTTGCAACCATTTTTTGTACTTTTGAATATATGTTGTTTTAATTTTTAACTGTTGTTTTTGTCTTTTTTCATCCAAAATTATTTGCTTGCTACCAGGAGATTTTAAGAGATCCCTATCTACTTTGTTATTCCTCTTACAGCCTGCCTGATGTCTGCCCATGCCTAATCTAAAACATTTTTAGGATTGGTTTATCTATTGCGATACACAAAATTCCAATAAAAAAGAACTCTTTTGTTTTCAATGAGTGACTACAGTGTTTGTGGAGTAATTACTGAATTTGTTTATTTATTTGATAAATATTCTATTCAGCTGAAGGCTGCAATTAGCAATTAATTGGTTAAAGTTGTATTTAGAAAAGAACAACAACAACTGAACTGATCCTGTAGTAAATGGGTTAAGTATTTGACTGTGGGCAGTTGTCCAATTTGCCCATTCAAAAATTACTTATGTGAAAAAGTACAAAAAAATAAAAATCAAAACAAACATACAAAAAAGACAAAAAAAAAAAGAAAGAAAAGAATACTTACTCGAGCAGAAGTTTGGTAGAAAAATATTAATTTCCTGGGTCCATTAGGGGAGAAGAAATCTTCTATCATGTCAAACTGAAGGATAAACAACAAAGAGACTTTCATTTTTGTTTCATTTGTTCTTAAAAGTTCTCAATATTAACTTAAAAAAAAAAAAAGAAACAACAAAATGAGAAAAGTATTGAGAATGATTACAACAGACTTAAGAAGGAAAAATCAATAAAGAAAGAATAATCTTTTTTTTTTCATTCATTCAACTTTGTAAATAACCTTCACAGCTTGCTTTATTTGGATATTATGATAATTATCTAATAATAGTATTTTTCTTTTTCTTTCAAGCCTAATTAGAGACACGCACAGAATCTAGATGAGGAAAAGGACAATTTTTATGGTGACAAGCTAAAAATAATTTAGAAACCAAACTCATACACTATGAGAGACTATGATTGAGGTAAAAACATTCAACTTTTTGAATTATTAATACTAGCTGAAAACCCAAACTACAGGTGGGATTGTAAGCAAGTAACAATGAGGTTTTGGTGAGGATTTATAAGTTAATAAATAATATCAAGGTTAATGTTTAAAAATAAAAATAAACAAATAACATGAGTTTGAGTTGAATAGATATTAAATTCTTACAAGCAGGACCTGTGGATATTCCCAGTATGATAATTTAATTATTACAATGTTTGATGTGTTTACTTAAGAGATATTGCAAAATAGTTCAATACGTAAAAAATATTTAATCTTGATTTAACTCTCTTTACTAGCAGGACCTGTAGATATTCCACAGTAAGTAAAGTCGTCAGGGTGGCCTAATGTCAGTATCAACTAGACAGCGAGGGAGCCTATCCCCTTTTCACTAGCGCTAGACCAAGGAGATTATTTGAGCATCTGAGGTGGAGCGCCACACCTACCATCAGCTCCTTACTTTACCGCACAGATCCCTGTGCTACTCATATGCTGAGTTGGCGGGGGCCAGTATCGAACCAAAATTGAGAGTTCCTAGCCGAACACTCTACCGACTGAGCTAAACTAGCCCCTTATGATAATCTAATTATTACAATGTTTGATATGTTTACTTAAGAGATATTACGAAATAGTTCAATATGTAAAAAATATTATAATCTTGATTTAACTCTCTCACTCTTTTTTAAAACCCCTCTACCTTTCTCCTTCTCTTTCTTTCTTTCTTTATCATATTTTTTCTTGGACGATTTGGAAGGTCTCATTTGGAGACCATTTGGACAGATTAGAATTGGGTGAAAAGAAATGGTAGAAATAAGGATTTGGCGATTAAGTAAATTCAAATAATTCAGATTTATATTTGTGCATTTCATCTTGGACAATTTGGATGGTCTCATTTTCAACCAGAGGGAGGTACAGGATGATAACAGATGGAAGATCCAGGAACAAGTGTGTTAATATATAAATGTATTATTTTGGCAATAAGCAATAAATTAGAAAATATGTTTTTGTGTAAGAATTAATTTTTTAATGTGTACTGTGTGTCAACACATAATTCCTTTGAGGATAAAACTTGGTTATTGTCACAAAATTTTGGATTGATATTTTTGGTGGCTAGAGAATCAAAGGTTTGGGTCTGTCTTCTTTGATTACTGGACTGCTACTAATGATGAAGGTGGATCTGGTATATTTAGACTCACTAGCTTTTATCTGAAAAATAGGGAATGGTTATTTTGGGGAATTGTGATACACGTAGGTCTATTTTCTTTATTTTTAGATATGGTGAAACATTTGGATTAGGGACTATTATAGATATATCAAGTTTAGTCAAGAAAAAACCCTACTGACTTTTATTAATAGAAATTATTTCATTACACATTGATTGATTGATTTTAATGGCATATCAACCCATCTAGGGTTATTTTATGCCAAAAGATTAGGGAACTGCATTTATTGTATATTCATATTCATATTTTTTGTGTAGCTGTTTCTTAAGAGTGTTTTGTTTGTACATGGTCCTACCCAATACTAATCATTTTTAAACAGATATATTTGACCCAAAGATGAAACCCAAACAGGTACTACCAATCCTTGTCAAAGTGGAGCTGGGAGTAATGGTAATGAAAGGGTAATCTACACTTCCCAGATCTCTATTTGAAGCCTCATCATCAGATGCACTTTAGTTTCATACCAGAACATATCTTTCTTGGAAGGAATCTTAAGTCTCTGTAGGGGATACAGTCAATGTTCTGCCGGCACATGGATTTTGCCTAATTAAAACTAATTAAGTATACAAAAGATACTAGTAAAAAAACAAATGCTTACCTTTTCGTCTGAGAGAACAAATTCTTCAACCACATGTCCATCCAATCCAAGGGCATCAGAAATCTAAATAATAAAAACTTTACTTTATCTCATCTGAACATTTAGTACATCTCATATAAGTAAAAGTCGCTGTGGTGGCCTAAAGTCGGTATCACCAAATCAATGAGGGAATCTATCCCCTTTTTACTAGCACTAGACCAACGACATTGTTTTTGTGTCTGAGGTGGAGCGCCACACCTACCATCTGCTCCTCACTTTACTGCACAGATCCCTGTGCTACTCATATGCTGAGTTGGCGATGGCCAGTATTGAACCCAGAACTATGTGGTTCCTAGGTGGACGCTCTACCGACTGAGCTAAAATAAGCAAATTAACAAGAACATAATTAGATATAAAACAAAGTTTGAATATATTTATCTTGAAAGAATAATTTTGATTTTTTTGTACTGTTGTCCTCATTTTCATTGTGGTATATAAAAACACAACATTTCTGCTGCTGCTATATCCTCTGACCTTCTTCAGGTCTTCACTGTCTATCCGAGCATAGCAATGACCCAACCAAGGAAATCATTTAGGGTTATTTCCTATAAGTCTAACATGATCAAAGGGGAACCACTCTTGACTGATAAATTATTTATTTTCCCATTAAACTAACCCCAAACTCTAACCCTAACCCAGTCATCTTTTTTCCTAGTAGATCAATAAATAAATAATTTATCAGTCAAGAGTGGTTCCCTTTGATAATGTTAGACTTATAAGAAATAACCTCATTTTTAATAGTTTGTTGATCAAACAAGGTGTCGAAGAACTTTTGAAGATTTCATTCAAATACAGATGTCCTTGTTTTTGCATGCTTATCAATATGAGAAGTATCATGATCATATGAAAAAAATAAAATAAAATAAATTAAATAAAATTCAGACAAATAATATCACCTAAGAAGTCCTAACATTATTTTGAAGCAGTGGTTTTCAGATACACACAATTCACTTTGCACAACAAATCTAGTTCTGTATTTAGTCATTATATTGATAAGTGCTGAAAATTCTGTTCCACATAAATGTTGTTGCAAAAGATAACAGGGCAATTCCATGTCAAATCATCCAGGCTATGTCACCCACCCCCTTCAATTTTTCTGAAATTTTGTACAGGTGTGGATTATGTTAAAGTTAGACAATCCCCAAATTTGAACTTCCAATTCAAAAAATTGCCCGAGTTATGTTGATTTTAAACTCGAAAAATTTGAGGGGTGGCAAGAAAAATGGCAACATTTTGTAATCTATTTTTGCCTATAAAATGAGTTCTAGAGCTTCTTACTCCTAAAAATTGGTTTATATAAGCTTTTTAGCCTGTGGAATCCAAAAATGTTATCAAAATAGGCATAAAATTAACCATTTTTAAAGTTATTAATGATTTCTGATTTTTTTCATAGCAAGATGAATAAGTGGAAAAATCGCAATGTGGCACTGCATATAAAACAATATTTAAAAAAATTATTATTTTACATATATTGAACATTATTTGTATCAAAATTTAGAGTTTGGTTTTTGCTTGCAAGCGAAGTTACAACATCAGTAAAAATTTTGTATTTTTATGTTTGAGTGTTTCTGTTCAGCCATTGAATTAGGAGTATATGAAACAAAATAACTGTCAGAGTCCAATAGAATTGATCAGGATTATGTTGGTGGTTGGATATATTAAAAATAATATAGAATTCCCTATATAATAGATAAAATTCCCTATCACTCTGTATTCCCTTTTCTCTCTCTCCCTTCCCAACTCTCTTTCCTTTCCCTCTCTCTCCATCTTTCCTTTTCTCTCTCTCCCTTCCCCTCCTCCTTCCTCTCTTCTCTCTCCTCTTTCCTCTACCTCTTTCACCATCTTTCCTCTACCTCTTTCACCATCTTTCCTCTACCTCTTTCACCATCTTTCCTCTATTATATATATGTATATATATATATATATATAAATATATCTTATTTTTCTTCCCTTTCTTTTCTCACAATCACAATGGAATGGTTCATTATTTATCTGAGGTGATGACAGGGTGTGACACACACACATAATATATAGATAATGTAATCTGATTCTGTGCTTTTCTTACATCTAAAACTAACATGCTAAGCTCGGCCGATCATCATCATCCTCAAATGGATATCCATGACTCTTCCTTGCCATCTGTCCCTACAGGTCATCACTCATGGAACGTCTTCTGCCCAGTATCCACACAGAGCGGATCGATATAGGTTTTTGCTGGTGTGTTCATGTGTAGGTGCCCATAAGAACACATCATTTATGAATTCATCCTTGCAGTGTCCAGCGTTTGTTGCTCGTCTTACCCGGGTGGTTTGTATGATAGGAGGCAAAGGGCAGGAAAAACCATATTGAAATATTGAATTATCTATGTAAAGCCTTTATAAACTGTATGATTTGTATTGAAAACTGACAATAGAAAATCATTGGTGAATAAAAATTGTTGAAGTAGATTAGGAATTGAAAAAATAGCTGAATCTAGGTCAGATCATAAAAGAAAGATATGGACAGATTCCAATAGTGAAAAGATCATAAATTACTTTTGCAAACAAATCAGAGGACAGTCTCTCTTAATAATTCATTACACATGAGTATCTGGGATTAGAACTGGCCACTGCAAATCACAGCAAAATATATAATGTATATATGTATATATAAAATGTATATTTTTTGTTTGCATTTTATTTGCTTACTTTGATACAAGGCCAGAAGTATGGAACACCAAATAAGAATCAAACTCATTAACAATAGACAAGCCCACTAAGCATTACACCAGAGGAGGAACCCTCTCATCTAGTTTTTGTATTAATAAGATTGTTGTCGTCGGGGTGGCCTAATGTCGGTATCAGCTAGACAGCGAAGGAGTCTATTCCCTTTTCACTAGACCAAGGAGATTATTTTAGCATCTGAGGTGGAGTGCCACACCTACCATCAGCTCCTCACTTACCACACAGATCCCTGTGCTACACATATGCTGAGTTGGTGAGGGCCAGTATCGAACCAAGAACCTTGTGATTCCTAGCTGAACACTCTACTGACTGAGCTAAACCGGCTCTTAAAAAATCTCCAAATCTTAATTCAAACAATTTTTGTATTTGTGATAATACATTATTATTATTTACCCATCAAAATAAACTTTCAAGAAGATGATTCAGTAATCTGAACATTAGCTACATAAATGAGAGTAATCTCCCCTTGTTTGTTTCACTTTGAGGAAGCGGCTTCCCGAGTTCCCAGTAATGAGTTGCACATAGTAGTACCAAACATGATTTATGATAGAATAATTTGACCTTATCCTCTCTCTCTCCTCTCCTTCACTCTGAAAAAGAACCCATGAGCTAGAAAGGAATAAACAACCCTTTGTGACTATACAACTTGGGTATGTTGTTTCTGAACTACTAATGACTACTACTACAACTCGAGTTTGGCCCTATGCAACACCTTTCAATTGTCGTTTTCAAGAATACCTGCTTTTTTATGACCCCTCTTTTTCTTTCTGATACTTGTTTCTTGATCCATTTACTCAAATGTGTCAAGTAGGTGACTCACTACCTCCTTTCTCAAACTATTCATTAACACATCCTGTAAGTGTTTAGTTCTCTAAGTCTTCCTTCCTTTATCATATGTCCCATAAAATTCCATCAGTCTCTTTCTGACTGTTAACAATAGTTTATTTCTAGTTCCTGTTCTCCTTGAAACTTGCAATCATGGTCACGCTATGATAAAAATACAACAACAAAAGAAAAAACAACAAAAAACCCCCAAAAAACAACAGCTTACCTGTTTAAATAGGAATTGATGCCTTTTGTCAAGCTGTAAGAAAAAAAAGAAGTTATTACTGTAGTACTGTAGGTAAATTAAATATACCTATATAAGCAGTAACACAATATCAATCAGCAGTTGATATTATAAAACAGTCAATATACAAGGTGTGTCAAAAAAGTATCAATATTTTTTGTACTGAAAAAAAAAGATAATGTTCCATTCATTAATTTTTTCAGAATACAAGGTGGGTCAAAAAAGTAACAAGTTTAAAGCTGTATTTACCAAGATAGAAATGAACAATGAATAGAACATTATTTTTTTTTTTTCAGAATACAAGGTATGTCAAAAAGAACAAAAGATCTTGATACTTTTTTGACACACCTTGTATATTCTTAGAGATATACACATAACAATTACAAAATATAAAAAGAACAAAACAAAAGGACTGCTTTAACTGACTTCAGTTATCAAAATTCGGTGAATTTTCTTTTATAAACAGAACAAAACAGTCAAGATGTTCTTTAAAACTTTTTGAATGATATTTCCTTAAGAAAACAAGTAAAAGTGATCAGATAAGGTTAGGCGATCGAAAAAAAAAAAAGAAAAAAAAAGGAAGAAAAAATTGATTTATTTGTCTGAAATGTTTTTAGATAAGGCTTGATAATTTGTATTATCTAGATTTTTCGGACTGTTGTCCTCATCATTATTGTTATATACACAATGTTTCAGCCAGTATGCCTTCTGATCTACTTCAATTGTTTCTTGTTGAACTTGGAAGTCTTCATGTTGGAATCAGGAATTTTCATGGAACTTCAAACCAAACCCTATATTCAATCCATTAGGATAGATTGTTCTCATTCTGTTAACCATGACCAGTGTTAAGCTATGTTAAGTATTCTATGTTATTTTTGCCTGTAGTCAGGATTGAACCTGCAACCTCCAAAAGGATTAAATCATGGGTTTGTTTCTAAGTTCCATGAAGGCTCCTGATTCTGACAAGAAGGCTCCAGAGTTCATTCATTTGAATGCTGAAATTATTAAAAAAAACTTTTGTCTGTAAACTAAAACTACAAGGAATTTTAAATAATTTCATGATTAAAAGAAAAAATATGAAACAAAAATGTAAATTCTAACAGACATTCCTTTTTTTGTTTTCCACAGAATTTTAAATTTGCATTTCATTTGATAAGAAAAAAAAAATGTATTATGAATATAAACAGAAAATGTCTGAAAAGTTCAGACTCAAAATAATTGTTACATGTGCATCTAAATTTCACATACTAAATGTAACATCTATTATAAGATGCTTTGAATGACATAATAATTAGTTAGAAGGGGGTTAATGTAAGGTAATAGTGAACATGCTGGAATTTGACATAGTAGTAAGTGAGTTCAAAGTCCAGTTGCATTCACTTTTGGACTAATACCCTTTGGAAAAGTATGAACTTCCTCATTTCCTATGTGTTAGTAGCACTACTGTTCTTCTACAAGAATGGTTTTATGGAGGCATGTAGTGTAATGGATATTGTCATAGGAAATAAACTCAGCAAACTGAGTTCAAATCCTAGACAAGAAATTGACTGTGTGTATAGGAGGTGGGGTAAATATATAAAAGAAATTGCTTAGGGTTTAAATATTCCAGCAAGATTGATATGCCATTAAACAAAGAAACCAAACAAAAATGTAATAGTTAATGATTAGCAAGCTAGACTAGCAGAGATTTTACAGTGAGTTTGATTCTCATGGGGTGTCACTTCTGGTTTGGGGGACAAAGTTAACTAAACTTTATAAATGACAACTGTTAAAGGAGAGAAATCAGCCAACAGAAACGGGGGCAGTGGGATCTGAGTATAGCCATGGACCATTAAAAAAATTCATACAAAGTTATTAAGCGAAAAATAATAATAGATAATTTTTCTGAATTTTTGAGATGAGGTTTGATAATTAGTATTATTTGGACTATTGTTTCGGCCGATGTGTCTCCAGCCTTCTTCAGAAGAAGGCTGGAGGGCAATTGGCCAAAACATTGTACAGATAACAATAAAGATGAGGACAAAGAAGGCTGGAGGGTACATCAGCCAAAACGTTGTACAGATAACAATGAAGATGAGGACGATAGTCTGAATAATACAAATAATACTAATAATAGATTCATGTAGAATTGTACAAATCCAGAAAAGGATTGTCTAGTCGGCAATGTAGAAATACTAATGCTTTTGTGCCTCCCAATAGCCAGGGTATGACACACCTTGTATTCTGAAAACATTTAAAATAATAAAACTAGTTCTGACACATGTGAAAATCTAAAAACCTTTTACATGTTTTTCCCTCTTCACAATACATCTTAACATGATTTTCCCACAATATATATTCATGTTTGTAGAGTTCTTGACAATGTGTTTAACTGCAATAAATTATTTGAACAAATGTTTATGGTGGCCATGGATAGAGATAGGATTATTTTTAAAATTACTTAATAATAAATACAATTTTTTTAATGTTTCAAAAATCTGACACAGAAGAAAGTTGCAAAAGAATGGTTAAGATTAAAGACAAATGAATAGTAAACTTCAAACGAAACAATTTCCTATTTTTAAGGCTTGGAATGGCAATTTTAATTCTTACTCAAAGATACTTAACTCTTTTGCAAGCAGATGATTTTTTTTCAGACAATATGCAAATTAAAGGGCATGTTCAAACAAACAATGTGTGTCAAAAAAGTATCGAGATTTTTTGTACTTTTTGATTCATCCTGTATTCTGAAAAAAATTAATGTTCCATTCATTGTTCATTTCTATCTTGGTAAATACACCTTCAATCTTGATACTTTTATGACACCTTGTGTGTGTATATATATATATATATATATATATATATAAAGAAAGAAAGAAAGAAAGAAAGATACTGTCTGTTTGTATATCTGTATAGTTATACAATGACTGAGTACACTTCCTTTTATAAAGGAAAATTCCAGCAAAGACTAAAATGCAATAGAATCAACACCCTATCTTTATCTGAGAGAGGATTAAAAACTTTTTACCCCTCATTTTCTGTAAGAAAAGCTAACTAAAAATATAATAAGGGTATAAATTAATGATATATTCAAAATTCAATTTAAAAATAGATTAAAAAATAAAACAAATTAATAAAACATAAAAAGCAAATAAAAGAAAAAATACAAAAAAGAATAATAATGAAAATAAGCAACTTAAACACATTAATATATAAAGGATAAAATATAATAAAACAAATATACATATATATTTTGGGAAATTTGGGTTATCTCCCCCTTAATCAGGTCTGGAAGTAAGTCGGGCCCGGAGAGGTGAGGGTGGGGACCCTAAAAATCTTCAGAACAGCCAAGCACGCAACAGGGATCGGACCCCAATAATCAACAGCGGACGAAGGCAGCAGTCTGAAAAAGAACAGTTTAAGCACTGCTACTGGGTCAAGGCAGAAACATCAGTGGACAAGAAACAATGCCAACGACTAGAACCAGGCAGAAACAGACACTAACGAATCCACTACAAATATCTTATCCCTTGAAACAAAGAGAAGTACAAGATTTGTCACTTTATATAATTTGTACTCAAATACCCGCTGAGCGTAAAAAGTTCAGCATTTATAAACTATAAACTTTTAGACACTTGCACTGGAATAAAATTATTAACCCAATTATACAATTATATTTGCCTTGTTTCTTTACTTTATCATGACAGAGTCATTTTTCTGTTAATATAAAATAAATCTTTATTAATCTATGTATAAATATAGATAAAAAGATTTATTTTTGACTTTAAATCCTGTGCAATGCCTGGTTGCTCTGCTAGTTTATATATATATATATATATATATATATATATATATATATATACATTAATATTTATATTTTTGCTTGAAGGCAATTACAATGCGCATATCGCATAAAATTCGATAATTATAGAAGATAATAATGACATGTGAATTTCGCAAAGAATATTATGCGATATTCACATTGTAATTGCCTTCAAGCAAAAATATAAATATTAATATATACTTTATTCAACAATGCTTCTAAAATAAACAAACATCCAAAAATCTTATTTCCTTCGTTGAAGAGCATAAGGCCCGGGTTTGTTGTTGTTGTTCACTCAGTGTCCCCTTGCCTTATATGGTAGAGATGTCTCAGTATCATTGACAGGTTAATTTCGCAGGAATTTCTCTGTGCTGTATCGTGGCCAAAGCAGTATGGTTTCTGACTATCCTGCTGAAGTCCCGGTTTCGATTTCTGTTGGAGAGAAATCATTAGTAGACATCGCTGATGAGACTTGATAAAGTTGAAACAGTCTGTACGATGTTCTACACACCGAGTAATTCTTTGCAAAATTCACTTGTCATTATTATCTTCTATAATTATCGAATTTTATGCGATATGCACATTGTAATTGCCTTCAAGCAAAAATATAAATATTAATATATACTTTATTCAACAATGCTTCTAAAATAAACAAACATCCAAAAATCTTATATATATATATATATATAACTATAACACAAAGAATAAACATGAACATTTCATCAGAAATTATGTCATAGTACAATAAGATGAAAACAATAAAGCAGGCACTTTTAATAATGATATTTTGCAAATAGAATGTTTGTATAGCGATAAAACAGTATCAGTATTAAAAAATCAATTGGATCATGTTCATGCTAGTTATCTATACCACTCACAGAAATTAATAAGGAATTCAGTCAGGAGTTACAAATTTTACACTGTTTGTTCAATTTTGCAGAAACAGTTGAAACTACTTCCTTAAAAGTTAAAATTATTGCAAAGTATAAATTAAATACAATAATGCTGGTGAATTGTGAAAATGGGTTTGTAGAGCATCTTATTTACAGTGATGAGTCAATTGTAAGTTGCAGTAATAAGTATTTCTCTATCATGCATAAATAGCTTTTCTTTTAATACATTTTTAAAACTATTTCTTTCTTAAAATGCCTTGTACAAGGTATATTAGAAAAGTTCCATGACTGGTGTAAAAAAAAAAAAAAAAATTATTTCAACTACAAACTACAAGTTAACTCTGAGGCAGACTAATTTTATAGTCTATCTCATTTGCATACAATAGCAATAGCATAATTTTTACAGATCACTGCTGTCCCTTACAATCCTATAACCCCACCACCAGAACCTTTCCTCTCATGAGCCCTCGAATGACTCATCAAACCTGCTGCAGATCCACAAATTTGAAGCAAATATGACATAGGAAGGACATCCTTCCAGTTCTATCAGATAGATCAGATGATAAAATTTTATGCTTATGCACCACCATATGTCTCTTAAGACCAGAAGCTGACTTACAGACTTTGTTACAGCTTGCACAAGACACATTGTTTGTTCCTGAAGTTTGCATGAATTGTCCCTGATGAGATTTCCTATAATTGACATATCCAGCCTTAGAAAGCAGAATTCGACCACATGTCTGACATTTCCAACCCTCCATGTTCTCTCCAATGACAGGTGTATCCCTTTTGAAGTTGATGCTTGAGGTTTTCATGCTCAATTCTTTCACTCAAAACTGGTACAACCATCAACCCTTTTATGGTCTATCTCATTTGCATACAATACTACACTTTATACGTACATGTCAGTTATATAGTCATCAGAATAAGTAACTCCTTTAAGATAATGGTCAGCATTCTATTGGTAATGAGTTTATTGCTTAGTCAATGCCTTATAAATCTGGTCTTTTTCTCTGAATTTTTGAGATGATGACTAGTATTATCTGCATTATTCGGACTATTTTTCTCACCTTCATTGTTATCTGTACAATGTTTCGGCCGATGTAGCCTCCGACCTTCTTCAGGTATTTCTTGTCAGACTCGGGAATCATCTACCCTAGCTATTGTTAGCGGAATGAGAACAGGATTCCCCCGTGGACTGAATAAAGGGTTAGGTTCAAAGTTCCGTGATAGCTCCCAATTAGTACAAGAAGGTTCCCGAGTTCGGAAAGATGATTCCTGAATCTGAGATGATTCCCGAGTCCAACAAGAAATATCTGAAGAAGGCTGGAGGGTACATCGACCGAAACGTTGTACAGGTAACAATGAAGAGGAGGACAATAGTCCGAATAATGCAAATAAATATGGTCTTGTTTTAAAACTGGTTTCTTCCAACAAATATGTATTGACCAGTAATTCTATGGAATGAAAGCAAAAGCTTCTGTTACAAATAAAAAACAAGAAAAAAAACACCAATTCATTAACAAGTTGTAAATTGATAGAGTTACAATTGACTTCTCTTGATGACATTATTAATCAATAGTTTTGTTTTGGCAACAGCCATTTAAAACTATCAGTCTTTGTTCTTTGAAAATCTATAGAGACAAACATTCTCCATCGACCTTTTAGTCTGCTTGTCAAACATTTTTATTTTATTAGAGACATTCTTTCATATTGTTGGCCAGTCATACAACAAGTTGATATCACTAATACAAGGGAGTGTCAAAAAGTACCTGTACTTTCACTTATTATTGACATTTCAGTCTTGGAAGACTATAATATAGTTTTTGTGTCCCTGAAGTTACAGCGCCTCCTCTGACTGTAAAGTCCAATGTTAGAAAAATATTCTTGACCACAGATGTCGCATGTGAAGACTGTCCCTGAAGATGTTGATGTGCCAGTGCTTTGTTGCCTATATCTTTCACTATAACATTTATTATTGTCACACTGTTTGGTTTGGTTTGTTTTGTTTTACGGCATATCAACCTCAGTGGGTCATTTGATGCCGATAAAGTTTTGAAATGATGAGCCTGTATAATAGTTAATTGGATGACCGCTTATACAATGGAGTCCTTTGTTTATCCTATAGCTGTGTGCCAAAAACTCTTAAGAAACAACTACACAAAAAATGCAAATATCAATGTACAATGAACGCAATTCCCTAACCTCTAGGCATGAAATAAGCCGAGACGTGTTGACATGCCGTTAAAATCAATCAAAATTCCTTGCTTTTTTCACTACTGCTCTTTTCTAGCAACTTTTCTTCAACCAACCTCATGTTACTGTTTTCGCTTAACCTAAATGCTATATCTATACATATATAAAGGACAGTTGTGTGTATATGTATGTCCGGAGGAAACTTCGAAAATAAAACAATTAATGACAAAGTAAATATATATACACATTAAATATCACCAGGGCTTGGTGTTTGAGCAAAAATAATAGAGATTTGATTTATATTTGTGAAGATAATTGAAAAATAAAATTTAAATGATAACAGCATGGATTTTTTTTAAAATTTAATATTTTAGATAGTAGACATGAACATTTCTTTTCAGAGTAGCTGGATCAATGCAAGGTCTATTTTTTTTTTTTTTACATAGGAATTTAAATTGGGCATCACACGTTGATTCAAATCATGATTCAGCATTAAATAATCTGCAAGAGCATTGATATACCGTAAAACCAAACAACCAACATGCACTCTTAAATCTACACTTCAAATGGAGGTATCTGTGTTACTAACATTGTCCATGATTATGTATAATAAAAACTGTTACGATTTTATGGGCCATCCTTTAGGCTCCAGGTAAGAGCGCTTGTCCAGCAGAAATCCTTGGTAAAGAATCTTTTGGTTGTTCCTTGGTGCTCCTCAGTTTTGCAAGTCCTTCGTCAATGATTGCAAATGGATGCCTCTCTGTACCAGTGATTAAGTAGTCAACCAGCCACACATTCAGGCTGTTGATTGGTTGAGGTTTAAACAACGCGACCTTGTCTATAAATTTAAGTGGTGTATATCACCAAATAATCCTACATGAACCACGACAAAATTTTCCTAGGTTATTTAAAGACCCCTATCTGATAATATCTCAAGGGTTTATACATCTGTTATATTATCTTATACATGATCCTTTTTTAAACAAACAGGTTAATAATAAATATTTACTCAATCCCTTTAATCACAGTTAGGATGTGACACAAGGTCTCAAGTATGAGGTAATCCAGCAAGGATTAAACTCACTATTGATTAGTAATGGATTTGCAAGACTAGCTTGCTAACCATTACACTACAATGAGATGCTGCAAATAGGTTAATAGTGTAGGGGATTATCTTCCCTTTGCCTGGAAGAGTTATCTTCTCGCTGCGTTGCCGTTTGTTCCCACTAGGGGACCTCTGGTATTTAAGCGCCTTATTTGAACGTCTTCCTTTTTTAGCTGGATCTTCTCAATGAACTGATATGGGCTAGAGTCTATCTACCCCCCTTACATTACTATAAGTCCTTTATACAGCATGGACTATCCTTTAGTTCCATGTCTGTAGCATTTATATTTTACATACATTTGGGTATCTTGTTTATACCTAAATATTGTATCTTGTATTTACCATTCATGAATGTGTCCTTTTATCTCTACTTTTGTATCTTATGTATCTATGTACTTTATGTATCTTATTGTTACCATGTGCTGTACACCTATTAAATGTTTTGTCCCACAACATGTCGGAGCTGTTATTCAATTAATGACTTTGAATCTTACAATAGTATGAACTATACTAATACATCAACTAAAGAAATTAATGTACTATATTTTTATTTTGCTAACACATTTTCACCACCCCTGGTCAACAGGTGGCCCCATTGGGTAGGGATCATACCCCTCTGTAGAGGTACAGTTGGTGCATTCTAAAGCCCCAGCAGACATCGCTCATTAAATTTTGAATTGTTTCTAAACATGCTGTTAAAACTTGAGCTGATTTGAATAAGAATTGGTCAAGTTATTATATTATGAAATGATATCAATTTTTCTGGAACACCCTGTACATCCCAAATAATATTAAACATTCAATCATTGGTTCTTAACTCAAAAGTTGACTGCTTTAATTTGTTTTTATGAACAAGAGATTCTTATAACAATTTAGTTTACCTATTAGATATATTTTATTATGTACATTTCATTCAAAATTTGAATGGTTTTCTGAAATGTGCTCTTAAGCAAAGAGTTATTTCAATGAGATATTTGATAAGATTTATTGTTAAAACCGGTTTTGAAAAAAGTCTCATAAAGTAATTAGGTAGTTTTCTATAAGGACATTCATATTTCAACTGGAGACAGTTTTCTTTAACTCTTGGTTTTGGATGGCAAGTTGCTATAATACTAAGCTTTGTCATAATGAGTTATTTAGCTTTAGTACTATTTGGATTATTCAGACTATTGTCCTCATCTTTATTGTTATCTGTACAATGTGCCCTCTGGCCTTCTTCAGGTATTTCTTGTCAAACTCTGGAATCTTCTTGTTGAACTTGGGAACCTTCTTGTCATAATCAAGTAAACGGGAGCCATCACGGAACTTCGAACCCAACCCTTTATTCAGTCCACAGGGGTATCCTGTTCTCATTCCACTAACCATAGCTGGGGTACAAGTATTAAGCTGTATAAATTATTATTCTATGTTACTGCTGCCTCTGATCAGGATTGAACCTGCAGCCTAGAGATAACTGTCACTTTAGAACTGTCTCAACCTAACACCTTTATCCACTATGCTATGGGACCAATTGCCTTTGTTTGTGGAATAGTCACAGCACTCCATCATGTACATTTCACATAGCACTAATACCCTTCAGAAAGATATGCATCCACCTGTTCTCCCTCCAGCTATGGGTAAATAGTAGAGCAGATTGAGTTCTTTAACCTTTGTTAGGCAACCAGTCTAGGAGAAGGAAAACTCTGAATTCAAACCTATTAAACTCCACCAAAAAAATTGACCTTGTGTCACATCCTGTTCGTGCGGAGGGGGTGGTAAATATATACATCATGTAATATAGTTATCTTCCTAGACGGTACAAGATTAAATCAAAGGTTTCTGCTTCTCCTTTGGGTTGTACCATCTCTTTGCTGGCTGGAGTGTCTTATACTGAGTTCCATCCTACTCTGCAACTTTCAGTATCAACACAGACATATTTTCATCAGTATAACTTATTTTCCCCTCAATAAATTTGACCAACAAGTTTGAGAGGGCGAGCAGAGAGAGAAAATATCCGCCCGAATGGGCCTTTAGCCTCAACTGAACTCTTTAAATTTGGACTGGTTATATAGCATTCTGGAGGACACCTCACATGGTGTAATGGTTAGCAAGCTAAATTCGCAGATCATTGTTAGTAAGATTGATTCTCACTGGGTGCATTGTTCTACTTCTAAGCTAAGCTTAGTAAATAACTAAATAGCATTCTGGACATCCATGTAACATCATGTGATCATGCCTCTTTCAGTAGAACGCCTACGCATATCTCATAGTCACGCCTCTTCCATCATAATGCCCATACAATTTATAATGCCTACATAACAATTTTCTTTCTGATCAACTACCTGCATTATTCATTTCTTTTCCAAATCTTTTGTTTGCTTAAGTTAACACCATACCTATTTCTGCCTGCCAACACCAAGAAAATAAGGACAAAGTTTTCCTTTCAACTGATATCCAACATGTTTAGGTAACCAGTCTAGGAAAAGGAAAACTGAATTCAAACCAGCTTTACTAAAAATTGGCCTCGTAAATGGGTAAATACATACATTAAAGAAACTAGCAAATATATGCACCCTCCGGCTGCAAGTATTTAAGTTTTAATATAATAAAATATCTGGAATTATAAAGGTTAATAAAACTAAATAAGAACGCAGATAAACTGATTTGAAACAGAGGAGGATATAATTAAAAAAAATAGAACAACTAAAACTTACTATTCCATAACTCCAGTCCTTTCATTGCTAAATTTCCCTGATTTAACTATTTAGTTAAAATAGGAAGTAAAGAATAAAATAACAGTTATTTCTTCTTGTTAATCAATTTCTTTTAAGATTTATCCATGAGATTTTTGCGTGTATTCATTAAGAAAAAACAAACAATTAGAAATCAATAATACTAAGCACATATTTATCAAAATCAAATTTTCAATATCAATATGCAAATTAGCCTTCCCGTTCATACTATAAACCACTATTTTGTTGTATATATAAATACAATTGCTTGTTATTAGTATGTAGATATGGTCAACAGTATTAATAATGTAAAACAATTTTATTAATAATTGAGGTTTAAATGAAAATAAAATCATGGAGAACGTGATATAAATAACAAAGGGAATTGTGATTTGAAGGTGGTGTAGTTTTGGTTACAGACAGAAAAACACACAATCTCCATTATAATAAGATGACTGTCTGGTTTTGTATAATATAACAATGTTGGTAATTCCAATGTCAAACTTATCTTATGTCATTTTAATGGATGTACATTATGTTAGAGCGTAGGTAAATATTGTTCAATCAAATCATCATCAGATTGATTTGATTGTTTGATTTGTTTTGTTTTACGGCATATCAACCTCAGTGGGTCATTTAATGCTGATAAAGTTTTGAAATAAATCAATTCTTAATGGATAATACAATTTTGTTTATCAACTCATGTTTTTCTATTTAACCCATAGATGGGACCCTAACAGGTATTACCACTCTGGGTCAGAGTGGACCAGGGAGCAATGGTGATGAATGGGGTGCTCCACATTCCCCAAACCTCCAAAACTGGAACCTCACCATCAGATAGAGTTTAACGTCATTCCCATGACATAAAGGCCCTCAGCTACTGCCTTCTAGCACCCATATGATAAAAAGGGGTTGGGGCAATCATATAGGTTCTAGGGCTTGATGTGACCATTGATTCTTTGGAGGGAGCCTGACTGCCTGTCTAGCCCAAGTAAGGACCAAAGTGGAGTATTGAATGTCATGGACTGCTCAACCACCTGGGTTCTATCCTTAAGCATCACGGAAGTCTTACCCCTCTGCAGAGGCGCAGTCAGTGTATTCTAAAGCCCCAGCCAACAGGGCTGAGAAATGGCTGTGTCTGGTTCTGTATAATATAACAATGTTGGTAATTCCCATGTCAAACTGATCTTGTGTCACTTTAATGGATGTACATTATGTTGGGGTGTAGGTAAATATCGTTCAATCAAATCCTAAAATCATGATATAATGAAAGTATATATATACATGCCTGTAAGCTTTGAAAAAAAAAAAAACAGACAACAACAACAAAAAAATGATTAAGAAATATCTTTCTTATCTAAACTAAAAACAGTCAAGTAATTTAACCTTGACAACTTAATAAATAAATAATTAATTAAACTTGCGCCATTATTTGGGACATTCGATTTGAAGATTGACCTAAACAAGAAAGACAAGCAAAATCCAAGTCTCCCCATGAGTGATTTCTGTCACAGGCTCATTTATAAAAAAGATAAACACAGGGAAAATCATTCGTGGCTTGGAGGTAGAAAATATGGATTTGGCAGTGTGAGGGGTCAGTGTGAGGTAGTCGAGTTGGCAAGAGCCATCAATCCTGACTGAAAAAATTAAGCAGGTATTTCACCATGTCAAGGCAGGTTGTTTTTGATCTCTTTTTTTTTTCTTTTCTTTTTTTTTTTTTTTCATTTCGAAAAGCTAGTTTACGTGTGTCAGGTGTCTGCTTTCAATATTGACATAGACCAAGTATAGAATACCAAACAGATAACTGCGAGGGCTTGTCCATACTTGAATGTCACTTGGGATGAAAAAGTATGGGTCTGTGGCTGAGGGGTGCTGTCAATACAGATACTAAACAAAGATTCACACATACACATATTGAAGTTCCTTTTACACTAATGCATATATGCATATACACACACACATACATACATACATACACACACACACACACATATATATATATACACACAGAGATGCTGATAAACAAAGATTCACACATACACATATTTTACATTAATGCATATATTCACACACACACACACACACATAAGGGAGTAAAATAGGGAAGACATATATACACACACACACACACACACACACAATATACATATATATATACACACACACACACATAATGGAGTAAAATAGGGAAGACATATACACACACACACACACACACATAATGGAGTAAAATATGGGAAGACATATATATACACACACACATATATATAATATATATATATATATATATATATATATATATATACATACACACACACACATAATGGAGTAAAATAGGGAAGACATATACACACACACACACACACACATAATGGAGTAAAATAGGGAAGACATATACACACACACACACACACACACATAAAGGAGTAAAATAGGGAAGACATATATATACACACACACACATATATATGTATATATATATATACATACACACACACACACACACACATAATGGAGTAAAATAGGGAAGACATACATACACACACACACACGGGAGTAAAATAGGGAAGATATATATATATATACATACATACACACACACACACACACACACTCAAGGAGTAAAATAGGAAAGATATATATATACATACACATACTCACACACACGGGAGTAAAATAGGGAAGATATATATATATACATACACACACACACACACACACACACACACACAAGGGAGTAAAATAGGGAAGATATATATAGATACACACATACACACACACAAGGGAGTAAAATAGGGAAGACATATATATATATATATATATATATATATATATATACATACATACACACACACAGATGCTGATAGGTACGCACCCTGTGTCCCTGATGCACAAAAATCTAAAAGGATACAGAAAATCTTATCCATGCGTCCCAGTGTTTTTCTTCCCCCATCATTTCCAGCTAACTGTAAATACATTTCAATATTTTCTTGGAAACTAACTGCATGGTATGGAGTACAAGGTAGCGGTTAGACAACTTTAGTTGTTCATAAATAAAAACTCTACAATATATTAAGAAACTTTAGTTGGGACCCATCAAATTTCCTGGGGACTCATTCAAATCAAATCTGTGTGTCCCAGGATACACTAAATTAAAAAGCTATCAGCATCACTGTATACATATATCACAGCATATCAACGATGCCCTGATGATGGTTTATTAAACCAACCAAAACATTTTAATGTTGGTTTTACAATAACAAAATCATCTTCTGAATCCCTTGTTTTTTCATATTCCTATACATTTATGTAGTGTTGGATTCATTTCCATTTTCATAATATCCTATATATATATATATATATGCGTGGTGTAATGGTTAAAGTCATGGGAAATGGACTCGTCGACCAGAGTTCAAATCCTGGACGTGGCAATTATTTCACTTAGCGCTAATACCCTTGGGAAAGGTATGAATTCTACACTTCCTCCAGCTATGGGTAAATAGTAGGGCAGACTGGGCTCTTTAACCTTGGTTAGGCAACCGGTCTAGGAGAAGGAAAACTCTGAATTCAAACCTGTTAAACTCCGCTTAAGAAATTGACCTTGTGTCACATCCTGCTTGTGCGGAGGGGTTGGTAATATATATATATATATATATATATATATATATATATATATATATATGCCTATAACATACATTATTTTGGATTTAGTATGAAGCATTAGGTGTGAAATATAAGAAACTCAGTTTTTGGATGTTAAGTTTTGTTTTATTTCGTAAATATTTCAGGGATGTTATACCCCTTCTTCAAAACGAATAGAATGTCTGATATATATATATATATATATATATATATATACACAAAACACACACACACACGCAAACACACACAAAGAAAAAAGAAGATTTTTATGGGTCGCTTGGCACAGCATCTCCAGCTAATATATATGTTTATACTAAGTATCCATGTAGGGGGTCAAGACTTAAATCTCATCTCATTATAATGACAGTAAAACACTTCCTTTAGTACTGATTGATGTTGACAGCTTTCAAGCCATTCAATATTATTTCCCTCCTCCCCCACCTCCTCCCCATCTCCCCCTCCATCCCACCTCTTCTCCCTCCCCCTCCCCCTTGAGATTTTGCCTCAGAATGTTTCCATTGATCTTCTTCGTGGCATCTCATTGCAGTCTCCTCAGTTTTCTATTTGTACATTTGTGCTTTATTTTGCTCACAGCAGTCTTACATTCAACTGTAGTGTTATGCTTAGGAGATATGATGAAAAATGAGTTATTTGTTCGGAACAGCACAACACATTCAGAAAAACATCCCAAAACCAATAAACAAATGCAAAACAAAATCTTTCTACTCATTTCATTTTTTCTAAACAATGTCTATTTGATTACTTTTGTTGTTAGTTCAGTTTTATGGCATGTTAACCCATTCGGTCATTTTATGCCAAAGACATTTTTGTTTTAAACACATTTTGTTACATAATTATTAGATTCTTAATACTTATGTACAGTAGTGTAGAAACCAAAATGGCTGTTATAAGTTGCAGCCCACGGCCTTGAAGGATTGAGTGACAAGGCTTGACCTCATCCTGATCCTTCCGGTGGATACCGTGAGAATCGGTGGAGAAGACCCTCTTCCGGTTTAGATTAGAGAGAGTTTTAGTCAGATCGGCCAAAGCCATGATGGTGGTAAGTCGTGTTATGCACAGTGCCGACTCAATCTCCGCAGGTAGTCTGGTGGGGATTTCAGAATAAAATATGATCTAAGTTAAATCAAAGTCTTGTGTTATTATCTAAAAACTACCAATGACACAGGGCTTCTGTTAAAGAGAAATCTCCAATGGAAGACCAGACACAAAGTCCCTAAGACGAAGTCCAGACGCTAGAAGAGATGCTAGAAGAATAGAAGTAAGAAAGTAAAGAAAGAGAGTATACAACAATTTTTCTATTTAGCCCATAGAGCAGCGGACAAATGAAAGAAATATCTATTTGTTTGCATTTGTTGTTGGTTGGTTGCATTTTAAGGCATGTCAACCCATTGCACATATCCTCCAAATATATATATATATATATATATATATATATATATAAACAAGTTTTTGGGACAGCTAAATTTATATATAAGATTGAACAGTAACATACTTTATTATAGGATCAGCTATTAAATGAATCAATTAAAAAAAAAGACGAAAGAGAATAGAAACTTAAGGGCCCTTTTGACTGGTGCTTTTTCAAACGTTCAACAACTGGTGGATCGTTTAAAAGTCAAAATGTATAAATAGGGCAAAAGGGGGGGGATAGGATAATATAAAGGTTGGAGCAACAAGAAGGAAAGAAAAAAAAAAAGGAAAGTAAAAAAAAAAATTCCTTCACGTCACCCCAACTTCAGCAACAACATCCCCAGCAAAATTGTTTATGCTGATGACATTTTTCTTTTATTCATTCTTGATGGTAACTCAATTTGTTTATAACACATTTTTTTCTATTTAACCCATAGATGGGACCCTAACAGGTACTACCACTCCGGGTCAGAGTGGACCTGGGAGCAATGGTGATGAAGGGGTGCTCCACATTCCCCAAACCTCCAGAACTGGAACCTCACCATAAGTTAGAGTTTAACGTCATACCCAGGACATGGAGACCCTCAGCCACCGCCTTCTAGCACTTGGTGGATTTAAGAATGATATTATAACAAATTTGTTGTTATAATGGGTGGATTTTATAATCTTAAAATTTACACTAGATGAAAACTACTAATAAAATGCTTAGAAAAGAAGCTAGATGAAAAATATACAAGCTTGCTGTATGCTGTCTTGTAAGTAGAACCCCACAAAAAAGCAGCTATTTATCTCCTGTCATAAAAGTAAGAAGAACAAGACATGCTTGACATAGCTGGAGAAGCAAGGATGAACACATTTTATGTTTACATCATTTCTTATATCAAACATTCAGAGAAAAATCTTTCAATAATTCAACCTGTTCTGTTTGTTTACTAGTGTTAATCCGCTTTGAACTTGATCGTTATATATATATATATATATATATATATATATATATATATATATATATATATATATTTAGCTGGGAAATATCCTTAAAGGGATTTGCCGTCAATATTTAATGCTATACCTGGGCTGTGACTGTTTTTATTGATTTGTATAAATTATTTAACAACTGATGTCCAACATATCTAACTCCGGTTTCAACCCGTAGGGTCCAGTGAGCTTTGGACACTGGACCTTAAAAGTTATCATCGTTGTTCCCAAGGGGCCATCCCCCCAGGCAACACCTACCCCTTGATTTAAAAAGGCAGGGCTAGGTTTATTGCCCAGTGCCTGAGGTGTCCCTTGAGGGGGAATGACGATGGGATCAACGGATTTTTTGTGCCTACCACCCATGAGCTTCGGCTTGTGGGTGGGCCCACATAGAAATGTCCTCATGTCATGCCTTCATAAGTGGGATGAGAAGCAAAAATACCTCTAACCCCTTAAAGTCCCTAAAATATCCCCACAAAGAAAAACACTTGTGATTATACAGTTGAAGAAAGAAAAAAGATTGTGTTAATTCAGAACAATATTCTAAGGCTTTTTCTTGTGATTTTATTAGGGGAACATCATACAATCAAAACAGATATTATTAGGTATTATTTATCTTTGAGAAAAACCATTAACATTTTAACCATAAATTGTTCAGAAAATATAACTTTTTTGTACTTTTGATATGAGGGTAATCCCAAAGGTAAGGTCCCCCAAAATATTTAGAAATCACAGAAATGTTTATTGTCAGCAATGTTTACATCATTTTAAAATTTTAACATGTATTTATTTTTCTACATAATCACCACTTTGGTCAATGCATTTTTGTTGGCAGTTTGTGTATGTCATACCAGCTTGTCACCATGTTATGGAGGAAGCATTGAATTTTATCATTGTTGAAAACACCCTACATCACTTGTGGACATTTTTGACATCCATCCATGACTTGCCATACACTTCCATTTATTGGTGATGAATTTCAATTGGTTTAACGCCTTTTGCATTCTAAAACCAAATAACTGTGTGAACTTCATATCATTGGCAGTAGTGTAAATTGGGATCTCCATCAGAAATAGCTGTCAAGCCAAGACTAAATGTGGCAGTAAGATGCACACAGGGGCAGGTGCAAGCATATGCACAACAAATGCAACAATGTTACTAAGAGCCATACAAACAGTTTCCCTGTATCACAGCACTTTGGAGACCTTACTTTTCGGATTACCCTTCCAAGGGGCAGCTGCATGTACAACAAACACAACAGTGTTGCCAAAAGCCGTACAAATACTTTCCCTACATCACAGTGCTTTGGAAACCTTACTTTTGAGATTACCCTCATACACCTGATGAGGGTTAGAAAATATAAGTGTTGCATAATTGTGTGGTGGTGTGGGTTTTTGACAAGCATTGTAGCGAGAATTCTAAGAGGCCATTGTTTTTTAGATCAGGGGATGGAAAAATACAAGTAACAGTTATGGCCCCAACTGACCCCAGGCAGGAATCTCACGAGTCACGTGATAATTAGTTAGAAAATCAGTTTTCAACCAGACGTCAGGCAGAGCAGATGTGCGACTGCCTGAGGCTGTTAACTCCTGTGTGGTTAAAATGGGCAATACAGAAATAAATCTTTGATCAAAGAAACACCAAGTCTTGCAGTTGATTAATGCATGACTTAAAAAAGAAGCCGTTAGTTAGAGACAGCAACATAGTAAGAAGATAGAAGAGACAACAAGATGACAACAGGCCAAAGAAGTAAAGGAAACAGCACTAGATGATCATAGCCGAAAGGAAGAAGTAAGTCACGACTCCGTCCATCTGTCTGTCTGTCTTTCTGTCATGAAGAACTCTTGTTTATATACCTGCAATGGGCTATAATCTTATTATAATGGAGATTGTGTGTTTTTCTGTCTGTAACCGAAACTATATTCCTACTCAAGTCAAAATTCTCTTAGTTATTTAAATCACATTCTCCATGATTTATTTTTATCTAAACCTCAATTATTAATAAAATTGTCTTACATCATTAATACTGTTAACTATGTCTACATACTGACAACATGCAATTATATTTATATATACAACAAAATAGCAGTTTATAGTGTGAACGGGAAGGCTAATTTGCATATTAATATTAAAAAATCGAATTTAATAAATATGTGCTTAGTATTATTGATTTCTAACTGTTTAGTTTTATTTTAATGAATATAAGCAAAAATCTCTTCAATGAATCTTAAATGAAATCCATTAACAAGATAAAATAACAGTCATTTTATTCTTTACTTCCTCTTTTAACTAAATACTTAAATTAGAAAAAATAACAATGAAAGACGAGAGTGATGGAAGAGTAATTTTCAGTTGTTCCATTTTTTATTATACTCCCTCTGTTTCAAATCTTTTATTATACTCCCTCTGTTTCAAATCTTTTTATCTGTATTCTTATTTAGTTTCATTAGTTTCATTCTAATTTAAAACAATATTTTATTACATTAAAACTTAAATACTTGCACCCGGAGGGTGCATATATTTGCTAGTATAAATAATACATGGTGGTGTAATTGCTAATATGCTGGACTATGAAATCATAGTGAGTTTGAATCCCAGTTGCATTATTACGTTCACTTTCAGACTAATACCCTTGAGAAAGATATGAACCACCCTTTTACCCCCAGCTATGAGTAAAATAGTAGAGCAGATTGTGCTCTCTAGCCTTGGGAGGGAACTGGTCTAGGAGAAGGACAGACTCTGAATTCAAAAGCTAAGGAATGTTTTTCAAGAATTTATGACAGTCCTTGTGGCATAGTGGCTACTTTGCTTGACTGCGAGATCATAGTCAACAAGTTAAAACTCTAGTCGTGTTATTATGTTCACTTTTGGACTAATACCCTTGGGAAAGGTATACACCTTCTCATCCCTCCAGCTATGGGTTAAATAGTACCACTACTGTTCTTCTACAAGGATGGCTTTGGCATTAGATATCTCCATGAAGGTTGATATGCCATTAAACAAAGAAACAAACCTTCTTTAATGTTTTTAATGTCTTTTGTTTGAAAAGACTAAAATACACTTCAGATGGCTGCAAAAATAATCAGTTTTTGTTATTTTTAACTTTGATATGAATTTTTTTAAATAAATTCTATTTAACTACAAATAGATCAGTTGGTAGAGCATCCAAAAGGTTCCTAGTTTGATACTGGTACTCGCCAACTCAGCATATGAGTAGCACAGGGATCTGCGCAGTAAAGTAAGGAGCTGATGGTAGGTGTGGCCCTCCATCTCAGATGCTAAAAGCAACCCCCTTGATCTAGCGCTAGTGAAAAGGGGATAGACTCCCTCGCTGATTGGCTGATACCAACTTTAGGCCACCCCGACGATTTTACTTACTTTTTACTTACTTATATCTAACGAGTTAGTTACAAAATATAGTTTAATATCGTAGCAGAGGAGTCTTCAAGGTACTGTGATCAAAATTTAATACTGAAATGAATTATAAATAAAACAAGCCAACAAATACAAAAACGGAAGTTTGGATTGAACAAACATTATATTTTATGTATTATTTTGGCAATAAGCTTCAAAATATCTTTATAGCCTAGCTATATCATGGAAGAACTGGGCTATGAAACTGCCATATATGGGGATTAAATAAAAATAAAATAAAATAAAATAAAAAAAAACCCCAACAAACTCCCATGGGCCTTTACCGGGAGAACCCTCCATGCATGACCAACAAAAAGGACTGTCCCCCGATCCTCAAAATAATCTCTCGGCCATTTCGTTTTTAGGCCTTAACTGGGTCTGGTCACTCCTACTAGCCAGGGGGATATCTCCTTGCTACAGGCGACTATGGCCAGTCAATAAAGCCTAAATCATAAAACACCTTCTGTCTCTCTTTCCTTTTCAGCGCAACCACCAAATGAGATGGGGTATAAATAAAAAAAAACCAAAAAACAAAGAACACGCAGCCAAGAATATCGAGCTAATTTTTAACTATAAAACATCCAAGACCTCATCCTACCCCCATACATATCTACCTTACTCACCAGACATTTATCTCTAACTCACTATCACTTTTCTAAACAACTTCCTGCCAAAAAAAAGTCTTTAATCACCAAGAAACAGATCAAAGCACCTCTGAAGAATCCCAAGATTCCAGAATTCTATACTATTAGCATAATATGAACAGAATAGCATTCTTAGATTCAATAAGTATTGTCAAAGAATCAACAAAATGTACCAAGAACAATTATATTTACATCCAGCATTGGTCAATCAAAAAAGACCAATTCTTCTCCATAACAATGTTTGACTCTTACATTCCATGCTGTGTGTGTGTATATATATATATATATATTGGTTAGGAGGTTGATTTAGAAGGCTATCACAATGCAGGTGTAAAGAAAAAAAAATAATACGGTAACAATGGTGTTGTGTGTTAACCTGTATTTAATTCTTGAATTTTCGAGATAATATCTCTTTTTCAAAAGATCACTAGAACTGAAGCAGTCTAGTTATGGCATTTCTTAAAAAAAAAAAAAAAAATTGTCATGTGATCTTCCTCTTCAACCAGCATGATGTGGAATAAAACGGACGTTGAGTCTTTGGTTCCCATGTGACTAAGCACATGGGTGCCTGCCTCGATCCCAGAACTCCCAAACTTACACTTCTTCATGTTCCTTGGAACATTCTTGTTGTTTTTATGGTTTGGGATTAAACCATTGTTATCCTTTTATCTTTCTCCTTATTAAATGTTGTTAACCTGTATAATTTGACTTTGTCTCTTTCCTATCAAATATTTTGTGTCAGATTATTCTTAAATGGATAACCTAATGCATTATAGGAATGCAGATGTTAGCTTTGAACTAATACTCTGCTGGTATTATCTGCATTATTCGGGCTATTGTCCTCATCTTCATTGTTATCAGTACAACGTTTCAGCCGATGTGCCTTCTTCAGATATTTTTTGTCGGACTCGGGAACTATCTCGAACTCAGGAACCTTCTTGTTGTAATCGAGGTCGAAAAGAAGGTTCCCGAGTCCGAGAAGTTTCCCAAGTTTGACAAGAAATTCCTGAAGAAAGCTGGAGAGCACATCGGCCAAAACATTGTTCAGATAACAATGAAGATGAGGACAATAGTTTAAATAATTCAGATAATACTAATCCTCAAGCCTCAGCTCAAAAATTCAGAGAAATAATACCCTGTTAGTTCATATAAAATCCATTTTGCAAGAGTATTAGCATAATGTGAAATGCAAACAGCCTCATCCAGGATTTGAATTCTGTTCACTATGACTATTTCCTATGATGATAACCATTACGCTACATGCCACCAACTAAAGTGAACGTAATAGCAAAAATGGAGTTCAAACTAGCTTACTACAATGTCATAGTCCAGAACATTCATCACTATGCCATGGGTGCCTGCCTCTGATTTCTACATTCAATATGGGAATAAAGGCTTAATAAACTCCATTAAACTTCAATAATAGAGACACCTCCAAGTGAAGGGAAGATCTCAAATGTCAATAATAACTGGGAAAATATAATCAACTTTATCCATAAGTGGAGTAAATTATTAAAGGTAAATGGATGTTTTGCTTTGTGTTAGAATTTGAGATACGATCGAGCTTTAGATAATTAATAAGTTCCCTAAAAACATTTAAGTTTCCAACTTTATCGTGCCAAAGGAAAATATTATTTATAAAAAAAAAGAAACATTCAAGCATTCATAATTCATTACATTCTATTTTATTGTTTTTATATAACTCAGTGTTCTTTTTTTTTCTTTTAAAAAACGTAACAAAAAAATATTAAAATTTTGTAGGTTGGTGTCGAGACAATATGTGGAGATATTAGACTTGACAACATATAAATATGATATACATATGGTTTGGTTTGGTTTCTTTGTTTAATGGCATATCAACCTTTTTGGGTTATTTAATGCCAAAGCATATAGAAGAACATTAGTATTTAACCTATAACTGGAGAGCTGGGAGGGTTCCTACTTTTCCAGACTTTTCACAAGTGTATTAGTCTGAAAGTGAACATGATATGTATATCGACCTCTCTGCATAAGTAGGATGTAACACACAGTCAATTTCTTCAGCGAAGTTTAACTGGTTTGAATTCAGAGTTTTCCTTCTCCTAGACTGGTTGCCTAACCAATGTTAAAAAACGCAGTCTGCCCTACTATTTACCAATAGCTGGAGGAAGAATAGTTGGAAATCTACCTTTACCAAGAGTATTAGCACTATGAGAAATTGTGATGGAGAATAGGAGTCATATGGCGGCAATGCACGGCAACTACCATATTCTCTGAGAAAGAGACCAAGACATTGTCATGCTTGCCAGAATCGAACCTGTGTCCTACCGAATGGAAAAAATGAGAGTTAGGTGTTGAGCGAGTGTGATATTTGACTCAGTTGCCTGGATGATTGTCCTGACCATATTAACCGAATTGTTTCTAACTCGGGTACCCCGGATGTTGAAAGCTATGTCCATAAATAGCGAAAGTCCAAAGAAGTCAGGGCAGAGTGGTGCATGCACCTGACCGACCTACGAAATGAAGGAGGAAAAGGAAAGGAAAGACGGACGGACAGAGAGATGATGAAAGATTACTTTACCAGGTAATGCCAGAGTTGATTGCAGCCCCCCCCCAAGAACTTTTTTTTTTTCTTTTTTTTTTTTCAACAAAGAAATGCAAACAGCCTTCTCCAGGATTTGAACTTGTCTTGCTTTGTCCATTTCCTATGTCGGTAACTATTACACTATGCACCTCTACGTACATATATAGATATGATATACACTTTGGAACATTCAACATATTCTTTGAAAGAAACTCCTCCATAATTTTAGATTGATTTTAACATAACAACAAGACGCAGTGAAGTGCTAAGCAATGGCTGGACTTTATTTGAACTTTGTGATGACAATGATCAGGTCAATCAATCTTAGCAGATAAAATATTTAGCTCGTAGCAACTAGAGAATCATAATCAGATAAATTAGATAGATCACCAATGATGACACTGAAAAATTAAAGAGATTGTAAAGAGGCTTTTGTAAATCTTGAGAATCTCCAAGCAAGATAGGAAAGCCACACTTATAAATTTCTAATTGTTCAGATCTCTCTGTGTGTCCTTCAAAACACAACTGTTTATAAGTTTTACTCATACACTTTAGCTTTGGTTTGTTTTGTAGGTCCTACCACTCCGGGTCAGAGTAGACCAGGGAGCAATGGTGATGAAAGGGTGCTCCACATCCCCTAAACCCCCAGAATTGTAACCTCACCATCAGATAGAGTTTAAAGTCATTCCTGGGACATGAAGACCCTAAGCCACCACCTTCTAGCACATATAGGATAAAAAGGGTTGGGCCTTACCATGAGGGCAATAGAATTGGGCAATCATATAGATGCTAGGGCTTGACACGATCACATGCACTTTAAGATTTTTTAAAGTCAACAGTCATAAGAGAAAATGTCAGCAACGAATTATAAAATGATTTTAAAAAGAATTTTTCGCCAATATAAATAAAACTCAAAACTCTAAAACATAAGCTCCAAGTTCAAATCCCAGGGGGCTAAATTAGTTTGAGGCATGAGGTGTAATGGTTATCATCATAGGGAAATGGACACTCTAAGTTCAAATTCTGGATGAGGCTGTTTGCATTTAACATAGCACTAATACCCTAGAAAAATGTACAAATCTAACTATTCTCCCTCCAACTATGGGTAAATAGTAGGACAAAATGGGTTCTTTGACCCTGTTATGGCAACCTGTCTAAAAGGAAAACTCTTAATTCAATCCAAAGGGACTCTCTTCTCATTAGTCAAAAACTACTTTGTCAACTCCATCTCCCCTCCTCCTAAATGAAAAAACCTCTAAAATTTGTATTTCTTTCAAAAATGTCTTTTTATCCATTTTCATGAAAAATGTATTGTTTTTGTTTTTCGGTTGTTATTTTGTTAAATTGCATAAAAAATGATTCTATAACCTGTTTCTCATATCATTTTAAATTAAAAAAAAAAAAAAAAAAAAAAAAATGTTTTTATCGAGTTCTTTAGAGGAATAATGAAAATATATAATTGATTCAAATTTGGTTTGCTTTGCTTTCTTTGTTTAATGGCATATCAACTTGCATTGGTCATTTAATTCCAAAGCTATCCTTGTATAAGAACAGTAGTGGTACTATTTAACCCATAACTGGTGAGATCACGGATTTCATACCTTTCCCAAAAGTGTTAGTCTGAAAATGAATGTAAAAGTGCGACTGGAGTTTAAACTTGCTTACTATGATGTTGCAGTCCAATATGTTAGTCTCTAAGACATGGGGGACTCGTTTCCCTTCACCCCCTGGACTTAAATTTATTCAGAAAAATATACTTAAATGTCAGCTTTCATTTGTTATACTGCAAAACATTTTTTTGTTTTTATAGAATACTCTGCTCATGAAGAAAAATAATGAATACATTTATAACATGTGAAAAAGTTATATTAATGTTGGAAAACCTAGAGAAACCTTTCAATGTGGGGTATATGAGTGTATATAAATTACTCTGACAAAAGTGTAAAATGATAATATGTATTCTGTAAGTGACGAGGAAACACATACAAGACAAAGATATACAAAATAGATACATAATGCTTTATAAGAGGAAATAGGTGTATGACTTACGTCATAGAAAATATCACTTACTGGTAGCTGGTTGGGGTGCAAAGTGCCCCACCTAAAGGTTAGAGGCATCAGGCACCTAGACCATGTTTACTCGTTGCTGGCCTGAGAGGTAAGAGAACTCAAACTTCACGCTTTCCTGACTAAATACACAGGACCCCAAGTGGTAGAAAACCTGTAGCAAAGGAAGATAACTCTTCCAGACCAAACAGGGGCAAACAATCGCTACACATTCATTAAAACAGCGTTTCAAGATTTAGTATCTCTCAATAGCTAAGAACCATTTTTAACCTTTTTTTTTTATTAAAAATAAATTCATTTTTTAAAATACTGTATTTTCAAAGATTAATTACAAAATTCATGGATTATTCTATTGAATCACTAGAGTATTGATTATTTGCAAATGAGATTATTATTTTTTAATAAGATTTTATCAACAAATATCACAAAAATCATTTAGAAAAATCAGAATAGAATTTAAATGTTTTAATTTAAAAATTTTTCTAGTGTGAAAACTTCATAGTACATTTATGTGATTTTAATTTTACCATTCATTATATTTTTTCAATTACTCCATTGTATTGTTCTAAAATCTACAAAAACTAACAACAATGATAAAATAATTTTGCTAATATAGATAGGTAAGTAAAATAACCAAAAATAAATAAATAAATAATAGTCTATAAATGGTTGGTTGATTAGTTTTATTGCATGTCAACCTATTTAATAATAATCATTTGTTTGCACACAGTTTTATGATTTTAAGTATTACTGCCTAATCCAAATAATTTGCACACAGTTTTATGGTTTCAAGTATAACTATCTGATATAAATAATTTTCAAACAGTTATATTTTCAAGTATCCTGATCTAATCCAAATAATTTTCTAACAGTTATATTATTTCAAGTATTCCTAATACAAGTAATTTTCAAACAGATCTGTTAGACCCATAGATGGGACCCTAACAGGTACTACCACTCCAGATCAGAATGAATCTGGGAATAATGGCAACCAAGTAGTGACTCCACATAGCCCAATGCTTCAGAAGGGTGCCTCCTCCTCATCATAGCATAATGGTTAGCAAGTTATGTATTGTGGAGATTAAAATAAAAAAAAATAAAAAATAAAAAAAATAAAAAATAAACTCCCATGAGCCTTCACACCGGAAGAGCCCTCCTAGCATGTGCAGAAAAAAGGACCCACTTCTGACCCCAAAGATAATCTCTCAGCTATTCGAATTTAGACCTTAACAGGGCCTAGACATCATTGGCCAGGAAGGCATTTCCTTGCCACATGGTGGCTATGACCCGTGAATAAAGCCTAAATCATAAAACCACTTTCTGTATTTGTCCCTTCCTTTTCTTCCCTTGAATTCCTTCCTTTTCAGCACAACCACCAATTGGTTGGTTGCCACCTTTCTGTCCACTAAGGATGATGGTGTAGTGTCCCCCCCAAAAAAAATTATCTGCGCAAGTGACTGTGCAGGCCAATTCTAATGGTTTTTGGTGCACTGACTGCAAACACACTGATGCTTTCTGGAGCTGCTGTCTTTTCTCCCCCTTTTCTGTCTCTCTTTGCTGTCGAGGTTACTCTCCTCTCCACCTTACCCCTCTCCGTGCCTTGCTTAATGTTTAGGTGCCAGGCCACTTGATTTTTTGCATCTACCTCCCATGTATTTGTGTCAATGTGGAATGTCCTCATGTCTCCCCCGCAGACATCCTTAAAGCGTAGGCATAGTCTACCTACCAATTGGGAGCCTTTTACTAATTCGCCATACAAAAGATCATTTAGGATGCAGCCATTTTCCATTCTCCTGACATGCCCAAGCGAGTGAAAGTGCCTCTCATAGAGAATGGCAAACATGCTGTTCATGTTCAAATAAGATGGGGATGAAAGTAAACCCTAGGAACACACACCAAGAATAACCAACTACCTTTTTTAACCCTAAACATTAAACCTGTCACCACCCCACAGTGCAGAATGGATGCATCGACAATATAAAATACAAAGAGAAAGTGTTATAGATAAAGTGTGAAACCTTGGAATTCTATAGAATCCCTAAAATTTTCATTCCTTTATTTAATGGTATATCAACCTTCATGGGTTATTTAATGCCAAAGCTTTCTTTGTAAAAGAACAGTAGTGGTACTATTTAATCCATAGCTGGAGGGATAAGGGGGTTCATACCTTTCCCAAGGATATTAGTCTGAAAGTGAATGTTATAACACTACTGAAGTGTGAACTTGCTTACTATATATATATTTACCAACCCCTCTGCACGAGCAGGATGTAATACAAGGTCAATTTCTTAAGCGCAGTTCAACAGGTTTGAATTCAGAGTTTTCCTTCTCCTAGATCGGTTGCCTAACCAAGGTTAAAGAGCCCAGTCTGCTCTACTATTTATCCATAGCTGGAGGGTGAGTAGGATTCATACCTTTCCCAAGGGTATTAATGCTAAGTGAAATGCAATTACCACATCCAGGATTTGAACTCTGGGCGATGAGTCTGTTTCCCATGACTTTAACCATTACACCACACACTTCCATGTTCCAATTCCTTGCTTACTATAATGTCACAGTCCAGCACATTAACCACTACACCTTGATGACTCCTCCCCTAACATTTTTGGGTAAAGCATAAAATAAACTGGTTTCATTCTGACTTTATATATATAGAATACTAAGTCCAATTACCGTCGAATTGGCAAGACAAGACAGCAAGCAATCATAACTCAATACGATTCTGACAGGCTGTAAAGACCACTGCAAAGTGGCAGGATTTATGGAGCCTCAGAGGATCATACAAACCAAGCAGCCAATCAGGACTCAGGGAATGGAATCACCCAAATGCATGAGTGGACTGTTCTGAATTCCCATAATTTTTGTTTTATACATTAAAGTTTTTTTATACATACATTTTTCTATCTAACCCTTAGATGGGACCCTAACAGGTACTACCATTCCGGTTCAGAGTGGACCAGAGAGCAATGGTGATGAAGGGGTGCTCCACATTCCCCAAACCTCCAAAACTGGAACCTCACCATCAGATAGAGTTTAACGTCATTTCCAGGACATGTAGACCCACAGCCACTGCCTTCTAGCACCCATATGATAAAAAGGGGTTGGGGCTTGCCATAAGGGTGAATTCCCATAAGTACCAGTTGTCTTGACACTGGTTCAGTTGTGCTTGGCCAGTCACATTGCTCAAACCAATTGTTGACTGACTGACTGACTTACTTCAATAATATACATTACCTAAGGTTTTGATAGAATGCCTAAAATTTTTGGCCAAAGTATAATATACAAGACAAAAGAAGCTGGACATTTTATTAATGAATCTATGAAACCTCAACTAATTAAAAATTTAAATGACAACGGAGATGAGAAATTTTTATTAGTGAATTGGTGTTTGAAACCTAAAACATAAAAAGATATTCTGATAAATATTGCATCCTTTTAGTAGTCTTCTATTTATAGCAGTATTCAGGTTAGGTTGAGCAGTTCAGTATAAAAAAGTTGCTTTATTACAGATACAGTTTGCATTTGAGCTTGAAGGATTAATGAAGTACAAAAAGGAAAAGTCTGTGTTGTGAAGCAGTCTTCAATAATACTGGATTAAAATAAAGAAAGAAGAATGCAAAGAATCCTGATATGCCAAGGAAATAAAAAAAATATGTTTGACAACTAACAATTAACAACCAGTAGTGGCAAGATACCTACATTTGTTGCATTTTAGTCATTTTAAAACAAAATAAGAAATAGGATTTGAAAACCTAAAGTTGGTGTTTGTGATACTATGGTTGAAGATGAACATGGTCAGAATAAATAAATAAATAAATGAATAAGAAAGGGAATAGGTTAAAGCCAAGCATAAGTAAAAGGGGTGGGTGGTTGACCCTTTTACAAATTCAAAGATTAGGTCGTAAAGTTTAAAGAGACTTGTACGACCACCATGAAATGGGACCACTTGATGATAATATCTTAGGCACCCAGGTATTAAAAGCAAAAAGGATTTTTAGGAGAAAATCTCTTTTGAAAAAAATAATGGTCAACGTTTTGAAGCCGTAGTGTCTGAAAAAATATTTAAGTACTTTAATTTTAAGGGTTAATGACGACTTGAAGTCTGCGATTTATTTAAGTGCTGGCCCTTTGTGTGGTCCGGAGAAGATGGTTGGGGAAAGGGGAATTTGACATAAATACAACTAAACTCGAGCACTAAGGCAGTTACAACTCGGCCGTTGGGGTGTCAAGATAGTCGGTAGGGATAAACAGTAGCAGCCAGCGAGTATCAAACACACCCTTCTTCCATCCGTGTCTTGTTTACACTTGTAGTTGTTGTTTTGTTTTTTTAATCCTTGTGAGCCTGTTTTTCTGACTCGTGCCTTAAATTCGGCCAGCACATAATTCACAACGCTTGGGGAACTAGACAAAGTACATCGAAAGAGCAGAGTGCAGAACAAGCCTTCTCACATGTTAAAATTGTTTTATTTCCTGTGTTATTTTAACACTAATGTGGGGATTACATTCCTTACTCGCCACAGTTTTCTTATTTGACATTAGGGGACATGAGAGGTAATTACCTCCTGTGTCTACCGTTAGGCACTTGGTTGCATGGCAGGCGGTAGGATAAAAGTGGAGGCACCAAGTAAGAAGAATTATGCATGCTGGGCACTACTAGAGAAGTAAGGATTAATACTTATAAGAACTGCTACATTGGATTGGCCAAGATATAAAAGACAGGCTGCTTGCTGTAAAGATTAATAACTAATTGAAGTAACCAGCAGTTATTTCATCAATATAATTTCACATATGTAAAAACATAGGAGGCGCGTGGTCTAATGGTTAGAATCGTAGGAAATGGACTAGTTGGCCCGAGTTCAATTCCTAGATGAAGCTGTCTGCATTTCACATAGAGTTAATACCCTTGGGAAAGGTATGAATACAATTCTCCCTTCAGCTATGGGTTAATAGCAGGGTAGACTGGGCTCTTTAACCATGGCTAGGTAACCAGTCTAAGAGAAGGAAAACTCAGAATTCAAAGCTGTTAAACTCTGCTCAAAAAGTTGACTTTCTGCCGCATCCTGCTTGTGCAGAGGAGTTGATATATATATATATATATATATATGTAAACACACACAAAAACTCAACATTATAGAAGAACGTTATCTTAGTTTTACGTATTCTATAGAATGTTCAGGAGGCGTGTGGTGTAATGGTTAGAGTTGTAGGAAATCCTGGACGAGGCTGTTTGCATTTCATATAGCGCTAATATCCTTGGGAAAGGTATGCATCCAACTATTCTCACTCTAGCTATGGGTAAATAGTAGGGCAGACTGGGGTCTTTAGTTTTGGTTAGGCAACCAATCTTGGAGAAAGAAAACTGAATTCAAACCAGTTAATCTCCTTTTAAGAAATTGACCATGTGTCACATCCTGCTCGTGCAGAGGGGTTGGTAAATATATATAGAATGACCAGGTTTCACCCTTTGCTGATACCAAAATAATAAAATAATATGAAGCCAAAATAAGAAAAAAGAAGCTATTTGAAAATATTTGAGCAAATAAAAAGAAAAATATTTATCTATAAAAGATGGATCAATACTCACCATCCTTTTCCTTTCCTGTTGCTTTTTAAATTAAGACAAGAAAATCATAAGATTGGAAAAGACAAATGAAAAGTAAAGAAATATTTTTTATATATAGAATTATAATTGTATTCTTATTAAGATTAAACTGTCATGACAATTCCTCACCTAAAAAATCAAATAGAAATTACAAGATTAGTATAAATCCAGTGGAATAATGAATATAAAACTATCTGACATTGGATTTAAGGGCTATTAAATGTAATATATCAAGAAAAATGAAAAAACACAGGTTTAAATGGGTTAAGTGGTGAGTTTATTGGCCGACACTGCAGTGTTTCGATCTATTAATTAGATCATCTTCAGGGCATAAGATAAGAAATTATTTATCACAGAATAATAAGAAAAGCGAGTGGTAATCCTTGTCATTCAGTCTGTTTAAAAATGTTTTTGAAGTTTGAAAAAAGGAGACGGTTTTGAAATATGACATCAAATATTCTATTTTATGGCGTGAGTATGTGGTGCTGTAAGTGTGTGTATTGAAAGGAAACATTGCGCATTTTTTTAGGTATGTGGTTGTGTGTGTGTGTGTGTATAAATTTTTATATATATATATATATATATATATATATATATATATATATATGAATAGGTTTTTGGTACACGAGAATTGTATAACACTAGAGCACCTCTCTATAAATGCTTGTAGAAGGGACTATTCAGATGAGTGCTTCTCCATTTTGCACAGAGCTAGGTCAAAACAGCATTTAACCATCCTTGAAGCTGTTTACATCTCTTTTTTTCCAGCCTACTCTGTGCAAACAAAGTCCAAAGCACTCCCTCTATTTATTGGGAGACACTTCCGACCCTGTTTCTTTTTTTTTATTTTTTATTTTTTTTTTATTTGTCCCCCTCTGGCTCACTCCCATTCGTTTCTTACAAAATTCTTGTACAATCTGACTTTTATTCGTCACCAGTGTATCACTTGAAAAGTACGGGTTGAAAAGGCCTTCATGTAACCCCCCCCATTTATTTTTTATTTTATTCATTAATAAAATATTCTCCCAAATTACATATGATTCCTCCACTTTTAGTGATATATATATATATATATATATACATATACATCTATATAAAGTCAGATTTTAGCCCTGAAGAGCTTTATGCGAAACTAATAGTAGGTTCGTCTGACTCAGTAGATATCCTTATATACATATACATATATATATTCCTTTTAGAATAAAAGGAATGACTTACCGGTAAAAGATATTGAGTTAATCCCAATAGTTGGTTGATACAAATATTAATTAGATAAGTCAGTGTTATAACAAGTATAAAGTGCTGAATACGTTAGTAGAGCAGATTTAGTATTACAGTGTGTACGGAAATAACCTACTCGCGTTTAACCATAAGGATCTTCAGGGTTAATTTCCATAGAATTAATGAAGATATTGATTAATTACAAAAGTCAATATAGCAATTATGACCGTTGAAAGTTTTGCAGTTAATAACCTACTCGAGTTTAACCATAAGGATCTTCAGGGTTAATTTCCATAGAATTAATGAAGATATTGATTAATTACAAAAGTCAATATAGCAATTATGACCGTTGAAAGTTTTGCAGTTAAGGAACCCTGTTGCGTCATTTTCAAATTTGAATTTCAAACACAATGATGTTGTATCATAAATGTGAATGTTAATGTGGAATTTAAAAAAAAATATATTTTTAAAATTTCAATTTAAACATTTTCAAAAATCTTTAAAAATTGTTAAAAAACTTCTAAAAGGAATATAAGTTTCAAAGAAAGAAAATCTTAACAAACCGTCATCCTGTTATATTTTTTTTTTCAACCAAAGAAAAGTTCTAGCCTCATCAGATGGGTTTAACAAAAATAAAACCCGTCTGATGAGGCTAGAACTCATTTTTTGTGTATAAATTTGAAATATTTGACATTATAATATAGGGTATAATGGACATGAAATCAACAGCACTGAATTACTGACAGTTTGTCTCCAAAGCAATTATAAAAATCACATAGGTGAGAAACTGTCAGTAACCATACACTGTTGACTTCATGTCCACACTACCCAAACTTAATTTTCTGTTTCAAATCTTTTAATTTCAAAGTTTCCATTTTAAGTTTTGGGAAATTCCATTTTTCTAATTTCATAGTATTTTATGAGAAAACTGTAATAAAATATGCTAGTACATTTTTATAAAAACTGAAAACAAAAACATGATTTAAAGTTTTATAACATTCAAATAAACAGCATAAACCTTCAAATTTTTTGAAATGTTTAAAATCCAAGTCCAAAAATAAAATTATATGTAAAAATAAACATGTAACACTTCAAAGTTGTAATTGTTTTCTGTTTCAGTTGAGATGATTTTTTTCTCTCAAATGAGTTTTTGATTTGATAGGAGCTAAAAATTTCAAAACTAGGGAGACACAATTTGCTAAATAAAATATTTTCTTCTACATAAAAGTCATCAGGAAATTCTTCTACTTTGGCTTTAGCAAACATTTTAGATACTTGGGTCATTTTTTTCTTTTTTTTTTTTAAGGAGCAGGTTCAACTTTTGAGGCTGAGGGTGATTCACTGTATTGAAGCTATCTCTCTTTGTTAAGTATCTGGCCGCCATCCTTGGCCAGTTGTAAAGAACTTAAAGTAAATAAGTAAGTCCTGAGTTATAGAATCCTTTGGTAAGTGAATAAGTCCTAAGTTTTGGAATCCTACGTAGTGTCAAAAGGTCCAGTGATAAAATCCTATGTTCCGTCGTCCACGAAAGCTCAAGTAGGTATGACCAGAACAGCCAGTATAAATAATAATATCAGCAGCAGAATACTGCCAGTGGTTGGTCAATTACAAATATTTTCTGCTTTCAAGCAAGTAGCTTTTTTCAGACAAATATATTAAAGTTTAAACACAGATTTTATTTGTATTATTTGAACTATTAGGACTATTGTCCTTATCCTTATTGTTATATACACAATGTTTCAGCCGTTGTGCCCTCCTGCCTTCTTCGGGTATTTCTTTTTGAACTTAAGAGCCTTCACAGAACTTTTTTTAATTATTTTTTTTTTAAAGGAGCAGGTTCAACTTTTGAAGCTGAGGGTGATTCACTGTATTGATTTGATTCAGTCATTTTGGCAATTTGCTACTTATTCATACAACTAGTTTTGAAAAATAAATAAAATATGAAAAAAATAATCATCGATAATTAATGTTATTAAAGGATTTTTTTGTTCAATTTAAATTTGTTTTACAATGGTAAAGATGATGCAATTATGAATCCAGGAGAATCCCTGTGTGATGTTATTAAAGGATTTTTTTGTTCAATTTAAATTTGTTTTACAATGGTAAAGATGATGCAATTATGAATCCAGGAGAATCCCTGTGTGATGTTATTAAAGGATTTTTTTGTTCAATTTAAATTTGTTTTACAATGGTAAAGATGATGCAATTATGAATCCAGGAGAATCCCTGTGTGATGTTATTAAAGGATTTTTTTGTTCAATTTAAATTTGTTTTACAATGGTAAAGATGATGCAATTATGAATCCAGGAGAATCCCTGTGTGATGTTAAGATTCAGAGTAGATCAAGGAGTCATTTTATAAAATGGTGTTTGGACAAGTGTTTTTTTCCTTATTTCTAAATTGTATGCTCACATGATAGCATTTACTTTTTTGTCATATTCATATATATATTTACCAACCCCTCCGCACGATCAGGATGTGACACAAGGTCAATCTCTTAAGCGGAGTTCAACAGGTTTGAATTCAGAATTTTCCTTCTCCTAGATGGTTGCCTAACCAAGGTTAAAGAGCCCGGTCTGCCCTACTATTTACCCATAGCTGGAGGGAGAGTAGGATTCATACCTTTCCCAAGGGTATTAACACTAATACCGTCATATTCATATAACAAGGTTACAAATTGCTTAGAATCTTTTACTTGTAAATTTTGTGAAAATCAAACAGGTCTTAAGAAAATGAATTTGTTAAACTTTGTTTGATCTTCATATCTCCCCCTTCCAATGTCTATATCTAAATTATTGTCTATCTTTCTATTTCCACTTTAGCAACACTACTATGACTAACTTTTATCTGCTTTGCTACATTCTAAGTTCCTAGAAAAAATTGAAGTGTTTAAAAATAGTCTAGTCAAACATATATTTTTTTAAATCTACGTCCAGTTTTTTTTTTTTTTTATGTAAATTCTTTTTTCAATCTTAAAAGGAAAAAATAACTAATATTTGTAAATCAAATTTCAAGGAAATAATAATAAATTATATATTCAAATTATAAGTTTTCCAAGTTACACTGTTTTTTTTGCTTTGTGTTGAGAGCTAAAATTTGAGCTTCAGATATGCTTATGTTAATAAGTTCACTAAAAACATTTAAGTTTCCAAATTTATTACGCCGAAGAAAAATATTATCTATAAAAAAATAAACATTAAAACATATTACAGTACATAATTCATTACATTCTATTTTATTATGTTTTTATACAATTCAGTGCTATTTTTCTTATTCAAAAATACATAACAAAAAATTAGGGTGTTTTTTGGAGGAGGGCTGGAACAGATTAATGGCATTTCAGTTTATTTCAATGGGGTAAATTGATTTGATATATGAGAAAATTGAATTACGAGTGGAATGGATTAAACTTGTAAGTCAAGGTACCACTGTAATGTTTAAATAAATAAGATTTCTTGTCAAAAGATTTTAATTAATTAGTCAAAATTCAGTAAGAAATACTTACTGTCATTCTTCGGACATCTTTGGTTTGTTTTGCTTGTTTTTGCATTTCCTTCATCGTTTCACCAGAAAGGATAACGTTTTTCTTAAGTCCCTGTCAACAATGAAAATATATCATCAAAAACCAAACAAGAATACAAAGAGATGTTGATAATCATGATTTATTGTTTCTTAATATAATTCTATGATTTTCGTACAATTCATCAACTTAAAAGTGATTCATTTTTTTCATATTTCTTTCATTTGTTTTGCAATGTCATTCTACAATTGTAAGTCCTGCAAATTAGAAATAAATAAATCTTCAACAAGATTTGAATCCCTTTTCCCTCCATTGTGTAGAAAAAGGAAAAGGATTATAAATGTTACTAATTACATACTGTAAATCCTCGGGTATAATCCGCACTTTTTTCCCAAAAATTTAAATGTCAAAATCCCTAGTGCATACTTTATACGAAGTTAAAAATGAAAAATTTTTTCTAAGCAATGTCCGAGTCTCTATTTGCTGTCCGGTAATGTTTATTCAGGCGCATTTTTTTTCAGAGGTACAGCCCCTTAAAAATCCCCTGCGTATAATACTCAAGGGCGGACTATACTCAAGGATTTACAGTACTAGCTTAAAAGCCACCCTATTGGATGGCAATTAAGCTCACTCCTATGAAGCACTGTTAATTAGGCCTTTAACCCAACAATGAAAATTCATGCATTGAGTAAATATCAAATTTTATTAAACTTGAACAATATTTTTCAAACAACAGTTTTCATTAAAACAATTATATAATTTGTCTATTCAGAACTTCAAAGTTGCATGATAAACTACATTAAGGTTTATGATTTATTTCCAATCATACAAAAACATTTGTTACATAAAATCAGGTTAACAATTTTTTTTTAATTGCTGAAGTCAATTGCAGTAATTAAAACTTGGGAATCCAAAATTTTAGGATTGCAGGCCCAGATTTGGCCCAGAATATTATCAATTTACTCGGCCTGATTTCAAGATGGTGTGATATGTTGGGCTATGGCCTCTAGGAGTAAAGTTGAAAAATGTGACATGTCCATTTATTATTAGAGATATATCCAACACAAAATAAAGTATGATAGAATATAGGACCCCAAAAAAACAAAAAAAAAATAATAAAAAAAACAAACAAACTTGACGTACCTTCGACAAAGGCCTTGAGATAGATCCAGATCGACCTTTGGTGTCATCTAAATGAAAAGAAATTATGATTGCATTTTAGACCAAATAAAATATAGATGTATATTTTAGAACATAGCAGCAGCATTCATTCTTAGATACCAATAACATGAGCTTCTCCTCAAATTAACGATGGTCCCATTTTTCCGCTTCCAATTACAAACGTTTAAGCATGTGAATGAAGACGATATGTTTTCATGGTCTCAACTTCACTGTTACATTTCAGTTAGGAGATACTTGCTAATAATTGTTCAAAAACTCCAGACAAAAATAATACATTACATATATATATTTATATATATATATGTATATATATATGTTAGATTAGATGTTAGTGAACATCATTTTTGATAACAGTAATTATATTCCATTCCTATTACTGCATGTCTTTCCAAATGAGCAGTTGATGAACCTGGACATAATAGGATTAGATACAACAATGGTCATTACAATTTGACAAGTGATGACATATCAAAAGGGAAATTATTGTCAAAATGCCCATCAGTCTGTGTATGTGTATGGCTATATAAATGTATCTACTAACACACAGTCAAAGACAGAGATTGAGAGAAAAAGGGTGATGGCTTGTAACATTATCTAAATATATACATATGTATATGTTGAAAGGAAAAATAAAGGAAAGAAAATGTTGAATGGATAAGATAAATTTGATATGAGTTACTAACACGTGTTTCGGCCAAGAGTTTGTTCATGTACGCATGTATTCTATTTATTATTATTTTAAACATAAGATAAAATAGTAATAACAGAAAATTATAAAATCTTTAAGCATACAAAGAATAATGGCTTTCATCAGAGTAAAATGTTTGATATTTGAAGTTAAAATGGTGAAAATACAGAGAATTTTGAAGTGTTCGAAAAAAGATTTAAAAAAAAAATTATTTGAGAGACAGTCCACAGCAAGAGAAAATAGTGATGTTTAGAGAATATTTTTATGTATATATATTTTTTTTTTGTGGGGGGAGGTATAGTTTAGCTCCATTGGTAGAAAAAAAAAAAAAAAAAAAATATAATATATATATATATATATATATATATATATATATATATTGAGAACCAGTTTAGCTGCATCAGTAGAGCATTTGCCTAGGAATTGCAAGGTTATGGGTTTAATAACACATCCATGCTAACTTGGCACATGACTAGCACCGCCTGGGTAGTCTGATCTGTGTGGGGGAAATGGGGAGCTGATGTTAGTTGGGGCGCTCGTCCTCGGCAAAACAATCTCCCTGATCTAGCACTAGTGAAAAAGGGATAGACTCACTCGATGTCCAGCTGATGCCGACAATAGGCCATTCTGCCAACTTTACTTTAAAGGGCAGGTTTAGCTCAGTTGATAAAGCATTCACCAAGGAATTGCAAGGTTCTGGGTTTGATAAAGATTCTCACCAACTCAGCACTTTGGACTCTGCTACAAACTATATTTAATAATGGATGATAAGAGCAGCAGATGTTCTGCCTTTTCTTAAGTCATCTTACATTTGCTAGTGAGGATTGGTTTGGTTTATTTATTTAATAGCATATCAACCTTTGTGGATTATTTAATGCCAAAGCCATTCTTATAGAAGAACAGTAGTAGTAGTAGTACTATCTAACCCATATCTTGGGGGATGAGGGCTTTGTAGAATAATCATACTAAGTTCCAATTACCGTTGAATTGGTAAGACAAAGCAACAAGTAGCCATAATTGAATATGGATCTAATCTTGTTGCAATCCTACTGCAGAATGCCAGGGTATTTATGAAGCCTCATAACATCATAGAAACCAACCAGTCAATCAGGACTCAAGGAATGGAATCACCCAAATGCATGAATGGACTATTCTTGAGTCCCATAAGTACCAGCTGTCTTGGGCCTAGGTCAGTTGTGCTTAGCCAGTTGCTGTTGTCCAAACCAACAGTATACTGACTGACTGACTGACTTACTTCAATGCCTTACCAGACAGTATTAGAGTGAAAGTAAACTAAATAGTGAGACTAATAATCATTTTTTCTTTTGAAGTTTGTGAATTTAAAATCAAAATAATTTAGGTTTATATAACTGGACTGTAAAATAAATGAAAAGTTTAAGAAAGTTGATAAGAATCTAGTATATTATATGGAGTGAGGTTTGGTTTGGTTTGATTTCTTTGTTTAATGGTATATCAACCTTTGTGGGTTATCTAATTCCAAAGTCATCCTTGTAGAAGAACAGTAGTGGTACTATTTAACCCATAGATAGGTTGCCAGTGAGGAGTGTATTAAATATTTTTAAAAGTATCCTTTTTAATTTTATGATTTTTCATGAGTGAAAATTTTATAAATCCTCCCCATCCGCCGATGACAATATTATTGAATTTTTTTTTTTTTTGCATATTTGCTTATAGTGAAAAAGGTTTTTGTTGACAATTCATTAAAGTCGACCAACTGCCAACTTTGAAGAATTATCATGCCTGATATACACAAATAACTATAAAGAAAGGAGGAAAAAAGTAAAAGTCTGTGGAGTTGTCGGGGTGGCCTAAAGTCGGTATCAGCCAGACAGCAAAGGAGTCAATCCCCTTTTCACTAGCACTAGACCTAGGAGATTGTTTTTGGCATCTGAGGTGGAGCACCACACCTATTTTTCTATTTAACCCATAGATGGGACCCTAACAGGTACTACCACTCTGGGTCAGAGTGGACCAGGGAGCAATGGTGATGAAGGGGTGCTCCACATTCCCCAAACCCGGAACCTGACCATCAGATAGAGTTTAACGTCATTCCCAGGACATATTGACACTCAGCCACCGCTTTCTAGCACCCATATGATAAAAATGGGTTGGAGCTTGCCATAAGGGCAATAGGGTTGGGACAATCATATAGGTGCTGGGGCCTTTCTGATTGCCTGGTGGTAACAATTGCTGGCAATAGATGACAAAGGTTAGCACAATGAAAGCCCTGATAAAGGAATTGGCAAAGTTTTTTGTCCATCAGCATAATTTAGGACAACTATTGCTGATGAGACACAAGTTCATATTTGATATTCAGTGACGGTGATGGCTTTTTATTTTAGTGCATCCTGGGATGCACATATTTGCTTTGAATGAGTCCCCGGGAAAATTTATGGGTCCCAACTAAAGTTTCTTAATAGATTGTAGGGTTTTTATTTATGATCTGGGGAAATAACTAAAGCCTTCTAACCACTACCTTGTAACCTATCCTGTATAATTCATTTCTAAGAAGCTATTGAAATATATTTACAGTTAGCTTGAAATAGTCAGGGAAAAAAAAAGAAAGACACCGGAACACATGGATATGATTTTACTGCGTCCTTTTAGATTTTTGTGCATCAGGGACACAGGTCACGTAACTATCAGCATCTATTTATTTCTGGATAGTTCATATTATTTCCATAGTTCCCATGCTGTCTACATTTTTCTTTTTTTTGAAACAGGGACAGCTGTTTATTGCAGTGTGCAGACATTTTCAAACTGACAGAAACAAATGCTATCAGCCAATAGGAAGTATTTAGAAATTTGCAATACTTAGATCCACTATCTCTGTCCAACCCGCCATAGTGATCCCAACAATAGCCATCCTCTGGAGAGATTTCAGAGTAAAATATCAGAAGCCACCAGGAAGAAAAAAGAAAGACACCGGGATGTATGGATACAATTTTACTGCATTCTTTTAGATTTTTGTGCATCTGAGATGCAGGATGCGTGCCTATCAGCATCTCAGGATATATAAATACTTTTATACAGGGACAGTTTTGAGACCCACTTCCCAATTTGCATAATCAGTGTCATACGGACACCAAAGAACATTCAAGAACTATGATAATGTCATGAATTCATTATCATTAAGTTGTGGTGACTTCACATATCTCCATGACTCTCCCTTGCTACCCAGTCCCTATTGTCCATTGCTCCTGGAAGGTCCTCTAAGCAACAACCAGTATCCACACAGAGCTGATATGTAAGTTTTTGCTGGCTGCCCCACACTGATACACTCATGTGCAGGTGCCCACTTAACATCACTTCTAAGCTCATCCTTGCTTCTCCAGCAGGTCTTGTTTGCCATTTGCAGATTGTTTGTATGATAAGAGGCAAGTGGTTGTACAGCTGATCCTTTGCGGAGTGCTGCTTCCAGGATTTGTTTGACCACACATAGTACACTTATACAGTTCCCATCCAGCTTTTTCTCCAAGTGTTTTGTAAGAGTCCAAGTGATAAGCCTTGAATCCAACTAAATAAATTAAAAAAAACCCAAAAAACTCATCACAGAAAAAAACATTGAAAAAACACTGTTTATTCTGAATCATTGTCAGTGGCCTAAAGTCAGTATCAGCCAATCAGTGAGGGAGTCTATCCCCTTTTCAATAGCGCTAGACCAAGGAGATTACTTTAGCGTCTGAGGTGGAGTGCCACACCTACCATCATCTCCTTACTTTACCGCACAGATGCCTTTGCTACTCATATGCTGAGTTGGCGAGGGCCAGTATCAAACTAGGAACCTTGTGGTTTCTAGCTGAACGCTCTACCAACTGAGCTAACCAGGCCCATTTCTGAATAATGAATAGTATGACGTTTTTGAATGTTTCTAAGTCTAGACTTCTGCTATGATGAATGAGTAGTATCTGTGTGCACTGCCCTAGGATCAAAGTGTTCCTTCCCAGCCGTTCTGCTTAGAATCAGAGTTTACCTTTGTTGTGTCAAAAGGCTGCAAGTATAAGGCACCCAATGAGAATCAAACTCACTAACAATGGTTTTCAAATCCACCTTGTTAACCATTACACCACATGAGGTGCTCAAATCAGAGAGTAGTATCTGTACTCGCGCAAATTTAAATTTATTACAACTAAATAAAAATTTTAATCAAAAATTTAAAATAATCATTTATACATTTGGTTTTATTTTTGAGGAAGCATTAAATATTATACTTTTCAAGACTGGTGCCTGACCAAGGTTAAAAATCCCACTCTGCCTACTACTATTTACCCATATCTGGAGGGAGAATAGTTGGATTCATACCTTTCCCAAGTGTATTAGCACTATGTGAAATGCAAACAGCCTCATCCAGAATTTGAACTCTGGTCACCGAGTTCATTTCTATTGATGATAACCATTACACTATGCACCTCCATTTTTCATAGGTATATTTCATATCTGACAGTTTAAAAAAAACCCCAACAAAACTGTAATATTTTCAGATACAGATACTTTCCCTGTTGTGACTTTAACCCCTGCAGAGGGGTAAGACCCCCCCCCCCCAACTAAATTGCATCAAATGGTGAGGCTCCAGTTCTGTAGATCTCGAGAGTTGCCATTATTCCCAGGATCATTTGTACCTGTGAGGGTTCCATCTATGGGTCAAATAGATGTTTCAAAAATCATTTATGTGATAGGACCATTTGCAAAAACACCCCCCACCAAAAAAAAACAACTACTCAGATAAATGTAAATGAATGCAATTCCCTAACCTCTAGGCATAAAATAACCTTAGACAGGTTAACATATCATTAAAATCAATCAATCAACAGGTATAACACTGATCCTAGGCAGCTGTGCCAAGGGAGTGACACTTTTATTCTAGGTAGACGTATTGCCCAATACAAAAATAAAACAGTCAAATTTGACAGGAACTATGTTAATAGATATTTAAAACCAGTCTATTATCTGCAAGGAGTATTCAATCTTTATAAAAATGTTAAAGAAAGATAATATTTCCCTAACAGCAAACAATTAAAACACACTTACTTATAACTTAAAAAGAAAAAAAATATCATTATATCATTCCTCATGTATCAATCTAATCAGTGTTTTCTCAACAATTCACAGTAAGTTGTTGGTAATAATAATCACCAAACAATCATATTATATGACGCCTTACTGTGGCCATAGAAGCAAACAGGTTGATCAGAATACCTGTATTCTTTTAGCTTATGCTATCCAATATCAATTTGAGCTCCATTAACAAAAGAGCATTTGAGCAGGTTCTAGCAAGCCACATGCCTGTGTCCTTGGCACCGAGTGACCACAAAACTGGACAACACTACCAGACGCATACACAAAAACAAACAAAACAAAACAAGTAGCACTTGTGCAGGTGGCTACAATAACAGAATTGAAGTTAAATTGATTTGTGTAACCATTACACCATGCACCTCCAACAAACAACTACACAATAATAGATCTGTTCAAAAATTATTTGTATCCCGATAGGACCATTTGCAAAAAAAAGAAAAAAAAAAGACAAAAAAGAAAAAAACTATGAACAAAAATGGATAATAAAAAAAAATTAAGAACAACAATGGACACAAAGATGAAGAAGTACCAAGAAGGAAGATCAAATAACAAAGGAACCAACCCAGCTATTCAGAGACAGATAAAAGATTATAAGGATAAAAAGAGGAGTATTTCTCGGAATTTTGATATGATATAGAATAACAATTAACACAGCTTAACACCTGTACCCCAGCTATGGTTAGTGGAATGAGAACAGGATACCCCCATGGAATGAATTAACGGTTAGGTTCAAAGTTCCGTGATGGCTCTCGATTATGACAAGAAGGTTCCAGAGTCCAACAAGAAATACCTGAAGAAGGCTGGAGGGCACATTGGCTGAAATGTTGTACAGATAACAATGAAGATGAGGACAATAGTCTGAATAATACAAATAATACTAGGAGTTAAGAGGTATGCAGTTGAAGAAGTACCAAGAAGGAAGGTCAAATAAAAAAGGAAGAGACAAAAAATGATAAGGATAAGAAGAGAGGTAAAGAGGTATGCAGTACTATTGTCTTTGTCTTCTATCAGCTGTCTCCTTCAGATCAGGATTTCTTCTTGGATTGGGCCACACGTCTTCTAGTCTACATTCTTTATGCATACTTTTATTATATGATTCCTGATATATTCTTGCTGGATGCATGTGGGGAAGCAGAGATGGTAAATACACATCTGCCCAGCAGGACTACTGGGTCTCAATTCCAGCTGACTAAATTCTACTTTCCCAGAGTCACCTAATCATGTGTCTCTCTAAGCCAATGAGAGTTCTATTCCCGAAGAACCTGTTTTAAAGAACTGTCAATTCAAATCCACTCTAATTTCCAACAGTGTTATGAAATTTTTGATTTTTCAAATTGTCGTCCTCATCTTTATTGTTTTATGTAAAAATACAATGTTCTGGTCACTGTATCCTCCAGCCTTCATCGGGTGTTGTCTGTCTATCCAAGCATAGCAATGACCCAACCTGAAGAATCATTTTGAATAGCTTGACTATTGGATAGACAAGGAACACCTGAAGAAAGCTAGAGGATTCAGTAGCTGAAGCGTTGTTTTTACATACCATAATAAAGATGAGGACAACAATCTGAAAAATTAAATTTATACACATCATCAGCTCAAAAGTTCAGACAAATAATAAAAATAGAATAATAAAATTTTTAAAAATCCAAAGGCAATACTGATTTTAAGGTAGCTCAGTCGGTAGAGCGTTCGGCTAGAAATCACAAGGTTCCTAGTTCGATACCGGTCCTAGCCAACTCAGCGTATGAGTAGCACAGGGATCTGTGCGGTAAAGTAAGGAGCTGATGGTAGGTGTGGCACTCCACCTCAGATGCTAAATACAATCTCCTTGGTCTAGCGCTATTGAAAAGGGGATAGACTCCCTCGCTGACTGGTTGATACCGACTTTAGGCCGCCCCGTCGACTTAACTTTTTACTTATAATGTAATGGTTCTTAAGCTGTGTATTTTTGTCCAGGCAGGTTTGAGAAAAAAAAGAAAAAAAAGGATCATATTCTAAAAATAGACCAAACTTGACTGACCAATGCCAAATGCCAAATTCAAAAAACCCCGGTTCAGTAATGGACATTCTGAGAATGAGAGAAGAGAAGGGTTGATAGTATTAGAGGCAATGAGAAGGGCATTGGTAAGTGAAGGGATCAATCGTAGACTTACGATCCTCTAATGAAAGGGTGAACTAAAAGACAAGTAAGCTTTAAACACTATTAAGACTTTATAAAAAGAAAGAAAATTCAACAACAAACCACATCTTTGTAACTTGTTGTTCATTTGATACAATTTATAATCTATACATATTTAAAAGGTAGTTGGTATGTATGTCCGGGTAAAACTACGAAAATAAAACAATTAACAACAAAGTGAATATGTATAGACATTAGATATTCTTGTTTTTGTGCAAAAATTATGAAGATTCAATTTATATTCGAAGATATTTAAAAATTAAGATATACATGGAAACAGCATTGAAATTCTACTTAAAAGTGTCTAACATTCTTAAATCTCAAAAGTAAACAAATCAATACACCAGGGTTTTTTCCTCCCCCCTCTACCCAGGCAATGCTGGGTAGCCCCTTGTAGTACACATATAAAGGACATTTTTTTTAATGGAGGGGTGTGGTCTAATGGTTAGAGTCATAGGAAATGGACTCATCAACCCGGTTTTAATTCTTGGATTAAGCTGTTGGCATTTCACATGGCGCTAATACCCTTGGGAAAGGTATGAGTCCAATCCTCCCTCCAGCTATGGGTAAATAGCAAGGCAGACTGGACTCTTTAACCATGGCTAGGTAACCAGTTTAGGAGAAGAAAAACTCTGAATTCAAACCTGTTAAACTCTGTTTAAGAAATTGATCTTGTGTTGCATCCTGCTCGTGCGGAGGGGTCGGTAAATATGTATAAAGGACAATTTTGTTATGACTCAAACCCTCTTTGTTTGTTACTTGTATTGTTTTTACTTGTTTCCTTGATGCTTCATTTCACTTAAAATATTTCCTCCAACCAAAAAGCCTACAACAATGACATTTTTCTTTTGTTTTAATCTGGTAATGATGTGGAGATTGATTGAAGTGTCTAATAAAAAAGAAAACAGTTCTTTTCTCTGGATAAATTGTGCAGAAGGGCTAATGGTCTATAATAGACTTAATACTTGTCAACAAGATTCTACCTGAAGAAACTTGTTGAATGAACCATCATAAAATAGTGGGAACAATACAAAAAACAAACAATGAAGGGCAGTATAGTTTTTTTAAATTTTATTTTAAAGAATCAATGAAGATAGTATGAATCAAAGCAGAAAAAAATTCTCATTTGAAAGTTCAAATGTTGGGTGTTGTTATATCTGGGTAAGGGATATATTAGTAGAAGTGTGGTACACTCGCAGGTAAGTAGGAAGTTGGTGCGTTGTAGTAGTAATAGTAGTAGTCATAGTAAGAGTAGGCAATTATACCTCTACATTGTTCGGTATTTATAGATGACATCAACCAATCATATTACTGCCAGGGGGATACCTAGTTATATGCATATTCATCACATCAGGTGCCAACAGCTGTAGATTTTTAATGACTTTAAATAAGATGGTCTATACAAATGGCTCCTCACTGAAATCCCTCAGGGTAAGTCCAACATGTGACCAGTAGTTACAACTATAAGATGGATTTAGACTCCAGAATTCTGCTTGAAAATGAAAGGGGACAATTAATGTTACCCATAAAACTGATCCACAAGACCAAGTGGAAAAGGTCCTGACAAATGAAGAATATTAAGAAAGAAAAAAAACAAATTTTTTTTAAAATTAAAAAGCTTCTCTCATGGAATCATAAAGAGAGATAGGGTCCAACTGATAGTGTTATGCTTCTTTTGTTTTGTTTTTCAAATAAAAAATAAAAATATCTTAGACAAAAAAATGACTTTTATAGAGATTAAGCATCAAACATGAAATATTTAAGTAAAGTCGTCGGGGCGGCCTAATGTCAGTAGGAGACATACAGCGACGGAGTCTATCCCCTTTTCACTAGCATTAGACCAAGGAGATTATTTTAGCATCTGAGGTGGAGCACTGCACATACCATCAGCTCCTTACTTTACCGCACAGATCCCAGTTGGCGAGGGCCGGTATCGAACTAGGAACCTTGTGATTCCTAGCCGAACGCTCCACCGACTGAGCTAACCCGGCCCTTAAATATTTAATCCAAGTCAATTCATAAAATTAGATCAAAACCTTTTTATGATCAAGAAAAAATTACTTAAGACATTTTATCTTACTCATTAAAAGAATTAACAATCTATAATCCTGACAGATACAGACAGGTGGAAAAATGAGCTTAAGATACACAACTTAACAGAATTCAAAAATGTAAAAATAGTTTCCTATTAATCTTGCACAAAAAACCCACCATCTCTACTTCTGCACTTTAAAAATAAAATTAGGGCTCTTTGTAGTGTAATGGCTAATGTACTGGACTGCAACATCATAATAAGCAAGTTTGAACTCCAGTTACACAATTATATTCACTTTTGGACTAATACCAATGGGAAAGGTATGTTATAACAGAGATAGATATCTCTTATGATTCACAATCCTTATTTCACAATATATCCACTCGCTAACAAAACAAAACAAAACACAAGTCACGGACGCCTACCAGCGGAAGTTAACCCAACGGTACCCTAAAACAAAGTGACCATATCAACTTACAACTTCTATCTAACTACATCGTACCATCAACACGATACTACCCTACGCCTCATACCAGGCCACAGAAAGCCTCCTGACGTATCATCATACGACACCCACTGCACTTCGCGACCCCTGGCCATTCCTGACTTACTCCTCCCAGCCATTCCAGAAATTACTATTAATTCTTCTGACGACAACGTTTTCAACCCTTGTTTATTTTAATAAACGATTTTCTACCAAAATTTCTCGTCCATTATTTCTTCTTTGCATACCATACGCTTTACAGATATACAATTATATATCAGGTATGAACCTCAAAATAGGCATCCCATATTCCAGTGTAGTTTGGCACCTTCAAAACTTCAACATTGGCAAAAGCATTCAAAGCTGCCAAAGTGTGCCTCACATTACTAACATATTGCAAGACTTGACTGTAGAATCAAGATATGATACTCACCTTGTAAGAAGGTGTTGCATGATTAAAAATACAATGTTTTGGCCACTGTATCCTCCAGCCTTCCTCAGGTGTTGCCTGTCTATCCAAGCATAGCAATGAACCAACCTGAGAAATCATTTTGAATAGCTTGACTATTGATCATACAAGGATAGACAAGGAACACCTGAAGAAGGCTTGAGGATACAGTAGCTATATATAACTTTGGAAATATTGAATTACATCTTACTTTCCTTTGTCTACCAACTGAACACTAGCTTGGAACCTTTTTTGCAAAGGTGAGGATCATATTTTGATTCTACATTGAATCACCCTAATATTTCAGCCCTGACTATTGATCATACAAGGATAGACAAGGAACACCTGAAGAAGGCTTGAGGATACAGTAGCTATATATAACTTTGGAAATATTGAATTACATCCTACTTTCCTTTGTCTACCAACTGAACGCTAGCTTGGAACCTTTTTTGCAAAGGTGAGGATCATATTTTTATTCTACATTGACTCACCCTAATATTTCAGCCCTGCGGCTGTCATTATCTTCACTTTTTTTTTCTATTTCAATCAGATATTTCTCTAAATTATTAAATAAACAATAAAGACTATCATGACTGAAATGTTGCCAGAACATTATACGAGGTAAAGTTGATTGTTATTTCAGATGTTTGTTGCTTAGACCAATTCTAGGGTTGGCATCCTTTACTGGTCAGTCATCTCGGCAACCAATATTTTTAGGTGCCAACAGCTCTGGCAATATTCCGGGAATGTTCAATCTTTTATCAATTTCCATTATTTATAGATTCTTTTATTACATTTTATTTGTTGATATTATCTGGACACATATTTACCAATCCCTCCCCATGGGTAGGATATGACACAAGGTCAATTTCTGAAGCAGAGTTTAACAGGTTTAAGAGAGTTTAATAGAGTTTAATCAAAAAAACACCATCTCTACTTCTGCACTTTAAAAATAAAATTAGGGTTCTTTGTGGTGTAATTCAAAGTTTTCCTTCTCTTAGACTGGTTGATTAACCAAGGTTTAAGAGTCCAGTCTACCCTATTATTTACCCATATCTAGAGGGAGAATAGTAGGATTCATACCTTTCCCAAAGTATTAGTGCTATGTGAAACAGCTTCATTGAGGATTTGAACTTGTTTTGCCGTGACTATTTCCCATGATGATAACCATTACACCACATGCCTACCTTAAGACATGCTTGATAAGTAGCAACCCATGAGCAAACAGGATCACAGGACTAGTGAGAGAGTACAATGTCTATGTGTGATATACTGGCAAGATATCTTTTCCAATGCTCCAACTGGTTAAACCTTTGGACACTTAGGTCCTTGCCCCCCTGATACCCTGTACCTGAGAGCTCACCCACAGAGAAAATAGAGCAGAAAAATTCAAACTTCACTCCAAGAGGAAGACTTCTTTGGGCCATCCAATCATTCCATAAAAAAAAGAATGGTTGCTATAATAAATCTGGTTAAATCCTACTTAACGGACATAAATTCAACCATTGTATTTCAAAAGGTTCAGCATGTCCTTCCCCAAAAAGGAAACCAATGATTACATAAAAATTGGGTAACTTAAAGTAAAAAAGTTTTGGTTTTTTTTAGCTCAAGACACACTAGGGAATGGATTTTTTGTCCAAATATCCAGAATTATTACTGCTTCAGCTTTTCTTAATGTTTTATTACATGTTATTATGCTACTGATGACTGACAAGTATAGATGATGCTAATGAATTAAACAAAAATATTTTGATATTGGGACAGTCCAAACCCCATTCGGGACGGTTGATAATTTTTGTTCGGGACGGTCATGAAAAAAGTTAGTGTCAGGGCCTGGGCTCTCCCACCCCTGGGATGACAAATGGAAGAAGAGGAAAATCGGTCTTTTTATGCTAGTCTTTGTGGGAGGCAGACAGGGGCTTTCCCAGTTCCCCCATATGGGTTTCACATAGTAGTACCAAACATGATGTATGATAGACCTTACCCTCTCTCTCTCTGAAAAAGAACCCACAAGCCTAGAAAGGAATAAACAACCCCTTTGTGACTATACGACTTGCATATGTTGTTTCTGAACTAACGACAACTACTACTACTAAACAACTACTATAACTCGAACTTGGCCCTATGCAACATTTATTAATATGCATGAAGATTATAAAAATCATTTCTACCAATTTGAAAATATTAAGAACTTGAACTTAGAAACTTTTATGAAAATGATTTGATTTGGCAATAATTTCAGTTATCTTCAACTCTTCAAATCTAATTTCATGAAAGCAAACTTGAACTTAAGTTTATTTCTAATAAATTAAGGTTTTCATATATTTATGTATGATATACTCTGCATAGGTAAAAATATACACATACATACACGGATATTTATAAATACTAGCAAATATATGCACCCTCCGGGTGCAAGTATTTAAGTTTTAATGTAATAAAATATCATATTAAATTAGAAAGGCTAATGAAACTAAATAAGAATACAGATAAAAAGATTTGAAACAGAGGGAGTATAATAAAAGATTTGAAACAGAGGGAGTATAATAAAAAATGGAACAACTGAAACTTACTCTTCCATCACTCTCGTCTTTCATTGTTATTTTTTCTAATTTAAGTATTTAGTTAAAAGAGGAAGTAAAGAATAAAATGACAGTTATTTTATCTTGTTAATGGATTTTGTAGAATACTGATAATTGTTATTCTGTGTTACTTTCACCCTTAGCCAGGATTGAACCTGCAGTCTGGAAATGACTGTTACAGATTGTTAACTATTGGACAGTAGAACAGTCAAACACCTCCTCAGCTTAATGGACTCTTCCGGGCAGCAGTGGCAGGAATTATTTAAGCTGTTATAGTGGGTTCATTAGAGAACTAGTAACTTCATGTTAGGCTTGGCCAGTCAAACCAATTGTTGACTGTCTAACTGACTGACTTCAATAGATTTCATTTAAGATTCATTGAAGAGATTTTTTACTTATATTCATTAAAATAAAACCAAACAGTTAGAAATCAATAATACTAAGCACATATTTATTAAATTCGATTTTTTAATATTAATATGCAAATTAACCTTCCCGTTTTTTTGTATATATAAATATAATTGCATGTTGTCAGTATGTAGACATAGTTAACAGTATTAATAATGTAAGACAATTTTATTAATAATTGAGGTTTAGATAAAAATAAAATCATGGAGAATGTGATGTCAATAACTAAGAGAATTGTGACTTAGGTAGGAATATAGTTTCGGTTACAGACAGAAAAACACTCAATCTCCATTATAATAAGATATACACAAAATCTTTATATACATCATACATATACATGCACATATACATTGATTTCTCAATTTTGGTTGAATACTATCATGAAAAAACTTGATAGCATTCACATTATATATATATATATATATATATATATATAAAGAAGATGAAATACAAATAGAAAACTACATAAAAAGTGCTCAGTATTAGTATGGTAGAGCAGGACTACACATTTCTTATGATGGTAAGTATTATGCTAAGTGTGAAAGATAGGGTAAGTTTATCAATATTTTTTAAAAAGTGACTGACTTTTATTTTATACTAGATAGATTGATAGATACTAGAAGTAGCTACCCGGCATGGCCTGGGTAGTGGGGAGATAAAAAAGTTAGTCTTGCAGATCCATTATTACTGAATCCTCGAAGGATGCCCCCATTAAAATCTCTATGTAAAAAAGACCTTGCGTTGATCCAGCTGTTCTGAAATTAAAAATTCATGTCTACTATTTAAAATATTAAATACAAAAAAAATTCTATGCTGTTATCATTTAAATCTCATTTTTTAATTATCTTTACTAATATAAATCAAACCTTCGTTATTTTTGCTCAAAAACCAAGATCTTGTGATAGTGAATGTGTATATATATTTACTTTGTCATTAATTGCTTTATTTTCATAGTTTCCCCCGGACATACATACACACAAACTGCCCTTTATATATGTATAGAATAGATAGATTAAACAGTATATTCTAGAATGTCATCTAAAATTAACAAATATGTATGTATTTACCCAACCCCTCTGTCACAGACCAGTATGTTAGCTATTTCACCAAGAGGACTCTCCCATTAAACAAGGAAATAATGGAATTTGCAGTGAAGTGTATATGGTGTGCATGCACACACACACACACACACACACACAATTTTGAAAACAGCTTAGAAGGTCAGTGTCATTGTTTATGAAAATACTGAGATAAAATATTCCAAGTTACAAGTAGGAATATCATAATGTTATTTGATATTTCCTATTGTTTGAGTATGGTGGCCAATTTATTCAACAATTCTAGTGCTGGACTTATGCAAAATCTAAAAAAACAGGGCTACACACCCTTGAGTGTCATTTTTTAAAATAAATTTTTACTATATCATTAGTTTTCATTCTTTAACACACACACACACACACACACACACACACACACACACACATATATATACATACATACATACATATATATATTTACCAAGCCCTCTGCATGAGCAGGATGCGATGCAAGGTCAATTGCTTAAGTGGAGTTTAACAGGTTTAAATTCAGTTTTCCTTCTAGACTGGTTACCTATCCAAGGTTAAAGAGCCCTGTCTGGCCTACTATTTACCCAAAGTTGGAGGGAGGATATATGGCTTCATACCTTTCCCAAGAGTATTAGCACTATGTGAAATACAAACAGCCTCCTCTAGGATCTGAACTCAGGTCAACGAGTCCATTTCCTACGACTAACCATTACACCATGCACCTCAATCAATATATATATATATATATATGAGAGTAAGTAAACAAACAAATGTGTTTATTTGATATGGCTTTTTTAGCCGACAATTTTTGGGGATATCCCCCCTATATATATATATATATTATATATATATATATATAATATATATATATATATATATAGAGAGAGAGAGAGAGAGAGAGAGAGAGAGAGAGATTGATAGATAGATGGATGGAGGTGCACAGTGTAATGGTTAGAGTTGTAGGAAATAGACTCGTCAACCCGAGTTCAAATCCTGGACGAGGCAGTTTAGGCCATAAATATATATATATATATGTATGTATGTATGTATGTATGTAAATATTTTCGAGGGTATAAAATTTATAAAATGGCTTAAAAAACATTGATTTATTTAAATAGTTAAAAAAATAAAGTGTAGAGTTAAGACAGCCACCTCTACCAAAAAAAAAACAAAAACATGAGGGATTGACTAAGTACTTTCGTTTATCACTCATCAGAGTCAAATTGAGGATCAACTAGAAGAGTAGAACAATAGTCAGAGAGTAAAAAAAAACAACAACAACAAAAAAAAAACATTGAAAGATTACATACTCAAAACTCAAACTCCAAAGAGTTGACTTTATATCTTTGCTACCCTAACTTATATATATAAGTTAGGGTAGCTAAGACAAAGTCAGTGTTGCTTGGTAACTGTCAGTTTCTCACTTATGCAATTTCTAACCAAGTTTGGTTTGAAAATTGCATAGGCAAGAAACTGACCATTACCAAGCCCTGTTGACTTTAACTTAGATATACATGCCCTATCAATGATATTGAGCACTCTTTACTTATAGATATAGCAGACTATTTTTATATATAATATATATATATATATATATATATATATATACTTTGGTGCGGTACCAAGTTTCTTGGTACAAGGTGATTCTAGGCTGGTCCTAATTTTCTACCAGTAGTTTGTTGAAGATTTCAGGTTCCGTATGAGAGCTCAATGTTTAATTATTGTAAACAGAGCAAAGTTATTTGTGAATAAAAAGGCCTTAAATACCATGGGTATTGTGGTTATGGACCATTTCCACTCGTGAGTATATATATATATATATAATATATATATATATATCAAAAAATTGAAAAAACACAAGTTCATAAATGAGTAATGTTTATTTCGCCTATGCTGCAGTGTTTCGATCTGTTTCAATAGATCTTCATTAGGGCTTTTGTTAGTTTGAGGGAAAAAATAAAAGTATCACAGAAAATGAGAAATCTTCGAGACCCATTTGTTTTGTGGTCGGTCGGTCTATTTGAAATTGTTTATGAAAACGCGAGCATTCTTGGATTTATAAAATAAACACAGAAATGGAAGGCGTGTTGAAGATATATATGTATATATGTATATAAATATTGATAGATAGATAGATAATATAGTCGGTTATATAAGTAAAGCGTGCTCAATATTATTGATAAGGCATGTATATATAATTATTTAATTTTTTTTACCTAAATTATCACAGAGAAGGGCCTCAAATTTTATATAACTTAGTGCCAGTATGTTCTACCCCTGAACCCCCAACTTTATAAAAATTGACATGTAGTAGAGTGGGGTCCCTTATATATTATATGGTCCCAGCAGGTGAAAGTCCAAACAACTTTCTTTTCAGTAAATATAAGTACACCAAAACAATGCCCATGTATTTTTTATTAGCTAGATTACAATAAAAATTATACAATTAAGTGTTGATGTAATTAATAGATAAAATTTTATCATAAAATCTGTGCAATTAGCAGAAAGGACAGAAGACAGAAAGAACAAAAGGTGTCGGAAATGACTGGGGCTAGAGATCCAGAGCAGAGCAGGAAAATAGATTTTACAGTCCCTCAAACTCTGGTAACGTGGAGGTCAGGCAGATAGTTGAAAGAGGATTGAAGGGGAACAAACAACAACAGTGAAGATGAATAGTATTATCTGCGTTATTCGGACTATTGTCCCTATCTTCATTGTTATTTGTACAATGTTTAGGCCGATATGCCCTCCGGCCTTCTTCAGGTATTTCTTGTCGAACTTGGGAACCTTCTCGGACTCGGGAACCTTCTTTTCAAACTCGGGAACTTTCTTGTCATAATCAGGAGCCATCACGGAACTTTGAACCTAACTGTGATGGCTCCCGATTATGACAAGAAAGTTCCTGAGTTCAAAAAGAAGGTTCCCGAGTCCGAGAAGGTTCCCGAGTCCGACATGAAATACCTGAAGAAGGCTGGAGGGCACATCGGCTGAAACGTTGTACAAATAACAATGAAGATGGGGACAATAGTCCGAATAATGCAGATAATACTAATCTTCAAGCCTCATCTCAAACATTCAGAGAAATAGAGAAGATGAAAACCAAAATTTAAAAAAAATATTCCAGTAGGACACATGGCATAACAGATATAGGAATTGAGTTAATACAGTTCTAAGTGATAATCATCTGGAGGTTGCAGGTTCAATCCTGACCACAGGCAAAAATAATATAATACTTAACATAGTTTAAAACTTGTACCCAGTCATGGTTAATGGAATAAAAACAATCTACCCCAATGGATTAAATAAAAGGGGTTTGGTTCAAAGTTCTATGAAGGCACCCAATTCCGAGATGAAGGCTCACGAATTCAACAAGAAGGTCCCAAAAACTTCAAGAAGGCTGGCCAAAATGTGTATATAACAATAAAGATAAAAAATCTAAATAACACAAATTATGAAGCCCCATCTAAAAAAATTCAGACAAAATATTCAACTTTCTAAAGCCAAATATTAAAAGTAACCCTTAAAGATCAGAATGGGAACCTCACCATCAGATCAGAAAATTCATAAACAACTCAAAATTATTTTCAAAATTAAAATCATTCAGTAAACCGACATTAGGTAGCACATCATTTTAAAGTTTAAATTTTGTAGATTTGGATTCTAGGAATTTTTTTTTTACTCATCAGAATGTTGTGCTTAGCCAGTTGCTGTTGTGCAAACCAGCAGTATACTGACTGACTGATTTCAATAGTTGGTTGTTTTATTTTATGGCATATCAACCCTTTTCAGATCATTTAATACCAAACTTGCTGTTGTTTAAATAGTCATCCATATAAGTATTGAACAGGCACATCATTACTTAACATTGGTGGATTTAGTGGGAACTGCAGCTTTTCAAAGTACCTTGACCATAACCTTTAGTTGTTAATTATTAACTATTACATTAGTATTAATTAAATATTAATTAAACTAGCAAATATATGCACCCTCCGGGTGCAAGTATTTAAGTTTTAATGTAATAAAATATTATATTAAATTAGAAAGGCTAATAAAACTAAATAAGAATGCAGATAAAAAGATTTGAAACAGAGGGGTATATCTTACTCTTCCATCACTCTCGTCTTTCATTGTTATTTTTTCTAATTTAAGTATTTAGTTAAAAGAGGAAGTAAAGAATAAATGACAGTTATCTTTTCTTGTTAATGGATTTCATTTAAGATTTATTGAAGAGATTTTTGCTTATATTCATTAAAATAAAAACCAAACAATTAGAAATCAATAATACGAAGCACATATTTATTAAAATCACATTTTTAATATCAATATGCAAATTAGCCTTCCCATTCACACTGTAAACCGCTATTTTGTTGTATAATATAAATATAATTGCATGTTGTTAGTATGTAGATATGGTTAACAGTATTAATAATGTAAAACAATTTTATTAATGATTGAGGTTTAAATAAAAATAAAGTCATTGAGAATGTGATGTCAATAACTAAGGGAATTATGACTTGAGTAGTGATATAGTTTCGGTTACAGACAGAAAAACACACAATCTCCATTATAATAAGAAGATAAGATATTACAGTTGAATGAATAAATGTGCAGAGTTAATTTTTTTTGTTGGTTTTCAGCTTGATGGTCGCACTGTGGGAAAGTTGTCCTCAAACTTTTGAAAATCAAACCAGCAATCCATAGAACTTATAGAACAAACAAAACTGTAATATAATAAGTATTACAACTTTTGTAAAGTTACTAAGCAAAGGTTACTTAGAATTTGAGATTTTATTCTACAGGCTGGGACAGGATTGCCCAAGTGTTCCTAGAATAGTGAGCAAGCTGAACTTTGACACCCTCTCAGGCATAGTATTATCTTACAGTTGAAAAGTATATATATATATTACAGTTTGAAAGGAATATATATGTTGGGGCAGGGGGTTGAGGAGAAGTTCTGAATTGAACACAAAGGCCACAAAAAGGAGTGAAGAAAAAATAGCCAAACTGGTCAAGCATAGCCTAATGTGACCCCCAAAAGTATCTTGACCCCTTCCCCTCATCTTCCCTCTCAAACCCTAACTACTGTGAGAACCCCAACTTTACATCAAATAATTTTTTTATTTTGAATTTTTAATCTGTTTAATTCCTTTTTTTTCATTTGTATTTGAAAAGTCCTGCTGTCTCAGACACATGACTATTGAAGTCAGTCAGTATACTGTTGGTTTGGACAACACCAACTGGCTAAGCACAACTAAACTAGTACCCAAGATAGCTGGTACTTATGGGACTCAAGAAATAGTCCATTAATGTATTTGGGTGATTCCATCTTTTGAGTCCTGATTGGCTGCTTGATTTCTATGATGTTATGAGGCTTCATAAATACTCTGGCTTTCTGCAGTAGGATTGCAGCAAAATTTTAAATCTGAAATTGAGTTACAGCTACTTTTTGCATTGTCTTATCAATTCAACGGTAATTGGAACTTAGTATGATTATTCTACATCTTCCTTTAATCCCTCCCCATTGTGCAGGCGTAGTGGTCTTTGAGGGAAATTAGTTCCTTTCAGCCAGGCTGATTACAGGGGAACAACCTGGACAATGCACGGGGTATTTATGACGGCATTGGCTTAGTGGGGTGGAGTGACATTGGGGTGAGGGCCAGGTCCCAGTAATTGGAACTTAGTATGATTATTCTACAATGACAAGTGTCTCCTAGCACTTGGTATTGCGGCTGTTAATAGTATTTTGAGTGGGTCCTGGGTTTTATCATAATATCGTATTTTATTATTGATTTCCCCTTCTGTCCCATCTTTTATTTCTGATATCCAAGTGAAGAAATAAGATTATTTAAATGTATTAATCAATGACACAAAAAAACTTTGGATGAAGGTAGCACTTCTTTGGTATCACACATTTTGCTAGAATCAAATTGAACAAGAGAAAGATTTTTTTTTTAAATACAAAATTTTGATTCCAAAATGTTCCTTCTCGTTTGCCATTATTTATACTAGCAAAAAACCCAAAAAAAACCCACCGAGTGGTGTAAAAATTTTTTTTTTTTTTTACAAAATATTGCCTGAGAAGGTGGAAGTAAAAAATTCAATGTTATAGGGTTTATATCATAAGTAAATAAAATCAAATTTATCAAGAGTAAAAAAAAAAATAAAACAATTTGAAATGGTAACTTAGTTCTGTCCCCCTCAAATGAAATATTGTGTGCATCTATTAATTAAATAATTATTTTGAATATTTTACACATAAATTTTACACAAAATCATAGGTATTCATTTATTTGTAAACTTTTTAGCTAACCTCTTGTTAATGAAAAGGGGCAAGAGAAAAAATTTGTTTTCAAACTGATTATAAGGTTGTTCTTTATTCTATGTATTGATGATTTTGGGTATTGAGACGTAAGCAGTGACATAGTTTTGGTTACAGTCAAATGGAGACCGAATCCCCATTATTAATAGATTTGAATAGAATGGATTTTACAAGTTTATCAGTAAAAACGTTTCACCATGGATAGGATTTGACACAAGGTCACAAGTATGGGGCATCCAGCAAGGATCGAACTTGCTTTTCAATAGTAATAATCTGTGAGACTAGCTTGCTAACCATTACACCATGACAGGACAAGTTCTATGATAAACCTAATCTCCATAGCAACAAGATTTGTATCAAAAGCCTTAAAGGTCCGGGTCACCACATTATTCCTGAGCATTCTCTTTAGTAAAATAATATTACAACAATTGTTATAGTGTTTTATTTTTCTTCATGTCACAACAGGCCTGTTTGTTGAATATTGACAAATAACACGTTATAAAGTATAAGATAAAATGGCTAGAATAATATCAGTCATAAAATATATGTCTGGCATATTTAGAAAAGAAATGATTTTTTAGAAAAAAAGATAAAATATTAGCAAAGATTAAAACTAGTCAAAAAATAAGTAAATGAATAAACTTATTGAGCCAAGTTCAAATCCCGACTGCATTTTAATCTTTGCTAATACCCTTGAAAAAAGCATGAATCCACTTATCACCACCTCCAGGGAGACAATTATTTATTTGTACTAGCAGGACCTGTGGATATATCCACAGTATGATATAATTTAGTTATTAGAATATTTGATATGTTTAAGAGCGATTGTAAAAAGTATAATAATCTTGATTTAACTCTCTCTCTCTCTCTCTTTCTCACTCTTTCTTTTTTCATTACGTTCAATTGAAAGAGATTAGCAACTATTACTTCTATGCACTCACTACTTCTCTCTATCTTTCTTATTATATTTGTTTTGTGTAGCATGTCCTTTTCCTTTCCTTTCTTTCTAATGAAAACAGAATGGTCCATTATTTAGCCAAGGTGACAACTCTCCTAAGAAATAAGAATTTGGTGGATAAGCAGTATCAGATAATCAGGATTTATATTTTTGCATTTCCTCTTGGGTGATTTGGACGGTCTCATTTTTAAGCAGAGGGTATTGCAAGATGATAACGGTCATACTTTTAAGGAACACGAGTATTAAAATATATATATTATTTAGATTTTTCATACTGTTATCCTCATCTTTATTGTTATATACACAACATTTTTGCTGAAGTGTTCTCCTACCTTCTTCAGGTGTTTTTTTTATCAAACTTTGGAACCTTCTTGTTGTATAATCAGGAGCCTTCACAGAATTTCAAGCCAAACCCTTTATTTAACTCTTAACATCCTATACCGCTCATTCCACCCGGCCAGAAGTCACATACGTTTTCTTAATCCACCCTTTTGTTTAAATGTAATATCAACATATTTAGCCGCCCTGTCAGCTGGGGCGTTAGAAATGCACCGACTGCACCTCTGCAGAGGGGTAAGACTCCCCCAATGGGGCCACCTGTTGGCCATGGGTGGCGACCCGTGATGCTTAAGGATAGAGCCCAGGTGGATGAGCAGTTCATGACTTGCAATACTCCACTTTGGCCCTATCTTGGGCTAGACGGGCGGTCGGAGAGGCCCCCTCCGATCAATCGGCTGGTCACGTCAAGCCCTAGCACCTATATGATTTTCCCAACCCTATTGCCCTTATGGCAAAGCCCCAACCCTTTTTATCATATGGGTGCTAGAAGGCGGTGGCTGCGGGTCTACATGTCCTGGGAATGACATTAAACTCTATCTGATGGTGAGGTTCCAGTTTTGGAGGTTTGGGGAATGTGGAGCACCCTTCATCACCATTGCTCCCGGGTCCACTCTGACCCAGAGTGGTAGTACTGTTAGGGTCCCATCTATGGGTTAAATAGAAAAATGTATTTATAAAAAATTGTATTATCCATTAAGAATTGATTTATTCAAAAACTTTATCGGCATTAAATGGCCCACTGAGGTTGATATGCCGTAAAACAAACCAAACCAAACATATCTAGAAGTCTTTGATTAAGGGAAATAACTCAGGTAACTTTTCAATAAAAAGGACATTTTTAGCCAATTTTTGATAAACCCTTATAGTAATGGGGCTTTGGACTTTAGAAATTCTCAACAGGATAACACGTTATTTAGAAGAGTTAATACACTGAGTAGATTATTCTTATCCTGTTGTACAAATGTTAAGCAATGTTAAGTATACTATGTTATTTTCACCCATAGTAAGGATTGAACCTGCAGTCTACAGATGATTGTCCTTAGAATTGTATTAACTAAACTCTTATATCTGTTGTGCTATGTGTCCAACTGGACAAACAAATTATTTTGTCTCCAAAAATCTAAATAAGCCAGATTCTTTGTAATTGTGATATACTGTAATACTTGTATGAACTGTCCTATAAGGGCCATTGGCTCTCACCAAGTTGAATAGAAATATAAAATCTTATTATAATAGAGATTGTGGTGTTTGTCTAACTGAAACTGAAACTATATTACTAAAGTCACAATTCCCTTACTTATTTACGTTCCATTCTCCATGATTTCATTATTATCTAAACCGCAATTATTAATAAATTGTTTTACATTATCAATACTGTTGACCATATCTACATAGTTTTTACCTCGTACCCCACTTGTACGAGGTCAGGCACAAAGCCTATAACGTGGGACCCACCACAACCGAAGCTCATGGGTGGCAGTTGAAAAAATTGCGTCGATCCTGTCAGCATTCCCCTCAAGGGGGGCCTCAGGCACTGGCCATAAACCCAGCCCTGCCTCTTTAAATCAAGGGGGCAGGTATTGCCTGGGGGGATAGCCCCCTGGGATCGATGCTATTACTTGTAAAGATCAAGGGCCGAAGCTATTGGACCCCCGGCGTTGGCGAGATCTACATACTAATAACATGCAAGTGTTTTATATATACAAAAAAAGAGTGCTTTACAGTGTATGGGAAGGCTAATTTGCATATTGATATTAAAATTTGATTTAATAGATATGTGCTTAGTACTATTGATTTCTAATTGTTTGGTTTTATCTTAATGAATATGAGCAAAAATCTCGCAGATACATCTTAAAAAGAAATCGATTAACAAGAAGAAATAACTGTAACTTTATTCTTTACTTCCTAATTAACTAAATAGTTAAATTGGAAATTCAGCAATGAAAGAGGGGAGTGATGGAAGAGTAATTTCAGTTGTTCTATCTTTTGATTATCCCCACCTCTGCAATCTTTTTCTGCATTTTATTTAGATTCCAATTAAGCTATCTAAATCGATATTATATTACATTAAAATTTAAAATACTGCACCTGGAGGGTGCTATATATTTGCATAGTATATATATAGACTATTCCAGGGTTCTTACAATAGCTGTTAATTATACCCTGGGTTATGAGTAATAGTATAGGGCCAGACGGAATTTATCTTTTATAAACAGCCAGTCAAGGAAATTGAGAACTCTAAATGACACCCAACTGTATAAATCAGATCAAGGATCATTTCTTGCTATCAGTAATGTTGTTTTGGTTTATGGCACATCAACTACGGTGGTCATTAATGCAGACAAAGTTTTGAAAAGATCCTTAGCGATAGTTTGGTAGAAAATTTTATACCACATTTTTATTTACCTTGGAATATGCCAAAAGGTGTGCTACAATCACCACTTAAATTTTAGACTGGTGAGGTCGCGGTTTATACATCAGCCAATCACAGCCCTACTGCATGGCTGGTGACTTTAATCATCTATACTGAGGATATGTCCATTTGCAATCATTGACGAGTATGCAATAGGTACAGGAGCACCAAGGAACAGAC
>CM042150.1:56245480-56273060 GCA_023376005.1 Doryteuthis pealeii
TATGAAGTAAGTCAGTCAGTCAGTCAACAATTGGTTTGAGCAATGTGACTGCCAAGCACAACTGAACCAGTGTCAAGACAACTGGTACTTAGGGAATTCACCCTTATGGGCAAGCCCAACCCTTTTTATCATATGGGTGCTAGAAGGCAGTGGCTGTGGTCTACATGTCCTGGAAATGACGTTAAACTCTATCTGATGGTGAGGTCCAGTTTTGGAGGTTTGGGGAATGTGGACACCTTCATCACCATTGCTCTCTGGTCCACTCTGAACCGGAATGGTAGTACCTGTTAGGGTCCCATCTAAGGTTAGATAGAAAATGTATGTATAAAAAACTTTAATGTATAAAAAAAATTATGGGATTCAGAACAGTCCACTCATGCATTTGGGTGATTCCATTCCCTGAGTCCTGATTGGCTGCTTGGTTTGTATGATCCTCTGAGGCTCCATAAATCTGCCACTTTGGCAGTGGTCTTTACAGCCTGTCAGAATCGTATTGAGTTATGATTGCTTGCTGTCTTGTCTTGCCAATTCGACGGTAATTGGACTTAGTATTCTATATATATAAAGTCAGAATGAAACCAGTTTATTTTATGCTTTACCCAAAAATGTTAGGGGAGGAGTCATCAAGGTGTAGTGGTTAATGTGCTGGACTGTGACATTATAGTAAGCAAGGAATTGGAACATGGAAGTGTGTGGTGTAATGTTAAAGTCATGGAAACAGACTCATCGCCCAGAGTTCAAATCCTGGATGTGGTAATTGCATTTCACTTAGCATTAATACCCTTGGAAAGGTATGAATCCTACTCACCCTCCAGCTATGGATAAATAGTAGAGCAGACTGGGCTCTTAAACCTTGTTAGGCAAACCGATCTAGGAGAAGGAAAACTCTGAATTCAAACCTGTTGAACTGCGCTTAAGAAATTGACCTTGTATTACATCCTGCTCGTGCAGAGGGGTTGGTAAATATATATATAGTAAGCAAGTTCACACTTCAGTAGTGTTATAACATTCACTTTCAGACTAATATCCTTGGGAAAGGTATGAACCCCCTTATCCCTCCAGCTATGGATTAAATAGTACCACTACTGTTCTTTTACAAAGAAAGCTTTGGCATTAAATAACCCATGAAGGTTGATATACCATTAAATAAGGAATGAAAATTTTAGGGATTCTATAGAATTCAAGGTTTCACACTTTATCTATAACACTTTCTCTTTGTATTTTAATATTGTCGATGCATCCATTCTGCACTGTGGGGTGGTGACAGGTTTAATGTTTAGGGTTAAAAAGGTAGTTGGTTATTCTTGGTGTGTTGTTCCTAGGGTTTACTTTCATCCCCATCTTATTTTGAACATGACAGCATGTTTGCCATTCTCTATGAGAGGCACTTTCACTCGCTTGGCATGTCAGGAGAATGAAAATGGCTGCATCCTAAATGATCTTTTGTATGGCGAATATAGTAAAAGGCTCCAATTGTGGGTAGACTATGCCTACGCTTTAAGGATGTCTGCGGGGGAGCATGAGGACATTCCACATTGAACACAATACATGGGAGGTAGATGCAAAAAATCAAGTGGCCTGGCACCTAAACATTAAGCAAGGCACGGAGAGGGGTAAGGTGGAGAGGAGAGTAACCTCGACAGCAAAGAGAGACAGAAAAGGGGGAGAAAAACAGCAGCTCCAGAAAGCATCAGTGTGTTTGCAGTCAGTGCCAAAAAACCATTAGAATTGGCCTGCACAGTCACTGCGCAGATAATTTTTTTTTTGGGGGGGACACTACACATCATCCTTAGTGGACAGAAAGGTGGCAACCAACCAATTGGTGGTTGTGCTGAAAAGGAAGGAATTCAAGGAAGAAAAGAAGGGACAAATACAGAAAGTGGTTTTATGATTTAGGCTTTATTCACGTCATAGCCACCATGTGGCAATGAAATGCTTCCTGGCCAATGATGTCTAGCCCTGTTAAGGTCTAAATTCGAATAGCTGAGAGATTATCTTTGGGGTCAGAAGTGGGTCCTTTTTTCTGCAACATGCTAGGAGGGCTCTTCGGTGTGAAGGCTCATGGGAGTTTATTTTTTATTTTTTATTTTTTTTTAATTTAATCTCCAAATACATAAACTTGCTAACCATTATGCTATGATGAGAGAGGCACCCTTCTGAAGCATTGGGCTAGTGGAGTCACTACTTGGTTGCCATTATTCCCAGATTCATTCTGATCTGGAGTGGTAGTACCTGTAGGGTCCCATCTATGGTCTAAACAGATCTGTTTGAAAATTACTTGTATTAGGAATATTGAAATAATAATAACTGTTAGAAATTATTTGGATTAGATCAGGATACTTGAAAATATAACTGTTTGAAAATTATTTATATCAGATAGTTATACTTGAAACCATAAAACTGTGTGCAAATTATTTGGATTAGGCAGTAATACTTAAAATTATAAAACTTGTGGCAAACAAATGATTTTATTAAATAGGTTGACATGGCAATAAAACTAATCAACCAACCATTTATAGACTATTATTTATTTATTTATTTTTGGTTATTTACTTACCTATCTATATTAGCAAATTATTTTATCTTGTTGTTAGTTTTTTGTAGATTTTAGAACAATACAATGGAGTAATTGAAAAAATATAATGAATGGTAAAATTAAAATCACATAAATGTACTATGAAGTTTTCACACTAGAAAAATTTTTAAATTAAAACATTTAAATTCTATTCTGATTTTTCTAAATGATTTTTGTGATATTTGTTGATAAAATCTTATTAAAATAATAATCTCATTTGCAATAATCAATACTCTAGTGATTCAAATAGATAATCACCAATTTTGTAATTAATCTTTGAAAATACAGTATTTTAAAAATGAATTTATTTTTAATAAAAAAAAAAGGTTAAAATGGTTCTTAGCTATTGAGAGATACTAATCTTGAAAACGCTGTTTTAATGAATGTGTAGCGATTGTTTGCCCCTGTTTGGTCTGGAAGAGTTATCTTCCTTTGCTACAGGTTTTCTACCACTTGGGTCCTGTGTATTTAGTCAGGAAAGCGTGAAGTTTGAGTTCTCTTACCTCTCAGGCCAGCAACGAGTAAACATGGTCTAGGTGCCTGACGCCTCTAACCTTTAGGTGGGCACTTTGCCCCCAACCAGCTACAGTAAGTGATATTTTCTATGGCGTAAGTCATACACCTATTCCTCTTATAAAGCATTATGTATCTATTTTGTATATCTTTGTCTTGTATGTGTTTCCTCGTCACTTACAGAATAAATTATCATTTTACACTTTTTGTCAGAGTAATTTATATACACTCATATGCCCACATTGAAAGGTTACTCTAGGTTTTCCAACATTAATATAACTTTTTCACATGTTATAAATGTATTCATTATTTTCTTTCATGAGCAGAGTATTCTATAAAAACAAAAAATGTTTTTGCAGTATAACAAAATGAAAGCTGACATTTAAGTATATTTTTCTGATAAAATTTAAATCCAGGGGGTGGAAGGGAAACGAGTCCCCATGTCTTAGCGACTACATATTGGACTGCAACATCATAGTAAGCAAGTTTAAACTCCAGTCGCACTTTTACATTCATATTTCAGACTAACACTTTTGGAAAGGTATGAAATCCGTGATCTCACCAGTTATGGGTTAAATAGTACCACTACTGTTCTTATACAAGGATAGCTTTGGAATTAAATGACCAATGCAAGTTGATATGCCATTCAACAAAGAAAGCAAAGCAAACCAAATTTGAATCAATTATATATTTTCATTATTCTCTAAAGAACTCAATAAAACATTTTTTTTTTTTTTTTTTTTTTTTTTTAAATTTAAATGATATGAGAAACAGGTCATAGAATCATTTTTTATGCAATTTAACAAAATAACAACAGAAAAAACAAAAACAATACATTTTCATGAAAATGGATAAAAAGACGTTTTTGAAAGAAATACAAATGTTAAATGTTTTTTCATTTAGGAGGAGGGGAGATGGAGTTCACAAAGTAGTTTTTGACTAATGAGAAGAGAGTACCTTTGGATTGAATTAAGAGTTTTCCTTTTAGACAGGTTGCCATAACAGGGTCAAAAGAACCCATTTTGTCCTACTATTTACCCATAGTTGGAGGGAGAATAGTTAGATTTTGTACATTTTTCTAGGGTATTAGTGCTCTGTTAAATGCAAACAGCCTCATCCAGGATTTGAACTTAGAGTGTCCATTTCCCTATGATGATAACCATTACACCTCATGCCTCAAACTAATTTAGCCCCTGGGATTGAACTTGGAGCTTTGTTTTTAGAGTTTTGAGTTTTATTTATATTGGCGAAAACTTCTTTTTAAAAATCATTTTATAATACTTGTTGCTGACATTTTCTCTTTATGACTGTTGACTTTTAAAAAATCTTAAAGTGCATGTGATCGTGTCAAGCCCTAGCATCTATATGATTGCCCTAATTCTATTGCCCTCATGGTAAGGCCAACCCTTTTTATCCTATATGTGCTAGAAGGTGGTGGCTGAGGGTCTTCATGTCCAGGGAATGACTTTAAAACTCTAACTGATGGTGAGGTTCAATTCTGGGGTTTAGGGGATGTGGAGCACCCTTTCATCACCATTGTTCCCTGGTATACTCTGACCCGGAGTGGTAGGACCTACAAAACAAACCAAAGCTAAAGTGTATGAGTAAAACTTATAAACAGTTGTGTTTTGAAGGACACACAGAGAGATCTGAACAATTAGAAATTTATAAGTGTGGCTTTCCTATCTTGCTTGGAGATTCTCAAGATTTACAAAAGCCTCTTTACAATCTCTTTAATTTTTCAGTGTCATCATGGTGATCTATCTAATTTATCTGATTATGATTCTCTAGTTGCTACGAGCTAAATATTTATCTGCTAAGATTGATTGACCTGATCATTGTCATCAAAGTTCAATAAAGTCCAGCCATTGCTTAGCACTTCACTGCGTCTTGTTGTTATGTTAAAATCAATCTAAAATTATGGAGGAAGTTTCTTTCAAAGAATATGTTGAATGTTCCAAAGTGTATATCATATCTATATATGTAGGTAGAGGTGCATAGTGTAATTGTTTACCGACATAGGAAATGGACAAAGCAAGACAAGTTCAAATCCTGGAGAAGGCTGTTTGTATTTCTTTGTTGAAAAAAATAAAAAAATAAAAATAAAAGTTCTTTGTAGGGGGGTGGGAGGCTGCAATCAACTCTGGCATTAACTGGTAAAGTAATCTTTTATCATCTCTCTGTCCGTCCGTCTTTCCTTTCCTTTTCCTCCTTCATTTCGTAGGTCGGTCAGGTGCATGGACCACTCTGCCCTGACTTCTTTGGACTTCCACTATTTATGGACGTAGCTTTCAACATCCAGGGTACCCGAGTTAGAAACAATTCGGTTAATATGGTCAGGACAATCATCCGGGCAACTGAGTCAAACATCACACTCGCTCAACACCTAACTCTTTTTTTCCATTCGGTAGGACACAGGTTCGATTCTGGCAAGCATGACAATGTCTTGGTCTCTTTCTCAGAGAATATGGTAGTTGCCGTGCATTGCCGCCATATGACTCCTATTCTCCATCACAATTTCTCATAGTGCTAATACTCTTGGTAAAGGTAGATTTCCAACTATTCTTCCTCCAGCTATTGGTAAATAGTAGGGCAGACTGCGTTTTTTAACATTGGTTAGGCAACCAGTCTAGGAGAAGGAAAACTCTGAATTCAAACCAGTTAAACTTCGCTGAAGAAATTGACCGTGTGTTACATCCTACTTATGCAGAGAGGTCGATATACATATTACGTTCACTTTCAGACTAATACACTTGTGAAAAGTCTGGAAAAGTAGGAACCCTCCCAGCTCTCCAGTTATAGGTTAAATACTAATACTAATGTTCTTCTACATGCTTTGGCATTAAATAACCCAAAAAGGTTGATATGCCATTAAACAATTTATATGTTGTCAAGTCTAATATCTCCACATTTTGTCTCGACACCAACCTACAAAATTCAAATATTTTTTTGTTATGTTTTTTAAAAGAAAAAAAAAAGAACTCTGCGTTATATAAAAACAATAAATGGAATGTAATGAATTATGAATGCTTGAATGCTTATTTTTTTTATAAATAATATTTTACTTTGGCACGATAAAGTTGGAAACTTAAACGTTTTTAGGGAACTTATTAATCATCTAAAGCTCGATCATATCTCAAATTCTAACACAAAGCAAAACATCCATTTGCCTTTAATAATTTACTCCATTTATGGATAAAGTTGATTATATTTTCCCAGTTATTATTGACATTTGAGATCTTCCCTTCACTTGGAGGTGTCTCTATTATTGAAGTTTAATGGAGCTTATTAAGCCTTTATTCCCATATTGAATGTAGAAATCAGAGGCAGGCACCCATGGCATAGTGATGAATGTTCTGGACTATGACATTGTAGTAAGCTAGTTTGAACTCCATTTTTGCTATTACGTTCACTTTAGTTGGTGGCATGTAGCGTAATGGTTATCATCATAGGAAATAGTCATAGTGAACAGAATTCAAATCCTGGATGAGGCTGTTTGCATTTCACATTATGCTAATACTCTTGGGATTTTATATGAACTAACAGGGTATTATTTCTCTGAATTTTTGAGCTGAGGCTTGATGATTAGTATTATCTGAATTATTCAAACTATTGTCCTCATCTTCATTGTTATCTGAACAATGTGTTCACCGATGTGCTCTCCGGCCTTCTTCAGGAATTTCTTGTCGAACTTGGGAAACTTCTCGGACTCGGGAACCTTCTTTTCGAACTCGATTACAACAAGAAGGTTCCTGAGTTCAAGATAGTTCCTGAGTCCGACAAGAAATACCTGAAGAAGGCCGGAGGGCACATCAGCCGAAACGTTGTACTGATAACAATGAAGATGAAGACAATAGTCCGAATAATGCAGATAATACCAGCTGGGTATTAGTTCAAAGCTAACATCTGCATTCCTATAATGCATTAGGCTATCCATTTAAGAATAATCCAACACAAAATATTTGATAGGAAAGAGACAAAGTCAAATTATATAGGTTAACAACAATTAATAAGGAGAAAGATACAAGGATAAAAATGGTTTAGTTCCAAACCATAAAAACGATATAAGAATGTTCCAAGGAACATGAAGAAGTGTAAGGTCCAAAGTGGTTGAAACCACTTACAGATATTTCCTTTGTTTTGGAGTTCTGGGAGCAAGGCAGGCACCCATGTGCTTAGTCACATGGGAACCAAAGTCTCAACGTCCATTTTATTCCACATCATGCTGGTTGAAGAGGAAGATCACATGACAAATTTGACATATGATGTGGGAAGCCCTGCCTCCCATATAAAAAGGGAGACAATTCTAATTTGTGCCCCAACAGTTTGAATCTAACTATTCTCCTTCCTATTATGGGTAAATAATAGGGCAGACTTGGTTTTTTAACCATGGTTAGGCAACCATTCTAGAAGAGGGAAAACTCTGAATTCAAATCAGTTAAACTCTGCTTAAGAAATTGACCATGTCGTATATCCTACTCATACAGAGAGGTTGGTATATATATTATGTTCACTTTCAGACTAATACTCTTGGGAAAAGTATGAACTCTCCCAGCCCTCCAGCTATAGGTTAAATAGTAACACTACTGTTCTACAAGGATGACTAGTGCAGTTTGGTTGTTGTAGGATCTTCTCTTGTAGAAAGTTGTTGAAATATTGAAGTCTGTCAGAGAAACATCTATAGAGTAATCTGTGTCATATGGAGTTTTATAGCCCAGTTTGTTCAATTTATGCAAAGCTAAAAAGATAAGATGAACTGAAACCCGATATCTTTACAGGAGTCACCAGAAAAAAACATATAAAGCCTCATGAATTATCTGTGTACCATTTTCAATAAAGTTATTGGTCTGATGAAACTCATAGGTTTACACAGATAGCTGTGGGCAGAAATAGATCTACAACCGCAAAATGGCCAATTCTTAAGCTTTTTCTTTACCAATTATATTGTTCTGTTCAATTAAATTGAGTATTGAGCTCTCAATTGGACCTGAACTACTCTTATATTCCGCTGTTGGAAGATGGGGCTAGCTTAGAATCATCCTAATATCAAATTACCTGGTAACCCATCTAAGGATATATCTGTAGATGGGTTACCAGATAAGTTGGTGTATATATATATATATATATATATATATATATATATATATATAAATGTTGTTCTGGTTCCAACGGGAGAAAATTCAATATTTTATAAAAAAGGTCCGCAAAATGTATTATGTTTTCAGAAAAAAAAAATTTTTTAAAAATTCTTTTTATCTTACATATGCAACACGTGTTTCAGATCTTCTCGTATCTTCTTCAGGCTTACACACACACAGCATGGAATGTAAGAGTCAAACATTGTTATGGAGAAGAATTGGTCTTTTTTGATTGACCAATGCTGGATGTAAATATAATTGTTCTTGGTACATTTTGTTGATTCTTTGACAATACTTATTGAATCTAAGAATGCTATTCTGTTCATATTATGCTAATAGTATAAAATTCTGGAATCTTGGGATTCTTCAGAGGTGCTTTGATCTGTTTCTTGGTTATTAAAGACTTCTTTTGGCAGGAAGTTGTTTAGAAAAGTGATAGTGAGTTAGAGATAAATGTCTGGTGAGTAAGGTAGATATGTATGGGGTAGGATGAGGTTTTGGTTGTTTTATAGTTAACAAGTAACTGGATATTCTTGGCTGCGTGTTCTTGGTTTTTTTTTTTTTTGGTTTTTTTTTATTTATACCCCATCTCATTTGGTGGTTGTGCTGAAAAGGAAAGAGAGACAGAAGGTGTTTTATGATTTAGGCTTTATTGACTGGCCATAGTCGCCTGTAGCAAGGAGATATCCCTCTGGCTAGTAGGAGTGACCAGACCCAGTTAAGGCCTAAAAATGAAATGGCCGAGAGATTCTTTTGAGGATCAGGGGACAGTCCTTTTTGTTGGGCATGCATGGAGGGTTCTCCCGGTAAAGGCCCATAGGAGTTTTTTTTTTTTCGTTTGTTTGTTTTATTAATTTTTATTTAATCCCCACATATGGCAATTTCATAGCCCAGTTCTTCTATGATATAGCTAGGCTATAAAGATATTTTGAAGCTTATTGCTTATTGCCAAAATAATACATAAAATATAATGTTTGTTCAATCCAAACTTCTGTTTTTGTTGGCTTGTTTTATTTATAATTCATTTCAGCATTAAATTTTAATCACAGTACCTTGAAGACTCCTCTGCTACGATATTAAACTATATTTTGTTACTAACTCGTTACATATAAGTAAGTAAAAAGTAAAGTCATCGGGGTGGCCTAAAGTTGGTATCAGCCAATCAGCGAAGGAGTCTATCCCCTTTTCACTAGCGCTAGATCAAGGGGATTGCTTTTAGCATCTGAGATGGAGGGCCACACCTACCATCAGCTCCTTACTTTACTGCGCAGATCCCTGTGCTACTCATATGCTGAGTTGGCGAGTGCCGGTATCAAAACTAGGAACCTTGTGGATGCTCTATTGTAGTTAAATAGAATTTATTAAAAAAAAATTATAGTTTAGAAAAACTGATTATTTTTGCAGCCATCTGAAGTGTATTTTAGTCTTTTCAAACAAAAGACATTAAAAACATTAAAGAAGGTTTGTTCTTTGTTTAATGGCATATCAACCTTCATATATCTAATGCCAAAGCCATCTTGTAGAAGAGTAGTGGTACTATTTAACCCATAGCTGGAGAATGAGAAGGTTATACCTTCCCAAGGGTATTAGTCCAAAAGTGAATAATAGCATGACTAGAGTTTTAACTTGTTGACTATGATCTCGCAGTCAAGCACAGTAGCCACTATGCCACAAGGACTGTCATAAATTCTTGAAAAACATTCCTTAGCTTTTGAATTCAGAGTCTGTCCTTCTCCTAGACCAGTTCCCTCCCAAGGCTAGAGAGCACAATCTGCTCTACTATTTTACTCATAGCTGCGGGTAAAAGGGTGGTTCATACCTTTCTCAAGGGTATTAGTCTGAAAGTGAACGTAATAATGCAACTGGGATTCAAACTCACTTACTATGATTTCATAGTCCAGCATATTAGCAATTACACCACCATGTATTATTTATATTATAGCCCATTGCAGGTATATAAACAAGAGTTCTTCATGATAGAAAGACAGACAGACAGATGGACGGAGTCGTGACTTACTTCTTCCTTTCGGCTATGATCATCTAGTGCTGTTTCCTTTACTTCTTTGGCCGGTTGTCATCTTGTCGTCTCTTCTATCTTTTTACTATGTTGCTGTCTCTAACTAACAGCTTCTTTTTTTAAGTCATGCATTAATCAACTACAAGACTTTGTGTTTCTTTAATCAAAGCTTTATTTCTGTATTGCCAATTTTAACCGCGCAGGAGTTAACAGCCTCAGGCAGTCGCACATCTGCTCTGCCTGACGTCTGGTTGGAAACTGATTTCCTAACTCGTGAGATTTCCTGACTCGTGAGATTCCTGCCTGGGGTCAGTTGGGGCCATAACTGTTACTTGCATTTTTCCATCCCCTGATCAGAAAAACAATGGCCCCTTAGAATTCTCGCTACAATGCTTGTCAAAAACCCACACCACCACACAATTATGCAACACTTATACACCTGATGAGGGTTAGGAAATATGAGGGTAATCTAAAAAGTAAGGTTTCCAAAGCACTGTGATGTAGGGAAACTATTTGTATGGCTTTTGGCAACACTGTTGTGTTTGTTGTACATGCAGCTGCCCCTTGGAAGGGTAATCCGAAAAGTAAGGTCTCCAAAGTGCTGTGATACAGGGAAACTGTTTGTATGGCTCTTAGTAACATTGTTGCATTTGTTGTGCATATGCTTGCACCTGCCCCTGTGTGCATCTTACTGCCACATTTAGTCTTGGTTTGACAATTATTTCTGATGGAGATCCCGATTTACACTACTGCCAATGATATGAAGTTCACACAGTTATTTGGTTTTAGAATGCAAAAGGCGTTAAACCAATTGAAATTCATCACCAATAAACGGAAGTGTATGGCAAGTCATGGATGGATGTCAAAAATGTCCACAAGTGATGTAGGGTGTTTTCAACAATGATAAAATTCAACGCTTCCTCCATAACATGGTGACAAGCTGGTATGACATAGGCATACAAAAACTGCCACAGTGTCAACAAAAATGCATTGACCAAAGTGATGATTATGTAGAAAAATAAATACATGTTAAAACTTTAAAATGATGTAAACATTGCTGACAATAAATAATGAACATTTCTGTGATTTCTAAATATTTTGGGGGACCTTACCTTTGGGATTACCCTTATATTAAAAGTACAAAAAAGTTATATTTTCTGAACAATTTATGGTTAAAATGTTAATGTTTTTTCTCAAAGATAGATAATACCTAATAATATCTGTTTTGATTGTATAATGTTCCCCTACAAATAATAAAATCACAGGAAAAAGCCTTAGAATATTGTTCTGAATTAACACAATCTTTTTTCTTTCTTCAACTGTATAGTCACAAGTGTTTTTCTTTGGGGGGATATTTTAGGGACTTTAAGGGGTTAGAGGTATTTTTGCTTCTCATCCCACTTATGAAGCTCATGGGTGGTAGGCAAAAAAAATGCATTGATCCCATCGGCATTCCCCCCCAAGGAGGCATCTCAGGCACTGGGCAATAAACCCAACCCTGCCTCTTTAAATCAAGGGGCAGGTGTTGCCTGGGGGGATGGCCCCTTGGGAACAATGATGATAACTTGTAAGGCCCAGCGTCCAAAGCTCACTGGACCCTACGGGTCAAAACTGGAGTTAAATATATTGGACATCAGTTGTTAAATGATTTATGTAAATCAATAAAAACAGTCACAGCCCAGGTATAGCATTAAATATTGATGGCAAATCCCTTTAAGGATATTTCCCAGCTAAAAATATATATATATATAATGATCAAGTTCAAAGCGGATTAGCACCATGATACTAGTAAACAAACAGACCAGGTTAAATTATTGAAAGATTTTTTTCTGAATGTTTCATATAAGAAATGATGTAAACATAAAATGTGTTCATCCTTGCTTCTCCAGCTATGTCAAGCATGTCTTGTTCATCTTACTTTTATGACAGGAGATAAGTGGTTGTATAGCTGCTTTTTTGTGGGGTTCTACTTACATAACAAGGCATGGGCCGCTATAAATAAATTATTGGTCATATGGAAATCCAATCTCACAGACAAGTTAAAGAGACAGGCCGTTGTCGTATCAGTGCTGCTGTATGGCTGCACCACCTGGACCCTAACTAAGCGACGACTAGAGAATAAACTAGATGGGAGCTGCACAAGAATGCTGCGGGTGATCCTGAACAAGACGTGGAAACAACACCCTACGAGAAAACAGCTGTACGGTCACCTGCCACATATCACCCAAACCATCCGAGTAAGACGGACAAGACATGCGGGACACTGCTGGAGAAGCAAGGACGATCTCATAAGCGACGTCCTCCTGTGGAAGCCAGCACATGGACATGCCTGTGTGGGCCGACCAGCAAAGATGTACATTGATCAGCTCTGTGCGGATACAGGATACTGCATAGAGGACCTCCCGAGAATGATGAGCGATAGGGACGGATGGAGAGAGATTGTCATGGATATCCGCGCTGACAGCACAACATGATGATGATGATGATGACTTACAAGACAGCATACAGCAAGCTTGTATATTTTTCATCTAGCTTCTTTTCTAAGCATTTTATTAGTAGTTTTCATCTAATGTAAATTTTAAAATTATAAAATCCATTCATCATAACAACAAATTTGTTATAATATCATTCTTAAAGCCACCACGTGCTAGAAGGCAGTGGCTGAGGGTGTACATGTCCTGGGTATGACATTAAACTCCTTCTGATGGTGAGGTTCCCATTCTGAAGGTATGGGGAATGTGGAGCACCACTTCATCACCATTGCTCCCTGGTCCACTCTGACCTGGAGTGGTAGTACCTGTTAGGGTCCCATCTATGAGTTAAATAGAAAAAATGTGTTATAAACAAATTGAGTTACCATCAAGAACGAATAAAAGAATAATGTCATCGGCATAAAACAATTCAATGGGTTGACATGCCTTAAAACACAACCAACCAACAACAAATGCAGACAAATAGACATTTCTTTCATCTGTCCGCTGCTCTATGGGCTAAATAGAAAAATTGTTGTATACTCTCTTTCTTTACTTTCTTACTTCTATTCTTCTAGTGTCTGGACTTCGTCTTGGGGACTTTGTGTCTGGTCTTCCATTGGGGATTTCTCTTTATCAGAAGCCCTGTGTCATTGGTAGTTTTTAGATAATAACACAAGACTTTGATTTAACTTAGATCATATTTTATTCTGAAATCCCCACCAGACTACCTGCGCAGATTGAGTCGGCACCGTGCATAACACGACTTACCACCGTCGTGGCTTTGGTCGATCTGACTAAAACTCTCACTAATCTAAACCGGAAGAGGGTCTTCTCCACCGATTCTCACGGTATCCACCGGAAGGATCAGGATGAGGTCAAGACTTGTCACTCAATCCTTCAAGGCCGTGGGCTGCAACTTATAACAGCCATTTTGGTTTCTACACTACTGTACATAAGTATTAAGAATCTAATAATTATGTAACAAATGTGTTTAAAACAAAATGTCTTTGGCATAAAATGACCGAAGAGGTTATACATGCCATAAAACCGAACTAACAACAAAAGTAATCAAATAGACATTGTTTAGAAAAAATGAAATGAGTAGAAAGATTTTGTTTTGCATTTGTTTATTGGTTTTGGGATGTTTTTCTGAATGTGTTGTGCTGTTCCGAACAAATAACTATTTTTCATCATATCTCCTAAGCATAACACTACAGTTGAAGTAGACTGCTGTGAGCAAAAATAAAGCACAAATGTTACAAATAGAAACTGAGGAGACTGCAATGAGATGCATGAAGAAGATCAATGGAAACATTCTGAGGCAAAATCTCAAGGGGAGGAGAGGTGGGATGGAGGGGAGATGGGGAGGAGGGAGAGGAGAAAGTGGGAGGAGGGAAAAATATTGAATGCTTGAAAGCTGTCAACAATCAATCAGTACTAAAGGAAGTGTTTTTACTGTCATTAAATGAGATGAGATTTAAGTCTTGACCCCCTACATGAGATACTTAGTATAAACATATATATTAGCTGGAGATGCTGTGCCAAGCGACCCATAAAAATCTTCTTCTTTCTTGTGTGTGTGTGTGTGTGTGGTGGGTTTGTGTGTATAAAAATATATATATATATATATATATCAGACGTTTTGAAGAAGGGTATAACATCCCTGAAATATTTACGAAAAAAACAACAAACTTAACATCCAAAAACTGAGTTTCTTATATTCACACCTGAAAAAATCAAAATAATGTATGTTATAGGCATAATATATTTATATATAATATATATAATATATATATATATATATATTTACCAACCCCCGCACAAGCAGGATGTGACACAAGGTCAATTTCTTAAGCGGAGTTTAATAAGATTCAGCTTCTCCTAGACCGGTGCTAACCAAGTGTTAAAGAGCCAGTCTGCCCTACTATTTACCCTAGCTGGAGGAAGTGTAGAATTATACCTTTCCCAAGGGTATTTAGCGCTAAGTGAAATAATTGCCACGTCCAGATTTTGACTCTGGTCGACGAGTCCATTTCCATGACTTTAACCATTACACCACGCATTATAATATATATAAGGATATTATGAAATGGAAATGAATCCACAATAAATGTATAGGAATATGAAAAAACAAGGGATTCAGAAGATGATTTGTTATTGTAAAACAATTAAAATGTTTTGGTTTAATAAACCATCATCAGGGCATCGTTGATATGCTGTGATATATGTATACAGTGATGCTGATAGCTTTTTAATTTAGTGTATCTGGACACACAGATTGTGGAATGAGTCCCAGGAAATTTGATGGGTCCCAACTAAAGTTTCTTAATTATATTGTAGAGTTTTTTATTTATGAACAACTAAAGTTGTCTAACCGCTACCTTGTACTCCATACCATGCAGTTAGTTTTCCAAGAAATATTTGAAAATGTATTTACAGTTTAGCTGGAAATGATGGGGGAAGAAAACACTGGGACGCATGGATAAGATTTTCTGTATCCTTTTTAGATTTTTGTGCATCAGGGACACAGGTGCGTACCTATCAGCATCTGTGTGTGTGTATTGTATGTATATATATATATATGTATATATATATATTATATGTCTTCCCTATTTACTCCCGTGTGTGTGTGTATGTGTGTATCTATATATATCTTCCCTATTTTACTCCCTTGTGTGTGTGTGTGTGTGTTGTGTGTGAATGTGTATGTATATATATATATCTTCCCTATTTTTACTCCGTGTGTGTGAGTATTGTGTATGTATATATATATCTTTCCTATTTTACTCCCTTGAGTGTGTGTGTGTGTGTGTGTGTTGTATGTATATATATATATATCTTCCCTATTTTACTCCCGTGTGTGTGTGTGTATGTATGTCTTCCCTATTTTACTCCATTATTGTGTGTGTGTGTGTGTGGTATGTTATATATAATATAATATATTATGTGTGTGTGTGTATATATATGTCTTCCCTATTTTACTCCTTTATGTGTGTGTGTGTGTGTGTGTGTATATGTCTTCCCTATTTTTACTCCATTATGTGTGTGTGTTGTGTGTATATGTCTTCCCTATTTTACTCCATTATGTGGTGTGTGGTTGTATATATATATATATATATATATATATATATTATGTGTGTGTGTGTATATATATGTCTTCCCTATTTTACTCCATTATGTGTGTATGGTGTGTGTGTATATGTCTTCCCTATTTTACTCCATTATGTGTGTGTGTGTGTGTGTGTATATGTCTTCCCTATTTTACTCCATTATGTGTGTGTGTGTGTATATATATATATATATGTATATGTGTGTGTGTGTGTGTTGTGTGTATAATGTCTTCCCTATTTTACTCCCTTATGTGTGTGTTTGTGTGTGTGTGTGAATATATGCATTAATGTAAAATATGTGTATGTGTGAATCTTTGTTTATCAGGCATCTCTGTGTGTAATATATATATAGTGTGTGTGTTGTGTATGATGTTATGTATGTATGTGTGTGTGATATGCATATTATGCATTAGTGTAAAAGGAACTTCAATATGTGTATGTGTGAATCTTTGTTTAGTAATCTGTATTGACAGCACCCCCTCAGCCACAGACCCATACTTTTTCATCCCAAGTGACATTCAAGTATGGACAAGCCTCGCAGTTATCTGTTTGGTATTCTTATACTTGGTCTATGTAATATTGAAAGCAGACACCTGACACACGTAAACTAGCTCTTTTCGAAATGAAAAAAAAAAAAAAAGAAAAGAAAAAAAAAAGAGATCAAAAAACAACCGCCTTGACATGGGATGAAATACCTGCTTAATTTTTTCAGTCAGGATTGATGGCTCTTGCCAACTCGACTACCTCACACTGACCCCTCACACTGCCAAATCCATATTTTCTACCTCCAAGCCACGAATGATTTTCCCTGTGTTTATCTTTTTATAAATGAGCCTGTGACAGAAATCACTCATGGGGAGAACTTGGATTTTGCTTGTCTTTCTTGTTTAGGTCAATCTTCAAATCGAATGTCCCAATAAATGGCGCAAGTTTAATTAATTATTTATTTATTAAGTTGTCAAGGTTAAATTACTTGACTGTTTTAGTTTAGATAAGAAAGATATTTCTTAATCATTTTTTGTTTGTTGTTGTCTGTTTTTTTTTTTTTCCAAAGCTTACAGCATGTATATTACTTTCATTATATCATGATTTTAGGATTTGATTGAAAATTTACCTACACCCCAACATAATGTACATCCATTAAAGTGACACAAGATCAGTTTGACATGGAAGTACCAACATTGTTATATTATACAGAACCAGACACAGATTTCTCAGCCCTGTTGGCTGGGGCTTTAGAATACACTGACTGCGCCTCTGCAGAGGGTAAGATCCGTGATGCTTAAGGATAGAACCCAGGTGGTTTAGCAGTCCATGACATTCTAAACTCCACTTTGGTCCTTACTTGGCTAGACAGGCAGTCAGGCTCCTCCAAAGATCAATGGTCACATCAAGCTCCTAGCCCTATATGATTGCCCCAACCCCTTTTTATCATATGGGTGCTAGAAGGCAGTAGCTGAGGGCCTTTATGTCATGGGAATACGTTAACTCTATCTGATGGTGGTATGGAGGTTTGGGAATGTGGAGCACCCCATTCATCACCATGCTCCCTGGTCCACCCCTGGACCCAGTGAGTGGTAATACCGTTAGGGGTCACTAGAAATAGAAAAACATGAGTTGATAAAAAAGTATCCATTAAGAATTGATTACAAAACTTTATCGCATTAATGACCCACTGAGGTTAAGAAATGCCGTAAAACTCAAAACAAATCAAACAAAATCTCAATCTGAGATGATTGATTGAAAATATTTACCTACGCTCTAACAATGTACATCCATTAAAATGACATAAGATAAAGTTTGATTGAAACCAATTGTGTATATTATACAACCAGACAGTCATCTTATTATATAATGGAGATTGTGTGTTTTTCTGTCTGTAACCAAAAACACCACCTTCAAATCACAATTCCCTTTGTTATTTTATATCACGTTCTCCATGATTTTATTTCATTTAAACCTCATTATTAATAAAATTGTTTTACATTATTAATACTGTTGACCATATCTACATACTAATAACAAGCAATTGTATTTATATATACAACAAAATAGTGTTTTATAGTATGAACGGAAGGCTAATTTGCATATTGATATTGAAAATTTGATTTTGATAAATATGTTGCTTAGTATTATTGATCTTTCTAATTGTTTGTTTTTTCTTAATGAAATACGCAAAAAATCTCATGGATAAATCTAAAAAGAAATTGAATTAACAAGAAAGAAATAACTTGTATTTATTTCTTTACTTTCCTTTTAACTAAATAGTTAAATCAGGGAAATTTTAGCAATGAAAGGACTGGAGTTATGAATAGTAAGTTTTAGTTGTTCTATTTTTTTTAATATATCCTCCTCTGTTTCAAATCAGTTATCTGCGTTCTATTTAGTTTTATTAACCTTTATAATTCCAGAATTTTATTATATTAAAACTTAAATACTTTGCAGCCGGAGGTGCATATATTTTGCTAGTCTTTAATGTATGTATTTACCCATTTACGAGGCCAATTTTTAGTAAAGACTGGTTTTGAATTCAGTTTTCCTTTTCTAGACTGGTTACCTAAACATGTTGGATATCAGTTGAAAGGGAAAACTTGTCCTTATTTCTTGGTGTTGGCAGGCAGAAATAGGTATGGTGTTAACTTAAGAAACAAAAGATTTGGAAAAGAAATGATATGCAGGGTAGTTGATCAGAAAGACAAATGTTATGTAGGGCATTATAAATTGTATGGGCATTATGATGGAAGAGGCGTGACCATGAGGATATGCGTAGGCGTTCTACTGAACGCATGATCACATGATGTTACATGGATGTCCAGAATGCTATTTAGTTATTTACTAAGCTTAGCTTAGAAGTAGAACAATGCACCCAGTGAGAATCAATTTACTAACAATGATCTGCGAATTTAGCTTGCTAACCATTACACCATGTGAGGTGTCCTCAGAATGCTATATAACCAGTCCAAATTTAAAGAGTTCAGTTGAGGCTAAAGGCCCATTCGGGCGGATATTTTCTCTCTCTGCTCGCCCTCTCAAACTTGTTGGTCAAATTTATTGAGGGGAAAATAAGTTATACTGATGAAAATATGTCTGTGTTTGATACTGAAAGTTGCAGAGTAGGATGGAACTCAGTAATAAGACACTCCAGCCAGCAAAGAGATGGTACAACCCAAGGAGAAGCAGAAACCTTTGATTTAATCTTGTACCGTCTAGGAAGATAACTATATTACATGATGTATATTTTACCACCCCCTCCGCACGAACAGGAAAAATGTGACACAAGGTCCAATTTTTTTTGGTGGAGTTTAATAGGTTTTGAATTCAGAGTTTTCCTTCTCCTAGACTGGTTTTGCCTACAAAGGTTAAAGAACTCAATCTCCTGCTTAACTATTTACCCAATGCTGGAGGGAGAACAGGTGGATGCATATTTTCTGAAGGGTATTAGTGGCTATGTGAAATGTAAACATGATGGAGTGCTGTGACTATTCCACAAACAAAAGGCAATTGCGTCCCATCAGCATAGTGGATAAAGGTGTTTAGGTTTGAGACATGTTCCTAAAGTGACAGTTAATCTCTGGCTGCAGGTTCAATCTGATCCGAGGCAGCAGTAACATAGAATAATAATTTATACAGCTAATACTTGTACCGCCCAGCTATGGTTAGTGGAATGAGAACAGACCCCCTTGGAACTGAACTAAAGGGTTGGGTTCGAGTTCCGTGATGGCTCCGTTTTACTTGATTATGCACGAAGGCTTCCCAAGTTCACAAGAAGATTCCGGTTTGACAAGAAATACCTGAAGAGGCCGAGGGAACATTGTACAGGATAACAATAAAGATGAGGAAATATCTGAATAATCCATAGTACTAAAGCTAAAATAACTCATTATGACAAAAGCTTTAGTAATTATAGCACTTCGCCAATCCAAAACAAGAGTAAAGAAAAACGTCTCCAGTTGAAATATGAATGTCCTTATAGAAAACTACCTAATTTACTTTATGAGCTTTTTTCAAAACCGTTTTAACAATAAATCTTATCAAAATATCTCATTGAAATAACTCTTTGCTTAAGAGACATTTTCCAGAAAACGATTCAAATTTGAATGAAATGAATAATCAAATATAATCTAATAGGTAAAACTAAATTGTTATAAGAATCTCTTGTTCATGAAAAACATTTAAAGCAGTCCAACTTTTTGAGTTAAGACCATGATTGAATGTTTAATATTATTTGGGATGTACAGGGTGTTTCCAAGAAAAATTGATATCATTCATAATATAATAACTTGACCAATTTAATTCATAATCAGCTTCAAGTTTAACAGCATGTTTACGAACAATTCAAAATTTAATGAGCGATGTACTGCTGGGGCTTTAGAATGCACCACTGTAACTCTACAGAGGGTATCGATCCCTACCCAATGGGGCCACCTGTTGACCAGGGGTGGTGAAATGTGTTAGCAAAAATAAACAATAACTAGTACATTAATTTCTTTAGTTGATGATTAGTATAGTTCCATACTATTGGAAGATTCAAAGTCATTAATTGAATAACAGCTCCGACTGTTGTGGGACAAACATTTAATAGGTGTACAGCACATGGTAACAATAAGGATACATAAAGTACATAGATCCATAAGAAACAAAAGTAGAGATAAAAGGACACATTCATGAATGGTAAATACAAGATACAATAATTTAGGGTATAAACAAGATACCAAATGTATGTAAAATTAAATCTTACAGACATCGGAACAGAAGGATAGTCATTGCTGTATAAAGGACTTATAGTAATGTAAGGGGGGTGATAGACTCTGCCCATATCAACGTTATTGAGGTAAATCAGAAGGATTAAACTCACTATGATTAGTAATGGATTTGCAAGACTAGCTTGCTAACGCTTACAACTACAATGAGAATGCTGCAAATAGGGTTAATAGTGTAGGGGATTATCTTCCCTTTGCCTGGAAGAGTTATCCTTTCTCGCTGCGTTGCCGTTTGGTTTCCACTAGGGGACCTCTGGTATTTAAAGCGCCTATTTGAACGTCTTCTTTTTTTAGCTGGATCTTCTCATGAACTGATATGGGCTTAGAGTCTATCTACCCCCTTACATTACTATAAGTCCTTTCATCAGCATGGACTATCTTATTCCATGTCTGTAAGCATTTATATTTACATCCATTTGGTATCTGTTTATACCTAAATATTGTATCTTGTATTTACCATTCATGAATGTGTCTTTTATCTCTACTTTGTATCTTATGTATTTTATGTACTTTAGTATTATTGTTACCATGTGCTGTCACCTATTAAATGTTTGGTCCTCACAATCATGTCGGAGCTGTTATTCAATTAATGACTTTGAACATCTTACAAATAGTATGAACATACTCAATACATCATACCTAAGGAGAAATTAATGTACTATATTTTTATTTTGCTAACACATTTTCACCACCTGGTCAACAGGTGCATTGGGTAGGGATTCATACCCCTCTGTAGTAGGTACAGTTGTGTGCATTCTAAAGCCCCAGCAGACATTCGCTCATTAATTTTGAATTGTTTCTAAAACATGCTGTTAAAACTTGAGCTGATTTGAATACAGAATTGGTCAATTATTATCATTATTGAATGATATCATTTTTCTGAACACCCTGTAATCCCAAATAATTATTAAACATTCAATCATTGGTTCTTAACTCAAAAGTTGACTGCTTTAATTTGTTTTTTGACGACTCACGCGCGACAAGAGAATTCTTATACACAGATTTAGTTTACTATAGATATAATTTTATTATGTACAATTTCATTCAAAATTTTGAATGGTTTTCTGAAATGTGCTCTAAGCAAAGAGTTATTTCAATGAGATATTTGATAAGATTTATTGTTTAAAACCGGTTTTGAAAAAGTCTCATAAAGTAATTAGGTAGTTTTCTATAAGGACATTCATATTTCAACTGGAGACAGTTTTTCCTTTAACTCTTGGTTTTGGATGGCAAGGTGCTATACGATACTAAGCTTTGTCAAATGAGTTATTTAGCTTTTAGTACTATTTGGATTATTCAGACTATTGTCCTATCTTTATTGTTATCTGTACAATGTGCCCTCTGGCCTTCTTCAGGTAATTTCTTGTCAAAACTCTGGAATCTTCTTGTTGAACTTGGAACCTTCTTGTCATAATCAAGTAACGGAGCCATCACGGAACTTCGAACCCAACCCTTTATTCAGTCCACAGGGGGTATCTGTTCTCATTCCACTAACCATAGCTGGGGTACAAGTAATTAAGCTGTATAAATTATTATTCTATGTTACTGCTGCCTCTGATCAGGGATTGAACCTGCAGCCTAGAGATAACTGTCACTTTAGAAACTGTCTCAACCTAACACCTTTATCCACTATGCTATGGGACCAATTGCCTTTTGTTTGTGGAATAGTCACAGCACTCCATCATGTACATTTTTCACATAGCACTAATACCCTTCAGAAGATATGCATCCACCTTTTTCCCTCCAGCTATGCGGTTAATAGTCAGAGCAGATTGAGTTCTTTTAACCTTCTGTTAGGCAACCAGTCTAGGAGAAGGAAAACTCTGAATTCAAACCTAATTAAACTCCACCAAAAAATTGAACCTTGTGTCACATCCTGTTCGTGCGGAGGGGTGGTAAATATATACATTCATGTAATATAGTTATCTTCCTAGACGGTCAAGATTAAAATCAAAGGTTTCTGCTTCTCCTTTGGGTTGTACCATCCTCTTTGCTGGCTGGAGTGTCTTTACTGAGTCCATCCTACTCTGGCAACTTTCAGTATCAACACAGACATATTTTCATCAGTATAACTATTTTCCCCTCAATAAATTTGACCAACAAGTTTGAGAGGGCGAAGCAGAGAAGGAAAATACCGCCCGAAGGCCTTTAGCCTCAACTGAACTCTTTTAAATTTGACTGGTTATATAGCATTCTGGAGGACACCTCACATGGTGTAATGGTTTAGCAAGCTAAAATTCGCAGATCATTGTTAGTAAGATTGATTCTCACTGGGTGCATTGTTCTACTTCTAAGCTAAGCTTAGTAAATAACTAAAATAGCATTCTGGACATCCATGTAACATCATGTGATCATGCCTCTTTCAGTAGAACGCCTACGCATAATCTCATAGTCACCGCCTCTCCATCATAATGCCCATACAATTTTATAATGCTACAATAACAATTTTCTTTCTGATCAACTACCTGCATTATTCATTTTCTTTTTCCAAATCTTTTTGTTGCTTAAGTTAACACCATACCTATTTCTGCCTGCCAACACCAAGAAAATAGGACAAAGTTTTCCTTTCAATGATATCCAACATGTTAGGTAACCAGTCTAGGAAAAGGAAACTGAATTTTCAAACCAGCTTTACTAAAAATTGGCCTCGTAAATGGGTAAATACATAACATTAAAGAAACTAGCAATATATGCACCCTCCGGCTTGCAAGTATTTTAAGTTTTTAATATAATAAAATATCTGGAATTATAAAGGTTAATAAAACTAAATAAGAACGCAGATAAACTGATTTGAAACAGAGGAGGATATAATTAAAAAAAATAGAACAACTAAAACTTACTATTGCCATACTCCCAGTCCTTTCATTGCTAATTTCCCTGATTTAACTATTTAGTTAAAATAGGAAGTAAAGAAATAAAATAACAGTTATTTCTTCTTGTTAATCAATTTCTTTTAAGATTTATCCATGAGATTTTTGCCGTGTATTCATTAAGAAAAAAACAAACAATTAGAAATCAATAATACTAAGCACATATTTATCAAAAATCAAATTTTCAATATCAATATGCAAATTAGCCTTCCCGTTCATACTATAAACACTATTTTGTTGTAATATTATAAATACAATTGCTTGTTATAGTATGTAGATATGGTCAACAGTATTAATAATGTAAAACAATTTTAATTTATATGAGGTTTTTAATGAAAATAAAATACATGGAGAACGTGATATAAATAACAAAGGGAATTGTGATTTGAAGTGGTGTAGTTTGGTTACCGACAGAAAAACACACAATCTCCATTAAATAGATGACTGTCTGGTTTTGTATAATATAACAATGTTGGTAATTCCAATGTCAAACTTCTCTTATGTCATTTTAATGGATGTACATTATGTTAGAGCGTAGGTAAATATTGTTCAAATCAAATCATCATCAGATTGATTTGATTGTTTGATTTGTTTTGTTTTTACGGCATATCAACCTCAGTGGGTCATTTAATGCTGATAAAGTTTTGAAAATAAATCAATTCTTCATGGATAATACAATTTTGTTTATCAACTCATGTTTTTCTATTTAACCATAGATGGGACCTAACAGGTAATTACCATCTGGGTCAGAGTGGACCAGGGAAAGCAATGGTGATGAATGGGGTGCTCCACATCTCCCCAAACCTCCAAAACTGGAACTCACAAATCAGATAGAGTTTAACGTCATTCCCATGACATAAAGGCCCTCAGCTACTGCCTTCTAGCACCCATATGATAAAAAAGGGGTTGGGGCCATCATATCAGGTTGCTAGGGCTTGATGTGACCAATTGGATTCTTTGGAGGGAGCCTGACTGCCTGTCTAGCCCAAGTAAGGACCAAAGTGGAGTATTGAATGTCATGGAACTGCTCAACCACCTGGGTTCTATCCTTTAAGCATCACGGAAGTCTTTCCCCTCTGCAGAGGCGCGTCAGTGGTATTCCTAAAGCCCAGCCAACAGGGCTGAGAATGGGCTGTGTCTGGTCTGTATAATATAACAAATGTTGTACATTCCATGTCAAACTGATCCTTGTTGTCCTTTAATGATGTAATTATGTTGGGGTGTAGGTAAATATCGTTCAAGTCAAATCCTAAAATCATAATATATGAAAGTATATATATACATGCCTGTACAGCTTTGAAAAAAAAAAAAAACCAGACAAAACAACAAAAATGATTAAGAAATATCTTTCTTATCTAAACTAAAACATCAAGTAATTTAAACCTTGACAACTTAATAAATAAAATAATTAATTAAACTTGTTTCGCCATTATTTGGGACATCGATTGAAGATTGACCTAACAAGAAGACAAGCAAAATCCAAGTCTCCCCATGAGTGATTTCTGTCACAGGCTCATTTATATAAAGATAAACACAGGGAAAATCATTCGTGGCTTGGAGGTAGAAAATATGGATTTGGCAGTGTGAGGGGTCAGTGGGTGAGGTAGTCGAGTTGGCAAGAGCCATCAATCCTGACTGAAAAAATTAAGCAGGTATTTCACCATGTCAAGGCAGGTTGTTTTTTGATCTCTTTTTTTTTTCTTTTCTTTTTTTTTTTTTTTCATTTCGAAAAGCTAGTTTTACGTGTGTCAGGTGTCTGCTTTCAATATTGACATAGACCAAGTATAGAATACCAAACAGAAACTGCGAGGGCTTGTCCATACTTGTATGTCACTTGGGATGAAAAAGTATGGTCTGTGGCTGAGGGGTGCTGTCCATACAGATACTAAACAAAGAATTCACACATACACATATTGAAGTTCCTTTTACACTAATGCATAATGCATATACACACACACATACATACATACATACATACACACACACACACATATATATAATACACACAGAGATGCTGTAACAAAGATTCACACATACACATATTTTACATTAATGCATATATTCACACACACACACACACACACACATAAGGGAGTAAAATAGGGAAGACATATAATACACACACACACACCACCCACACATATAACATATATATTATATATACACACACACACCATATGGAGTAAAAATAGGGAAACATATACACACACACACACACACACATAATGGAGTAAAATAGGGAAGACATATACACACACACACATAAACACATAATGGAGTAAAATAGGGACGACAATATAATACACACACACACATATATATATATATATTATATATATTATATATAATACACACCACACATACATGGAGTAAAAATTAGGGAAGAATTACAACACACACACACACACATAATGGAGTAAATAAGGGAAGACATATACACACACACACACACACACACATAAAGGATAAAAATAGGGAAGACATATATATACACACACCACATATTATGTATATTTATATACATACACACACACACACACACACATAATCGGAGTAAAATAGGGAAGACATACATACACACACACACAACGGGAGTAAAATAGGGAAGAATATATTATATACATACATACACACACACACACACACACACTCAAGGGAGTTAAAATAGGAAAGATATACTATATACATACCATACTCACCACACACGGGAAGTAAATAGTGGAAGATATATATATATACATACAACACACACACAACACAACACACACAACAGGGAGTAAAATAGGGAAGATATATATAGTACACACATACAACACACAAGGGAGTAAAATAGGGAAGACATATATATATTATATTATATATATATATATATACATACTACACACACACACAGATGATGATCAGTATCGCACCCTGTGTACTGATGCACAAAAATCTAAAAGGTACAGAAAATCTTATCCATCGCGTCCCCAGTTGTTTTCTTCCCCCATCATTTTCAGCTAACTCGTAAAATACATTTCAATTTTTCTTGAAACTAACTGGCATGGTAGCGAGTACAAGGTAGCGGTTGACAACTTTAGTTGTTCATAAATAAAAACTCTACAATATATTAGACTTTAGTTGGGACCCATCAAATTTCCTGGGGAGCTCATCGTCAAATCAAAATCTGTGTGTCCCAGGATACACTAAATTTAAAAAGCTATCAGCATCACCTGTATACATAATATCACAGCAATATCAAACGATGCCCTGATGATGGTTTATTAAAGCCCACCAAACATTTTAATGTTGGTTTTACAATAACAAATTCATCTTCTGAATCCCTTGTTTTCAATATCTCCTAATACTTTATGTAGTGTTGGATTCATTTCCATTTTCATAATATCCTATATATATAATATATATATGCGTGGTGTAACTGGTTAAAGTCATGGGAATGGACTCCGTCGACCAGAGTTCAAATCCTGGACGTGGCAATTATTTCACTTAGCGCTAATACCCTTGGGAAGGTATGAATTCTACACTTCCCTCCAGCTATGGGTAAATAGTAGGGCAGACTGGGCTCTTTAACCTGGTTAGGCAACCGGTCTAGGAGAAGGAAAACTCTGAAATTCAAAACCTGTTAAACTCCGCTTAAGAAATTGACCTTGTGTCACATCCTGCTTGTGCGGAGGGGGTTTGGTAATATATAACATATATATATATATATATTATATATATATTATATGCCTATAACATACATTATTCTTGGAATTTTAGTATGAAGCTTAGGTGTGAAATATAAGAAAACTCAGTTTTTTGGATGTTAAGTTTTGTTTTATTTCGTAAATATTTCAGGGATGTTATACCCCTTCTTCAAAACGAATAGAATTCTGATATATATATATATATATATATATATATATACACACAACACACACACACACACAACACACACAGAAAGAAAAAGAAAGAATTTTTATGGGTCGCTTGGCAAAGCATCTCCAGCTATAATATGTTTTATACTAAGTATGCCATGTAGGCGGGTCAAGACTTAAATCCTCATCTCATTATAATGACAGTAAACAACACTTCCTTTAGTACTGTTGATTTGACGCTTTCAAGCCATTCAATTTATTTTCTC
>CM042150.1:56273160-56293160 GCA_023376005.1 Doryteuthis pealeii
ACCAAACCACACACCCACCAATTTTGAATCAGCTTAGGAGAAGGTTCAGTGTCCTTGTTTATGAAAAATACTGAGATAAATTCCAAGTTACAAGTACAAGAATATCATAATGTTATTTGAATATTCCTATTGTTTTTGAGTATGGGGTGGCCAATTATTATTCAACAATTCCTAAGTGCTGACGTTATGCAAGATTAAAAAAACAGGGCTACACACCTTTCGAGCTGCTTATTTTAAAATAAATTTTTTACCTATATCATTTAGTTTTCATTCCTTTAAACAAGCACATCACACCACACACATACACAGCACACACACATTAAGTACAGTACAGTACATACATATTATATTTAACAAGCTCTGCATGAGCAGGCAGCGTGCTAAGGTCACTTCGCTTAAGTGGAGTTTAACCGGTTTAAATTCAGTTTTCCCTTCTAGACTGGTTACCTATCAAGTAACAGAGCCCTGTCTGGCTACTATTTACTCAAAGTGGAGGAGGATAATGGCTCATTACCTTTCCCAAGAGTTTGCACTGGAGTGAATACAAACAGCCTCCTCTAAGGATCTGACCAGGTCAACGAGTCCATTGTTCCTACGACTAACCATACAGCATGCACCCCATCAATATTATATTATAGTATATGAGAGTAAGTAACAACAGAATGTGTTTTTTGTTATGGCTTTTTTAGCGCGACAATTTTTGGGGGTATCCCCCTATATTTTATATATATAGTATAATTTATATATATTTAATATATATATGAGAAGAGAGAGAGAGAGAGCGCGAGAGAGAGATTGATATGATGGATGGAGGTGCACAGTGTAATGGTTAGAGTTGTAGAAATAGACTCGTCGAACCGAGTTAAATCCTGGACGAGGCATTGTTAGGCCATAAATATATATATATATATGTAATGTATGTATGTATTGTAATTGTAAATTTTTCGAGGGGTATAGACATTTTATAAAATGGCTTAAAAAACATTGATTTATTTAAATAGTTTAAAAATTAAGTGTAGAGTTAAGAAGCCACCTCTGACCACAAAAAAAAACAAAACTGAAGGATTTGACTAAGTACTTTCGTTTATCACTCATAGAGTCAAATTGAGGATCCACTAGAGAGTAAACAATAGTCAGAGAGTAAAAAAAAACAACAACAAAAAAAAAACATTGAAAGATTCATACTCAAAAGTCAACTCAAAGAGTTGACTTTTATCTTTGCTACCCTACTTATTAATATAATAGTAGGTAGTAGACAAAGTCCAGTGTTGCTGGTAACCTGTCAGTTTCCTCACTTATGCAATTTCTAACGCAAGTTTGGTTTGAATCGCATAGGCAAGAAACTGACCATTGACCAAGCCCTGTTGACTTTACCTTAGATATACATCCTATCAATGATTATTGAGCATCTTAACTTATGAGATAATAGCAAGACTATCTTTTAATGTATATATATCTATATATATATATTATATACTTTGGGTGCGGTACCAAAGTTTCTTGGTCCCAAGTGATTCTAGCTGATCCTAATTTTTCTTACCAGTAGTTTGCTTGAAAGATTTCAGGTTTCGTATGAGGGCTCAATGTTTTAATTATTGTAAACAGAGCAAAGTTAATTTGTGAATAAAAAGGCTTAATACCATGGGTAATTGTGGATTATGGACCATTTACCACTCGTGAGTATATATATTATTATTATTTATTATATACATGAAAATAATTGGAAAAAACAAGTTCATAAATGGTAATGTTTATTTCGCCTATGCTGTGCAACGTGTTTCGATCGTGTTTCAATAGATCTTCATTAGGGCTTTTGTTAATTTGGGGAAGAATAAAGTTCAACAGAAATGAGAAATCTTCGAGACCCATTTGTTTTGTGGTCGTCGTCTATTTTGAAATTGTTTAGCTGAAAACGCGAAGATTCCTTCGGATTATAAATATATACACGAGAAATGGAAGGCGTGTTGAAAGATATATATGTATTATGGTATATAATATGATAAGATAGATTGATTCATATTAGTCGGTTATATAAGTAAAGCGTGCTCAATATATTGAATAAGGCATGTTATATATTTATTTAATTTTTTTTTACCTACAATTTCACAGCAGAAGGGGCCTCAAATTTATAACTTAGTGCCAGTATGTTCTACTAATCGCTGAACCCCAACTTATAAAAATTGAATGTAGTAGAGTGGGGTCCCTTAATAATTATTGTCCCAGCAGGTGAAGTCCAAAACAACTTTCTTTTCAGTATATAAGTACACCAACAATGCCCATGTATTTTTTATTAGCTTAGATTACAGATAAAATTATACCATTAAGTGTTGTGTAATTAAATAGATAATTTTATCGATAGAAATCTCGTGCAATTAGGCCAGAAAGGAAGCGAAGAACAGAAAGAAACAGGTGTCGGAAATGACTGGGGCTCGAGATCCAGAGCAGAAGCAGGAAATAGATTTTCACAGTCCCTCAAACTCTGGTAACGTGGTAGGTCAAGGCAGATAGTTTGATAAGAGGATGAAGGGAAAAACACACAGTGAAGATGATGTATTCATCTGCGTATTCCGGACTATTGTCCCTGCATCTTCATTGTTATTTTGTACAATGTTAGGCCGATAGCCCTCCAGGGCGCTTCTTCAGGTATTCTTGTCGAACTTGACTCTCGCTTCTCGGACTCGGAACCTTCTTTCAAACTCGGGGAAACTTCTTGTCATAAATCGAGCTCACGAACTTTGAACCTAACTGTGTGGTCCCGATTATGACAAGAAAGTTCTGAGTTCAAAAAAGAAGGTTCCCGAGTCGAGAAGGTTCCCGAGTCCGACATGAAATACCTGAAGAAGGCTGGTAGGGCACATCGGCTAAACGTTGTACAAATAACAATGAAGATGGGACAATAGTCCGAATAATGCAGATCCATAATCTTCAAGCCTCATCTCAAACATTCAGAAATAGAGAAGATGAAAACCAAAATTTAAAAAAATATTCCAGTAGGAACACATGGCATAACAGATATAGGAATTGAGGTTTAATACAGTTCTAAGTGATAATCATCTGGGGTTGCAGGTTCACCATCCTGCCCAGGCAAAAATAATATATACTTAACATATGTTTAAAACTTGTACCCAGTCATGGTTAATGGAATACAAAACAATCTACCCCAATGGATTAAATAAAAGGGTTGGTTCAAAGTTATCTATGAAGGCACCAAATTCCGAGATGAGGCTCACGAATTCCACAAGAAGGTCCCACCCAACTTCAGAAGGCCTGGCCAAAATGTGTATATAACAATAAAGATAAAAATCTAAATACAGAACACAAATTTATGAGCCATTATAAAAAATTTCAGTACAAAATATTCAACTTCTAAAGCCATTTAAAAGTAACTCTTTAAGAATCAGAATGGAACTCATTCAGACTCAGAACATTCATAACAACTAAAATTATTTTCAAATTAAAATCAATTCAGTACCGAACATTAGGTAGCAATCATTTTAAGTTTTAAAATTTTGTTAGATTTGGATCTAGGAATTTTTTTTTTACTCATTCAGGAATGTGTGCCGTTAGCGCAGTTGCTGTTATGTGGCATAACAGCAGTTACTGACTGACTGATTTCAATAGTTGTTGTTTTATTTTATGGCAATATCACCCTCTTCAGTCATTTAATACCAAACTTGGCCGTTGTTAAATGTCATCCATATAAGTTTTGAACAGGCACATCATTCTTAACATTGGTGAATTTTAAGTGGGAACTGCAGCTTTTCCAGTACCGTGACATACTTTAGTTGTTAATTTATTAACTATATCACATTTAGTATTAGATTAAATATTAATAAACTACCAAATATATGCACCCTCCGGGTGCAGTATTTAAGTTTTAATGTTAAAATATTATATTAAATAAGGCCTATAAAAATAAATAAGAATGCAGATAAAAAGATTTGAAACAGAGGTGGGTATAATCTTTCTTTCCATCATCTCGGTCTTTTCTTGTATTTTTGTCTAATTTAAGTATTTAAGTTAAAAGAGGAAGTAAAGAATAAAAATGACAGGTTATCTTTCTGTGTTATGGATTTCATTTAAGATTTATTGAAGAGATTTTGCTTATATTCATTAAAATAAAACCAAAACAATTAGAAATCAATAATCGAACACATATTTATAAAATCACATTTTTAATATCAATAATAATTGCTTCCATTCCACTGTAAACCGCTATTTTGTGTATATTAAATATTATATTGCAATGTTGTTAGTATTAGATATTGCTTTAACAGTTATTATTGAAAACAATATTTATTATGATTGAGGTTTTAAATAAAAATAACAGTCATTGGAGAAATGAGTCAATAACTAGAGGAATTATGACTTGAGGTTAAGTGATATAGTTTGGTTACAGACCAGAAAAACACACAATCTCCATTATAATAAGAAGATAAGATATTACAGTTGGATGAATAAATGTGCAGAGTAATTTTTGTTGGGTTTTCAGTCTTGAATGGTCGCACTGTGGGAAAGTTGTCTAAACTTCTTGAAAATCAACAGAGCCAGCAATCCATAAACTTAAAGAACAAAACACAAACTGTAATATAATAAGTATTACAACTTTTGTAAAGTTACTAAGCAGGTTACTTAGAATTTGACTTTTATTCTACAGGCTGGAGGATGGCCTCAATGTTCCTGCAGAATAGTGGAAAGCTGAACTTTTGACACCCTCTCAGGCATAGTATTATCTGACAGGTTGAAAAAGTATATTATATATTAAGTTTGAAAAGGAATATATATTTGGGCAGGGGGTTGAGGAGAAGTTCTGGAATTGAAACAAAGGCCAACAAAGAGTGAAGAAAAAATAGCCAAACTGGTCAAGCATGCCTAATGTGACCCCAAAAGTATCTTTGACCCCTTCCCCTCATCTTCCCTCTCAAGCCCTAACTACTGTGAGAACCCAACTTTACATCAAATTTTTTTATTTTGAATTTTAAATCTGTTTAATCTTTTTTTTCATTTGTATTTGAAAAGTCCTGCTGTCTTCAGACACATGACTATTGAAAGTCAGTCAGTATCTGTGGTTTGGACAACACCAACTGGTAAGCACAACTAACTAGTACCCAAGATAGCTGGTACTTATGGGATCAAGAATAGTCCATTATGTATCTTAGGGGATCCATTCTTTGAGTCCTGATGCTGCTTTGATTTCTATGATGTTATGAGGCTCATAAATACTCTGGCTTTTCTGCAGTAGATGGCAGCAAAATAATCTGAATTGAGTTACAAGCTACTTTTTGGCATTGTCTTATCAATTCACCACGGTAATTGGAACTTAGTAGATTATTCTACATTCTTCCTTTAATCCCCCTCCCCATTGTGCAGGCGTAGTGGTTTGGAGGGAAATTAGTTCCTTTCAGCCAGGCTGATTACAGGGAACAACCTGGACAATGCACGGGGATTTATGCTACGGCATTTGGCTTAGTGGGGTGGAGTGACATTGGGTGAGGCCAGGTCCCAGTAATTGGAACTTAGTATGATTATTCTACAATGACAAGTGTTCCTAGCACTTGGTATTGCGGCGTTTAAATAGTATTTTTGAGTGGGGTCTGGGTTTTATCATAAAAATCGTTTTATTAAATTGATTTCCCTCTTGTCCATCTTTTTTTTCTGATATCCAAGTGAAGAATAAGATTATTTAATTGTATTAATCAATGACACAAAAAACTTTGGATGAAGGTAGCACCTTCTTTGGTATCACACATTTTGCTAAATCAAATTGAGAACAAGAGAAGATTTTTTTTTTTTAATACAAAATTTTTGATTCCAAAGTTCTTCTCGTTTGCCATTATTTATACTAGCAAAAAACCAAAAAAAAACCCACCGAGTGGTGTAAAAATTTTTTTTTTTTTTACAAAATATTGCCTGAGAAGGTGGAAGTAAAAAATTCACATGTTATAGGCTTTATATCATAAGTAAATAAAATCAAATTTATCAAGAGTAAAAAAAACTAAAACAATTTGAATGGTAACTTAGTTCTGTCCCCTCAAATGAAATATTGTGTGCATCTATTAATTAAATAATTTTTTGAATATTTTCACATAAATTTTTACACAAAAATCATAGTATTCATTTATTGTAAACTTTTTAGCTAACCTCTTGTTAATGAAAAAGGGCAGAGAAAAAAATTTGTTTTCAAGACTGTATTATAAGGTTGTTCTTTATTCTATTATTGATGATTTTGGGTATTGAGACGTAAGCGTGACATAGTTTTGGTTACAGTCAAATGGAGACCGAATCCCATTATTAATAGATTTTGAATAGAAATGGATTTTACAAGTTTATCAGTAAAAACGTTTCACCATGGATTTAGGATTTGACACAAGGTCACAAGTATGGGGCATCCAGCAAGGATCGAACTTGCTTTTTCAATAGATAATCTGTGAGACTAGCTTGCTAACCATTATACAACACCATGACAGGACAAGTTCTATGAATAAACCTAATCTCCATAGCACAGATTTGTATCAAAAGCCTTAAAGGTCCGGGTCCACCACATTATTCCTGAGCATTCTCTTAGTAAAATAATATTACAAAATGTTATATGTGTTATTTTTCTTCATGTCACAACAGGCCTGTTTGTTGAATATTGACAAATAACACGTTATAAAGTATAAGATAAGAAATGGCTAGAATAATATCAGTCATAAAATATATGTTCTGGCATATTTAGAAAGAAATGATTTTTAGAAAAAAGATAAAATATTAGCAAAGATTAAAACTAGTCAAAAAAATAAGTAAATGAAATAAACTTATTTTAGCCAAGTTCAATCCACTGCATTTTAATCTTTGCTAATACCCTTGAAAAAAGCATCCAAACACTTATTCACCACCTCCAGGGAGACAATTATTTATTTGTACTAGCAGGACCTGTGGATATTCCACAGTATGATATAATTTAGTTATTAGAATATTTGATATGTTTAAGAGCGATTGTAAAAAGTATAATAATCTTGATTAACTCTCTCTCTCTCTCTCTTTCTCACTCTTTCTTTTTTCATTACGTTCAATTGAAAGAGATTAGCACTATTCTTCTATGCACTCACTACTTCTCTCTATCTTTCTTATTATATTGTTTTGTGTAGCATGTCCTTTTCCTTTCCTTTCTTTCTAATGAAACACAGAATGGTCCATTATTTAGCCAGGTGACAACTCCCTAAGAATAAGAATTTGGTGGATAAGCAGTATCAGATAATCAGGATTTATATTTTTGCATTTCCTCTTGGGTGATTTGGACGGTCTCATTTTTAAGCAGAGGGTATTGCAAGATGATAACGGTCATACTTTTAAGGAACACGAGTATTAAAATATATAATATTATTTAAATTTTTCATACTGTTTTATCCTCATCTTTATTGTTATAATACACAACATTTTTGCTGAAGTGTTCTCCTACTTCTTCAGGTGTTTTTTTTATCAAACTTGGACCCTTCTTGTTGTATAATCAGGAGCCTTCACAGAATTTCAAGCCAAACCCTTTATTTATACTCTTAACATCCTATAACCGCCTCATTCCACCCGGCCAGAAGTCACATACGTTTTTAATCCACACCTTTGTTTAAATGTAATTATCAAACATATTTAGCGCCCTGTCAGCTGGTGCGTTAGAATGCACGACTGCACCTCTGCAGAGGGGTAAGACTCCCCCAATGGGGCCACCTGTTGCCATGGGTGGCGACCCGTGATGCTTAAGGATAGAGCCCAGGTGGATGAGCAGTTCATGACTTGCAATACTCCACTTGGCCCTATCTTGGGTAGACGGGCGGTCGGAGAGGCCCCCTCCGATCAATCGGCTGGTCACGTCAAGCCCTAAGCACCTATATATTTTCCCAACCCTATTGCCCTTATGGCAAGCCCCAAACCCTTTTTATCATATGGGTGCTAGAGGCGGTGGCTGCGGGTCTACATGTCCTGGAAATGAATTAAACTCTATCTGATGGTGAGGTTCCAGTTTTGGAGGTTTGGGGAATGTGGAGCACCCCTTCATCACCATTGCTCCCGGGTCCACTCTGACCCAGAGTGGTAGTACCTGTTAGGGTCCCATCTATGGGTTAAATGAAAAATGTATTAAAAAAAATTGTATTATCCATTAAGAATTGATTTATTTCAAAACTTTATCGCATAAATGCCCACTGAGGTTGATATGCCGTAAACACCAAACCAAACACATATCTAGAAGTCTTTGATTTAAGGGAAATAACTCAGGTAACTTTAAATAAAAGGACATTTTTAGCCAATTTTTGATAAACCCTTATAGTAATGGGGCTTTGGACTTAGAAATTCTCAACAGGATAACACGTTATTTAGAAGAGTTAATACACTGAGGTAGATTATTCTTATCCTGTTGTACAAATGTTAAGCAATGTTAAGTATAACTATGTTATTTTCACCCATAGTAAGGATTGAACCTGCAGTCTACAGATGATTGTCCCTTAGAATTGTATTAACTAAACTCTTATATCTGTTGTGCTATGTGTCCAACTGGACAAACAAATTATTTGTCTCCAAAATCTAATAAGCCAGATTTCTTTGTAATTGTGATATACTGTAATACTTGTATGAACTGTCTCTATAAGGGCCATTGGGCTCTCACCAAGTTGAATAGAAATATAAAACTTATTATAATAGAGATGTGTGTTTGTCTAACTGAAACTGAAACTATATTACTAAAGTCACAATTCCTTACTTATTTACGTTCCATTCTCCATGATTTCATTATTAATTCTAAACCGCAATTATTAATAAAATTTGTTAACATTATCAATACTGTTGACCATATCTACATAGTATTTACCTCGTACCCACTTGTACGGGTCAGGCACAAAGTCCCTATTAACGTGGGACCACCCCCAAACCGAAGCTCATGGGTGCAGTTGAAAAATTGCGTCGATCCTGTCAGCATTCCCCTCAGGGGGGCGCCTCAGGCACTGGGCAATAAACCCAGCCCTGCTCTTTAAATTCAAGGGGGCAGGTATTGCCTGGGGGGATAGCCCCCTGGGATCGATGCTATTTAACTTGTAAAGATCAAGGGCCGAAGCTATTGGACCCCGGCGTTGGCGAGATCTACATACTAATAACATGCAAGTGTATTATATATACAAAAAAAGAGTGCTTACAGTGTAAATGGGAAGGCTAATTTGCATATTGATATTAAAATTTGATTTTAATAGATATGTGCTTAGTACTATTGATTTCTAATTGTTTGGTTTTATCTTAATGAATATGAGCAAAAATCTCGCAGATACATCTTAAAAGAAATCGATTAACAAGAAGAAATAACTGTAACTTTATTCTTTATCCTAATTTAACTAAATAGTTAAATTAGGAAAAATTCAGCAATGAAAGAGGGGAGTGATGGAAGAGTAAGTTTCAGTTGTTCTATCTTTTGATTATACCCCACCTCTGTTTCAAATCTTTTTATCTGCATTCTTATTTAGATTCATTAGCCTATCTAATATGATATTCTATTACATTAAAAACTTAAATACTTGCACCTGGAGGGTGCATATATTTGCTATACTATATAATAGACTATTCCAGGGTTCATCAAAGCTGTTAATATAAACCCCTGAGGGTTATGAGTAAATAGTAGGGCAGACTGGAATTTTTATCTTTTGTAAAACAGCCAGTCAAGGAATTAGAGACTCTAAATGCACACCCACTGTATAAATCAGATCAAGGACCATTTCTTGCTATCAGTAGTTTGTTTTGTTTTATGGCACATCAACTACGGTGGTCATTTAAATGCAGACAAAGTTTGAAAGATCCTTAGCGATAGTTTTGGTAAGAAATTTTTATAAACACATTTTTCTATTTTAACCTATTGTAATATTTTGCCCTATATAAGTGTGCTACAATACACCACTTAAATTTATAGACTAGGTGAGGTACGCGGTTTAAACATCAGCCAATCAACAGCCCTACTGCATGGCTGGTTGACTACTTAATCACTAATACTGAGATATGTCCATTTGCAATCATTGACGAAGTACTTGCAATAGTAAGGAGCACAAGGAACAACCAAAGGTTCTTTACCAAGGATTTCTACTGTACAGCGCTCTTGTTTGAAGCCTAAAGGATGGCCCATAAAATCATAACACCTATAGATTGGACCCTAACAGGTACTCCACTCCAGTTTTTCCAGTGAAAGGAAATAGAAATGGTGACCAGAGTTCAAATTCTGGATGAGCTGTTTGTATTCATATAGCACTAATAACTTTAGAAAAGGTATAAATCCAATTGTTCTCCCTCCAACAATTGGTAAATATAGAGCAGACTAAGCTCTTTACCTTGGTAGGACAACCGGTCTAGGAGATGGATGAACGCTGAATTCAAACATATCCACTTAAATTGACCTTGTGTCATACCCTGCTAGTACAGAGGAGGTTGGGTAAATCTTATTATAATGGGAGATTATGTGTTTGTCTGTCTGAAACTGAACTATATTACTACTCAAGTCATAATTCCCTTTTGTTATTTTGTCACATTCTCATGATTTTATTTCTATTTAAACCTCATTATTAATAAACTGTTTTTGACCTATCTACATACTAATAACATGCATTGTATTTATATACACAATAGCAGTTTACAGTGTGAACGGGAAGGCTTATTTGCATATTGATATTAGAAATTTTGATAATAATAATATGTGCTAAGTATTATTGATTTCTTAATTGGTTGGTTTTTATCTTAATGACTATGCCAAAAAATCTCCGGGATTAAATCTTAAAAAGAATTAATTAATATAAGAAATAACTGTAATTTCATTCTTTACTTCCTATTATAAATAGTTAATCAGGAAATTTAGCATGAAAGACGTGAGAGATGGAAGAGTAAGTTTCAGTTGTTCGTTTTTCGATGATACCTCCCTTTGTTCAAATCTTTTATCAGCATTCTTATTTAGTTTCATTAGTCTTTCTAATTTAATATTCTATTACATTAAAACTTAAATACTAGCACCTGGAGGGTGCACATATTTGGCTAGTAATATAAAGGAATAAACTTCCTATCAATGATCAGTAGAGATAAATTTTTATTAAGCACTTGTGCCAAAATCATATCTCTCTATAGATGCTATGATATAATATTGGTAGCAGCTGATATCACAGATCGTTACTATTGAGTACTGAGGCTGATCTCGCCGAGTTGACCAATATTTATAAGTCAGGTGCTAAACTAAGTTTTGCTCTGTTATTTATGAAAACAATAAAAAAAAACCTATAAAGTGCCCGCCAACAGTTGCACTTCCTACTGCACTTAAAGCGAAATAGTGTCAATCCTTGAACTTGGATTGGTTTTGGTTTAGTTTGATTTATTTCATAAAATAACAGGCATAAGCTTAGTTTTAAGCACCTGACTGTAAATATTGGTCACTCGCGAGGATCAGCCTCAGTACTCAATAGTAACGATCTGTGATACAGCTTGCTAACCACTATTATATCATAGCATTCTATAGAGGATATGATTTTGGCACAAGTGCTTAATAAAAATTTATCTCTATGATCATTGATAGGAAGTTTATTCTTTATATATACTAGCAAATTGTGCACCCTCCAGTGCTAGTATTTAAGTTTTAATGTATAGAATATTAAATTAGAAAGACTAATGAAATAATAAGAATGCTGATAAAAAGATTTGAACAAAGGGAGGTATCATCGAAAAATCGAACAACTGAAACTTACTCTTCATCTTCACTTTTCATTGGCTAAATTTCCTGATTAAAACTATTTATAATAGGAAGTAAAGAATGAAATTTACAGTTATTTCTTATATTAATAGATTTCTTTTAAGATTTATCCCGGAGATTTTTGGTCAAAGTCATTAAGATAAAACAAACATAAGAATCAATAATACTTAGCACATATTATTTTATCAAATTCTAATATCAATATGCAAATAAGCCTTCCGTTCACACTGTAAACTGCTATTTTGTTTTATATAAATACAATGCATGTTATTAGTATGTAGAGTAAGGTCAAACAGTTTTATTAATAATTTGAGGTTTAAATAGAAATAAATCATGGAGATGTGACAAAATACAAAAGGGAATTATGACTTGAGTAGAATATAGTTTCAGTTTCAGACAGACAACAATATCTCCTTATAATAAATTACCCAACCTCTCTGTACTAGCAGGGTATGACACAGGTCAATTTTTAAGTGGATATGTTTGAATTCAGCGTTATCCATCTCCTAGACCGGTTGTCCTACCAGGTTAAAGAGCTTAGTCTGCTCTACTATTTACCAATTGTTGAGGGAGAACAATTGGATTTATACCTTTTCTAAAGTTATTAGTGCTATATGAATACAAACAGCTCATCCAGAATTGAACTCTGGTCACCATTTCTATTTCCTTCACTGGAAAAAACTGGAGTGGTAGTACCTGTTAGGGTCCAATCTATAGTGTTATGATTTTATGGGCCATCCTTTAGGCTTCAAACAAGAGCGCTTGTACAGTAGAAATCCTTTGGTAAAGATCCTTGGTTGTTCTTTGGTGCTCTTATATTGCAAGTACTTCGTCAATGATTGCAAATGGACATACTCAGTATTAGTGATTAAGTAGTCAACCAGCCATGGCAGTAGGGCTGTTGATTGGCTGATGTTTAAACCGCGTACCTCACCTAGTCTATAAATTTAAGAGTGGTGTATTTGTAGCACACCTTATATAGGAAAATATTTTCCAACAATAGGTTTAATAGAAAAATGTGTTTATAAAATTTTCTACCAAACTATCGCTAAGGATTTTCAAACTTTGTCTGCATTAAATGACCCACCGTAGTTGATGTGTCCATAAACAAAACAAACATACTGATAGCAAGAAATGGTCCTTGATCTGATTTATACATGGGTGTGCATTTAGAGTTCTCTAATTCCTTGACTGGCTGTTTTACAAAAGATAAAAATTCCAGTCCTGCCCTACTATTTACTCATAACATCAGGGGTTTATATTAACAGCTTTGATGAACCCTGGAATAGTCTATTATATAGTACTAAGCAAAGTATTGCACCCTCCAGGTGCAAGTATTTAAGTTTTAATGTAATAGAATATCATATTTAATAGGCTATGAATCTAATAAGAATGCAGATAAAAAGATTTTGAAACAGAGGTGGTGTATAATCAAAAGATAGAACAACTGAAACTTACTCTTCCTCACTCCCCTCTTTCATTGCTGAATTTTCCTAATTTTAATATTTAGTTAAATTAGGAAAGTAAAGAATAAAGTTACAGTTATTTCTTCTTGTTAATCGATTTCTTTAAGATGTATCTGCGAGATTTTTGCTCCATTATTCCCTTAAGATAAACCAAACAATTAGAAATCAATTAGTACTAAGCACATTCTATTAAATCAATATTTAATATCAATATGCAAATTAAGCCTTCCATTGTACACTGTATAAGCACTCTTTTTTTGTATATATAAAATACCTTGCATGTTATTAGTATGTAGAGTCTCGCCAACGCCGGGGTCAATGCTTCGGCCCTTGATCTTTACAAGTTAATAGCATCGATCCCAGGGGGCTATCCCCGGCAATCCTACCCCCTTGATTTAAAGGGGCAGGGCCTGGGTTTATGTGCCCAGTGGCCTGAGGCGGCCCCCTTTGAGAAGGGGAAGTGACGAGGATCGACGCAATTTTTTCAACTGCCACCCATGTGCTTCGGTTGTGGGTGGTCCACGTTAATAGGACTTTGTGCTGACCGACAAGTGGGGTACGAGTAAACTACTATGTAGATATGGTCAACAGTATGATAATGTAAAACAATTTAATTAATAATTGCGGTTTAGATAATAATGAAATCATGGAGAATGAACGTAAATAGTAAGGGAATTGTGACTTTGTAATATAGTTTCAGTTTCAGTTAGACAAACACACAATCTCTTTATAATAAGATTTTATATTCTATTTCAACTGGTGTAGAGCCAATGGCCCTTTATAGGACAGTTCATACAAGTATTACAGTATATCACAATGTACAAAGAATCTGGGCTTATTTAGATTTTTGGAGACAATAATTGTTTTGTCCAGTTGGACACATAGCAAACAGCATATAAGAGTTTAGTTAATACAAATTCTAAGGGACAATCATCTGTAGACTGCAGGTTCAATCCTTACTAATGGGTGAAATAACAAGTATACTTAACATTGCTTAAAATTTGTACAACAGGATAAGAATAATCTCCCTCCAGTGTATTAACTCTTCTAAATAACGTGTTATCCTGTTGAGAATTTTCTAAGTCAAAGCCCCATACTATAAGGGTTTATCAAAAATTGGCTAAAAATTGTCCTTTTTATTAAAGTTACCTGAGTTTATTTCCCTTAAATCAAGACTTCTAGATATGTTTGGTTTGGTTTGTTTTACGGCATATCAACCTCAGTGGGCCATTTAATGCCGAAAAGTTTTTGAATAAATCAATCTTAATGGGATAATACCAATTTTTTATAAATACATTTTTCTATTTAACCCATAGATGGGACCCTAAACAGGTCTACCACTCTGGGTCAGAGTGGACCGGGAGCAATGGTGATGAAGGGTGCTCACATTCCCAACCTCCAAAACTGGAACCTCACCATCAGAATGAGTTTAATGTCATTCCCAGGACATGTAGACCGCAGCCACCGCCTTCTAGCACCATATGAAAAAAGGGTTGGGCTTGCATAAAGGGCAATAGGTTGGGAATCATATAGGTGCTAGGGCTTTGACGTGACCAGCCGATTGATCGGAGGGGGCCTCTCCGACCGCCCGTCTAGCCCAAGATAGGGCCAAAGTGGAGTATTGCAAGTCCATGAACTGCTCATCCACCTGGGCTCTACTCTTAGATCACGGGTCGCCACCCATGGCCAACAGGTGGCCCCATTGGGGATCTTACCCTCTGCAGAGGTGCAGTCGGTGCATTCTAACGCACCAGCTGACAGGGCGGCTAAATATGTTGATATTACATTTAAACAAAGGTGGATTAAGAAAACGTATGTGACTTCTGGCCGGGTGGAATGAGGCGGTTATGGATGTTAAGAGTTTAAATAAAGGTTGGCTTGAAATCTGTGAAGGCTCCTGATTATACAACAAGAAGGTTCAAAGTTTGATAAAAAAACACCTGAAGAAGGTAGGAGAAACTTCAGCAAAAATGTGTGTAATATAACCAATAAGATGAGGATAACAGTATGAAAATCTAAATAATTATATATTTTAATACTCGTTTCCTTAAAATATGACCGTTATCATCTTGCAATACCCTCTGCTTAAAAATGAGACCGTCCAAATCACCCAAGAGGAAATGCAAAAATATAAATCCTGATTATCTGATACTGCTATCCACCAAATCTTATTTCTTAGGAGAGTGTCACCTTGGCTAAATAATGGACATTCTTTTCATTAGAAGAAAGACAGGAAAAGGACTGCTACACAAAAAAATATAATAAGAAGATAGAGAGAAGTAGTGAGTGCATAGAAGTAATAGTGCTAATCTCTTTCAATGTGAACGTAATGAAAAAAGAAAGAGTGAGAAAAGAGAGAGAGAGAGAGAGTTAAATCAAGATTATTATACTTTTTACAATCGCTCTTAAACATATCAAATATTCTAATAAACTAAATTATATATCTACTGTGGTATATTCCACAGGTCCCTGCTAAAATAAATAATTGTCTCCCTGGAAGGTGGCTGATAAGTGGATTCATGGCTTTTGTCAAGGGTATTAGCAAGATTTAAAATGCAGTCGGATTTGAACTTGGCTCAATAAGTTTATTCATTTTACTTATTTTTGACTAGTTTAAATCTTTGCTATATTTTTCTTTTTTTCTAAACAATCATTTCTTTTTCTAATATGCCAGACATATATTTTATAGACTGATATTATTCTAGCCATTTTATCTTATACTTTATAACGTGTTATTTGTCAATTATTCAACACAACAGGCCTGTCGTGTGACATGAAGAAAATAAACACTAAAACAATGTTTGTAATATTTTTTTAAAGAGAGGAATGCTCAGGAATAATGTGGTGGAGCCGGACCTTTAAGGCTTTTTGATACAAATCTTTGCTATGGAGATTAGGTTTATCATAGAACTTGTCCTGTCATGGTGTAATGGTTAGCAAGCTAGTCTCACAGATATTACTATTGAAAGCAAGTATCGATCCTTGATCCTGGAATGTGCCCATACTTGTGACATTTGTGTCAATCCTATCCATGGTGAAACGTTTTTACTGATAAAGCTGTGTAAATCCATTCTATTCAAATCTATTAAAATGGGATTCGGTCTCCATTTGACTGTAACAAACTATGTCACTGCTACGTGTTTCATATCCCAATTTTCAATTACATAGAATAAGAATAATCTATATTTTCGTTGAAAACAAATTTTTTTTTCTCTCTTGCTTCTTTTTCATTAACAGAGGTTAGCTAAAAGTTCAAATAAATGAATACCTATGATTTTGTGTAATATTTATGTGTTTAAATATTCAAAATAATTATTTTTATAATAGATGCACACATATCATTTGAGGGGGAACAGAACTAAGTTACCATTTCAATTTTTTAATTTTTTTTTTTACTCTTGATAATTTGATTTTATTTACTTATGATATAACCCTAAACATTGAATTTTTACTTCCACCTTTTCTCAGGCAATATTTTGTAAAAAAAAAAAAAAATTTTTACACCACTCGGTGGGTTTTTTTTGGTTTTTTGCTAGTATTAATAATGGCAAACGAGAAAGGAACATTTTGGAATCAAATTTTGTATTTAAAAAAAAATCTTCTCTTGTTCAATTTGATTCTAGCAAAATGTGTGATACCAAGAAGTGCTACCTTCATCCAAAGTTTTTTTGGTGTCATTGATTAATACTTGTTAAATAATCTTTTTTCTTCACTTGATATCAGAAATAAAGATGGGACAGAAGGGGAAATCAATAATAAAATACGATATTTATGATAAACCAGGACCACAACTCAAAATACTATTAACAGCCGCAATACCAAGTGCTAGAGACACTTGGCATTGAGTAGAATAATCATACTAAGTTCCAATTACTGGGACCTGGCCTCACCCAATGTCACTCCAACCACTAAGCCAATGCCGTCATAAATACCCGTGCATTGTCCAGGTTGTTCCCTGTAATCAGCCTGGCTGAAAGGAACTAATTTCCCTCAAAGACCATACGCTGCAAAATGGGGAGGGGGATTAAAGGAAGATGTAGAATAATCATCTAAGTTCAATTACCGGTTGGAATTGATAAGACAATGCAAAGTAGCTGTAATCATTCAGATTTAATTTTGCTGCAATCCTACTGCAAGAAAGCCAGAGTATTTATGAAGCCTCATAACATCATAGAAACAAGCAGCAAATCCGGACTCAAAGAATGGAATCACCCAAATTACATTAATGGACTATTCTTGAGTCCCATAAGTACCAGCTATCTTGGGTACTAGTTTAGTTGTGCTTAGCCAGTTGGTGTTGCCAAACCAACAGTATACTGACTGACTTCATAGTCATGTGTCTGAGACAGCAGGACTTTTCAATACAAATGAAAAAAAAGGAATTAAACAGATTAAAAAATTCAAAAATAAAAAAATTATTTGATGTAAAGTTGGGGTTCTCACAGTAGTTAGGGTTGAGAGGGAAGATGAGGGGAAGGGGTCAAGATACTTTTGGGGTCACATTAGGCTATGCTTGACCAGTTTGGCTATTTTTTCTTCACTCCTTTTGTGGCCTTTGTGTTCAATTCAGAACTTCTCCTCAACCCCTGCCCCAACATATATATTCCTTTTCAAACTGTATATATATATAATACTTTTTCAACTGTAAGATAATACTATGCCTGAGAGGGTGTCAAAGTTCAGCTTGCTCACTATTTAGGAACACTTGGGCAATCCTGTCCCAGCCTGTAGAATAAATCTCAAATTCTAAGTAACCTTTGCTTAGTAACTTTACAAAAGTTGTAATACTTATTATATTACAGTTTTTGTTTGTTCTATAAAAGTTCTATGGATTGCTGGTTTGATTTTCAAAAGTTTGAGGACAACTTTCCCACAGTGCGACCATTCAAGCTGAAAACCAACAAAAAATTAACTCTGCACATTTATTCATTCAACTGTAATATCTTATCTTCTTATTATAATGGAGATTGTGTGTTTTTCTGTCTGTAACCGAAACTATATCACTACTCAAGTCATAATTCCTTAGTATTGACATCACATTCTCAATGACTTTATTTTTATTTAAACCTCAATCATTAATAAAATTGTTTTACATTATTATACTGTTAACCATATCTACATACTAAACAACATGCAATTATATTTATATATACAACAAAATAGCGGTTTACAGTGTGAATGGGAAGGCTATTTGCATATTGATATTAAAATGTGATTTTTAAATATGTGCTTCGTATTATTGATTTCTAATTGTTTGGTTTTATTTTAATGATATAAGCAAAAATCTCTTCAATAAATCTTAAATGAAATCCATTAACAAGAAAGATAACTGTCATTTTATTCTTTACTTCCTCTTTTAACTAAATACTTAAATTAGAAAATAACAATGAAGACGAGAGTGATGGAAGAGTAAGATTATACCCCTCTGTTTCAAATCTTTTTATCTGCATTCTTATTTAGTTTTATTAGCCTTTCTAATTTAATATAATATTTTATTACATTAAAACTTAATACTCTTGCACCCGGAGGGTGCATATATTTTGCTAGTTTAATTAATATTTTATTAATACTAATGTAATAGTTAATAATTAACAACTAAAGGTTATGGTCAAGGTACTTTGAAAAGCTGCAGTTCCCACTAAATCCACCAATGTTAAGTAATGATGTGCCTGTTCAATACTTATATGGATGACTATTTAAACAACAGCATTTGGTATTAAATGATCTGAAAAGGGTTGATATGCCATAAAAATAAAACAACCAACTATTGAAATCAGTCAGTCAATATACTGCTGGTTTTGCACAACAGCAACTGGCTAAGCACAACATTCTGATGAGTAAAAAAAAAATTCCTAGAATCCAAATCTAAGAAATTTAAACTTTAAAATGATGTGCTACCTAAGTCGGTTTACTGAATGATTTTAATTTGAAATATTTTTTGAGTTGTTTATGAATTTTCTGATCTGATGGTGAGGTTCCATCTGATCTTTAAGGGTTACTTTTAATATTTGGCTTTAGAAAGTTGAATATTTTGTCTGAATTTTTTTAGATGGGGCTTCATATTTGTGTTATTTAGATTTTTTATCTTTAATTGTTAATATACACATTTTGGCCAGCCTTCTTGAAGTTTTGGACCTTCTGTTGAATTCGTGAGCCTTCATCTCGGAATGGGTGCCTTCTAGAACTTTGAACAAACCCCTTTTTTAATCCATTGGGGTAGATTGTTTTTATTCCATAACCATGACTGGGTACAAGTTTTAAACTATGTTAAGTATTATATTATTTTTGCCTGTGGTCAGGATTGAACCTGCAACCTCCAGATGATTATCACTTAGAACTGTATTAACTCAATTCCTATATCTGTTATGCCATGTGTCCTACTGGAATATTTTTTTTAAATTTTTGGTTTCATCTTCTCTATTTCTCTGAATGTTTGAGATGAGGCTTGAAGATTAGTATTATCTGCATTATTCGGACTATTGTCCCCATCTTCATTGTTATTTGTACAACGTTTCAGCCGATGTGCCCTCCAGCTTCTTCAGGTATTTTCATGTCGGACTCGGGAACCTTCTCGGACTCGGGAACCTTTTTTTGAACTCAGGAACTTTCTTGTCATAATCGGGAGCCATCACAGTTAGGTTCAAAGTTCCGTGATGGCTCCTGATTATGACAAGAAAGTTCCCGAGTTTGAAAAGAAGGTTCCCGAGTCCGAGAAGGTTCCCAAGTTCGAAATACCTGAAGAAGGCCGGAGGGCATATCGGCCTAAACATTGTACAAATAACAATGAAGATAGGACAATA
>CM042150.1:56298160-56308160 GCA_023376005.1 Doryteuthis pealeii
GTCATCAGTAGCATAATAACATGTAATAAAACATTAAGAAAAGCTGAAGCAGTAATAATTCTGGATATTTGGACAAAAAAATCCATTCCCTAGTGTGTCTTGAGCTAAAAAAAACCAAAACTTTTTTACTTTAAGTTACCCAATTTTTATGTAATCATTGGTTTCCTTTTGGGGAAGGACATGCTGAACCTTTTGAAATACAATGGTTGAATTTATGTCCGTTAAGTAGGATTTAACAGATTTATTATAGCAACCATTCAGAGCCTTTTTTTTATGGAATGATTGGATGGCCCAAAGAAGTCTTCCTCTTGGAGTGAAGTTTGAATTTTTTCTGCTCTATTTTCTCTGTGGTGTGAGCTCTCAGGTACAGGGTATCAGGGGGCAAGACCTAAGTGTCCAAAGTTTAACCAGTTGGAGCATTGGAAAAGATATCTTGCCAGTATATCACACATAGACATTGTACTCTCTCACTAGTCCTGTGATCCTGTTTGCTCATGGGTGCTACTTATCAAGCATGTCTTAAGGTAGCATGTGGTGTAATGGTTATCATCATGGAAATAGTCACGGCAAAACAAGTTCAAATCCTCAATGAAGCTGTTTCACATAGCACTAATACTGGGAAAGGTATGAATCCTACATTCTCCCTCTAGATATGGGTAAATAATAGGGTAGACTGGACTCTTAAACCTTGGTTAATCAACCAGTCTAAGAGAAGAAAACTTTGAATTACACCACAAAGAACCCTAATTTTATTTAAAGTGCAGAAGTAGAGATGGTGTTTTTTTGATTAAACTCTATTAAACTCTCTTAAACCTGTTAAACTCTGCTTCAGAAATTGACCTTGTGTCATATCCTACCCATGGGGAGGGATTGTAAATATGTGTCCAGATAATATCAACAAATAAAATGTAATAAAAGAATCTATAAATAATGGAAATTGATAAAGAGATTGAACATTCCCGGAATATTGCCAGAGCTGTTGGCACCTAAAATATTGGTTGCCGAGATGACTGACCAGTAAAGGATGCAACCCTAGAATTGGTCTAAGCAACAAACATTGAAATAACAATCAACTTTACCTCGTATAATGTTTTCTGGCAACATTTCCAGTTATATAGTCTTTATTGTTTATTTAATTTAATTTAGAGAATATCTGATTGAAATAGAAAAAAAAAGTGAAGATAATGACAGCCGCAGGGCTGAAATTATTAGGGTGAGTCAATGTATAGAATAAAAAATATATTCCTCACCTTTGCAAAAAAAAGGTTCAAGCTGCGCTTCAGTTGGTAGACAAGGAAAGTGGATTCGTAATTTCATATTTCCAAAGTTATATTATACTACTGTATCCTCAAGCCTCTTCGGTGTTCCCTTTGTCATATCCTTGTATGATCAATATGTCAGGGCTGAAATATTAGGGTGATATGTAGAATCAAATATGATCCTCACCTTGCAAAAAAGTTCCAAGCTAGTGTTCAGTTTGGTAGACAAAAGGAAGTAAGATGTAATTCAATATTTCCAAAGTTATATATAGCTACATGTATCTCAAGCCTTCTCAGGATGTCCTTGTTATCCTTGTATGATCAATAGTCAAGCCCTATTCAAATGATTTCTCAGTTGGTTCATTGCTTGTTGGATAGACAGGAAACACCTGAGGAAGGCTGGAGGATAAAGTGGCCACAACATTGTATTTTTAATCATGCAACACCTTCTTTACAAGGTGATCATCATATTCTTGCATCTACACGTCAAGCTTGCAATATGTTATAATGTGAGCACACTTTGGCAGCTTGGAATGCTTTTGCATGTTGAGTTATTGAAGGTGGCCAAACTACACTGGATTATGGTGCCTATTTTGAGGTTTCATACCTGATATATAATTGGTATATTGTAAAAGCGTTGGTATGCAAAGAAGAAATAAAATGCGACGAGAAATTTTGTAGAAAATCGTTAATTATTAAAATAAACAAAGGGTTGAAAACGTTGTCGTCAGAAGAATTAATCAGTTAATTTCTGGAATGGCTGGAGGGAGTAAGTCAGAATGCCAGGGTCCGCCCCCCCCCCCCCCCCCCCCCCCCCCGAAGTGCAGTGGGTGTCGTACTGATGATACGTCAGAGAGGCTTTCTGTGGCCTGGTATGAGGCGTTAGGGTAGTATTCGTGTTGATGTCGATGTAGTTAGATTAGAAGTTGTAAGTATATGGATCACTTTGTTTTACGGTACCGTTGGGTTAACTTCCGCTGGTAGGCGTCCGTGAATTGGTTTTGTTTGTTTGGTTAGCGAGTGGATATATTGTGAAATAAGGATTGTGAATCATAAGAGATATCTATCTCTGTTATAACATACCTTTCCCATGGTATTATGTCAAAAGGTGAATATAATTGTGTAACTGGAGTTCAAACTTGCTATTATTTGATGTTGCGCAGTACATTAGCCCATTACATACAAAGAGCCCTATTTATATTTTTAAGTGCAGAAGTAGAGTGGTGGGTTTTTTGTGCAAGATTAATAGGAAACTATTTACATTTGAAATTCTGTTAAGTTGTGTATCTTAAGCTCATTTTTCACCTGTCGTATCTGTCGAGATTTATAGATTGTTAATTCTTTTTAATGAGTAAGATAAAATATCTTAAGTAATTATTTTCTTGATCATAAAAAAGGTTTTTGATCTAATTTATGAATTGCTTGGATTAAATATTTAAGGTCCGGGTTAGCTCAGTCGGTGGAGCGTTCGGCTAGGAATCACAAGAGTTCCTAGTTCGTACCGGCCCTCGCAACTGGGATCTGTGCGTAAAGTAAGGAGCTGATGGTATGTTGCGTGCCACTCAGATGCTAATAATCTCCTTGGTTCTAATGCTAGTGAAAGGGGATAGGACTCCGTCGCTGTATGTCTCCTACTGACATTAGCCGCCCCGACGGGACTTTCTAATATTTCACTGTTTGATGCTTAATCTCTATAAAAGTCAATTTTTTGTCAAGATATTTTTATTTTTATTTGAAAAACCAAACAAAAGAAGCATAACACTATCAGTTGGACCCTTATCTCTCTTTATGATTCCATGAGAGAAGCTTTTTATTTTAAAAAAAAATTTTGTTTTTCTTTTCTTAATAATTCTTCATTGTCAGGACCTTTTTCCACTTGGTCTGTGGATCAGTTTTATGAGGTAACATTAAATGTCCCTTTATTTTTTCAAGCAGATTCTGGAGTTAAATTCCATCTATATAGTTGAACTACTGGTCACATGTTTGGATTACTGAGGGATTTCAGTGAGGAGCCATTTGTATAGACCATCTTTATTAAAAGTCATTAAAAATCTACAGCTGTTGGCACCTGATGTGATGAATATGCATTAACTAGGTATCCCCTGGCAGTAATATGATTGGTTATGCATCATAATACCGAAACAATGTAGAGGTATAATTGCCTACTCTTACTATGGACTACTACTATTACTACTACAACGCACAACTTCCACTTACCTGCGAGTGTACCACACCTTCTACTAATATATCCCTTACCCAGATATAACAACACCCAACATTTTGAACTTCAAATGAGAATTTTTTTTCTGCTTTGATTTCTTACTATCTTCATTGATTCTTTAAATAAATTAAAAAACTATACTGCCCTTTCATTGTTTGTTTGTATTGTTCCACTATTTTATGATGGTTTCATTCAACAAGTTCTTCAGGTAGAATCTTGTTGACAAGTATTAAGTCTATTATAGCCATTAGCCCTTCCTGCACAATTATCCAGAGAAAAGAACTGTTTTCTTTTTTATTAGACACTTCAATCAATCTCCACATCATTACCAGATTAAAACAAAGAAAAAGCTTGTGTTAGGCTTTTTGGTGGGGAAATATTTTAAATTTTTTTAAAAAAAAAATTTTAAAAAAAAAAAAAAAAAAAAAAAATTTTTTAATAAAAAAAAAAAATTATTTTTTTTAAAAAAAAAAAAAAAAAAAAAAACAAAATTTTTTTAAAAAATTTTTTTTTAAAAAAAAAAAAAAAAAAAAAAAAAATTAAAAAAAAAAAAAAATTTTTTTTTTTTAAAACAAAATGTGAAATGAAGCATAAAGGACACAAGTAAAAACATACAAGTAACAAACAAAGAGGTTTGAGTCATAACAAAATTGTCTTTATACATATATTACCGACCCTTCGCACGAGCAGGATCCACAACAAGATCAATTCTTAAACAGAGGTTTAACAGGTTTGAATCAGAGTTTTTCTTCTCCTAAAATGGTTACCTAGCCATTGGCTTAAAGAAGTCCAGTCTGCCTTGCTAATTTTACCCATAGCTGGAGCGAGATTGGACTTCATACCTTTCCAAGGCGTATTAGCGCCATGTGAAATGCCACAGCTTAATCAAGAATTTAAAACCGGGTATATGAGTCCATTTCCTATTGACTTCTAACCATTAGGACCACACCCTCCATAAAAAAAAATGTCCTTCTCATATGTGTACTACAAGGGGCTACCAGCATTGCCTTGGGTAGAGGGGGAGGAAAAACCCTGGAGTATTGATTTTGTTTACTTTTGAGATTTTAAGAATGTTAGACCTTTTAAGTGAATTCAATGCTGTTTTCCATGTATTATCTTAATTTTTATATAATCTTCGATAATTAAATTTACATAAATTACTTTGTCTTACAATTCTTTCAATAATAAATCTTTTTCGCAAAAACAAGAATTCTAAAATCTCGTTCTCTGGTTTGATGGTTCTATACTGATTCTCATTTCACTTCTTTGCGGTTGTTTAAATGTTTATATTTCTAGATGTTGTTCATTTTGTGGATTAACCAAATTTATAATCCTATCCGTACATATTTAAAAGGTAGTTGGTAGTATGTCGGGTAAACTACGAAAATAAACAATTAACAAAAAGTGAATATGTATGACATTAGATTATTTTGTGTTGTGCAAAAATATGAAGATTAATTTTATATTCGAAGATATTAAAATTAAGATTACAATGGAAACACATGAATTCTACTTAAAAGAATGTCTAAACATTCTTAAATCTCAAAAGTAAAAAATCAATACACCAGGGTTTTTTCCTCCCCCTTCCCAGGCAATGCTGCGTAGCCCCTTGTTAGTACACATATTAAAGGACATTTTTTTTTAATGGAGGGGTGTGGATCTAATGGTTAGAGTCATTTAGGAAATGACTCATCAACCCGGTTTTAATTCTTGGATTAAAGCTGTTGGAATTTCCATGGCGCGTAATACCCTTGGGAAAAGGTATGAGTCCATTCCTCCCTCCAGCTATGGGTAAATAGCAGGCAGACTGGACTCTTTAACATGGCTAGGTAACCGTTTAGGAGAAGAAAACTGCTGATTCAAACTTTAAAACCTGTTTAGAAATTGTCTTGTGTTGCATCCTGCTTCGTGCGGAGGGGTCGGTTAAATATGTATTAAAGACCAATTTTGTTTATGACTCAAACCCTCTTTGTTTGTTTACGTTGTATGTTTTTACTTGCTTTTCACTTGATGCTTCATTCACTTAAAATATTTCCTCCAACCAAAAACTACAACATGACATTTTCTTTTGTTTTAATTGGGTAATGATGTGGGGAGATTGATTTGAAGTGCTCTAATAAAAAGAAACGTTCTTCTCTGGATAAATGTGCATTAAGGGCTAATGGTCTATATAGACTTAAACTTGTCAACAAGATCTACCTTGAAGAAACTTGTTGATAACCATCATAAAATAGTGGAACAATACAAAAAACAACAATGAAGGGCAGTATAGTTTTTTAAATTTATTTAAGAATCAATGAAGATAGTATGAATCAAAGCAGAAAAAAATCTATTTGGAAGTTCAAATGTTGGGGTGTTGTTATATCTGGGTAAGGGATATATTAGTTAGAGTGTGCGTACACTTCGCAGGTAAGTAGGAAGTTGGGTGCGTTGTAGTGTATAGTAGTAGTCATTAGTAAGAGTAGGCACATTATACCTTACATTGTTCGGTATTTATAGTGACATCACCAATTCAATTACTGCCAGAGGATTACCCTAGTTATTGCATATTCATTCACAGCACGCGTGCACAAGCTGATATGATTATTAATTGACTATTAATAAGATGGTCTATACAAAATGGCCTCCTCACTTGAATCCCTCAGGGTCTTAAGTCCAACCATTTGTGACCAGTAGTTACAACTATAAGATGGATTAGACTCCAGATTCTCTGAAATGAAAGAGGGACATTAATGTTACCCATAAAACTCATCCACAAGACCCAAAGTGGAAAGGTCCTGACAATGAGAATATTAAGGAAGAAAAAAAACAAATTTTTTTAAAATTAAAAAGCTTCTCTCATGAATCATAAAGAGAGAAGGGTCCACTGATAGTGTTTATGCTTCTTTTGTTTTGTTTTTCAAATAAAAAATAAAAATATCTTAGACAAAAAATGAACTTTTATAGGAAGATTAAGCATCAAACATGAAATATTTAAGTAAAGTCGTCGGGCGGGCCTAAATGTCCAGTAGGAGCATATACAGCGACGGAATGTCTATCCCTTTTCACTAGCATTAGACCAAGGAATATATTTTACGCATCTAGGTGGGAGCACTGCACTACCATCAGTCCTTACTTTACCAGCCAGATCCCAGTTGGCGAGGGCCGGTATCGAACTAGGAACCTGTGATTCTAGACGAACGCGTCACCGACTGAGTAACCGGCCCCTTAAATATTTTTAATCCAAGTCAATTCATAAAATTAGACAAACTTTTATGATCAAGAAAAATACTTTAATATTTTATCTTACTCATTAAAAGAATTAACAATCTATAATCCTGACAGTACAGAAGGTTGGAAAAATGAGCTTTAGATACACAATCTTAACAGAATTCAAAATGTAAAATAGTTTCCTATTAAATCTTGCACAAAAACCCACATCTCTACTTCTGCACTTTAAAAATAAAATTTAGGGCTTCTTTGAGATGTAATGGCTAATGTCTGGACTGCAACATCATAATAAGCAAGTTTGAACTTCCAGTTACACAATTATATTCACTTTTGGACTAATACCAATGGGAAAGCGTATGTTATAACAGAGATAGATATCTTATGCATTCACAATCCTTATTTCCCAATATATCACTCGGCTAACCAAACAAACAAAACACAAGTCACGGACGCCTTACCAGCGGAAGTTACCCAACGGTTACCTAAAACAATGGACCATATCAACTTACAACTTCTTATCTAAACTACATCGTACCATCAACACGATACTACCCTACGCCTCATACCAGGCCACAGAAACTCCTGGACGCTATCATCATACGACACCACTGCATTTCGCGACCCCTGGCCATTCTGACTTACTCCTCCCAGCCCATTCCAGAATTACATTATTCTTCTGACGACACGTTTTTCAACCCTTCGTTTATTTTAATAAAACGATTTCACCAAATTTCTCGTCCATTATTTCTTCTTTGCATACCATACGCTTTACAGATATACAATTATATATCGGTATGAACTCAAAATAAGGCATCCCAGTATTCCAGTGTAGTTTGGCACTTCAAAACTTCAACATTGGCAAAGCATTTCAAGCTGCCAAAGTGTGACTCTCAACATTACTAACATATTGCAACTTGGGACTGTAAGAATTCAAGATATTGATATCACCTTGTAAGAAGGTGTTGCATTATGAATAAAATACAATGTTTTGGCACTGTCCTCAGCCCTTCCTCAGTGTTGCCTGTCTTATCCAAGCATAGCAATGAACCAACCTGAGAAAATCATTGAATAGCTTGACTATTGATCATACAAGGATTAGGACAGGAACACTGAAGAAGCTTGAGGATCCAGTAGCCTATATATAATTTGGAAATATTGTAATTACATCTTACTTTCCTTTGATCTACCAACTGAACACTAGCTTGGAACCTTTTTTTGCAAAGGTGAGGCATATTTTGATTCTACCTGAATCACTCCTAATATTTCAGCCTGACTATTGATCATACAAGGATAGACAGAACACCTGAGAAGGCTTGAGATACAGTAGCTATATATAACTTTGGAAATATGATTACATCCTATTTCCTTTGTCTCCAACTGACGCTAGCTTGGAACTTTTTTGCAAGTGAGATCATATTTTATTCTACATGACTCACCCTAATATTCACCCTGCAGCTGTATTATCTTCACTTTTTTTTTCTATTTCAATCAGATATTTCTCTAAATTATTAAATAAACAATAAAGACATCATGACTGAAATGTTGCCAGAACATTATTTACGAGGTAAATTGTTGATTGTTATTTCAGATGTTTGTTGCTTAGGACAATTCTAGGGTTGCATCCTTTACTGGTCAGTCATCTCGGCAACCAATATTTTTAGGTGCCAACAGCTCTGGCAATATTCCGGGAATGTTCAATCTTTTATCAATTTCCATTATTTATAGATTCTTTTATTACATTTTATTTGTTGATATTATCTGGACACATATTTACCAATCCCTCCCCATGGGTAGGATATGACACAAGGTCAATTTCTGAAGCAGAGTTTAACAGGTTTTAAGAGAGTTTAATAGAGTTTTAATCAAAAAAACACCATCTCTACTTCTGCACTTAAAAATAAAATTAGGGTCTTTGTGGTGTAATTCAAAGTTTTCCTTCTCTTAGACTGTATTTAACAAGGTTTAAGAGTCCAGTTACCCTATTATTTACCCATATCTAGAGGGAATAGTAGGATTCATACCTTTCCAAAGTATTAGTGCTATGTGAACACAGCTTCATTGAGGGATTTGAACTTGTTTTGCCGTGACTATTTCCATGATGATAACCATTACACCACATGCCTACCTTAAGACATGCTTGATAAGTAGCAACCCATGAGCAAACAGGATCACAGGACTAGTGAGAAGAGTACAATGTCTATGTGTGATATACTGGCAAGATATCTTTCCAATGCTCCAACTGGTTAAACCTTTGGACACTTAGGTCCTTGCCCCTTGATACCCTGTACCTGAGAGCTCACCACCAGAGAAAATAGAGCAGAAAAATTCAAAACTTCACTCCAAGAGGAAGACTTCTTTGGGCCATCCAATCATTCCATAAAAAAAGAATGGTGCTTAATAAATCTGGTTAATCCTACTTAACGGACATAAATTCAACCATTGTATTTCAAAAGGTTCAGCATGTCCTTTCCCCAAAAAGGAAACCAATGATTACATAAAAATTGGGTAACTTAAAGTAAAAAGTTTTGGTTTTTTAGCTCAAGACACACTAGGGAATGGATTTTTTGTCAAATATCCAGAATTATACTGCTTTCAGCTTTTCTTAATGTTTTATTACATGTTTTATGCTACTGATGACTGACAAGTATAGATGATGCTAATTGAATTAAACAAAATATTTTGTATTTGGGACAGTCCAAACCCCATTCGGGACGGGATAATTTTTGTTCGGGACGGTCATGAAAAAAGTTAGTGTCAGGGCCTGGGCTCTCCCACCCCTGGGGTGACAAATGGAAGAAGAGGAAATCGGTTTTTCTGCTAGTCTTTTGGAGGCAGACAGGGCTTTCCCAGTTCCCCCATATGGTTTCACATAGTAGTACCAAACATGATTTATGATAGACCTTACCCTCTCTCTCTCTGAAAAAGAACCCACAAGCCTAGAAAGGAATAAACAACCCTTTGTGACTATACGACTTGCATATGTTGTTTCTGAACTAACGACAACTACTACTACTAAACAACTATATAACTCGAACTTGGCCCTATGCAACATTTTTAATATGCATGAAGATTATAAAATCTTTCTACCAATTTGAAAATATTAAGACTTGAATTAGAAACTTTTATGAAAATGATTTGATTGGCAATAATTTCAGTTATCTTCAACTCTTCAAATCTAATTTCATGAAAGCAAACTTGAACTTAAGTTTATTTCTAATAAATTAAGGTTTTCATATATTTATGTATGATATACTCTGCATAGGTAAAAATATACACATACATACAGGATATTTATAATTACTAGCAAATA
>CM042150.1:56310660-56365716 GCA_023376005.1 Doryteuthis pealeii
ATATATATATATATATATAGAGAGAGAGAGAGAGAGAGAGAGAGAGAGAGAGATTGATAGATAGATGGATGGAGGTGCACAGTGTAATGGTTAGAGTTGTAGGAAATAGACTCGTCAACCCGAGTTCAAATCCTGGACGAGGCAGTTTAGGCCATAAATATATATATATATGTATGTATGTATGTATGTATGTAAATATTTTCGAGGGTATAAAATTTATAAAAATGGCTTAAAAAACATTGATTTATTTAAATAGTTAAAAAAATAAAGTGTAGAGTTAAGACAGCCACCTCTACCAAAAAAAAAACAAAAACATGAGGGATTGACTAAGTACTTTTCGTTTATCACTCATCAGAGTCAAATTGAGGATCAACTAGAAGAGTAGAACAATAGTCAGAGAGTAAAAAAAACAACAACAACAAAAAAAAAACATTGAAAGATTACATACTCAAAACTCAAACTCCAAAGAGTTGACTTTATATCTTTGCTACCCTAACTTATATATATAAGTTAGGGTAGCTAAGACAAGTCAGTGTTGCTTGGTAACTGTCAGTTTCTCACTTATGCAATTTCTAACCAAGTTTGGTTTGAAAATTGCATAGGCAAGAAACTGACCATTACCAAGCCCTGTTGACTTTAACTTAGATATACATGCCCTATCAATGATATTGAGCACTCTTTACTTATAGATATAGCAGACTATATTTTATATATATATATATATATATATATATATATATATATATACTTTGGTGCGTACCAAGTTTCTTGGTACAAGGTGATTCTAGGCTGGTCCTAATTTTCTACCAGTAGTTTGTTGAAGATTTCAGGTTCCGTATGAGAGCTCAATGTTTAATTATTGTAAACAGAGCAAAGTTATTTGTGAATAAAAAGGCCTTAAATACCATGGGTATTGTGGTTATGGACCATTTCCACTCGTGAGTATATATATATATATATATATATATATATATATATAAATGAAAAAATTGAAAACACAAGTTCATAAATGAGTAATGTTTATTTCGCCTATGCTGCAGTGTTTCGATCTGTTTCAATAGATCTTCATTAGGGCTTTTGTTAGTTTGAGGGAAAAAATAAAGTATCACAGAAAATGAGAAATCTTCGAGACCCATTTGTTTTGTGGTCGGTCGGTCTATTTGAAATTGTTTATGAAAACGCGAGCATTCTTGGATTTAAAATAACACAGAAATGGAAGGCGTGTTGAAGATATATATGTATATATGTATATAAATATTGATAGATAGATAGATAATATAGTCGGTTATATAAGTAAAGCGTGCTCAATATTATTGATAAGGCATGTATATATAATTATTTAATTTTTTTTACCTAAATTATCACAGAGAAGGGCCTCAAATTTTATATAACTTAGTGCCAGTATGTTCTACCCCTGAACCCCCAACTTTATAAAAATTGACATGTAGTAGAGTGGGGTCCCTTATATATTATATGGTCCCAGCAGGTGAAAGTCCAAACAACTTTCTTTTCAGTAAATATAAGTACACCAAAACAATGCCCATGTATTTTTTATTAGCTAGATTACAATAAAAATTATACAATTAAGTGTTGATGTAATTAATAGATAAAATTTTTATCATAAAATCTGTGCAATTAGCAGAAAGGACAGAAGACAGAAAGAACAAAAGGTGTCGGAAATGACTGGGGCTAGAGATCCAGAGCAGAGCAGGAAAATAGATTTTACAGTCCCTCAAACTCTGGTAACGTGGAGGTCAGGCAGATAGTTGAAAGAGGATTGAAGGGGAACAAACAACAACAGTGAAGATGAATAGTATTATCTGCGTTATTCGGACTATTGTCCCTATCTTCATTGTTATTTGTACAATGTTTAGGCCGATATGCCCTCCGGCCTTCTTCAGGTATTTCTTGTCGAACTTGGGAACCTTCTCGGACTCGGGAACCTTCTTTTCAAACTCGGGAACTTTCTTGTCATAATCAGGAGCCATCACGGAACTTTGAACCTAACTGTGATGGCTCCCGATTATGACAAGAAAGTTCCTGAGTTCAAAAAGAAGGTTCCCGAGTCCGAGAAGGTTCCCGAGTCCGACATGAAATACCTGAAGAAGGCTGGAGGGCACATCGGCTGAAACGTTGTACAAATAACAATGAAGATGGGACAATAGTCCGAATAATGCAGATAATACTAATCTTCAAGCCTCATCTCAAACATTCAGAGAAATAGAGAAGATGAAAACCAAAATTTAAAAAAAATATTCCAGTAGGACACATGCATAACAGATATAGGAATTGAGTTAATACAGTTCTAAGTGATAATCATCTGGAGGTTGCAGGTTCAATCCTGACCACAGGCAAAAATAATATAATACTTAACATAGTTTAAAACTTGTACCCAGTCATGGTTAATGGAATAAAACAATCTACCCCAATGGATTAAATAAAAGGGGTTTGGTTCAAAGTTCTATGAAGGCACCCAATTCCGAGATGAAGGCTCACGAATTCAACAAGAAGGTCCCAAAAACTTCAAGAAGGCTGGCCAAAATGTGTATATAACAATAAAGATAAAAAATCTAAATAACACAAATTATGAAGCCCCATCTAAAAAATTCAGACAAAATATTCAACTTTCTAAAGCCAAATATTAAAAGTAACCCTTAAAGATCAGAATGGGTCACCATCAGATCAGAAAATTCATAAACAACTCAAATTATTTTTCAAAATTAAAATCATTCAGTAAACCGACATTAGGTAGCACATCATTTTAAAGTTTAAATTTTGTAGATTTGGATTCTAGGAATTTTTTTTTTACTCAGAATGTTGTGCTTAGCCAGTTGCTGTTGTGCAAACCAGCAGTATACTGACTGACTGATTTCAATAGTTGGTTGTTTTATTTATGGCATATCAACCCTTTTCAGATCATTTAATACCAAACTTGCTGTTGTTTAAATAGTCATCCATATAAGTATTGAACAGGCACATCATTACTTAACATTGGTGGATTTAGTGGGAACTGCAGCTTTTCAAAGTACCTTGACCATAACCTTTAGTTGTTAATTATTAACTATTACATTAGTATTAATTAAATATTAATTAAACTAGCAAATATATGCACCCTCCGGGTGCAAGTATTTAAGTTTTAATGTAATAAAATATTATATTAAATTAGAAAGGCTAATAAAACTAAATAAGAATGCAGATAAAAAGATTTGAAACAGAGGTGGGTATAATCTTACTCTTCCATCACTCTCGTCTTTCATTGTTATTTTTTCTAATTTAAGTATTTAGTTAAAAGAGGAAGTAAAGAATAAAATGACAGTTATCTTTTCTTGTTAATGGATTTCATTTAAGATTTATTGAAGAGATTTTTGCTTATATTCATTAAAATAAAACCAAACAATTAGAAATCAATAATACGAAGCACATATTTATTAAAATCACATTTTTAATATCAATATGCAAATTAGCCTTCCCATTCACACTGTAAACCGCTATTTTGTTGTATATATAAATATAATTGCATGTTGTTAGTATGTAGATATGGTTAACAGTATTAATAATGTAAAACAATTTTATTAATGATTGAGGTTTAAATAAAAATAAAGTCATTGAGAATGTGATGTCAATAACTAAGGGAATTATGACTTGAGTAGTGATATAGTTTCGGTTACAGACAGAAAAACACACAATCTCCATTATAATAAGAAGATAAGATATTACAGTTGAATGAATAAATGTGCAGAGTTAATTTTTTTGTTGGTTTTCAGCTTGATGGTCGCACTGTGGGAAAGTTGTCCTCAAACTTTTGAAAATCAAACCAGCAATCCATAGAACTTATAGAACAAACAAAAACTGTAATATAATAAGTATTACAACTTTTGTAAAGTTACTAAGCAAAGGTTACTTAGAATTTGAGATTTTATTCTACAGGCTGGGACAGGATTGCCCAAGTGTTCCTAGAATAGTGAGCAAGCTGAACTTTGACACCCTCTCAGGCATAGTATTATCTTACAGTTGAAAAAGTATATATATATATTACAGTTTGAAAAGGAATATATATGTTGGGGCAGGGGGTTGAGGAGAAGTTCTGAATTGAACACAAAGGCCACAAAAAGGAGTGAAGAAAAAATAGCCAAACTGGTCAAGCATAGCCTAATGTGACCCCCAAAAGTATCTTGACCCCTTCCCCTCATCTTCCCTCTCAAACCCTAACTACTGTGAGAACCCCAACTTTACATCAAATAATTTTTTTATTTTGAATTTTTAATCTGTTTAATTCCTTTTTTTTCATTTGTATTTGAAAAGTCCTGCTGTCTCAGACACATGACTATTGAAGTCAGTCAGTATACTGTTGGTTTGGACAACACCAACTGGCTAAGCACAACTAAACTAGTACCCAAGATAGCTGGTACTTATGGGACTCAAGAATAGTCCATTAATGTATTTGGGTGATTCCATTCTTTGAGTCCTGATTGGCTGCTTGATTTCTATGATGTTATGAGGCTTCATAAATACTCTGGCTTTCTGCAGTAGGATTGCAGCAAAATTAAATCTGAATTGAGTTACAGCTACTTTTTGCATTGTCTTATCAATTCAACGGTAATTGGAACTTAGTATGATTATTCTACATCTTCCTTTAATCCCCCTCCCCATTGTGCAGGCGTAGTGGTCTTTGAGGGAAATTAGTTCCTTTCAGCCAGGCTGATTACAGGGGAACAACCTGGACAATGCACGGGGTATTTATGACGGCATTGGCTTAGTGGGGTGGAGTGACATTGGGTGAGGCCAGGTCCCAGTAATTGGAACTTAGTATGATTATTCTACAATGACAAGTGTCTCCTAGCACTTGGTATTGCGGCTGTTAATAGTATTTTGAGTGGGTCCTGGGTTTTATCATAATATCGTATTTTATTATTGATTTCCCCTTCTGTCCCATCTTTTATTTCTGATATCCAAGTGAAGAAATAAGATTATTTAAATGTATTAATCAATGACACAAAAAAACTTTGGATGAAGGTAGCACTTCTTTGGTATCACACATTTTGCTAGAATCAAATTGAACAAGAGAAAGATTTTTTTTTTAAATACAAAATTTTGATTCCAAAATGTTCCTTCTCGTTTGCCATTATTTATACTAGCAAAAACCCAAAAAAAACCCACCGAGTGGTGTAAAAATTTTTTTTTTTTTTACAAAATATTGCCTGAGAAGGTGGAAGTAAAAAATTCAATGTTATAGGGTTTATATCATAAGTAAATAAAATCAAATTTATCAAGAGTAAAAAAAAAAAATAAAACAATTTGAAATGGTAACTTAGTTCTGTCCCCCTCAAATGAAATATTGTGTGCATCTATTAATTAAATAATTATTTTGAATATTTTACACATAAATTTTACACAAAATCATAGGTATTCATTTATTTGTAAACTTTTTAGCTAACCTCTTGTTAATGAAAAAGGGGCAAGAGAAAAAAATTTGTTTTCAAACTGATTATAAGGTTGTTCTTTATTCTATGTATTGATGATTTTGGGTATTGAGACGTAAGCAGTGACATAGTTTTGGTTACAGTCAAATGGAGACCGAATCCCCATTATTAATAGATTTGAATAGAATGGATTTTACAAGTTTATCAGTAAAAACGTTTCACCATGGATAGGATTTGACACAAGGTCACAAGTATGGGGCATCCAGCAAGGATCGAACTTGCTTTTCAATAGTAATAATCTGTGAGACTAGCTTGCTAACCATTACACCATGACAGGACAAGTTCTATGATAAACCTAATCTCCATAGCAACAAGATTTGTATCAAAAGCCTTAAAGGTCCGGGTCCACCACATTATTCCTGAGCATTCTCTTTAGTAAAATAATATTACAACAATTGTTATAGTGTTTATTTTTCTTCATGTCACAACAGGCCTGTTTGTTGAATATTGACAAATAACACGTTATAAAGTATAAGATAAAATGGCTAGAATAATATCAGTCATAAAATATATGTCTGGCATATTTAGAAAAGAAATGATTTTTTAGAAAAAAAGATAAAATATTAGCAAAGATTAAAACTAGTCAAAAAATAAGTAAATGAAATAAACTTATTGAGCCAAGTTCAAATCCCGACTGCATTTTAATCTTTGCTAATACCCTTGAAAAAAGCATGAATCCACTTATCACCACCTCCAGGGAGACAATTATTTATTTGTACTAGCAGGACCTGTGGATATACCACAGTATGATATAATTTAGTTATTAGAATATTTGATATGTTTAAGAGCGATTGTAAAAAGTATAATAATCTTGATTTAACTCTCTCTCTCTCTCTCTTTCTCACTCTTTCTTTTTTCATTACGTTCAATTGAAAGAGATTAGCACTATTACTTCTATGCACTCACTACTTCTCTCTATCTTTCTTATTATATTTGTTTTGTGTAGCATGTCCTTTTCCTTTCCTTTCTTTCTAATGAAAACAGAATGGTCCATTATTTAGCCAAGGTGACAACTCTCCTAAGAAATAAGAATTTGGTGGATAAGCAGTATCAGATAATCAGGATTTATATTTTTGCATTTCCTCTTGGGTGATTTGGACGGTCTCATTTTTAAGCAGAGGGTATTGCAAGATGATAACGGTCATACTTTTAAGGAACACGAGTATTAAAATATATATATTATTTAGATTTTTCATACTGTTATCCTCATCTTTATTGTTATATACACAACATTTTTGCTGAAGTGTTCTCCTACCTTCTTCAGGTGTTTTTTTTATCAAACTTTGGAACCTTCTTGTTGTATAATCAGGAGCCTTCACAGAATTTCAAGCCAAACCCTTTATTTAACTCTTAACATCCTATACCGCCTCATTCCACCCGGCCAGAAGTCACATACGTTTTCTTAATCCACCCTTTGTTTAAATGTAATATCAAACATATTTAGCCGCCCTGTCAGCTGGGGCGTTAGAATGCACCGACTGCACCTCTGCAGAGGGGTAAGACTCCCCCAATGGGGCCACCTGTTGGCCATGGGTGGCGACCCGTGATGCTTAAGGATAGAGCCCAGGTGGATGAGCAGTTCATGACTTGCAATACTCCACTTTGGCCCTATCTTGGGCTAGACGGGCGGTCGGAGAGGCCCCCTCCGATCAATCGGCTGGTCACGTCAAGCCCTAGCACCTATATGATTTTCCCAACCCTATTGCCCTTATGGCAAGCCCCAACCCTTTTTATCATATGGGTGCTAGAAGGCGGTGGCTGCGGGTCTACATGTCCTGGGAATGACATTAAACTCTATCTGATGGTGAGGTTCCAGTTTTGGAGGTTTGGGGAATGTGGAGCACCCCTTCATCACCATTGCTCCCGGGTCCACTCTGACCCAGAGTGGTAGTACCTGTTAGGGTCCCATCTATGGGTTAAATAGAAAAATGTATTTATAAAAAAATTGTATTATCCATTAAGAATTGATTTATTTCAAAACTTTATCGGCATTAAATGGCCCACTGAGGTTGATATGCCGTAAAACAAACCAAACCAAACATATCTAGAAGTCTTTGATTTAAGGGAAATAACTCAGGTAACTTTAAATAAAAAGGACATTTTTAGCCAATTTTTGATAAACCCTTATAGTAATGGGGCTTTGGACTTAGAAAATTCTCAACAGGATAACACGTTATTTAGAAGAGTTAATACACTGAGGTAGATTATTCTTATCCTGTTGTACAAATGTTAAGCAATGTTAAGTATACTATGTTATTTTCACCCATAGTAAGGATTGAACCTGCAGTCTACAGATGATTGTCCCTTAGAATTGTATTAACTAAACTCTTATATCTGTTGTGCTATGTGTCCAACTGGACAAACAAATTATTTGTCTCCAAAAATCTAAATAAGCCCAGATTTCTTTGTAATTGTGATATACTGTAATACTTGTATGAACTGTCCTATAAGGGCCATTGGCTCTCACCAAGTTGAATAGAAATATAAAATCTTATTATAATAGAGATTGTGTGTTTGTCTAACTGAAACTGAAACTATATTACTAAAGTCACAATTCCCTTACTTATTTACGTTCCATTCTCCATGATTTCATTATTATCTAAACCGCAATTATTAATAAAATTGTTTTACATTATCAATACTGTTGACCATATCTACATAGTATTTACCTCGTACCCCACTTGTACGGGTCAGGCACAAAGTCCCTATTAACGTGGGACCACCCACAAACCGAAGCTCATGGGTGGCAGTTGAAAAATTGCGTCGATCCTGTCAGCATTCCCCCTCAAGGGGGGCGCCTCAGGCACTGGGCAATAAACCCAGCCCTGCCTCTTTAAATCAAGGGGGCAGGTATTGCCTGGGGGGATAGCCCCCTGGGATCGATGCTATTAACTTGTAAAGATCAAGGGCCGAAGCTATTGGACCCCCGGCGTTGGCGAGATCTACATACTAATAACATGCAAGTGTATTTATATATACAAAAAAAGAGTGCTTTACAGTGTAAATGGGAAGGCTAATTTGCATATTGATATTAAAATTTGATTTTAATAGATATGTGCTTAGTACTATTGATTTCTAATTGTTTGGTTTTATCTTAATGAATATGAGCAAAAATCTCGCAGATACATCTTAAAAGAAATCGATTAACAAGAAGAAATAACTGTAACTTTATTCTTTACTTCCTAATTTAACTAAATAGTTAAATTAGGAAAATTCAGCAATGAAAGAGGGGAGTGATGGAAGAGTAAGTTTCAGTTGTTCTATCTTTTGATTATACCCCACCTCTGTTTCAAATCTTTTTATCTGCATTCTTATTTAGATTCATTAGCCTATCTAATATGATATTCTATTACATTAAAACTTAAATACTTGCACCTGGAGGGTGCATATATTTGCTAGTACTATATAATAGACTATTCCAGGGTTCATCAAAGCTGTTAATATAAACCCCTGAGGGTTATGAGTAAATAGTAGGGCAGACTGGAATTTTTATCTTTTGTAAAACAGCCAGTCAAGGAATTAGAGAACTCTAAATGCACACCCACTGTATAAATCAGATCAAGGACCATTTCTTGCTATCAGTATGTTTGTTTTGTTTTATGGCACATCAACTACGGTGGGTCATTTAATGCAGACAAAGTTTTGAAAGATCCTTAGCGATAGTTTGGTAGAAAATTTTATAAACACATTTTTCTATTTAACCTATTGGAATATTTTGCCTATATAAGGTGTGCTACAATACACCACTTAAATTTATAGACTAGGTGAGGTACGCGGTTTAAACATCAGCCAATCAACAGCCCTACTGCATGGCTGGTTGACTACTTAATCACTAATACTGAGATATGTCCATTTGCAATCATTGACGAAGTACTTGCAATAGTAAGGAGCACCAAGGAACAACCAAAGGATTCTTTACCAAGGATTTCTACTGTACAAGCGCTCTTGTTTGAAGCCTAAAGGATGGCCCATAAAATCATAACACCTATAGATTGGACCCTAACAGGTACTACCACTCCAGTTTTTCCAGTGAAGGAAATAGAAATGGTGACCAGAGTTCAAATTCTGGATGAGGCTGTTTGTATTTCATATAGCACTAATAACTTTAGAAAAGGTATAAATCCAATTGTTCTCCCTCCAACAATTGGTAAATAGTAGAGCAGACTAAGCTCTTTAACCTTGGTAGGACAACCGGTCTAGGAGATGGATGAACGCTGAATTCAAACATATCCACTTAAAAATTGACCTTGTGTCATACCCTGCTAGTACAGAGAGGTTGGGTAAATCTTATTATAATGGAGATTATGTGTTTGTCTGTCTGAAACTGAAACTATATTACTACTCAAGTCATAATTCCCTTTTGTTATTTTGTCACATTCTCCATGATTTTATTTCTATTTAAACCTCAATTATTAATAAAACTGTTTTGACCTTATCTACATACTAATAACATGCATTGTATTTATATATACAACAAAATAGCAGTTTACAGTGTGAACGGGAAGGCTTATTTGCATATTGATATTAGAAATTTGATAATAATAAATATGTGCTAAGTATTATTGATTTCTTATTGGTTGGTTTTATCTTAATGACTATGACCAAAAATCTCCGGGATAAATCTTAAAAGAAATCTATTAATAATAAGAAATAACTGTAATTTCATTCTTTACTTCCTATTATAAATAGTTAAATCAGGAAAATTTAGCAATGAAAGACGTGAGAGATGGAAGAGTAAGTTTCAGTTGTTCGATTTTTCGATGATACCTCCCTTTGTTCAAATCTTTTTATCAGCATTCTTATTTAGTTTCATTAGTCTTTCTAATTTAATATTCTATTACATTAAAACTTAAATACTAGCACCTGGAGGGTGCACATATTTGCTAGTATATATAAAGAATAAACTTCCTATCAATGATCAGTAGAGATAAATTTTTATTAAGCACTTGTGCCAAAATCATATCTCTCTATAGAATGCTATGATATAATAGTGGTTAGCAAGCTGATATCACAGATCGTTACTATTGAGTACTGAGGCTGATCCTCGCCGAGTGACCAATATTTACAGTCAGGTGCTAAAACTAAGTTATGCTCTGTTATTTATGAAAACAAATAAAAAAAACAACCTATAAGTGCCCTCCCCCAACAGGTTGCACTCCTCCACTGCACTTAAAGCAATAGTGTCAATCCTTGAACTTGGATTGGTTTGGTTTGGTTTGATTTATTTTATGGCATATCAACCTCAGTGGGGCATCTAATGCTGATAAAGTTTTGAAATAAATTCATTCTTAAAGGATACACATTTTTTTTATAAATACATTTTTCTATTTAACCCATAGATGGGACCCTAACAGGTACTACCACTCCAGGTCAGAGTGGACCATGGAGCAATGGTGATGAAGGGGTGCTCCACATTCCCCAAACCTCCAGAACTGGAACCTCACCATCCGATAGAGTTTAATGTCATTCCCAGGACATGTAGACCCTCAGCCACCGCTTTCTAGCACTCATATGATAAAAAGGGTTGGGGCTTGCCATAAAAGGGCAATAGGGTTAGGCAATCATATAGTTGCTAGGGCTTGACATGACCAGCCGATTGATCGGAGGGGGCCTTTCTGATCGCCCGTCTAGCCTAAGTAAGGTTCTAAGTGGAGTGTTGCAGGTCATGGACTGCTCATCTACAAAGACTCCGTCCTTAAGCATCACGTGTTGCCAGACACGGCCACCAGGTGGCCCCATTTGGGGGAGTCTTACCCTTCTGCAAAGGTGCAGTCGGTCCATTCTAACGCCCCACCGATAGGGCGGCTTGAACTTTGAGGTATCCCAAAAAGGTAAATGTTGACAGGACTGTACAATTTATTGAAGTATCAGTGTATGTACCAATGTCCCCACTAAACTTGACCGAGTTTAGAATCCATATTGGACAGGGCTGGGGATAAAAATTCTTAGACGAATATTAAAATTGGATGTTTATGTAGACGGGAATTGGAAGACAAAAATGTAGAAATTTCATTCTCAGCATTTTCTGATGGGGACAGTTTTCTGTTAATACCATTAGACCATAAAAAAGACAAGTTGTCATTAAAATTTTTTTGAATTACTAAATTTTTTATAAACAAAATTGAAACGTTCGTATAAGTTCAGTAGTACATCTAATATAACTTAGTATAACTAATCAGTATTACATACCTTGGTAAATTTGTAGAATAAGAAAAAGACTTCATAGAAAAATTAACTTCTAGAACAAGTTGGTATTGCACATAACTTTAAATTCAGCAAAGTGAAAAAATTGTTTTGAATCTAATAAAACTCGTACATAATTAGTCATTTTGTACCTTCAAATATCAAAGAGTTCCTAAATTTTAAATCATGTGTAGATTTCCAGAGAAATATATCATTTTCTAAACAGTCTTTTGTGTGGAAAACACTATATTTTATCTTCTTTAAACTAACGTTAAATGCAAATATAATTGAGAAAATTTAATTTATGTCAGGACACAGACGATGAGAGTGTGTTCTGAAATATAATTCGGTGCTATTCGCAGAATTGCGTCCCGGTCTCCTACCTTAAAAAACGCTAGGCGGTGATAGCTGAAAAAACAACCCCAACAACTACGAATAAAGTCCGTAGCTGAAATAAAAAAAACAACAACCAGTGCTTAAGGCGTTTTTCCTGAAAGGTTAATACGATATTTTTTCCAGTCTCTTTTCAACAAGTAAATATAAATATTTTAACCCCCCCCTTCTTTAAAATATTTAGGGGGGGGGAGGCTAAATATTTACATTTACTTGTCGATAAAAATATGCCTTACTTCAAACCACTAAAAGAAATATGTATATATAATTTATCGATAAAAACGCCTTCAATCCGCTACAAAAATATCTTTTTTTTTTTCGGTATTTTCATTTAATTCAATTACAAATAAAAAATCAAAACATTCAGCTAGGGGTTTCATTCGTAGGTGGGGTTGTTTTTTCAGCTATCACCGCCTAGCGTTTTTTAAGGTACAATGCCGGGACGCAATTCTGCGAATAGCACCTTTAATTCCTTACGACACTTGTATGAAATATTAGAAATCCTAAACAGAACATTGAACAAAAAAGGAAATCCTCTCCCTTCCTCCTCCTCTCTCTCTCCAAAAGGGACCAGTTTAACTCAGTTGGTAGAATATCCGCCTAGGAGTTGCAAAGTTCAGGGTTCGATAGCGTTCCTCGCCAACTCAGCGTATGAGTAATCTGATCAGTGCAGTCTAGCGCTAACGAAAAGGGGATAGACTCCTTCGCTTATCGGATAATATCGACAATAGACCACCTCGCAGACTTTACTACTTACTTTACAATTAATTTACACCATTTGGTACAGATTTTATAATTATACGAGGGTGATTCAAAAAGTAATGCCAGTTTGTTTTGGACCGGTATAATTACCAACACAGAAACATGTATCATACATCAGAATGAAGCTGGTCCTCTGTGGATCTCATTCCTATTTCTCAACACCGTTTCTCTCAATAGCAATGCTCTACCTTTGAATGAGAGCATGTATCCCTGCCCCGTGAAATTCAGTTTGAGCCACTTCTTCTCTACAGTTTTCACTTCCTCATCACTGGAATAATGTTTACCTCTCAAACCCTCTTTCATGGGTCCGAAGAGAAGTGGTTCAAAGAACAGTCAACAGAATTTCACGGGCAGAGATACATGCTCTCATTTGAAGGTAGAGCATTGCTATTGAGAGAAACGGTGTGGAGAAAAAGAGGACCAGCTTCATTCTGATGTATGATACATATTCCTGTGTTGGTAATTATACCTGTCCTAAACAAAATGGCATTACTTTTCGACTCATCCTCGTAGTAATAAATAAAAGGTCAAAGAAGTTTTAAATTACTGTATTTTAATAGGCTGGTTGGTTGGATTTTACGGCATGTCAACCCTTGTGTTATTTTAATAGGTTGGTTGGTTGGATTTTACGGCATGTCAACCCTTGTGTTATTTTATGCCAACGACAATTGTTTTATTCCTTCTTGTTGGATATTCAACATTTTAACTCGTTTGTTGATCTATTTAACCCATAGATGGGACCCTAACGGGTACTACCACTCCAGGTCAGAGTGGACCTGGGAGTAATGGCAATGAAAGGGTACTCCACACATCTTTGAGCTCCAGAAGTGAAACCTCAACACTAGATGTATTTTCATAGGGTATATCAAACTGAATACTGATAGTTGAAAATCATGTGTTAATTAAAAAAAATTTTAAATTTCAGACTGCTGGCTTTAAATAACAAACATAGATGATGCTATTTTTTCTTGAAATAATTCTAGATATTTTCCCCTGTGTCCTACATGTTAAGGTTTTACTTATTTTCATTTTTATATTTCAATATTGTGATGTCTCTTCGACTATATGGGAAATAAAGCAATTAAATTTTTTTTTATTGATGATTTAAACAATTGATATTTATCTAACTTTAAAGTCATGGGTTATAGCAGTATACAAGGTGTGTCAAAAAAGTATCGAGATTGTTTGTACTTGTTGACACCTTGTATTCTGAAAAAAAAAAAGTTCCATTCTTTCTTCATTTCTATCTTGGTAAATACAGCTTTAAACATGGTACTTTTTCGACACACCTTTTATTCTGAAATTATGAATGGAACGTTATTTTTTTTATCAGAATACAATGTATGTAAAAAGTACAAAAAATCTCGATACTTTTTTGACACACCTTGTATATGTAACTGTTTGAACACACATTTACTTCAAAAAGTTCTATTGTTGGTGCTAATTCCTTAATAACCAAAAAAAAAAAAAAAAAAAAAAAAAGAAAGTTTTATGGAAGCTCAGAAAATACAATCAAAAGTTGGTCTAATTAACAGAGTTTTATTTTTATTTTTTGAATGGAGAATATAATGAGCCTCTCACGGGAAAATTGTAAAGGAAAAATATCTGAAAGAGTTAATTAAAAAGGCAAATTAGTTCATGCAATTGGTTAGAGGTCGTGGTTTAATGGTTAGAGTCATATGAAATGGATTCGTCGATCCGAGTTCAAATCCTGGACGAAACTACAGTTCACATAGCGCTAATACCATCGAGAAAGGTATGAATCCAACTACTCTCTCCAGCTATGGCTAAATAGTAGGAAAGACTGGGCTCTTTAACCTTCAAAGCAACCAGTCTAGGAGAAGGAAAACTCTAAATTCAAACCTGTTAAACTCCGCTTGGGGTGGTCACTACTAGAATAGGCTCAGTCCTAATTAGTGATCTATTTCACTAATTTAAACAAAAATAATTGAATGTCTAATGCGGGGAAAGGGGGGAACATACTCGACTTACTAAGTCATTCTACAAACTAATAATTTCTTTTTCCTTTAAACAAATATCAAGTGATCGTAAAAGTGCGCTGAAACCAATTATCTTGTATATTGGAGGAAAAATAGTAAGTAATTATATACGTATGGTTGATATGATAACCACGGGAAAAAGCACCCCCACGGCGTGAAACTAAATAACAAATGAAACAGTAAGCCACGTGGATGACTGCTTGACGCCATCACCATGGAAACGGCATTTCTTGTTAGTCCGTAGGTCCGTCAGTATTTTTTAATGTTATCTTTTTTTTTATTATCTTTATACTCTCCACTGTTGATTGGATTAAATAATGATTTTAATTTGGACAAAAAATACTGTTTGTTAATTTACAAAAAATAAATAAGTAAAAAATAATACAAACAAAAAATCATAAGTCCAACATTTTTTTTATTAAAAGAATGATTTAAGAAATGATTTTTAAAATATATAGCACATTAACCCATGGAAATACGGTATTTAAAATTTTATCTCTGATATAAAGCTTTTAAAAATGTAAATGATTTATCTTTAAACACGGAGACATTTTTTCGTTTTTATTATTTTTTTTTTTATTTTTTATTTTTTAAAAGCTATACTGATATTGAATTTGTATAATTAAAAATAAAGTAGCTTTTATTTTATAATTAATTAGAGTTGGAATTGAGTTTTACTGAAATTAGGTAATTTTAGAGAAAGCAATGTTTAATATGGAAATTAAGAGAATTAGAAAATGTTCTTTAAATTTATTTTTCTACTGCGCAACACCGTAATCGTAATAAACCGAAATCTATTCTTAATTTGTTTAAATCAAATTTAAGATTTTTAAAAATATAAGGATAGACGAACCAAATAAATGATAATAATGCACAGGTTTTTAAACCAAAATTTGCGTAAGTTGAATTTTTAACGCACTACCAAATCAATCTGTAAAACAAATTCGATCAATCTAACATTTTAATAATGCCTTTCTATATTTCAGAAATAATTGAATTACGAAAACAAGTTTTAATTTAATGAATTTGATTTTTAAGTAAGAATAAAAACAAATATAACTTAATTTTTAGGAGGCATGATTTGTTTTAAAAGTAAATTTGATATAAGAACTATGTTTTCGGTTGGGGTTGTTGACTATTTAATTGTTTAAAATAAAGAAAATTATTCTTACTGTATTATCTTTTTATTGGATTCTCTAAGTTAAATTTTAATAAAATTATTTCTTTTTTTGTTCATAATGAATAAGAAAAGTTAAAGTAACACATTTATTGAAATTAGTAGTATCAATTTTATGTGTCTGCTATACTGGTAGGTAAAACTAAAACATGACTAACTTTGTATTGGAATTTGGCCAGACAAAAATATTCCTGTCACTAACGTTAGTTAATTGATAGAATGACATTTTCGATTCTTTAATGGGAAAGTCGGTACACTTACCTTTGATGGATACCAGAGGTGGCGACACATTTGGATCGGTGGAACTTTTTGCAGGGCTCTCCATTTTGTTTTTGTTTTTGTTAACTTCTTTAATATTTCAAAATCAATGTCCAGTTGACTTCTTTTTTTCTTTTATTGAAATCGAAGTCGTATTTATTTTTAGTCTTTCCAAACGGCTGTTATTAATATCTCCATAATTTGTCTGCTCATAGACTGGGTTCTGAAAACATGAGATATGTTAACCCATATTAAAAAAAATGCTTTCTTCTCTACGGGGATGGAGAAGAAAAACTTAAGATATTAAATAATACTAAGTAGTTAATATTAATATGTTTAAAAATTTCTCATTAACGTATAATGCAAGATTTAATTTTTTATGTAAATCAGAATGAAGTGTTAACTTTCTTAGTCTGTAAAGAAAGAGATCAAGACGACTCGATCTTTTCTTACATTTTCTAAAAGCAAACAATTTAATTACAGGACCCTGATGTGAAAATCATATGATTCACAAAAATAGATAAGTAATTAATTAGAAAATTAATTTGTTCACTTATTTTATATTCAGGCTAGAAAAGAAAAGTTGTATAATCAGAAAACAAGCAAATATATCGAATTTGCGCATCTCTGCCGGTGCTATAAGATCGCTCCATTAACACGATTGTTTTTTTCCTTTCAAGTTTCTTGAATCCTTGATGTTGATGTATAAAAATAAATGGGATCTTTTTTTTCTCTTTTTCATGTACTAAAAACAAAAAGGGTTTTAATTTTTCTTCTTTTTTAAGGATTTGATAACCGGTTATTATGAGTTATAATAGTCATCATGTTTTTTTGTCATTTTTTTTAACTATATATTTTTTTCTGTCCACCGAGTTGTCCCGTCAAACCGTTCTTCAACGAGCACATAAACCGTAGATGGAAACACTCACCATAGCAACGGGAGTACAGTGCTAGCACACATGGTGTGGCTTGCCTGCCTACCTTTTTTTTTCGTATCAGTATTGATGACAATTCATGTGTGAACTAAAAGCCCATGTATCTATGTATTGTGTTTCAAGTCCCGGTGTGAATGCGTATGCCGTACTAAGTTTGATTGTTGTTATGCTACTAAACTAAGACACACACACAAAAGTCGAGGTGGTCGAAGTATAAAAAAAGAAAGAAGGAAAAACATAAGATTTTATTAGTTAAAGAAAGCCAGGTGAGAGAAGAAGAAAAAAAGGAAAGCGGCTCTTACCTGTTGTTATTTAATGTTTGTAACTGTTAAACACCTTTTTCGTATAGATTAACTCTCGTTAAATGGTTAGCAAGCGTGCAAAATTAGTTATTGTTTTTTTTACCATGCCTCACATTACAAAGACTACTTTTTTTTATTCAACATGTAATTCTTCACTTTTTCTCAATGTTTTTAAAAAACAATTTTTAAAAAAGGGATTAGGATGTGACATTGACTTCTCATCGGAAACACGGACAGAAGACCAAATAATAAACGAAAACGTCATTGTTTGCCACTTTGAAGCCCGCCTAGGAACCGTAAGTATCCCTGGTTCGATACCGGTCCGATCCCGGTCCGATCCAACTGAGTGCATGAGTAGCATAGATTAGGAAATCTGATCTGTGCGGTAAAGTGGGGAGGCTGATGGTAGGTATGGCGCCCCTCCTTAAAAAAAATCTCCCAGGCCTAGCGCTAGCGAAAAGGGGATAGACTCCCTTGTTGTACGGCTGATACCGACAATAAGCCACTCCACCAACTTTTACTTATAGTACTAATAAATGCTTATTTGCCAAATCAAGATATGAAAGTATTCGATTATATTTGTTACCAATATTTTGACGTCATAGACATATTTTACAAAATCAAACCAATACCCCTGATTGAAAAAAAAAAAAAAAATCACCAAAAATCAGGGAATTATCTGATTTTAAAGAAATTTTCTGTGTTGATTTATCAATGAATAAATTGTATAATGCGTCAGTTATTTTAGTTTAAAACTTCCAGATTTTTTTTTTCAGTTTACTTAACTTTGACCCATCCCCTTATTTTTGGGTGCAAAATATTGGCGGGGTTATATATAATGGAAACTAATTACAGTATAAGACAAAAGACTGAAGGTGTGAATAGAAAACAAAATTTAAAGGAGCGATTTTGGTAGAAAAAGTACCGAAAATCTGAAAATTAAAATGTACAAAAAGAAAGAAAAAAAATTAAAAACTGATATTTTTAACCTGTTGTTTATAAAATATATTTTTCTTTCAGATTATCAGCGAAAAAATATATATCGATATTTGTTCTGTTGAAAATGGTGGGGCCTAACTTTTAAATCGAGATTTCTGCATTAATTATGACATCAACCCACTAAAGTAAGCTTGTTATTAAAGTACATTTGTCTTTAGAACCTAAAAATATGAACTTTAAAACTTAAAATTATGCGCATCATATTTTAAATGAATTTTATCTATTAGGTATATAAATGTGTTGCTCTAAAGGTTCATACGGATGGAGCTAACGATAAAATTTATTTTGAAGAATTTCGATTTATTTTCATTGAATCAGTTTGATTTAAACGATTCCGAAATTTAAAAGAAAGAATTCATTGATTGATAAGTCAACACTAAAAATTTTATCAAAATATTTCCCTGATTTTAGATAATTTTTTTGTTTATAAATCTGAGTATTTTTAAAATGTCTCCCGCGGAATTTTGTAAACGAAAAACACAAGAATTTTTTAGCGCACTTTAGTTTTGCTTCATGTTTGACCCCCCCCCCAATTTTTTAAAATTTAAATAAAACATTAACAAGTTAGTATTTTTTCTGTAATTGTGTATTTAACGTTTTGTTATTTTGGGGCTAATTCAATGTTTAAAATGTATTAAAAATTAATTACATATGTATTATTATTATTTATTTATTTATTTATTTACTGATACTCATTGTGGCGAGCCTTCTGTCGTGAGCCGGAAGTTATCGCTTCAACAGACAGAGGTCGAATGACAAAAATAAGAGATTTGCGCATATGGATCGCGCAACCTAGAAAAAAAAATCTAAAATAAAATTCGTAAAATTCAACCAATCAGAGGCGTTCCCGCCTAATAAGAAAATTTATCAACTAGACCCCAATTTGGAGCATACTCATTTCTTATAAATAACAGACTTTCGGATCCTAACCAGAAAGATCTCATTTGCCTAAGGGAATTCACGTCACCCTTTTTAAGAACATTTCGCTTACATGCTGAAGGTATCTCTCTCTCTCTCTCTCTCTCTCTCTCTCTCTCTCTCTCTCTCTCTCTCTCTCTCTCTCTCTTTGAATAACCTATGCTTTCGGAGATAAACCTTATATTCATTCAACTTATGCCTGACTGCTTTTAAGTTGACTTTAAACTTTCACCTTTTCTTTCTCACTTTTGAACTGTGAAATACCAGCTTACATTTTACATTTGAACTTAAAAAAAAAGAACTTTGGCGGAACCTCGCCCAGTATTCAATGCTACCTTTTGTAAACTTCTGTTAATACAATTTTGTTTGTTTAATCAAGAGTTTTGTCTTCTATGCCATTTTGTTTGATTTATTTATGGTCTTTAAATGTTTGAACACTTTTATTGAATATTGACATCAAACATCCCACATCAATCACCATATCATCATGTTACTACTTTTTGACTAAAACAAAAATTTGACCTTAAATGATCGATTTGATTAATTTCAATTTTTAAGTGAAAATCGGCGCTTAAATTGTTGGTGCCTAGACTAATCAAATTTACAAAACGAATGATAAGTTTCTTGTGTTTGTATTCGTTTTGAAAACGCCCTTACTCCAAATTCTAGATATAACAGAAATATATCTATAAAATGTGAATTAGAATCCTTTCATCCTAGAAGCATCAATATCATCACTGTCCAATCACAACGGGAACCCAACGTATTCGTAGGTCATCTCATAAATGCTCCGGATATCTGGGGAGTGTAGAGTACTCCTATATTGCCATTATGTCCGAGTCCAATCTGACCAGGAGTGGTATATCTTTTTAAATTTCGATGACTTACGGTCGATTGTTGAAATTTTGGGGACTAAAATGTAATTGTTCAGTTAGAAAATGTAGTAACGAGTCGAACTTATCTGACTCAAAGCGTTCTAGATGCCTGACCTGCGACACTGTCCCTGGCAGGCAAAGGAATGTGGTTGGGAGAAGAAGGAATGTGGTACGCCATTATGCCCGCTCTGAGTAAGAGGTGTCGAGAGGTTGGAGGGGGTAGAATGGATTTTTTGCGGGGAGTTGTGGGTGACTTCCGATAGTGCTGTAGGGAGCTGAACTCTCCTGTGTGTTTTGGGGACAGGAAGCAGAAATAGTTAATGTCCCTTGTGAGGTGGTGAAAACAGAAACAAAATGTCTTCTTCTCGGTTTTGATATGAACGTGCAAGCCTCGCAGAAACGAGCTCTTATCTTAGTCCCTTATGACTGAAGGAACTTTTCCCTCAGTGAGAGAGTAACAACTGAACTGTAAGTACTGTCTCTAAGTACTTGTTGCATCGACTGTTGTTGTTGCATGTTAATAAATAAGGTTAAAAGTACACGTGCTTTCCCTGTCGTCATTAAATATTGTGAACTTAAAAAGAAGAGAAAGAGAAAGACAAGCTGGTAGACAAGTTTCAGTTTTATTTAAAACTTACAATTTTCAGAAAAATGAAACAAATGACTGAAAAAAATGGATGGGTTTCCTGGTTAGTAAGTTTGTTGGTTTCTGGGCCATTTAATGCCGAACCAAGGTGCTTACAGGACCATGCTGTTGCAGAGATGGTCACCCATCTAAGTATTTAACAGGATTGTGGCTGCTTAACTTCAGTGATCTAGTGGGAACTAGGGTCTCCTGTATATGGCATTAAACTGTATCTGGTGATATCTCCAGTTCTGGGGCTCTGTGAATTGTGGAGTCACCTCTTCATGGCGGTTATTCCCAGGTTCACTAAGATCCGAAGCGGTAGTTTCTATTAGGGTCCCATCGATGAGTTAAATAGATCTTTTTGAGGCCCCAATTAAATAAATGACCCATAACAGAACTATAGTTATTCTACTACTTATGGACTTCAGATAGATATTTACTAAACTTAGCTTAGCTTAGTCTAGTATAGTGTATGGGAACAAGTTAAGTTCGTTTATACTGGTGTCTTGTCCCCAATAAAAGCTTGGTTCTTTGTTCTTCTGGGCTGATGAGCTGAAATGGAACTTAGGAACGAAAAGGCACGAGAAAGGAAGAGACAAAGGCAAAAGGTGACTTTATGACTTGGGCTTTATTGAACGAGGCATATTCATTCGTAGCGAGGGAACTTGCCCCCTACTAGGAAACGAACTACACTCTGTTGCGGCCTAAGTTCCAAAATGGCCGAGGTAATATTTTGGGATCAGGGAGTCAGTCCTTTTTGTCGGACATGCGCAGATGGTATTTCCGATGAAAGGCCCCATGGGAGTTTGTTGTTTTTTTTTTTAATTTTATTTTTATTTTCGTATGTTTTTAATCCCCACAAGTGTCACTTGTAAAAAACAAACAAAGTAGGCGGAGTGGCCTATTGTCAGTATCAGTCTGACAGTGCGGGAGTCTCTCCCCTTTTTGCTAGCGTTAGACCAGAGATTGTTTTCACGTGTGAATATTAAAGAAAGTGGAGCGCCACACTTACCATCAGATACCCACTTTACCACACCGATCCAAGTTGTGCTGCTGATGTGCTGAGTTGGCGAGGACAGGTATCGAACCCGGAACCTTGTTGTTTCGGAGCGGATGCTCTACCGACAGTGCTAAACCGGTCACAGTAATGAATAAGTTAATTCAAATATTTCATAATTGGACAAACGCTTTGTTATTGGTAAGTTGTAAATACAACAAAGAATTACACGGAGTGATTACATCTTGATTTGGCATTCACACGAATGTGACGGAAAACCGACAAAGTCTGATGACATTGTATGATATTGCTGACACGTCTGTGTGGGCAATTATGTCTCGTCGATCCTTGTGACAGAGTCTCCAGAGTAATAACCAAAGGGAGAATCAAGAAAACATAATATGCACATGTGTGTACAATAGGTACCACCAAGATAGGTCACGTGACCAGTTTAGGCCATATTGAAGGAACAAACGTAAATATTTTTTTTAACTTAGAAAAAAAAATCTTGCAAAAAGGAAATAAGAAACATAAAGAGTTGTTACAAAGAAAAAACAGTTAATTCAAAGATCAAATTATCCAATTGGGGAAAAATTAATCACCGTTATCTTGAAAAGTAAGTAAAACAGTCTGTTTTTTGCGACACGGCCAGTTTCTTTATTGATATTTTTAAACCTGAATTCTGTATCCATGGTTCTTTTACTAAAAAGACTCTGGCATTGAAACTTATAAAAATATTTTGATATAATCATTCAGACTCTCATCTTTATAGAAAAAAAGTAAAAATCGTTTTATTGTCGGTTCATATTTTCATATTTCATAAAATAAAATGGGGTAGACTTCGTAAAAAAATAAATTCCTCTAATATATTTTAGGAAAAAACTATTTCAGACATATTTTCATCAAAAGATAAATAATTATGGACATTTTCATGAAAATCTGACCATTAATTGATTTTTTATAGATTTTTTTAAAAGCATCAACCATGACTTGTTTTTGGCTACGTTAAATTTCAATTGATTTAACGGTGCAAAAATGTAAACATTGTTTTTCGTTTATAATTTTCATTATTTCCGTAATCTGAAAATTAAAAAAAAAAAATCTTGAGATTTTTATTTCTTTTTTCGAATGGACAAATTTTTTTTCAAGATAACGTTAACCTTTATGCAAGTTTCATTGTGTTAAATATAGGGGGGGGGGTAAATTTCAAAGGGAAAATTGGTGGTACCTAGTGTACAATAATGGAGATTGAATATTGTGAATTTTTGGCAGTAAGTTATCTAAGCAGGTTTTATTAAAGACCACGGAATATTTCTTTTTTATAATTTTCAAGTGTAGACGTTCAAGTCTTCTTGAACCAATAATCCCCCTGAAGACGACCAGTGAAGTGGTTGAAAGCGCTTGGGTAATTTACGTGATTTTATATTTAGTTGTAGAAGAAAGCTGGATATATAGGGCACTCAGTGAGACTCAAACTCACTTGTAAGGGTGTACTAATACAGCTTGTTAAACATTACACCCCATGAGCCGTGTTTGATAATGGATTAAGAGACTAATCAAAATCGCCATTTTAATTTTAATCTTTGTCGTTAAGTGGGTGAGTGTTTTTGCCAATCCAATTTTACAATCTGCACCCCCTCCAAATAGAAAACAAAAAAATAAAACTAAGTACGTATATGACTAACTCTAACATGTTAATGAAGTCAGTCAGTAAAACAGGACTGCATAAGGAACTTATCCAGGACGACCACTTGAGAGCTGTTGACCAACTTAACAGCAATCCGGCTGAATATTTTTTTTGTGGATTATAATAATCAGAGAGGGTGCGTAGTTGGTTTGTTAACTGCACGAATTTTTTAAAAAAATCTAGCCAAATCGAATTCAAATAATTTCTGTTCACTTCGCATTAATACACTTGAGAAAGGCATGAATCAGTATTTCCCTGTATTTCTGAATATAGTTTAGCCTTTTAGTTAGAACCCTACAATGATTTTTATCTTCGTCGACAGGACTTAGAATACGCAGTTCACAGGATGTGGAGAGTGTGGATTATCCACTTAATTGCCATTTCTCCGAGATCACAGAGTAGTAGTACCTGTTAGATCTGTTTAAAAGATATTTGTATTCGATAAGACCGTGCGTAAATATATATATATATATATATATATATATATATATATATGTGTGTGTGTGTATGGTTGGCACTATTATACTTAAGGTATAATAGTGCCAACTGTCCGTATCAGCCAGATAGCGAGGGAGTCTATTCCCCTTTCACTAGCGCTAGACCAAGGAGATTATTTTAGCGTCTGAGGTGGGGCGCCACATCTGCCATCAGATCCTCACTTTACCGCACAGATCTCTTTGCTACTCATACGCTGAGTTGGCGAGGGCCGGTATCGAACCAAGAACCTTGTGATTCCTAGTCGAACGCTCTACCAACTGAACATCTAAAATTAAACGCACCAGCACGGTTAAGGGAAATGACCATCTTTCAACACGATGTCTTTTATTGTTGCATATTCCAATTTTAGTATAAAAAGTATCATCTATCAACTAAAAAAATATGTCAACACGGTGTTTATTTGTAATAACACAGTCGATCCCCCATGACAACGAATTCTGCCATCAGAGTTGGTATACAACTTATACTCCCACTAGGCCAAGATGCGATACAAGTTCTTTTTAACGTGGGAAGCCACACACAAACCGAAACTCGTGATGGCTGGTACAAAAAATACGTGGTTCCCGTCGGCATTCATTTTTGGTGGGTGTCTCGCGCAACGGGCAATAAACCCAGCTCTGCTTCTTTTAGACGAGAGACGGGTGCTGTCTTGGAGGACGACCACTTGCAACCACGTCATCAATTTAACTAGTTTCATGAAAGTTATAGTTATATACTAAGCTAAGCTTAGATGTGGCACAAGGCCAGAAGTATGAGGTGTCCAATGAGAATCGAACTCGTTAACAATGGTCTACGAATCTATCATGCTAACCATTAAACAACGCGAGGTGCCCTGTTTCCTGAAAGTTATACTCTTCCTGGCTTTGATAGCTTTTTTCTTCCTTGTATTTATTTTTAATTGTATTTTGCTAAAATAAAACCCTGTAAAATATATTACAAGTAGTAATTTTTTTTTCTCGGTGGGATGGGAAGAGTCACTTGCTCCCCATCTCCAGCCGTTACGGTCCTGCGTTTTCCAATGTCCCTTTAATCATGATCAAACTGCTTATTAGTATTATCTGCGTTATTCGGACTATTGTCCCCATCTTCATTGTTATTTGTACAACGTTTCGGTCGATATACCCTCCGGCCTTCTTCAGGTATTTCTTGTCGGACTCGGGAACCTTCTCGGACTCGGGAACCTTCTTTTCGAACTCGGGAACTTTCTTGTCGTATTCGGGAATCATCACGGAACTTTGAACCTAACCCTTTATTTATTCCACGGGGGTATCCTGTTCTCATTCCGCTAACCACAGCTGGGGTAGGAGTTGTGTTAATTAACTATTTTTCTAACTGCTTTCACTCAGGATTGAACTCGGGTACCAGAGATAACTGTCACTTAGAAATACTTGAAGAAGGCCGGAGGGTATATCGGCCGAAACGTTGTACAAATAACAATGAAGATGGGACAATAGTCCGAATAACGAAGATAATACTAATCTTCAAGCCTCATCTCAAACATTCAGAGAAACTGCTTATTGTTCACACGTTCTTCATGTGAGACTCACTCCGACGATTAGTTCGGTTTCAAATAGCTGTAATAAAAAGAAAATTCGCATTATACTCGGGAAGCTCAGTCGGTAGAATGTTCGGCTAGGAATCACAAGGTTCTTGGTTCGATACCGACCCTCGCCAACTCAGCGTATGAGTAGCACAGGGACCTGTGCGGTAAATTGAGGAGCTGGTGGTAGGTGTGGCGTTCCACCCCAGATGCTAAAATAATAATCTTGGTCTAGCGCTAGTGAAAAGGGGATAGACTCCCTCGCTGTCCGGCTGATACCGACATTATGCCGCCCCGACGACTTTACTTTTACTTACCCCACTCATTGTACGTATAGGAAATATCAGTGCATGTCCTATTGTCTGCGGTTTGATACTAAAAATACGCTAAAAAAAAGTATTAATTAGACTGGCTTTCTACCGGAAACATGTATCCGTTTTCCACTGGAGAGTTCGAGCTCAATCAAAAGCTAGGATTTCGACTGGGGTGTTTTTTATACAGGTCAGAAGATTACTTGCTGTAATATAATATTTCTTTTTCTATTTCGTTCCTGTGTGGTAATAGTAACAATTAAATTACACACACACACACACACACATATATATATATAGGATTGGAACGGAAGTTTTGTTTGATGAAAAGTAACATTTATTTAACTAATAAAGATTACACGTAAAGATGGTCCACACATCTTTCATGTTTTCAACATTTTAGAGACATTGACGAATGATATTTTGTTTATATTTCTCAATTTACATGTTGTCTTTATTGGCTAAATAAATACTATATTGTATCGGACAGGACTTTCGTTCCAATCACACACACACACACACACATATATATATATATATAATATATATATATATATATATATATATATATATATAATTTCTTTTAATTTCCTCTATGTCCTCAAATCTTTAGCCCTAAGATGAATTTTTCAGTTTAGGAAAAAGAAAAAGCCGAGGGAGCTAGGTATATATATTTACCAACCCCTCCGCACGAGCTGGATGCGACTCAAGGTCAATTTATTAAGCGGAGTTTAACAGGTTTGAATTCAGAGTTTTCCTTCTCCTAGACCGGTTGCCTAACCAAGGTTAAAGAGCCCAGTCTGCCCTACTATTTACCCATAGCTGGAGGGAGAGTAGCATTCGTACCTTTCCCAAGGGTATTAGCGCTAAGTGAAATGCAATTACCACGTCCAGGATTTGAACTCGGGGTGACGAGTCCATTTCTCATGACTTTAACCATTACACCACGCGCTTCCCACAGGGAGCTAGGTATAGTGAATGTTGCACTTGTGCAATCTTGTGTTGATGAAACTCAATCTTGCTCATCTGTTGATTGTATATTACAAGTATAGTAGTTCTCACAGATATGAATGCATTGGTACAACGAAAATCGACCCTCCTACTTCCACTAGTCATAATAACTTGGAAACCCACACCATAATTCAGACACAGGGCAATAAAAAAAACATCAAAGACAACCAGCCGACAAACCACTCAATTGACATTTAACTCTAAGGAGGAGAACATTTAAAATTAAAAGAAAATATAAAATAGTCATTTTACATGAACCTTTGGCAAAAGGTGGAGGTCCGTCTGAAACATTAGGATTAATAGATAAGATTAAAAACAACTCAATATTCATCACTTTGAATTTGGTTATTATTCGTTATCTTGTTTTTCCATGCTTCCAATACAATTCAAAAAGTTTACCAATATCCATCACATCTTATTATAATGGAGATTATGTGTTTGTCTGTCTGTAACCGAAACTAAATCACCATTCAAGTCATAATTCCCTTAGTTATTGACGTCACATTTAACATGAATTTATTTTTATTTAAACCTTTAAATTATTGATAAAATTGTTATACCTTATTAATACTGTGGACCATATCTACCTACTAATAGCATGTAATTGTATTTATATATACAACAAAATAGCGGTTTACAGTGTGAACGAGAAGGCTAATTTTCATATTGATATTTAAAATTTGATTTTAATAAATATATGCTTAGTATTATTGATTTCTAATTGTTTGGTTTTCTTTTGACGAATCTGAGCAAAAATCTCGGGGATAAATCTTAAAAGAAATCCATAAACAAGACGAAAGAACTGTAATTTTATTAAATACTTCATAATCTAACTAAATAGATAAATTAGGAAAAATGAAAGACGGGAGTGAAAGAAAATGATAGAAGAGTTAAATCTAAAGCTGTTCTATTTTTCGATTATACCCCCTCAGTTTATAATTTTCTAAATAGTTTATAATTTGATACGATATTCTATAACATCAAAACCTAAATACTTGCACCCGAAGGGTGCATATATTTGCTAGTATTTATAAAGAAGCGTACATGAACTCTCTAACAACATATATATATATATATATATATATATATATATATATATATATATATATATATATGGGAGTAAATATGGAAATAAATCCGACAATATAAAGAAAATTTGAAAAAACAAGTGTTCCGAAAATGTGATGAATTTAATTATCGATGTTTAAAACATTTCGGTTTCATTGAACCTTCATCAGGATGTATTCTGGGGTGAAGAAAATGATGGATCGCGACTTGCCTTTCAAAAATATAAACGCTGATCAATACAGTTACATAACTAAATGATTTTCATCTCCTGTCATATAAAAACATCATTTTCTTCACCCAGAATACATCCTGATGAAGGTTCAATGAAACCGAAATGTTTTAAACATCGATAATTAAATTCATCACATTTTCGGAACACTTGTTTTTTTCAAATTTTCTTTATATATATAATATATATATATATATATATATATATTTGAATGACTACATCCATTCTTATTCACCCTACAACACCAAAATAAAAAGTAGCATACTGATAGGTTTCTTCCTTAGAGCTCATATATATATATATATATATATATATATATATATATAATATATAATTTGCCATAGGCATTGAAATAGACATTGCGGATAATTCACCACAGTCTCATGTCTGTTATCTAGAGACTTTAAACTTCTGAAACACATTAACCTCTTGGCTTTATACGCCATGAATTGTTTATCCTTTGTGGCACAACACAAGTACAGAGTGTCAGCTAAAGGAATTGACAGTTCAAGAAAATGTCTAAGATATTGACACTCGCGAGGCACATTTTTTGTTGAGAAATAATTGAAGTTTATTATTAAGGCTTTCGGTAACACCAGGTATCTAGCTGTTAGCCAAAGAGCTAACACACACACCAATATATATATGTGTGTGTATATGTATACATATTCTAGTTGTTAGTTTCAAGTGGCGACCGCAGTAATCAGTTTCTTCAACTGAAAAAGTATTCTGCCGACAATACTCCAGTAGTTTTTACACAATTAGTCAAAAGTTTACTACACTTTAAGGTCGAAACACGACACACCGTTCTCTCCACTGGAAAATACGTAGTCGCCGAGAGAATTCGCCTCGGCATTTATTTCTCTCAGTGGGCCGAACCACTTCGGCTAACAGGGGTGACAGCAATTCCACCACTTCAATTCAGGAGGTTGCAAGTTCAATCTCGAGTCACATGTAATACCCTCCTGCGCAGGCCAGACACACACGGACGCGCTTAGTCCTTGGGGGTAGGGGATTCTCAACTCTACGGTCCCCACCTCCACCACTCGCCCCATGCTCTATGTCACGCACGCACACACACACACACACACACACACACACACACACACACATATTATATATATATAATATATATTATATTATATATATGTTAGTCCTATTGCTGCTCTGGTCTTTCCGCTGTAGTAATTTATCCGAAAAGTGCTGAATATATTTCCTAGATATAGAACAGTGGTTCTCAACAGGTGTCCATATGGACCCCGGCGACCATATAACATTTTTAGGACCCAGGCAAGCAAAATATGTAACAATAAAAATACAATGGGATTTTTAAACATCGAATGGCTATGGGAGGGTCCACCAGAGTAAAATAGGATTAAAAGGGGTAAAAAAAGGTTGAGAAACATTGATATAGAACATTGAATATGAGTAGGAACATTTTCATATATCTACCAAGGTTTCAACATTTACATGCCTCTTCAGGAGGACACTATATATATATATATATATATATATATATATTATAGAGAGAGAGAGAGAGAGAGGGAGAGGGAGAGAGAGAAATAATGACGCGAAGGGATGGTGTCTCAAAAGGAAGTGACCCTGATAAAACTATCAGCACGCTTAAATCTGGTAACTACTAAGAATATCAACTCGACTATTTCCGGTTATGATCTTGAACCGTTTACTGAAATTGTCGCTGTGTGTTTTAAAGGAATGGGCGTCTCCCACTTTAAAATGGGATGCGTAAATCTCAATGTTGAATTGGCTTTCATACTCCGGAAGAGTTTGAGAAGGAGATCAATTGGGTAAAGTTGCAATCCTTCATTCAAGTTATGCATGCTGAGTGTCTTAATCAGTTTGGCGCCAAAGATGAGCGCGCAATCGGAAGAGAAAGCAGAAAGAAAAAACGATTTAAGAGGTGAAAAAAAAGCTTCGACCCCAAAAAACGCTTTAAGGAAACACCCGACAATGAATTAACAACTGAAGGAAATTAAGATGCTCTTAGTAATTTTCAAGTCACAAGAATCCCTGTAGTGTAGTGGCTAACACACTGACCTGTGACATCGTAGTAAGCAGGTTCAAAATTTCAGTCGCATTATTACGTTTATTTTCGGACGAATACTTTTGGGAAAGGTATGACACCCTCACCCCTCCCAGCTATGGGTTAAATAGTACCACTAATGTTCTTCTATAAGTCGCTGATTAGCCACAACACCACGCACCCAACCACCCCCTAGTCAAGGGGACAATTAAAAAGCATTTAATTCAAGGAGGGTTTCATTTTTTTTATCTTCAAATTGGCACCGATTTTTTTAATAGAAATCTAGACATCAACTTATTATATAAACCGCTCAATTGTGAAGACGTGATTGAATTTTAGAATTTAAACTGATTTCTCAATACTTTTTGATCATACCTCGTATTATAGGTTATAAGCAACATTAAAATTCATAAAAAATATATTTCAAGCAATGACTACTGAAATACATTATGAAACAAATGGTGTATGTATATATATATATATTATATATATATATGAAAATCTATTATACGTATATATATATATATATATATATATATATATATATATATATATATGTACGTATAATAGATTTTCAATTATTTATGTAGTTTGAATATATAAAGTAAAGACTGAAAAAAATCGCTCACCTTAAAAGTAAGAGAGGAAAAGTGAAAATCGAACGTAAGCGAATATTCTGTTAATGCATTAGACCGGAAATGAGAAGGATTGTGGGAGTATGATCGGAGTGATGACATCTATAAAAGACTAAGGAAAGAGACAGTCGACACCTTTTTGTAAAATTAAAGACGAACCGAGCTAATTTTTTCTGTATACAGTGTATTTAATGTTTTTGTTATTGATTCTAAGAAGAAACTGTTATATTTTCTGTTTTAGTACGTAATTTACAAGCGCCCTTTTTTCATCAAATTTTTGTCAGAATTTAATGTTTAAAATGTATTAAAAATGAATTACATATGTAATATTATTTTCTTTTTTTTTTTCTTTTTTTCTTTTTACTGAGGCTCATATTACATCTATTCGACTTAAACAGAAATTCTACCTTAAATAATCGATTTGATTAATTTTAATTCGTTTTTAAAGTGAAAATCGGCGTTGATTTTGTTGATACCTAATATATTAATAAGTTATTTGTACCCCAAAGATAGGCGTTGTCAAAATTAACTAACCAAAAAAAAAAAAAAAATGTTAAATTTTTTAAATAAATTACTAGTGCGTTATAACTCTCATTCATTAATATATCAACACTGAAAATTTCATCAAATCGGTTAATTCCCTGATTATTGGTAATTTTTATTTTCTTTCACTGGGGTAACTCTAGTTATGTACTGTCAAATGACTTTAAAACTTTAGTTGGTGATTCCTATCTTTAACCAATGCAGTTCGATCAATCTTAATCATTATCTCCTTTGACCATTGCCAAAATACGGAGGTCGCAGAGCCAGGGCTCTTAGCCATAAATTGATGAGAAACCTCATGCGATTGGCTAAGGGCCTTTGTCAGTGACCAATCAGAGCACACGTTACGAGGCTCAGTGATAACCGCCAATTTTGAGGCTGATACCTTGAAATCACTCTCTTGCCACTGGAATCTCTTCGAGGAACGACGTCCTTATTACACAGCAAAGGCGTTGGCAGAACGAGGAGAATTAGAACAGCATGGGGGAGCCGTAGATTTCGTAAAGTCCGACTTCATATACAAGAGACAGATAAGTTTCGCAAAACATTATTTTGCAAACCACTATAAACCATTATACACTATTACACAATACGCTTTGTAAACGCTTGCATACACTTTGTATCTCAACTCACATATTGTATTTTTGTATGTTACATGTTCTTGTGATTGATAAACGCATTGTTTTGTTGTAAGCCTTGAGTTGTGTTCATTACCTGTTATCATTACCATATCTGACGGTTTTCTTTACAAAAAAAGCGATTTGAAAATTTAAAAGTTAGTTTCTTAAAACTAAAAAATATTTATATAGCATTTTTTTTTAGTAGTTTTTAAAAACAATATTTTTCTTTGAATTGATGCAAAATAAAAAAGTTTTTTCTCTGATTCAATTGGCCCTATTTTTTTATTCATTTAAAAATTTAACAGTGAATTTTAAACGTCTAAAAGGTGCCATGTGTTTTCACCATAGATAAACAACGTTTACATTTTCGCACCAATATTTCAATTGAAATTTAACGTAGCGAAAAAACATTTACGACTACAGGCTTTTGAAAAAAAATCTATGAAAATCAATTAAGAGTGAAATTTTCACGAAATTTCGATACTTATTCACTGTTCATGAACTGTGTTTAAGATAGATTTTTCCTAAATATTAAGAGGGGAAATTTTTTACAAGGTCTCTCCTATTTCAATTTATGAAATCTGGAAAAAATGGAGGGATAAAAAACGATTTTTATTTTTTACTATAAAGATAAGAGTGAATAATTTTATAAATTACTATAGGTAATTTATTTTATTAAAAATAAACCAACATGAATTCTGAAATAAAAGTGCTAAAAATATCATAATATTATTCTTTGAAAACTTTTTCTTGCTTTTTGAATTAATATATACTGTATTCTATTGAATTGCCAAGAAAAAAAATTCAAAGAAATACATTTTTAAGAGATTTTAATTCCTTTATGTGATTAAGTAATTTTGTTTTTTTTAAATGTTTAAATATTTTTTTTTGTATACAATCCAATTTTTTCACTATCTTTTAATATTATATAACACTGAATTTAAAAATTCTGTTAACCCCCAAAATTGACTTAACCAGGATATATTAGATTTTTAACAGAATTAAAAAAATATTGTTAAATAAGAATATTTTCTTCATAGAATGTGTGGGGATTAAAATAAAATTTAAAATAACAAACTCCCATGAGCCTTCACACCGGAAGAATCCTCCGTGCATCTGCGGGAAAGGAATTCACTTCCGACCCAAGATAATCTCTCAGCCATTCGAACTTAGGCCTTAACTGTGTCTAGAACTACTACTGCTAGGTAGGAATTTCCTTACCACGTGGTGGCTATGACCCATGAATAAAGCTAAATCCTTAAACTCCTTTTGTCTCTGTCTCTTCCTTTTCTCTCCGTGAATTCCTTTTTCAGTGCGACCAACAAATAAGATGGAGTTAAAAGCAAACCCCAGAAAACACGTAACAAGAATAACCAGCTACCTATTTAACCTAAAACATAAACCTCTTGCTCCCCATAAATGTACAGAAGACATTGTTTCACTAAACATTGGTCATCTTTTGTGATTTAAAAAAAACGCGTTGCATTTTCTATTCCAGTCTTATTATTGCTTGTTTTTTTTTTTTTTCGCGTAAAATCTTCTGTCTGAACACCCAGCTTTTTTGCAAGAAAAAGTAAGCACTTCTTATTATTCTATCAGTTTTCTCTTAGAATTTTTTTTCCAAATTTTCATATATTTTATTTATTATTTTTCGGTTTTAAAATTTTAAACGGGTGCAATATGTCGATTATAGCCACTCGTAGATTCAAAAAGTATAATCGTGAAAGGGAACTAATATGTAAATTATCGGTCTTTGTTGTAAAAGAAAACGATCCCTCTCTTGAAAAAAAAAAAAAAAAACGGACTCTTTACTTTTTTTTTAAGATAACGGAGACTATTTTTCCCCAATCGGATAATTTGATCTTTAAATTGTTTTTGTAACAACTTTTAATGTTCGTATTTTTTGGGGTGGGGGGATTTAAAAAATAGTTTAATATATTTCGGACTGTTGATTTGAAGATGACTGATCACGTGACGTGTTTTGGAACGTCCCTACTAACAGACACCAATTCTAATCCTGTACTATTTCAGACATATCTTTATCAAAAGGTAAACAATTCTGGAAAGTTTCGTGAAAATCGGACAATTAATTTTATTTTCATAGAATTTTTTTAAAAGCCTCTTAGTCCATAACTTGTTTTTGGCTACGTAAAATTCAATTGATTTAACGGTGCAGAATGTAAACATTGTTTTTCGTTCATAATTTTCGTTATTTCCTTAAGCTGTAAATTAAAAAAAATCATCAGGAGTTTTGTTTAATGTTTCTCCTTTGAATGGACAAAAAGACTTCAAGATAATATTAACCTTTACGCAAGTTTTATTGTGTTAAATATAGGGGGGTAGAGTTTCACAGGGAAAATTGGTGGTACCCATATACACACATTTACTGATCCTGGATATGAAGAGAAATACTGAAACTTTTGTCCTTGCGTGATCGATGTTGTAATTACTGAACCAAAGTAAGAGTTGCAAGAATAAGAAATTTGTAGAACTTGTGTCAAAATTTGCATCATTTTCAAGGCTAAAAGGTCTGTAATTCATCAAGTTCCATTTATTATGTTTAGATTGTTTTCGGTTATCTCCCTTTAAGTTTTATAACAAGAGTTCAGAAAGTGATTGAAGAGGTCGGTGGCTTAGATTTGGCGTCCGTCGCTTCCTTCAAAGAAGGATCGACCCCAGGATGACTATTAATCGCTTTGCTTGTCAGCGTGTTATTGTTTTGATAGCGTCAGGCAAGTGCCTTCGTATTTAAGCAAAATTCACCTGACCTCCCGAGTAGCTATCCGTTGCAAATGTGCGTTGATAGAGACTTTCTATAAGGTGGCTTTACTCGACTCTTTTCTTCTTTCTTTTTCTTATCTTCTTTCTAATACTTTTTTTCTCCTTTAATTCTTTATCTTTCTATCTCCGATGTTTTTTTTTTTCTTCTTTATTAATTCTTCCATCTATCATTACTCGAGCGATTTCTTTTTGCGAGTTTTATTCTTTTTGTGTGTTATTAATTTTTTTTTTTCTTTTGTTATTCAAGCTTCTTTTTTCTTTTCTTCCTTTCTTACTTGGTTTTTCTTGGTTCTTTATGCGCCATTAAATGTATACTTTTCATCTTCTTTCTCTACCAACCTTCTATGATGTCGTTATGGCAACCTGGCGCTGTAGTCATGACTCGTTCTGCTTGTTTGCTTAAAGTATAAAACCAAACAACAACAAAAGAAGACATTTACAACTAACATAGTTGTAAAGCTTTGTGTCCGTCATTAAGTATTATGCGCCAAGAAATTAAATCTCGGGCACACGAATGTAGCGGTTTCCATCACTATTTCTCAGGTATTTTCCAAGATTTTTCTGCGTTTTATTTGTTATACTTGTCACATAGTTAGATAGGTAAATATTGTTGCGTATTATTAGGGATACGGGAATTCAGCTTAATCAATGTATTTCGGATTTCTAGAGAAGAGAGGAAAAAGAATCAGAAAGAGAGTTTAAAGTTTGAATTCAGTGGAGTAGACGTTGTCCGGTCCCGTATGCGTGTGGGACAGAGTATAGACATTATCTATGTTAGAAATAGAATAATTTGACGATAACTCTACTTCTTCCTCTGAAAAGACGTGCGTGAAAGATAACATCCCATGTGACATACGACTGCCTGTGTTATTTCTGAACCACGGCATAATATATTAAGACGACTACTTGTGCTATGCGACATAAATCGTTCTGGTCAAATATTCAAATAAAAGTGGAGATTCATAGTTAATTGAGGATTGTTGGTATGTATATTCCTTACTTGGCACATTCTCCTGTTTAAATGTAGAATAGTGAGAAGTAACAAAAACGCTGATGGACGTGTTTATTCTTGTTGAATGAAGAGATTGTCTCTACTAGGGGATACTTGCAGGTTGACTCTTCAACATTTGCACATAAAACTACGGCCTGTAAATCTATACAGGTTCGCATCACGATTGGATGACTAAACAAGAACAATAAATAAATAAGAATAAAAAATAATTAACATTGTTTCACAAATGTTTCGTCACAGTCTAAGATTATTTATTCAAAATAGACATTTTTATACGTATGTATTATATACTTCAAACTGTGTAAAACAAAAAAAAACACAAAACAAAAAAACCCCAGCAACCAAACTTTCATAACTGTGTAAAAAAACAAACAAAAACTAAAAACCCAAAAAAACGAAAAAACAATGAGCTCGCTACTAGATAGGCCGGATAATTAGTGTCATCCTCCACCTTATCTAAGACAACAGCATTAGTTTGTTGTTTATGTTTGTTTTGTTTGTTTGAACATTGTTTATTTGTGTATGTGTGAAATAAATCATTGCTTCTTGTTTTTCTTCTAATAAGCTGTGATTGTTTCGGACGTAATTTAACAGGTAATTTACCAATATATTTCACAATGAATTGAATACGGTTAATATTATGATCAACCTTTTGAACCATTAAAAGAACAGATTTTTAAAAAATACTCCTGAATTTTTCCATTTTTTTTCGGCTTTACGGATATGAAAATTATAACGAAACAATGTTTACATTGTTCAACCATTAAATATTGAATTTAGCGGAGGCAAACAAGTTGACTACAGGCTTTATAAAAAAAATTTATGAAATATTAAGAGTCCAATGTATTCACCGAAAATTTCGATACTTATCCCTGTTTGATGTATTATTGCGGCGCGGCAGAGTAATAGAACGAGGAGTCCCGTCTGCCAACATGGCGGTTGGTTCGGCTCTGGGTAACTCTAATTCTTCAAACGGTCAGCTGGTTCAGTGATGCATAAACCAATAGAGCCTTCGTCCATATGTCGGAGGAAGGTTCTACCATAACCTTATAATATTAGTGGTTTTTTAATCAAATTTTAAAATCTACTAGCTGTATATCACAACACAAGTGAAGGTCAGTACTGTATGTAATTTTTAGTATAACGTAGTTGGTTGTTTCACATGAGAGCTTGGTATTTTATTCAAATAATAACTTCATACTTGACCTGCTATTTACAAGTAGGATTGACAACAATCACAGTCTGTATAGATGGTGATCTGGTCGGCGGGTTTCGAGCCGAAGCATCAATTCCATACAGAGGCCCAGGTATTCCGATGCGCCAGGATTGTGAGTTTGATGTCACATTGTAGGATTGCATATCAACGATGATGCAGTTAGAGTTAATCTAGGATCTTTTTGACGTATTTGTCTTGTAACTAAGGTATATTATGGTCGCGTCTTTGTTGAAGTTGCTGTGCGCTTCTTCGTAATGTTTGCATCTCTTTGAAATTTGCTGCTGCTAGTGTTAAACGACATAATTTTGAAAAGGTGTCTGAGGTTTCGAATCGTTCGGTAATCTCTTTGAAAGTTGCCTGGCTGTCAGGATCTATTTCCTTCCTGATTTGCTGGTCAATAGGTCTATGTTAAGTGTTTTATTTTTTTTTCAGGGTATTAGACTGTTCTTCTGGAAAGAAAAAGCATTCAAACGTTTTGCATACAATTGTGTTGTTTCTACACTGCTGTTAAAAATTTGTGATATATGAATAAGATTATTGGAGTTGTTAAGTTATGAAATTAAATCAATTTTTAGAAACTCTTTAATCTTCAATGGTTCTGAATTTTAAAAAACACTATCCGTATTGTTTTGGTGTATTGTAGCGATTGTTGCCGTGATGGGATGGACTTGTTGTCAAAGGGATATTTGTCTTGCGCAGGGTTTCGAGCTGAGGTGGAATATCACTGGGTATCTAAATAGCCGGAGCCTGTTATTCTCTTGGTCTAGGCGATCCCATCAAAAGATGGCAGCGCGTGTGTTCTACCATTAGTGGGAGAGGATTGTCCCCCACTTCTGTATCGTGATATATTTCTTTAGGAACTCTTTTGTCCTTCAAGAACTTAGTCTATCTGTTTGTATAATGTTATGAATGTCATGTTCGTGCTCAGAAATAAAGTTGTTTTGTTTGTTTAATACTTCTTTGCTCGGATTTTTTAAGTATATTTACCACGTTGGAGCTTGTTTGAGCCTTCTAAGTATTAAAAGACCCTCCGCCATCAAACTCTCTAATATTTTTTCTTTCGTAAAGAGTTTCTGGTGATTTATTTTTTTACCTGGGTTCATAAAGTTCCCTTGACAATTCTGTGAAACTGCGAGCATGGTTGTTTTATGGTTAAATTCTTAATATAAGCGAATGCAGTGTGTTCCCTTTCAACTTTTACTACTAGACGTCGTAGCCCAATATCATAAATTTGGAATAAGCCGACATGAGCAATTAACATTCAGGCGATACAGCCTGCATATGAAAATTTTGATGAAAGTATTTTAGTTTGCTGTCGATTGTTCAGGCATGATTTTTTTTTTTGGTCAGGTAATGTTTTTATTAATCTTTGGGAAAATCAATCGGGTATATGTTAGAAGTTGTTAATGTGTCGCCCGATAGGGCGCTTTTTAGTTAGTAAATATTTTTGTTAGAATATAAATAATCTACACTTTTTTCCTATTCTTTCATTTGTATTCTGTTAAATATTCTTAGATTTAATATTCATATTTTTTATAACTTTCGGTATTTCTTCAGTCTTTGTCACTGTCTAAAATTCATATTGATTTTGTGGAGGGATATTTTAGATTCTCAAACAAAGTGGAAACCAACCATTGTAAATTTGGATGAACATTTTTCATTGTTTGTCATTATTGATTTGTGGTATATATGAACATTAGCTTAATAAAGAGATATGATACTCACGACTACAAATGTTGTTCGAATCAATAAACTGCATGTTTTAACATGAAAATATAAATTGTTTTAGTAAATTAATCATTTCAATAAGCGCCGCCAAATAGTGAACAAAAGGGAGGTTAACTCTCATTTATATAGCTAATGTTCAGATTACCGCTGTTTTTTTAAAGCGTTTTATTAATATCTTTCGATATATAGTTAGGTCTGAGACCTGTCAGCTGTTCCTTTAAATATTATTTATTTCCACAGAATATTTATAATTATACACGATTATGGGGAAAATAGTAGTCATTCATAGAGATGGCGATGTATTTAAAGTGCTCATGTATGTTTCAAATGAAGTAAGAAACTAGATTCTTGACTCTATCTTTTGTTTGGTTCTTTGAAAGTAGAGCGGTGTCGATCCGGCTCTGCATATAAAGTAAGTTAAGTAGCTATAGCATTGTACTTTCAAGTTGTCAAGAGAGAGGACATTTTTGTAGACTCTGCATCTGCTGGATGTTATGGAACAATACGTGGCATGTTTTTAGTTTTTATAACACGTATGTGTATTCTTTGCAATACGAATGTTGTAGATTATTCATTAGATATTAATTGTTTTGTGTATATTGTAAGTGAGCTTTGTTTGGCATCGGCTTAATCGTTTCGTTTGTAGGATAAACTGGAGCAATTAAATCCTGGAGAGGCTGTTTGCATTTAAATAAACTAAAGTTCGTTCAACTCATCGCTCTGCTCTCCAGTCTTGGGTAAATGAGTAGGGCAGACTGGGTTGTAAACTTGGCAGGCCTATCTTGGAGAGTAAAATTGAATTCAAAACAGTTTAAATCCACGCAAGAAATTGACCTTTGTCACATGTTTACTACGTCGGAGATGGTTGATAAATATCTATGTGTAAGTGAGCTAGTTTCTTTACGTTTAATTTCTGTGGTAGTTAGTCATGGATTTCTAATGATATATTGTTTATAGTGAGTATGGCTTAACTAGATATATTCATCAATCCCGCCTCGTAGAGTAACATGGAAAAGGTATTTTGCGTGGATTTAACTGGTTTGAATTAGATTTTTTTACTCTCAAGAATAGGTTGCTTGCAAGGTTAACCGTCTTGCCCTCTAGATTTACCGCATAGTGGAGAGAGAGGAGTTGGTCATATTTTATTTTATGTTAAATAAAAAAAGCAATCGATCCAGGAATTGAATAATATGGCTGCGTTTCATATTATTCATACACGATAAAGATTAGAGATTTAAGCAATAGCTAACTTACATATAAGAAAACAAATTTATATGATAATCTACAAACTGTCGTATGAAAGATCCATACGTGTTATAAAACTAAAAAATGACGTATTGATATATAAGAGTATGAAGAGGGGTACAAAGGGGGGGGAGAGGAGAGAGAGAGAGGAGAGAGAGAGAGGGGGGTGGCCTCCTTGTGAATGATATGAGAGAGATAATATATGTTATATGGCAGGCGGACACGTCTCTATGACTGTCAAGAACAGGAAAAAGAGAGATAGATATATATATAGAATATGTCATTGAACATCATGAGGCACTAAGTACATGCCATTTCTATGGATTAATATTATTGTTATCCCATAATCTGTGGAATAATTATTAAATATTCTGTGGAATTAAATGATATTATAAGGAAAACTGCAGGTCTCAGAATGATTCTAGCTGAAGGATATTAATACGCTTTAAAAGAACAGGGTAATTGAAATTAGCTATTAAAAATGAGAGTAACTCCCTAGTTTGTTTCACTTAGTTGTGCTTGCGCGTTATTTGAAATGATTTAATTGTTATAGAAACAGAATTTAATGATAATTATTCATGTTTAAAACAATGCAGTTGGTATATGGATTTCGAAATTTGTTATATATTGGAAGTTTTTCATTTATGTAAGCCTAAGTTAGATTAACACAATCATATATGAAATAGATATATGTAATATGGAATATACTTTGTTGAGTTAAAATATCCTCACAATAATCTATATGGGAATTTTATGACATTTGACAAGAGCTGAAGATTACCGAAGTTATAAGAATATATATAGATATATAACATAATACCATGAGATAGAAAAAGTGTACGATAATTATATTCTAAAAATTAGTGTTATAACTTAAAAGCGCCCTATGGGCGACAATTAGCTAAAACTTTACATATTTGGATCCGATTGATTTAGTACCAAAGTTATAAAAATTATAGTGACAAAAAATATGGCTGAACATCGCGTAATACATGTTGATTAAGATTTCAATATATAGAGGGTAACTAGTATATAAGATGAGATAATAATTTTAATTTGCTCATGGGTCGCTTGATTCAAAATGGTATGATATGTTGGGCTACGACGTCCTAGTAGTAGTGAAAGAATGGAACAACTGGATTCGCATTTATTATAGAGAAGATTGTAACCATAAAATGGAGGTGCTCGCATGGTTACAAGAATATGTCAGGGAATTTATGAAACGTAAAAAATCACCAGAAACTCTTACTGAAAGAATAAGATAGATTATGAATTTGTATGGGGGGGAGGGTTATAATACGTTTAGAAGGCTCAGAAAAGCTTCCAAGTAGGTGATATATACTATAATAAATCCGAGCAGAAAGTATAATAAAAACAGACTTTATTTCTGAGCAGTGGACTGACATACATACTTATACAAGATAGGAGTAAGTTCTTGGAAGTACAAAGAGTTCTATAAGATTTCAGTAAGAGAGTTGGGGGACAAAATCCTTCATTAAATGGGTTAGGAAGCGCTAGCCATTTGTGATCTAACCAGAGAAAAGAGACAGGCTTCCGGCTGAGTTTAGATACCGTGAGTTTCCCACACTGTCTCAGACCTGGGGCAAGGAAGATATCCTTTGGACACAAGTCATCATCAGGGGGAGTAAATCGCTACATATAACAAAATACGGAGTGTTTTTTTTAAAATTCAGATCATTGAGATGTAAGAGTGTTTCGGAAAATTGATTTATTTCATATTTAACAACTTCATAATTTTATTCATATGATTCAAATTTTACAGATGTGTAGAAACACACAAGATGTATCCAAACGTTTGAATGCTTTTTTCTTTTCCAGTGAAGGACATGTCTATACCTGAAAAAAATAAGAACTTTACATGACTGATGGTGACAGCAAGTCAGAAGGAATAGATCCTGACAGGCAGAACTTCAAAGAGATCGTAACGATTCGAACAACTCAGCAGCTTAAATCTGTTTTAACCACTAAGGTCAGCAGCAAATATTTTCAAGAGATGGCAAACGATTAGAAGAGCAGCAGCAGCAACTTCAACAGACGCGACGATAAATACTTAATGTAAAACGAATACGTCAAAAAGATCAGGATTAAGCTCTAACTGCATCTGTGATATGGAATCCTACAATGGATAATCGACAAAGTCTGGCGGCTCGTGAGATATGATGGGGGCTCTGGTAGTGGTATGATGCTTCGGCTCCGAAACTGCATGAACCAGAGTCACATCGTGATGAGACTGTGTTGGTTGCAATCTACTGTGTAAAGTGCGTCATGTATGAAGGTTATTATGTGATAATACCAAGCTAGTCATGTGTAACAACTCAACTCGTATAAAAATTTCATGACAGATATCTGTGTATTGGTGTGATAGTAAGTTAGATTTTAAATTTGAGAGTTAATGAAAATCACTAAGTAGCTTAATAAGGTTTGATGGAGAAGCCTTCACTCCGGTTTCATATGGGAACGAGGCTCTGAACTTGGTTGGATCACGTGCAGCTGACGTTTGGGAAAGAATTAGAGTTTCCAGAGCGAACAACCGCATGATTGGGCAGACGGATTCCGTCTTGCTGATTTACTCTGCGACGCGCATGTTACACCAAAGGTGATAAGTATCGAAATTTTCTGAAAATTGGACTCTTAATTGATTTTTTCATAGAATTTTTTATTAAAAGCTGTAGTCTAACTTGTTTTTGCTAGCGTAAATAATTGATTTAAATGGTGTGAACAATGTAAACATTGTTTTCGTTATTAATTTTCATTATTTCCGTAAGCGAAAAAAAATTGGAAATCATCAGAGTATTTTAAAAATCTTTCTTCTTTTGATGGTTTCAAAGGTTTGGAGATTAATATTAACGTTATTCAAGTTTCATTGTGATTACATTTGGTTGTGTAATTTTTTACATGTTAATTGGACGTCCGAAACAATCACAGCTTATTAGAGAAAGACAAGAAGACAATTTATTTTCACATACACATTAAACATGTCACAACAAAAACAACCATAAAACAACAAGTAATGCTGGTTGTTGTAGTAATGTGTGGAGGTATCATATTATGCCGGAGCTATTCTTATAGCGAGCTAGTTGTTTTGTTTCGTTTTTTGTTGTTGTGGGTTTTTTTTAGTTTTTGTTTTTTGTTTTTTTTACACAGTATGAAAGTTTTTGTTGCTGTTTGGGTTTTTTGTTTGTTTTTGTGTTTTTTTTTTTTTGTTTTTACACGTTTGAAAGTGATTATAAGTTTATTATCGTATTAAAAATTGTCTTTTGATAATAATTTGAGCCTGGTGAGCACATTTTTGTGAATCAATGTTTGAATTTATTTTTTTTTATTTTTTATTTTTTTATTTTTTTTTTGTTGTGCATTCCATGTTGATGCGAATCTGTGATAGATTTAAGGCGTAGGTTTCGGGTGTTGGAATGGTTTGAAGAGTTCACTGCATTGATCCCTAGTAGAGAAATTTGTACATCAAACCAAGAATAAACAGTTCTCAGGTTGTTGTGTTACTTCTACTATTTTACAGTTAAACAGGAGAATTTGTGGCAAGTAAGGAATATAATACCAACAATCCCTAGTTATGAATTTCCTTTTTTAATCTTGGATATTGTACAGAAGATTTATGTGATAGGGCCAACTGAAGTTGTGTCGTCGTTAATAGTAATTAGTCGGTTTGGTTCAGATAAACAGGCAGGTTGTATAGTACATGGGGATGTTTATTCTTCACGCCGTGGGTTCTTTTTCAGAGAGAAAGAGAGAGAGGGTATCGTAATTATTCTATTTTCTAACATAAGTATAATGTTTCTATCGTGTCCACAACATACGGGGGACGGGAGCAACGTCTGACTCATGATTCAAATTTAGACTTCTTGTGTTCTGATTTCTTTTTCCTCTCTTTTCTAGAAATTCCGAATACATTTGTTTTTAATCTTGATTCCGAGTCTAATAATACGCAATAAAAAAAAAATATTTAGCCTATGTATATTGGTGGACAGAGTAAAAATAAAGCAGAAATTTGGAAAATGACCTGAGAATATATTGAGGAGAACCTCCTACAGTGTTTGCGTGTGCCGAGATTTTATGTTTGAGCGGATATATTAATGAGACACAAAGCTTTACAAATGTTAGTTGTAAATGTTCTTTTTTGTTGTTATGGTTTTATTACCTTTAAGCAACAAGCAGAACGAGTATGTAAGGTGGCAGGTTGCCATAACGGTAGTGAGGTTGGTGAGAGAAAGAAGATTAAAAGTAAATTTAATGGGCTAAGAACCAAGAAGAGAACAAGTAGAAGCGAAGAAGAAAAAGAAGGTTGATAAAAAGAAAAAATTTAATACACACAAAGAATAAAACTGCAAAGAAAGAATCGCTCGGAGTAATGATAGATGGAGAATTATAAAAGAAAGAAAAAAACTCGGGGAGATAGAGAGATAAGAAGATTAAAGGAGAAAAAGTATAGAAAGAGTCAAAGAAAGAAGAGAAAGAGTCGAGTAAGCACCTTAATAGATAAGTTTCTATCAAGCACATTTGCAAAGATAGTACTCGGGAGGTCAGGTGAGATTTTTGATGGTGTATAATACGGAAGGCCGTGCTGGTTCAAAACAATAACACGCGACTAGCAAAGGATTAAATGTCATCCCTGGGTCGATGTTCATTTGAGGAGAGCGACGGACGCAAATCTGAAGCCAAGCGACTCTGTAATCACTTTTCTGAACTCTTGTTTATGAAAATTTAAAGGAGAGATACGAAACATCTAAACATAAATACGATGTGACTTGATGAAATACAGACTTTTATTGCTGACAATGCATGAATTTTTGAAGCACGTTCTACAATGTTCTATTCTTGCACTCTTGACTTTTGGTTCAGTAATTAACATAGATACGCAAGGACAAAGTTTTCAGTATTTTCTTTGCATATCCAGGATCATGTATGTGTGTAAATGGGTAACCAATTTTCCTGTGAAATCCTCTACCCCCCTATATTTAACACATAAAATTGCGTAAAGGTAATATTATCTTGAAGATTTTTAGTCCAATTCGAAAGAGGACATAACAACTCTGATGATTTTTTTTAAATTTACAGGCTTAAGGAAATAACGAAAACTTAGTAAAAGAAAACATTTTAATTTCTGCCCGTAATAATTGAATTGTTACGTAGCCAAACAAGTTATGACTAAGCTTTTAAAAAATTTAGTGAAATCAGAAAATTGTCCGATAGTTTATCACGAGAACTTTACCAGGATTGTTTAGCTATGTTGAAGTAGAAGAGTGTTGAAAATACGGATAGAGATTAGGTGTTGTTTAATGATAGCAAGGACGTCCAAAACACGTCACGTGAATAAGAATCATCTTACAAATAACAGTCGAATATTAATTTAAATTTTTTAAATCCACCAAAAATACGAAATTAAAGTATGTTAAAAAAACGAATTTAAAGATCAAATTTCGTGGGAAAAATGCTCTCGTTATCTTACAAAATAAGTAAAAGAGTCGTTTTTTTTTTTTTTTTTTTTTCAAGGAGGGATCGTTTTCTTTTTACACAAGACGTATTTACATATAGTTCCCTTTCGATATACTTTTTGGAATCTCAGTGGCTATAATCGACTATTGACGTTTAAAATTAAAACCGAAAATAATATATTTATGAAATGTTGAAATTTGGAAAAAAATTCAAGGAAACTGATAGAATAAAAGAAGTGCTTACTTTTTTTGCAAAAAGCTGGGGTGGTTCGACAGAAGATTTGTACGCGAAAAAAAAAGAAAACAAGCGAAATAATAAGAGACTGGATAGAAATGCAACGCGTTTTTTTTTTTAATCACAAAGTGACATGTTTAGTGAAAATGTCTTTGTAATTTATGGGGAGGCAGAGGTTTTGTATTTTTTTTTTTTTTAAAAGGTTTTAAAATGGGTTTTAAAAGCCCTGGGGTTTTTTTTATTTCTGTTTTTTACGTGTTTCTGGGGTTTGCTTTAGACTCATCTTACTTTGTGGTCGCCATGAAAAAGGGAATTACGGAGAAAAAGGAAGGACAGAGAAAAGGTAGTTTAAGGATTTAGGCTTTATTATGGTCATAGCCACCACGTGGTAAGGAATTCTACCTAGCTAAAAGAGAGTAAACTTAATATCTCTGACAACAGTTAAGGCTAAGTTCGAATGGTGAGAGATTGATGCTATTTGGGGTCGGGAAGTAGGATTCCTTTTCCCGACAGAACGGAGGTTCTTCGTGGTGAATGCATGGGAGTTTGTTTATTTTTAAATTTTGTTTAATCCCACCATTCATGAGAGAATATTTTATTTAACAATTTTTTTTTTAATTCTGTTAAAATACTATTATCCTGGTAAGTAATTTTGGGGGTATACCAGAAATTTTTTAAATTCAGTGTTATATATATTAAAAGATTAGATGAAAATTGATTTGTATACAAAATATTTAAAACATTAAAACAATTACTTAATCATATAAGGAATTAAAATCTCTAAAAATGTATTTCTTTGAATTTTTTTCTTGCAATTCAATGAATACGTTTTTAATTCAAAAAGCAGAAAAAGTTTTCAAGAATATATTATGATTTTTTAGCATGTTTTTATTTCAGAAATTCATGTTGGTTTTTTTTAATAAATAAATTACCTATAGTAAATTTTAAAAATTATTCACTCTTATCTTATAGTAAAAAATAAAATCGTTTTTTATCCTCCATTTTTTTCAGAATTTCATAAATTGAAATAGGGGAGAGACTTGTAAAAATTTCCTTTATATTTTAGGAAAATCTATCTTAAATCACAGTTCATGAACAGTGATCTTTCGAAATTTTTCGTGAAAATTTCACTTCTTAATTGATTTTTCATAGATTTTTTCAAAAGCTGTGTCGTAAATTGTTTTTTCAGCTACGTTAAATTAATTGAATATTGGTGCGAAAATGTAAACGATTGTTTATCTATGGTGATAACACATGCACTCTTTTCTTTTAAGTTTAAAATTCATGTTAATTTTTAAATGAATAAAAATAGGCATTGGAATCAAGAAAACTTTTTATTTTGCATCAATTCAACGAAAATATTGGTTGTTTCAAAACTACTAAAAAATGCTATTAATTATTTTTTTTAAGTTTTTAAGAAACTAAACTTTAAATTTTCAAATCGCTTTTTTTGTAAGAAAAGATAGATATAGAGAGATAATGACCAATCAAGCTTTACAACAAACAATGCTTTATCAATCAAAGACATGTTCATACAAATACAAATGTGAGTTGAGATCAAGTGTATGCGGTTTCAAAGGCGTATTGTGTAATGTGTATAATTGGTTTTTAGTGGTTTGCAAATAATGTTTTGCGAAACTTATCTGTCTCTTGTATATGAAGTCGACTTTTACGAAAACTACGGCTCCCCATGCTGTTCCTAATTCTCCTGTTCCTGCAAGGCTGTTGCTGTAGTTAATAAGGAATCGTCGGTTTCGAGGATTCACAGTGGCAAGAGAGTGATCTTCAAGGGTATCAGCCTCAAAATGGCGGTTATATGAGCCGTAAAGTGTGCTCTGATTGGTCACTGACAAGGCTTAGCCAATGCATGAGGTTTTCTCATCATTTATGCTAAGAGCTGGCTCTGGCGACTCCGTAGTTTTGGAATGGTAAAGGGAGATAATTGATTAGAGATTGACGAACTGCATTGATAAAGATAGGAATTACACTAAAGTTTTAAAGTCATTTGACAGTACTATACTTAGAGTTACAGTGAAGAAAATTAAATTCAATAAGTCAGGGAATTAACGATTTAGATGAAAGTTTTCAGTGTTTATATATTATGAATGAGAGTTAGTAACGCGATAGTAATTTTATTTAAAAATTTAACATTTTTTTTTTTTTTTTGGTTAGTTAATTTGACAACGCTATGTTGGGGTAATACTTATAATATATTTAGTTCAACAATCCGCGATTCACTTTAAAAACGAATTTTTAAAATTAATCAATCGATTATTTAGGTGAATTTCTGTTTAGTAATAGCTGTTAATATGTAGGACTCAAGTAAAAGAAAAAAGAAAAAGAAATAATTTAATATGTGATTTTTTTTAATACATTTTAAACATTAAAATTCTTGAAGATTGACTGAAAAGGGCGCTTTGTAATTATGTACTAAAAAAGAATATACAGTTTCTTCTTAGAATCAATAACAAAAACATTAAATAACTGTATACAGAAACCATTGTCGGTTGTTTTAATTTTAATCAAAAGGTGGTCGGATGGTTCTTTCTTAGGCTTTTATGATGTTCATCATTTATCGTAATACTCCAATCTTTCATTTCCCGGTCTAATGTTTAACAGAATATTCGCTTTCGTTCGATTTCACTTTTCTCTCTTACTTTAAGGGTGAGCGATTTTTCAGTCTTTATTTATATAGTCAACTCTAAATATTGAAAAATCTATTATACGTACATATATAATATTATATATATATTATATATATATATATATATTTACGTTTAATAGATTTTCCTTATATTATATATATATATTAATATACATACCATTTGTTCAATAATGTATATTAGTAGTATGTGCCTTGAAATATATTGTTTATATGAATTTTAATGTTGCTTATAACACTATAATAGAGGTATGATAAAAAGTATTGAAATCAGTTTAATTCTAAAATTCATCACGGTCTTACATTGAGGGTTTATATAGATAGTTGATGTCCTAGATGTCTATTAAAAGAAATGGTGCCATTTGAAGATAAAAAAAGCCTCCTTGATTAATGCTTTTTAATTGTCCTTGCCTAGGGGGTGGTTGGGGTGGCGTGGTGTTAAGTGCTTAATCGGCGACTATAGAAGACATAGTGGTACATTTAAATAGCTGGAGGGAGTGAGGGTGTCATACCTTTCCAAGTTGAGTACGAAATAGCGTAATATTGGGCTGAAAGTTTGAACTGCGATTAATAGATTCGGTAGTGTGTTAGCAAGTAACTCAGGGATTCTTGTGAACTTTGAAATTAGACGTATAGCATTTAAGTTTTCCTTCAGTTGTTAATTCATTGTCGGGTGTATTTCCTTTTAGCGTTTTTTTGGGGTCTGAGAGCTTTTTTTACCTCTTAATCGTTTTCTCATTTCCTGCTTTCTCTTCCGATTGCGCGGCTCATACTTTTGCGCAAATGCATTGACCTCAGCACTGCATAATTGATGAAGGATTGCAACTTTACCAATTTGATCTTCAAACTTCGGAGTATGAAAGCCATTCACATTTGAGATTTGCATCCCATTTTTAAAGTGGGAGACGCCATTCGCTTTTAAACACAGCGACAATTTCAGTAAACGGTTACAAGATCATACGGATAGTCGATTGATATTCTTATAGTTACCAGTTTAGCGTGGCTGATGTTTATCAGGCGTACTTCACACATATTTGAGAAGACCGATCCTTCGTGTCAGTTTATTCTCTCATCGTCGCTCTCCTCTCTTCTCTCTCTCTTCTATAATATAATATATATATTATTTATAATATATAGTGGTCTCCTGAGAGGCATGTAATGATTGAAACTTGGTAGATTATGATATGTTCCTATCATATTCAATGTTCTTTATCAATGTTTTCCTACTTTTTTTTACCCCTTTTAAATCTATTTTTAAACTGTGTGGACCCTCCCTAGCATTCGATGTTTAAATTCCATTGTATTTTTTTATTGTTACATATATTTTGGCTTGCCTGGTCTAAAAATGTTATATGGTCGCGGGGGTCCATATGGACACTGTTGAGAACTACTGTTCTTATCAGAAATATATTCAGCACTTTTCGGATAAATTAATACAGCGGAAAGACCGAGCAGCATAGGAATATTATTTATATATATATATATATATATATATATATTGTTGTGTGTGTGTGTGTAGTGTGTGTGTGTGTGTGGTGTGGTGCGTGTGAAATAGAAGCATGGGGGAGTGGTGGAGGTGGGGAGTAGAGTTGAGAATCCCTACCAAGGAATAAGCGCGTCGTGTGATCTGGCCTGGCGCAAAGGAGGGTATTACATGTGACCGGATTTGGAACTTGGCACTCTGATTGAGAAGTGTGGAATTGCTGTCCCCTGTTAGCGAAGTGGTTCGGCCACTGAAGAAATAAATGCGAGGCGAATTCTCTGGCGACTACGTTTTCCAGTGGAGGAAGGTGTGTCGTGTTTCGACCTTAAAGTGTAGTAAACTTTTGACTAATGTGTTAAAATACTGGGGTATGTCGGAAGAATACTTTTTTCAGTTGAAAGAAAATGATTACTGGGTCGCACTTGAACTACACTAGATATATGTATACTATAAACACATTTATTGGTGTGTGTTGTTAGCTCTTGGCTCACTGATACCTGGTGTACCGAAGCTTATATAAACTTCAATTTATTTATCAAAATGTGCTGCGAGTGTCAATATCTTAGACATTTTCTTGAAGTGTCATTCTTTAGCTGACACTCTGGTACTTGTGTTGTGCAAAAGGATAACATGTCATGGCGTTAAAGCAAGAGGTGTAATGTGTTTTCAGAAGTTTACGTCTTAGTACAGGACATGAGACTGTGGTGAATTCGCGCAATGTCTATTTCAATGCTATGGAAATATAATATATTATAATTTATATATATATATATATATATATATTATAGGAGCTCTAAGGAAGAACTATAGTAATGCTACTTTTTATTTTGGTGGTTGTAGGTGGAATAAGATCTGGATTAGTCATCTAAAATATATATATATATATATTCATTTATATATTAAAGAAATGAAAAACATGTTTCGAAATGTGATTGAATTTAATTATCGATGTTTTAAACATTTGTGGTTTTCATTGAAGACTTCATCAGGATGTAGTCTGGGGTGATAGAAAATGATGTTTTTATATGTGACAAGGAAGATGAAAATCAATTTAGTTATGTAATTATTTGATACGTTTATTTTTTGAAAGCAAGTGCTGATCTCATCATTTTATCCTTCCCAGAAATACTCCTGATGAAGGTTCATGAAACGAGTTTTAACATGATGATTTAAATATCATAATTTCGGGAACACTTGGTTTTTTTTCAAATTATCTTTATATTGTCGGAATATTATTTTACATATTTACTCACTATATTATATATATTATATATTATATAATATATATTTATATATATTATGTTGTTAGAGAGTTATGTACGCTTTCTTTATAATACTAGCAAATAATGCACCTTCGGGTGCAGTATTTAGGTTTTGATGTTATGAATATCGTATCAAATTATAACTTTTAGAAAATTATAAAAACTGGGGGTATAAATCGAAACGATAGACGTTTTAATTTAATCTCTTCTTCATTTTTGCTTTCACTCCCGTCTTTCCTTTTTCTAATGTATCTATTTAGTTGATTATGAAAGTTATTTATAAATTACAGGTCTTTCGTCTTTGTTTATGGAATTTCTTTCTAAGATTTATTCCCCGAGATTTTTGCTTTCAGATTCGTCAAAAGAGAACCAAACATTAGAATCATAATACTAAGCTATATTTTTTAAAATCAATGTTAATAATAATTATGAACTGCTTCTCGTTCACACTGATAACCGCTATTTTGTTGTATATATAATAATTACATGCTTTTAGTAGGTAGATATGTCACAGTTTATAAGGTATCATCAATTTTTCAATAATTTAAGGTTTTAAATAAAAATAAATTCATGTTAAATGTGACGTAATAATAAGGGAATTTGACTTTGAATGGTGAGTTAGTTTGGTTTACAGACAGAAACACATATCTCATTATATTAGATGTGATGGTATTGGTAAACTTTTTGGAGTTGTTTGGAAGCAGTGGAAAAACGAAGATAAGAATATACCAAATTAAAGTGATGATATTGAGTTTGTTTTTAATCTATTATTCCTAATGTTTCGACGGCTCCACTTTTGCAAAGTTATGTAAATGACTATTTTATAAGTTTTCTTTGTTAATTTTAATGTTCTCTCCTATGGTTAAATGTCAATGTGAGTGGTTTGTCGCTGGTTGTCTTTGATGTTTTGTTTATTGCCTGTGTGTGAATGTATGGTCGTGGGTTTCCCAATATTTTTATGACTAGTGGAGTAGGAGGAGTCGTTTCGTTGGTACATGCATTCATATCTGGTGAGATACTATACTTGTAAATATACATAACAGATGACAAGGATTGGGTTTCATCAACACAAGATGACAAGGCAACTTCACTATACTGCTACTGTGGGAAGCGGCGTGGTGTATGGTTAAAAGTCATGAGAATTGGCTACGTTCACCCCGGTTCATCTGACGTGGGTAATTGCATTTCACTTAGCGCTAATACCATTGGGAATGGTAACGAATGCTAATCTCCCTCCAGCTATGGTATAGTAGGGCAGACGGCTCTTTAACCTTGGTTAGGCAAACGGTCTAGGAGAAGGAAAACTCTGAATTCAAACCTGTTAACCCGCTTTAATAAAATGACCTTGAGTCGCATCCGCTTTCGTGCGGGGGGTTTTGGTAATATAATATTACCCCTGCTCTCGGCTTTTTCTTTTTTTCCTAAACTGAAAATTGCATCTTGGTAAGATTTGAGACATCAGAGGAATTAAAAAGAAATATTATTATAGTATTTATATTAGTATTATATATATATAATATATTATGTGTGTGTGTGCTGTGTGTGTGATTGGAAGAGTCCTGTCGATACAATATAGTATTTATTTAGCCAATAATGCAACATATGTAACATTGAGAAATATAAAACAAATATATATCGTCAATGTTTAAAATGGTTGAAAAACATGCAAGATGTGTGGAACTCTTTAGTGTAATCTTATTAGTTTATAAATGGTTACTTTCATCAACAAAACTTCGTTTATTTATATATTTGTTGTGTGTGTGTGTGTGTATAATGTTTATATTACACCAGGACGAACATGAAAAGAAATATTATATTGCAAGTATCTTTCTGACATGTATAAAAAACACCCAGTCGAATCCTAGCTTTTGATTGAGCTCGAACTCTCCAGTGGAAAAGGATACATGTTTCCGGTAAAACGCCAGTCTAAATTAATATTTTTTTTAGCGTCTTTTTAGTATCAACACCGCGACAATGGAAATAGACTGATATTTATACGTGACATGAAGTGGGGTAAGGTAAAGTAAAGTGTCGGGCTAAATGGTATAGCCGGACAGGAGGGAGTCTATCTTTTTCACTAGCGCTGCCAAGTTATTATTTTGCATCTGGGGTGGAACGCCACCTACACAGTCCTCAGTTTATAAGCACAGGCTGTGCTACTCATGCTGAGTTGCGAGGGTCGGGGTATGAAATCCAAAGAACCTGTGATTCCTAGCCGAACAATTCTACGACTGAGCTTCGTTATAAATGGCGAATTTTTTTTTATTACGTATTTGTAACCGAATAATCGTCGGAGTGGAGTCTCCACATGAAGACGGTGAACAATAACGTTATCTCTGAGATGTTTTAGATGAGGCTTGAAGATTAGTATTATCTTCGTTTTATTCGGACTATTGTCATCTTCATTGGTATTGTAAACGTTTGGCCGAATTATCTTCCGGCCTTCTCAAGTTTTCTAATGACGTTAATCTTGGTACGAGTTAATCCTGAGTGCAAGCGTTAGAAAAATAGTTTAACACAACTCTACCCAGCTGTCGGTTTAGGAGAATGAGAAAGGATACCGCGTGGAGATAGAATAAGGGTTAGGTTCAAAGTCGTCTCGTGATGATTCCCGATACGCAAGAAAGTTCCGGGTTGAAAAAGAAGGTTCGAAGTCGAGAAGTTCCGGTCCGCAAGAATTATGAAGAAGGCGAGGGTATATCGAACGAAACGTTTGTACAATAAATGAAGATGGGGACAAAGTCGAATAAGCGAATAATTACTAATAAGCAGTTTGATCTATGATTAAAAGGGACATTGGAAACGGCAGGACGGTCCGGCTGGAGATGGGAGAAGTTCTTCATGCACCTGAGAAAAAATTATTACATTTAATATATTTTACAGGGTTTTATTTTAGAAATACAATTAAATAAATACAGGAGAAAAAAGCTATAAAGCAGGAAGAGTTAATAACTTTCAGGAACAGGGCACTCTCGCGTTGTTAATGGTTAGAATGATAGAATTGTAGAGATTGTTAAGGTTGATTCTCATTGGACAATCATAAATTCTGGCCTTGTGCACGATTAATGCTTAGCTTAGTATATATAATTTCATGAAGCTGTTAGTTGATTGACGTGGTTGCAGTGGTCGTCCATCGCAAGAACAAGCACCTCTCTCGCTAAAAGAGAGAGGGCTTGGGTTTATTGCCGTTGAGCGAGACACCACCAAAAATGAATTGCGCGGGAACACAGTTTTTGATACCAGCCTCACGAGTTTATCCGGTTGATGTGGTGATTCAGTTCAACAGAATTTGTATAGGCATGCTTTGGCCTAGTGGGAGTTAAGTTGATACTCCAATTGATGGCAGAATTCGTTGTCATGGGGGGATGGACTGTTGTTTATGTTGAAAGTAAACACCGTGTTGACATATTTTTTTGTTGATAGATGGATACTTATTTTATACTAAATTGCGGGAATATGCAACGAAAAGACATGTGGGTGTGAAGATGGTCATTTTCCCTTAACGTTGCTGGGCGTTTACTTTTAGATGATTTAGGCGGTGGTGAGAAGCGTGCTGACTAGGAATCACAAGTTTTTGGTTCGAATACGGCGCCTGCGCAACTCAGGCGGTATGGAGTAAGCAAGAGATTGTGCGGTAAAGTGAGAGAATCTGATGGGCAAGCGTGTGGCGCCACCGGTCAAGACGGCTAAAATATGATCGGTCCTTGGGGGGTCGGCTAGGGTGAAGGGTGACGTACAGGGATAGACTCCTCGCTATCGCTGGCTGATACGGACAGTTGGACTATTTACTAAGTATATAAGTGCACCATACACAACCACATATACTATATATATATTATTATAATTATTTATTATTTACGCCGGTTTTGAT
>CM042150.1:56365816-56388316 GCA_023376005.1 Doryteuthis pealeii
GGCGCTCTGGTTTGTTGGTAATGATGCTTCGGCTTCCGAACCCTGCCTGAACCCAGAGTCCACCATCTGATGAAGACTGCTGTTTGGTTTGCAATCCTACTGTGTAAATAGCAGTCATTGTATGAAGGTTATTTATGTTGATAATAGCCAAGCTACGTCATTATAACAACAACTACGTTATTACGAAAATTTACATGACAGATATTGCTGTCACTTGTGTGTAAAGCGTAGTTAGATCTTTAAATTTGAGAAGTTAATGAAAATCACTAAGTTAAGTTAATAAGGTTTGATGGTAGGAGCCTTCACTCCGAGTTCATTATGGGACGAGTGCTCTGATTGTTTATGGGATCCACGTGACCAGCTGAACCGTTTTGGGAAAGAATTAGAGTTACCCAGAGCGAACCAACCGCCAGTTGGGCAGAACTGGGAATTCCGTCTGTGCTGATTTTACTCTGCCGGCGCGCCGCCAATATTTACAGCCAACAGGTGAATAAAGAAAGTATCGAAATTTTCGTGAAAATTGCCGACTCTTAATTGATTTTTTCATTAGAATTTTTTTTTTTTTTTTTTTTTTTTAAAAGCCCTGTAGTCTAACTTGTTTTTGGCTCCGCTAATTTCAATTGATTTTTAATGGTTGTTTGTTTGGAAAATGTAAACATTGTTTTCGTTCAAAATTTTCACATATTTCCGTAAGCCGAAAAAAAAAATTGGGGGGAAATCATTCAGGAGTATTTTTTTATTAAAATCTTTCTTCTTTTTGAATTGGTTTCAAAAGGTTGTTGGAAGATAATATTACCGTTTTCAATTCATTGTGTTTTAAATATATGGTTGGTAATTTACATGTTAATTGGAGTCCGAAACAATCACAGCTATTAGATAGAAGAAGAACAAGGACAAGAAGACAATGATTTATTTTCACACATTACACAATATAACAATGTCAAACAAAACAAAAACAAAACATAAAACACAAACGGTAATGCTGGTGTGTTTATAGTTAAGTGTGGAGGGATGATCACTAATTATCCGAGCCTATTTCTAAGTAGCGAGCTCAGTTGTTTTGTTTCGTTTTTTTTTTTTTTGTCCGGGTTGTGGTTTTTTTTTTTTTTAGTTTTTTTTGGTTTTTTTTTTGTTTTTTTACACAGTATGAAAGTTTGTTGTTGCTGTTTGGTTTTTTTTTGTTGTTTTTTCGTGTTTGTTTTACCAACGTTTGAAAGTTTGATTAATAATTACTTATACGTATTTAAAAGCTTTGATAAATAATTGAGCTGGTGAGCAAAATTTTTGTGAAATCAATGGTGTTGGGAAATTATTTTTTATTTTATATTTATTTATTTTTTTTTGTTTTTTTTGTTGTGCATTCCAATCGTTGATGCAGAATCCTGCTGATAGATTTAGCCGTAAGTATTTTAGTTGTTGGAAATGGTTTTGAAGGAGTTCACTTGCAGTTGATCCCCTAAGTGAGACAATCTCTGTACATCAACCAAGAATATAACACAACGTCTTCAGCGTGTTGTGTTACTTCTCACTATTTTACAGTTTAAACAGGAGAATTGTGCCAAGTAAGGAATATAATACCAACAATCCAATCGTTATTGAATCTTCACTTTTTTATTGCTTGAGATATTGTTACCAGAACGATTTATGTCGCAGGCCAACTCAAGTTGTAGTTGTCGTTAATAGTATTAGTCGCCGTGGTTCAGAAAATAACCACAGGCAGTTGTATAGTCACATGGGGGATGTTTATTTTTTCACGACGTGGGTCTTTTTCAGAGAGAAAGAGAGAGAGGCGTTTCGTCAAATATTCTATTTTCTAACATAGATAATGTTCTAATACTGCATGTCCCACACCGCATACGGGGGACGGAGCAACGTCTGACTTCCCACTTGAATATTCAAACTGTTAACCTCTCTTTGTTCTGATTTCTTTTTCCTCTCTTCTCTGAAATCCGAATACCATTTGATTTTTAATCTTAATCCCGGTAGTCCCTAATAATACGCAACAATAATTTACCGAAATCGTTAACTATTGGTGGCAAGAGTAACAAAATAAAACGCAAGAAAAATCTTGGAAAATGACCTGAGAAATAGTGAGGAGAAACCTCCCCTACAGTGTTGCGGTGCCGAGATTTATGTTCTTGAGCGGATTATATTAATACGGACACAAAGCTTTACAACTATGTTAGTTGTAAATGTCTCTTTGTTGTTGTTTGGTTATTACTTTAAGCAAACAAGCAGAACGAGTCATGACTACAGCGTGGCCAGGTTTGCCATAACGATCATCATTAGAAGGTTGGGAAGCAGAAGAAGATGAAAGATACATTTAATGCGGCGCATAAAGAACCAAGAATGGAGAACCAAGTAAGGAAAGCGGAAGAAAAGAAGAAAAAAAGAAGGCTTGAATAACAAAATGAAAAAAATTAAAACACACAAAAAGAATAAACTCGCAAAGAAAGAAATCGCTCGGAGTAATGATAGTGGAAGAATTATAAAAGAAGAAAAAAAAAAACATCGGGAGATAGAAAGATAAGAGAGATTTAAAGGAGAAAAAAAAAGTATTAGAAAGAGAGGATAAGAAAAAGAAAAGAGAAAAGAGTCGAGTTAAAGCCACCTTATAGAAAAAGTCCTTCCTATCAACCACATTTTGGAACGGATACTACACCTCGGGAGGTTCAGGTGAGATTTTGCTTGTCTGTTAATACGAAGGCACTTGCCTGACTCTATCAAAAACAAAACCAACGCTGACAAGCCAAAGCGTAATAAAAAAAATTAAAATAGTTCGAATCCTGGGGTTCGGATCTTCTTGTTGAAGCGGAAGCGGACGGCCAAATCTGAAGCCCACGCGACCTCTTCAATTACTTTCTGAACTCTTGTTATAAAACCTAAGGAGATAACGAAACAATCTAAACATAATAAATGGAAACTTGATGAATTACAGACCTTCTTAGCCTTGAAAATGCTGCAAATTTTGACACAAGTTCTACCAAATGATTCTTATTCTTGCACGTTTCTTACTTTGGTTCAGTAAGTTATTACAACATCGATCACGCAAGGACAAAAGTTTCAGTATTTCTCTTCATATCAGGATCAGTAAATGTGTGTATAGGGTTACACCAATTTCCCTGTGTGAAAATCTACCCCCCTATATTTAACACAATAAACTTGCGTAAAAAGCGTGAATATTATCTTGAAGATCTTTTTGTCCATTCAAAAGGAGAAACATTAAACAAACTCCTTGATGATTTTTTTTTTTAATTTACAGCTTAAGGAAATAACGAAAATTATGAACGAGAAAACAATGTTAACATTTTGCACCCGGTATAAATCAATTGAAATTTTACGTAGCCCAAAAACAAGTTATGGATTTAGAGGTTTTAAAAAAAAAATTTCTATGAAAATAAAATTATTGTCCGATTTTACAAACTTTTCCATATTGTTACCTTTTGATTAAAGATATGTCTGAAATATATAGGATTAGAATTGGGGTCTGTTTAGTAGGCGACGTCCAAAACACGTCACGTGATCAGTCTCTTCAAATAACATGTCCGAAATATATTTAACTATTTTTTTTTAAATCCCCCCATCCCCAAAAAATACGAACATTTAAAAAGTTGTACAAAAAAACAATTTAAAGATAAATTATCCGATTTGGGGAAAAATAGTCTCCGTTATCTTAAAAAAATAGTAAAAGAGTCCGTTTTTTTTTTTTTTTTTTTTCAAGAGAGGGATCGTCTTTCTTTTCCAACAAGACCGATATTTTACATATAGTTCCTTTCACGATTATACTTTTTGAATCTACGAGTGGCTATAAATCGACATATTGCACCCGTTAAATTTTAAAACGAAAAAATAATAAATAAAATATATGAAAATTGGAAAAAAAATTCTAATGAGAAAAATGAATAGAATAAATAAAGAAGTGCTTACTTTTCTTGCAAAAAAGCTGGGTGGTTCAGACAGAGATTTTACGCGAAAAAAAAAAAAAACAAAGCAATAATAAGACTGGAATAGAAAATGCAAACGCGTTTTTTTTTAAAATACAAAAGATGACCAATTGTTAAGTGAAACAATGTCCTTCGTAATTATGGGAGGAAGATGTTGTTTTAGGTTAAATAGGTAGCTTGGTTATTTTTGTTACGTGTTTCTGGGGTTTGCTTTAACTCCATCTTATTTGTTGGTCGCACTGAAAAAATTCACGGAGAGGAAAAGGAAGAGACAGAGACCAAAAGGTAGTTTAAGGATTTAGGCTTTATTCATGGGTCATGCCACCACGTGTGTAAGGAAAATTCCTACCTAGCCAGTGTAGTCTAATCACAGTAGGCCTAAGTTCGAATGGGTGAGCAGATTATCTTTGGGGTCGGAAGAGTGAATCCTTTTCCCGCAGATGCACGGGGATTCTTCCGGTGTGAAGGCTCAGGGAGTTTGTTATTTTAAATTTTTATTTAATCCCCACACATTCTATGAAGAAAATATTCATTATTTAACAATATTTTTTTTTAATTCTGTTAAAATACTAATTTATTCCTGGTTAAGTCATTTTGGGGGTAACCAGATTTTTAAATTCAGTGTGTTATATAATATTAAAGATTAGTGAAAAAATTGGGGATTTGTATACAAAAAATATTTAAACATTAAAAAAAACAAATTACTAAATCACATAAGGAATTAAAATCTCTAAAAATTGTATTTCCTTGATTTTTTTCTTTGCCAATTCAATAGAATACGTATATATTAATTCAAAAAGCAAGAAAAGTTTTCAAAGAATAATATTATGATAATTTTTAGCCACCTTTATTTCAAATTCATGTTGGTTTTATTATTTAATAATAAATTACCTATAGATAATTTATAAATTATCACTCTTATCTTTATAGTAAAAAATAAAAATCGTTTTTTACCCTCCATTTTTCTTCCAGATTCATAAATTGAAATAGGGGCAGAGACCTTGTAAAAAAATTTCCCCTCTTATATTTATGGAAAAATCTATCATAAAACACAGTTTCATGAACAGGTGAATAAGTAGGTCGCGGAAATTTTCGTGAAAATTTCACTCTTAATTGATTTTTCATAGATTTTTTTCAAAAGCCTGTAGTCGTAAATTGTTTTTCGCTACGTTAAATTTCAATTGAATATTTGGTGCGAAATGTAAACGTTGTTTATCTATGCGTGAAACAATGGCACCTTTTAGACGTTTAAAATTCACTGTTAATTGTTTAAATGAATAAAAAATAGGCCAATTGAACAGAGAAAAAAACTTTTTTATTTTGCAATCAATTCAAAGAAAAATATTGTTTTAAAACTACTAAAAAAATGTATTAAATTATTTTTAGTTTTAAGAAACTAACTTTTAAATTTCAAATCGCTTTTTTGTAAGAAAAACCGTCAGATATGGGCTAATGATAACAGGTAATGAACACACTCAAGGCTTATACAACAAAAACAAATGCGTTTATCAATCACAAGAACATGTAACATACAAAATTAACAATATGTTGAGTTGAGATACAAAGTGTATGCAAGCGTTTAACAAAGCGTATTGTTAATAGTGTATAATGGATTTATAGTGGTTTGCAAAATAAGTTTTTGCGAAACTTATTTACTGTCTCTTGTTATTGAAGGTCGACTTTTACGAAATCTACGGCTCCCCCATGCTGTTGCTAATTCTCCTCGTTCTGCCACGCCCTTTGTGTGTAATAAGGACGTTCGTTCCTTCGAAGAGATTTCCAGTGGCAGAGAGTGATTTTCAAGGTATCAGCCTCAAAATTGGCGGTTATCACTGAGCCTCGTAACGTGTGCCCTGATTTGGTCACTGACAAAGGGCCCTTAGCAATGCATGAGTTTCTCATCAATTATGGCTAGAGCCCTGCTCTGCGACCTCCGATTTTGCAATGGTCAAAGGAATAATTGATTAAGATTGATCGAACTGCATTGTGCTTAAAATATAGTAATCACCAACTAGTTTAAAGTCATTTGACAGTACTATACTAGAGTGTTGCCCCAGTGAAAGAAAATAAAAAATTACAATATCAGGGAATTAACCGATTTGATGAAATTTCAGTGTTGATATATTAATGAATGAGAGTTATACCACTAGTAATTTTATTTAAAAATTTTTAACATTTTTTTTTTTTTTTTTTGGTTAGTTAATTTTGACAACGCCTATCTTTGGGGTACAAATAACTTATTAATATATATGGTATCAACAAAATCAACGCCGATTTTCACTTTAAAAACGAATTTAAAATTAGCAAATCGATTATTTAAGGTAGAATTTCTGTTTAAGTCGAATAGATTGTAATATGAGCCTCAGTTAAAAAGAAAAAAAAAAAAGAAAAAAAAGAAAAAATATATTACTATGTAATTCATTTTTAATACATTTTAACATTAAATTCTGACAAAAATTTGATGAAAAAAGGGCGCTTTGTAAATTACGTACTTAAACAGAAATATAACAGTTTCTTCTTAGAAATCAATAACCAAAAACATTAATACACCTGTATACAGAAAAATTAGCTCGGTTCGTCTTTAATTTTACAAAAGGTGTGATGTCTCTTCTTAGTCTTTTATAGTGTCAATCACTCCGATCATACTCCCACAATCCTTCATTTTCCCGTCTAATGCATTAACAGAATATCGGCTTACTTCGATTTCACTTTTCCTCTCTTACTTTTAAGGTGAGCGATTTTTTCAGTCTTTACTATATATTCAAACTACATAAATAATTGAAAATCTATTTACGTACTAATATATATATATATATATATATATTATATATATATTATATATACGTATAATAGGATTTTCATATATATATTATATATATATATATATACATACACCATGTTCATAATGTATTTCAGTATCATTGCTTGAAATATATTTTTTATGAATTTTAAGTGTTGCTTATAACCTATAATACGAGGTATGATCAAAAAGATGAGAAATCAGTTTAAATTCTAAAATTCAATCACGTCTTCACAATTGAGCGGTTTATATAATAGTTGATGTCGTAGATTTCTATTTAAAAAAATCGGTGCCAATTTGAGTGTGATAAAAAAAATGCAACCTCTTTGAATTTAAATGTTTTTAATTGGCTCCCCTTTGACTAGGGTGGTTGTGGTGGTTGGTGTTGTGGCTATCAGCGACTTATAGAAAGAACATTAGTGTACTATTAAACCCATGCTGGGAGGTGGAGGGTTCATACCTTTTCCCAAAAAGTTATTTCGTCGAAAATAAACAGTTAATAATGCGACTGAAATGAACCTGCCTTACTACGATGTCACAGGTCAGTGTGTTAGCCACTACACTACAGGGATTCTTGTGACTTGAAATTACTAAGAGGCCATCTTAATTTCCTTCAGTTGTTAATTCATTGTCGGGTGTTTCCTTAAAGCGTTTTTTGGGGTCGAAGGCTTTTTTTTCACCTCTTAAATCGTTTTTCTCTTTTGCTTTCTCTTCCGATTGCGCGTCATCTTTGGCGCCAAACTGATTAAGACACTCGCATGCCATAACTTGAATGAAGGATTTGAACTTTACCCAATTATCTCCTTCTCAAAACTCTTCCGGAGTATGAAATCCAATTCAACATTTGAGATTTACGCATCCCATTTAAAGTGGAGACGCCCATTCTTTTAAACACACAGCGGACAATTCAGTAAACGGTTCAAGTCATACGAAATAGTCGATGATGATTTTAGTTAGTTACCAGATTAAGCGTGCTGTATAGTTTTATGGGTCACTTCCTTTTGAGACACCATCCCTTTCGCGTCATTATTCTCTCTCTCCCTCTCCCTCTCTTCTCTCTCTCTCTCTCTATATTATATATATATAATTATATATATATAGTGTCCTCCTGAAGAGGCATGTAATGTGAAACCTTTGTAGATATATGAAAATGTCCTTCATATTCAATGTTCTATATCAATGTTTTCAACCTTTTTTTTACCCCTTTTATCCTATTTTACCTTGGTGGACCCCCCATAGCATTGATGTTTAAAATCCCATTGTATTTTTATTGTACATATATTTTGCTTGCCTGGTCCTAAAAATTTATATGGTCGCGGGGGTTCCATATGGACACCTGTTGAGAAACCACTGTTCTATATCAGGAAATATATTCAGCACTTTTCGGATAAATTACTACAGCGGAAAGACCAGAGAGCAATAGGACTAACATTAATTTATATATATATATATATATATATATATATAATATGTGTGTGTGTGTGTGTGTGTGTGTGTGTGTGTTGTGTTGTGTGTGCGTGCGTGTGACATAGAGCATGGGCGAGTGGTGCGGGTGGGCGACCGCTAGAGTTGAGAATCCCCTTACCCCAGGACTAAGCGCGTCCGTGTGTGTCTGGCCTGCGAAGGAGGGTATTTTACATGTGATCGAGATTGGAACTTGCAACCTCCTAATTTGAAGTGGTGGAATTGCTGTACCCCTGTTAGCCGAAGGGTTCGGCCACTGAGAGAAATAAATGCCGAGGCGAATCTGGTCTCGGGACTAGTATTTTCCAGTGAGAGAACGGTGTGTCGTGTTTCGACCTTTAAGTGTAGTAAAACTTTGACTAATTGGTAAAAACTACCTGAGTATTGTCGCAGAATACTTTTTCAGTTGAAGAAACTGATTACTGCGGGTCGCCCTTGAAACTAACAACTAGAATATGTATACATATACACACACATATAATATTGGTGTGTGTGTTAGCTCTTTGGCTAACAGCTGATACTGGTGTTTACCGAAAGCCTTAATAATAAACAATCAATTATTTTCTCAACAAAATGTTGCCTCGGAGTGTCAATATCTTAGACATTTTCTTGGACTGTCATCCTTTAGCTTACACTCTGTACTTGTGTTGTGCCACAAAGGGATAAACAATTCATTGGCGTATAAGCAAGAATTATGTGTTTCAGAAGTTTAAAGCTCTAATAAACAGACATAGACTGTGGTGAATTTATCCGCAATGTCTATTTTCAATGCCTAGTGGCAAATTATATATATATATATATATATATATTATATTATATAATATATATTGAGGCTCTAAGGAAGAAACCTATCAGTATTGGCCTTACTTTTTTTATTTGGTGTTGTAGGGTGAATAAGAATGATGTAGTCCATTCAATATATATATATATATATATATATATATATAAAGAAAATTGAAACAAGTGTTCGAAAATGTGATGAATTTAATTATCGATTTTTAAAACATTTCGGTTTCATTGAACCTTCATCAGGAGTTTCTGGGTGAAGGAAAATTGAGTTTTATTATGTGACAGGAGATGAAATCATTAGTTATGTAACTGTATTGATCAGCGTTATATTTTTTGAAAGGCAGTCGCGGATCCACATTTTCTTCACCCCGAATACATCCTGAATGAGGTTCAATGAAACCGAAATGTTTTAAACATCGATAAATTAATTCATACATTTTCGGAACACTTGTTTTCAAATTTTCTTTATATTGTCGCGATTTATTTTCATATTTTACTCCATATATATATATATATATTATATAATATATATATATATATTATATATATATATGTTGTTAGAGAGTTCATGACGCTTCTTTAATAAATACTAGCAAAATATGCACCCTTCGGGTGCAAGTATTTAGGTTTTGATGTTATAGAATATCGTATCAATTATAACTTTTAAAAATTTATAAACTGAGGGGGTATAATCGAAAAATAGGAACAGCTTTGGATTTAACTCTTCTATCATTTTCTTTCACTCGTCTGTCATTTTTCCTAATTTATCTATTTAGTTAGATTATGAAGTATTTATAAAATTACAGTTCTTTCGTCTTGTTTATGGATTTCTTTTAAGATTATCCCCGAGATTTTGCTCAGATTCGTCAAAAGGAAAACCAAAACAATTAGAAATCAATTAATACTAAGATAATTATTAAAATCAAATTTTTTTAATATCAATATGAAAATTAGCCTTCTCGTTCACACTGTAAAACCGCTATTTTGTGTTATATATTAATAAATACAATTACATGCTATTAGTAGGTAGTATGGTCCACAGTATTAAATAAGGTATAACAATTTTATCATAATTTAAAGTTTAAATAAAATAATTCATGTTAAATGTGACGTCAATAACCTAGGGAATATGACTTGAATGGTGATTTAGTTTCGGTTAAAGACAACAAAACATAATCTCCATTTATAATAAGATGTGATGGTATGGTAAAACTTTTGAATTGTATTGGAAGCATGGGAAAACAAGATAACGAATAATAACCAAAAATTCAAAGTGATGAATATGATGTTTTAATCTTATCTATTAATCCTAATGTTCAGACGGACCTCCACCTTTTGCCAAAGGTTCATGTAAAATGACTATTTATATTTTCTTTTAATTTTAATGTTCTCTCTTAGAGTTAAATGTCCAATTGAGTGGTTTGTGGCTGTGTCTGGATGTTTTTTTTTATTGCCTGTGTCTGAATTATGGTGTGGGTTTCCAAGTTATTATGACTAGTGGAAGTAGGAGGTCGATTTTCGTTTGTACCAATTGCATCATATCTGTGAGAACTACTAATACTTGTAATATACAATCAACAGTGAGCAAGATTGATTTCATCAACACAAGATTGACAAGTGCACATTCACTATACCTAGCTCCCTGTGGGAATTCGCCACGCGTGGTGTAATGGTTAAAGTCATGGGAGAAATGGACTCGTCACCCCGAAGTTATCCCTGGACGTGGTAATTGCATTTCACTTAGCGCTAATACCCTTGGGAAAAGGTACGAATGCTACTCTCCTCCAGCTATGGGTAAATAGTAGGGCAGAACTGGGCTCTTTAACCTTGGTTAGGCAACCGGTTTAGTGAAGGGAAAACTCTGAATTCAAACTGTTAAACTCCGCTTTTAATAAATAACCTGGAGCCATCCAGCTCGTGCGGAGGGGTTTGGTAAATATATATTACCTAGCGCCTCGGCTTTTCTTTTTCCTAACTAAAATTCATCTTAGGGCTAAGATTTGAGGACATAGAGGAAATTAAAAGAAATTATATATAATGATAGTATATATATATATTTATATATATATATATATATATATATGTGTGTGTGTGTGATTGAACAAAGTCCTGTCCGATGACGAATATAGTATTTATTTAGCCAATAAAACAACATGTAAATTGAGAAATAATAAACCAAAATATCATCGTCAGGTCTCTAAAATGTTAAACATGAAAGATGTGTGGCCATCTTTACGTGTAATCTTGTTAGTTAAATAAATGTTTACTTTTCATCAAAACAAAATTCCCGTTCCAATCCTATATATTATTATGTGTGTTTGTGTGTGTGTGTGTAATTTATTTGTTACTATACCACACAGGAACGAAATAGAAAAAAGAAATATTATATTACAGCAAGTAATCTTACTGACCTGTATAAAAAACACCCCAGTCGAAATCCCTAGCCTTTTGATTGAGGCTCGAACTCTCCAGTGGAAACGGAACATGTTCCGGTAGAAGCCAGTTAATTAATACTGGTTTTTTAGCGTATTTTTAGCTTAATCAAACGCAGACAATAGACATGCACTTGAATTTCCTATTACGTACAATGAGTTGGGGTAAGTAAAAGTAAAGTTCGATCGGGGCGGCAAATGTCGGTATCAGCCGGACAGCGAGGGAGTCTATCCCCTTTTCACTACGCTAGACCAAGATTTTATTTTTAGATCTGGGGTGGAACGCACACCTACCACCAGCTCTCAAATTTACCGCACAGGTCCCTGTGCTACTCATACGCTGAGTTGGCGAGTCGGTATCGAACCAAGAACCTTGTGATCCTAGCCGAACATTCTACGACTGAGCTTCCCGAGTATAATGGCGAATTTTCTTTTTTATTACGCATTGAACCGAACTAATCGTCGGAGTGAGTCTCACATGAGAACGTGTGAACATAAGCAGTTTCTCTGAATGTTTGAGATGAGGCTTGAAGATTAGTATTATCTTCGTTATTCGGACTATTTCCCCATCTTCATTGTTATTTGTACAACGTTTCGGCGATATACCCTCCGGCCTTCTTCAAGTATTTCTAAGTGACAGTTATCTCTGGTACCCGAGTTCAATCCTGAGGGAAGCAGTTAGAAAAATTAGTTAATTAACACAACTTCCTACCCAAGCTTGTGGAGCGGAATGAGAACAGGGATACCCCGTGCGAATAAAAAAAGGGTTAGGTTCAAAGTTCCGTGATGATTCCCGAATACGACAACAAAAGTTCCCGAGTTCGAAAGAAGGTTCCGAGTCCGAGAAGGTTCCCGAGTCCGACAAGAAATACACTGAGAAGGCGGAGGGTTATCGACCGAAACGTTGTACAAATAACAATGAAGATGGGGACCAATAGTCCGAATAACGCAGATAATTACTAATAAGCAGTTTGATCATGATTAAAGGGACATTTGGAAAACGCAGGACCGTAACGGTGGAGTGGGGAGCAAGTGATCTTCCATCCCACCGAGAAAAAAAAAATTATACTTGTAATATATTTTACAGGGTTTATATTTTTAGCAAAATCAATTAAAAATAATACAAGGAAGGAAAAAAGCTATCAAAGCCAGGAAGAGTATAACTTCAGGAAACAGGGCACCTCGCGTTGTTAATGGTTAGCATGATAGATTCGTAGACCATTGTTAACGAGTTCGATTTCTTGGACACCTCCATACTTCGGCCTTGTGCCACATCTAAGCTTGCTTAGTATATAAACTATTACTTTCATGGAAACTAGTTTTAAATTGATGACGTGGTTGCAAGTGGTCGTCCTCAAACAGCACCGTCTCTCGTTAAAAGAAGCAGAGCTGGGTTTATTGCCCGTTGCCGAGACACCACCAAAAATGAATGCCGCGGGAACACGTTATTTTTTTTGTACCAGCGATCACGAGTTTCGGTTTGTGTGTGGTTCCCACGTTAAAAAGAACTTGGTATCGCCATCTTGGCCTAGTGGGAGTATAAGTTGTATACCAACTCTGATGGCAGAATTCGTTTGTCAATGGGGATCGACTGTGTTATACAAATAAACACCGTGTTGACATATTTTTTTTAGTTGATAGATGATACTTTTATACTAAAATTGGAATATGCAACAATTAAAAAGACATTCGTGTTGAAAGATGGTCATTCCCTTAACCTTGCTGGTGCGTTTAATTTTAGATGTTCATTTGGTAGAGCGTTCGACTAGGGATCACCAAGTTCTTGTTCGATACCGGCCCTCGCCAACTCAAGCGTATGAGTATCAAAGAGATCTGTGGGTAAAGTTGAGGATCTGATGGAGATGTGGCGCCCCACCTCAGACGCTAAAATAATCTCCTTGGTCTAGCGTAGTGGAAAGGGGTAGGACTCCACTCGCTATTGGTGATAGGACAGTTGGCACTATTAACCTAAGTATATATTGCCAACACATTACACCAAACCCCAAACAAAAACACATTATATATATTATATATAATAATATATATATAATATATATATATTTACGCACGCGTCTTATCGAATACAAATATCTTTTAAACAGATCTAACAGGTACTACTACTCTGTGATCTCGGAGAAATGGCAATTAAGTGGATTAATAATCCACACTTCTCCACATCCTGTGAACGCGTATTCTAAGTCCTGTCGACGAAGATAAAAATCATTGTAGGTTTTACAAACCTCCCCCCTCCTCACCACCCTCCCCCCTCCCCCGCCTCTAAAAGGTAACTATATCAGAAATACAGCGAAATACTGATTCATGCCTTTCTCAAGTGTATTTAATGCGAAGTGAACAAAATTATTGATTCGATTTGGTAGATTTTTTTAAAAAATTCGGTGCAGTTAACAAACCAAACTACGCACCCTCTATGATTATTAATCCACAAAAAAATAATTCAGCCGGATTGCTGTTAGTTGTCAACAGCTCTCAAGTGTCCGTCTGGATAAGTTCCTTATGCAGTCCTGTTTTTACTGGGACTGACTTCATTAAAACATGTTAGAGTTAGTCATATACGCCCCCCCATACTTAGTTTATTTTTTGTTCTTGTTTTTCTTTTGGAGGGTGCAGATTTAAAATTGGATTGGACCAAAACACTCACCCACTAACGACAAAGATTTAAATTAAAAATGGCGATTTTGATTAGTCTCTTAATCATTATTCAAAACACGTCATGGGGTGTAATGTTTAACCAAGCTGTATTAGTACACCCTTACAAGTGAGTTTGAGTCTCATGAGTGCCCTATATATCCAGCTTTCTTCTACAAACTAAATATAAAATCACGTAAATTACCAAGCGCTTCAACCACTTCACTGGTCGTCTTCAGGGGATTATTGGTTCAAGAAGACTGAACGTCTTACACTTGAAAATTATAAAAAAAAATATCCGTGGTCTTTAATAAACTGCTTAGATAACTTACTGCAAAATCACATATTCAATCTCCATTATTGTACACTAGGTACCACCAATTTTCCCTTTGAAATTTACCCCCCCCCCCTATATTTAACACAATGAAACTTGCATTAAAGGTTAACGTTATTTGAAAAAAAATTTGTCCATTCGCAAAAAAAAGAAATAAAATCTCAATTTTTTTTTTTAATTTCAGATTACGGAAATAATGAAAATATAAACGAAAACAATGTTACATTTTTGCCCGTTAAATCAATTGAAATTTTAACGTAGCCAAAAACAAGTCATAGGTTGATGCTTTAAAAAAATCTATAAAAAATCAATTAATGGTCAGATTTTCATGAAAAATTGTCCATAATTATTTATCTTTGAGAAAATATGTCTGAAATTAGTTTTTCCTAAAAATATATTAGAGGAATTTATTTTTTACGAGTCTACCCATTTTATTTTATGAAATATGGAAAATATGAACCGACTATAAAACGATTTTTACTTTTTTTCTTATAAAGATGAGATTTCTGAATGCTGATTATATCAAAATATTTTTATAAGTTTCAATGCCAGAGTCTTTTTAGTATAAAAAACCTTGGATACAGAATTCAGGTTTAAAAAATATCAATAAAGAACTGGCCGTGTCGCAAAAAAAGACTGTTTTACTTACTTTTCAGTAACGGTGATTAATTTTTCCCCAATTGGATAATTGATCTTTGAATTAACTGTTTTTTCTTTGTAACAACTCTTTATGTTTCTTATTTCCTTTTTGCAAGATTTTTTTTCTAAGTTAAAAAATATTTACGTTGTCCTTCAATATGGCCTAACTGGTCACGTGACCTATCTTGGTGGTACCCTATTGTACACACATGTGCATATTTATGTTTTCTTGATTTCTCCCTGGTTATTACTCTTGGAGACCTGTCACAAGGCATCGACGAGACATAATTGCCCACAACAGACGTGCAGCAATATCATACAATGTCATCAGACTTTGTCGTTTTCCGTCACATTCGTGTGAATGCCAAATCAAGATGTAATCACTCCGTGTAATTCTTTTTGTATTTTACAACTACCAAATAACAAAGCGTTTGTCCAATATTGAAATATTGAATTAACTTATTCATTACTCGTGACCGGTTTACACTGTCGGTAGAGCATCCCCTCCGAAAACAACAAGGTTCCGGGTTCGATACCGTCCTCGCCAACCAGCACATCAGCAGCACAACTTGGATCGGTGTGGTAAAGTGGTATTGATGGTAAGTGTGGCCTCCACTTTCTTTAATATTCACACGTGAAAACAATCTCTGGTCTAACGCTAGCAAAAAAGGGTAGAGACTCCCCACTGTCAGACTGATACTACAATAGGCCACTCCGCCTTACTTTTGGTTTGTTTGTTACAAGTGACCTGGTGGGGATTAAAAACATACGAAATAAAAATTTAAATTAAAAAAAAAAAAACAAACAAACTCCCATGGCCTTTCATCGGAAATACCACTTGCGCATGTCGACAAAAAGGACTGACTCCCTGATCCCAAAATATTACCTCGGCCATTTTCGACTTAGCCGCAACAGAGTGTAGTTAAGTTTCCTAGTAGGGGGCAAGTTCCCTTGCTACGAATGAATATGCCTCGTTCAATAAAGCCCAAGTCATAAAGTCACCTTTTGCCTTTGTCTCTTCCTTTTCTCGTGCCTTTTCGTTCCTAGTTCCATTTCAGCTCATCAGCCCAGAAGAACAAAGAAACAAGCTTTTATTGGGGACAAGACACCAGTATAACGAACTTAAACTTGTTCCCATACACTATACTAGGACTTAAAGCTAAGCTAAGTTTAGTAAATATCTATCTAAGTCCATAAGTAGTAGAATAACTATAGTTCTGTTATGGTCATTTATTTAATTGGGGCCTCAAAAAGATCTATTTAACTCATCGATGGGACCCTAATAGAAACTACCTCTCATGGCGTTATTCCAGGTTCACTAAGATCCGAAGCGGTAGTTTCTATTAGGTACCATCGATGAGTTAAATAGATCTTTTTGAGGCCCCATTAATAAATGACCCATAACAGAAATATAGTTATTCTACTACTTATGGACTTCAGATAGATATTTACTAAACTTAGCTTAGCTTAGTCTAGTATAGTGTATGGGAACAAGTTAAGTTCGTTTATACTGGTGTCTTGTCCCCAATAAAAGCTTGGTTCTTTGTTCTTCTGGGCTGATGAGCTGAAATGGAACTTAGGAACGAAAAAGGCACGAGAAAAGGAAGAGAACAAAGGCAAAAGGTGACTTTATGACTTGGGCTTTATTGACGAGGCATATTCATTCGAGCAGAACTTGCCCCCTACTAGGAAACGAACTACACTCTGTTGCGGCCTAAGTTCCAAAATGGCCGAGTATATGGGATCAGGAGCAGTCCTTTTTGTCGGACATGCGCAGATGGTATTTCGATGGAAAGGCCCCATGGGAGTTTGTTGTTTTTTTTTTTAATTTTATTTTTATTTTCGATGTTTTTAATCCCCACAAGTGTCACTTGTAAAAAACAACAAAGTAGCGGATAGTGGCCTATTGTCAGTATCAGTCTGACAGTGCGGGAGTCTCTCCCCTTTTTGCTAGCGTTAGACCAGAGATTGTTTTCACGTGTGAATATTAAAGAAAGTGGAGCGCCACACTTACCATCAGATACCCACTTTACCACACCGATCCAAGTTGTGCTGCTGATGTGCTGAGTTGGCGGAGACAGGTATCGAACCGGAACCTTGTTGTTTCGGAGCGGATGCTCTACCGACATGCTAAACCGGTCACAGTAATGAATAAGTTAATTCAAATATTTCATAATTGGACAAACGGCTTTGTTATTGGTAAGTTGTAAATACAACAAAGATTACACGGAGTGTTACATCTTGATTTGGCATTCACACGAATGTGACGGAAAACCGACAAAGTCTGATGACATTATGTATGATATTGCTGCACTTCGTGTGTGGCAATTATGTCTCGTCGATCCTTGTGACAGAGTCTCCAGAGTAATAACCAAAGGGAGAATCAAGAAACATAAATGCACTGTGTGTACAATAGGTACCACCAAGATAGGTCACGTGACCAGTTTAGGCCATATTGAAGGAACCAAACGTAAATATTTTTTTTAACTTAGAAAAAAAATCTTGCAAAAAGGAAAATAAGAAACATAAAGAGTTGTTACAAAAGAAAAAACAGTTAATTCAAAGATCAAATTATCCAATTGGGGAAAAAATTAATCACCGTTATCTTGAAAAGTAAGTAAAACAGTCTGTTTTTTGCGACACGGCCAGTTTCTTTATTGATATTTTTAACCTGAATTCTGTATCCATGGTTCTTTTACTAAAAAGACTCTGGCATTGAAACTTATAAAATATTTTGATATAATCATTCAGACTCTCATCTTTATAGAAAAAAAGTTAAAAATCGTTTTATTGTCGTTCATATTTCATATTTCATAAAATAAAATGGGGTAGACTTCGTAAAAAAATAAATTCCTCTAATATATTTTTAGGAAAAAAACTATTTCAAGACATATTTTCATCAAAAGATAAATAATTATGGACATTTTCATGAAAATCTGACCTTAATTGATTTTTTATAGATTTTTTTAAAAGCATCAACCATGACTTGTTTTTTGGCTACGTTAAATTTCAATTGATTTAACGGTGCAAAAATGTAAACATTGTTTTTCGTTTATAATTTTCATTATTTCCGTAATCTGAAAATTAAAAAAAAAAATCTTGAGATTTTATTTCTTTTTTCGAATTGACAAATTTTTTTCAGATAACGTAACCTTTATGCAAGTTTCATTGTGTTAAATATAGGGGGGGGGGGTAAATTTCAAAGGAAAATTGGTGGTACCTAGTGTACAATAATGGAGATTGAATATTGTGAATTTTGGCAGTAAGTTATCTAAGCAGGTTTTATTAAAGACCACGGAATATTTCTTTTTTATAATTTTCAAGTGTAGACGTTCAAGTCTTCTTGAACCAATAATCCCCCTGAAGACGACCAGTGAAGTGGTTGAAAGCGCTTGGGTAATTTACGTGATTTTATATTTAGTTGTAGAAGAAAGCTGGATATATAGGGCACTCAGTGAGACTCAAACTCACTTGTAAGGGTGTACTAATACAGCTTGTTAAACATTACACCCCATGAGCCGTGTTTGATAATGGATTAAGAGACTAATCAAAATCGCCATTTTAATTTTAATCTTTGTCGTTAAGTGGGTGAGTGTTTTTGCCAATCCAATTTTACAATCTGCACCCCCTCCAAATAGAAAACAAAACAAAATAAAACTAAGTACGTATATGACTAACTCTAACATGTTAATGAAGTCAGTCAGTAAAAACAGGACTGCATAAGGAACTTATCCAGGACGACCACTTGAGAGCTGTTGACCAACTTAACAGCAATCCGGCTGAATATTTTTTTTGTGGATTATAATAATCAGAGAGGGTGCGTAGTTGGTTTGTTAACTGCACGAATTTTTTAAAAAAATCTAGCCAAATCGAATTCAAATAATTTCTGTTCACTTCGCATTAATACACTTGAGAAAGGCATGAATCAGTATTTCCCTGTATTTCTGAATATAGTTTAGCCTTTTAGTTAGAACCCTACAATGATTTTTATCTTCGTCGACAGGACTTAGAATACGCAGTTCACAGGATGTGGAGAGTGTGGATTATCCACTTAATTGCCATTTCTCCGAGATCACAGAGTAGTAGTACCTGTTAGATCTGTTTAAAAGATATTTGTATTCGATAAGACCGTGCGTAAATATATATTATATATATATATATATATATATATATATATATATATGTGTGTGTGTGTATGGTTGGCACTATTATACTTAAGGTATAATAGTGCAACTGTCCGTATCAGCCAGATAGCGAGGGAGTCTATTCCCCTTTCACTAGCGCTAGACCAAGGAGATTATTTTAGCGTCTGAGGTGGGGCGCCACATCTGCCATCAGATCCTCACTTTACCGCACAGATCTCTTTGCTACTCATACGCTGAGTTGGCGAGGGCCGGTATCGAACCAAGAACCTTGTGATTCCTAGTCGAACGCTCTACCAACTGAACATCTAAAATTAAACGCACCAGCACGGTTAAGGGAAATGACCATCTTTCAACACGATGTCTTTTATTGTTGCATATTCCAATTTTAGTATAAAAAGTATCATCTATCAACTAAAAAAATATGTCAACACGGTGTTTATTTGTAATAACACAGTCGATCCCCCATGACAACGAATTCTGCCATCAGAGTTGGTATACAACTTATACTCCCACTAGGCCAAGATGCGATACAAGTTCTTTTTAACGTGGGAAGCCACACACAAACCGAAACTCGTGATGGCTGGTACAAAAAATACGTGGTTCCCGTCGGCATTCATTTTTGGTGGGTGTCTCGCGCAACGGGCAATAAACCCAGCTCTGCTTCTTTTAGACGAGAGACGGGTGCTGTCTTGAGGACGACCACTTGCAACCACGTCATCAATTTAACTAGTTTCATGAAAGTTATAGTTATATACTAAGCTAAGCTTAGATGTGGCACAAGGCCAGAAGTATGAGGTGTCCAATGAGAATCGAACTCGTTAACAATGGTCTACGAATCTATCATGCTAACCATTAAACAACGCGAGGTGCCCTGTTTCCTGAAAGTTATACTCTTCCTGGCTTTGATAGCTTTTTTCTTCCTTGTATTTATTTTTAATTGTATTTTGCTAAAAAAAACCCTGTAAAATATATTACAAGTAGTAATTTTTTTTCTCGGTGGGATGGGAAGAGTCACTTGCTCCCCATCTCCAGCCGTTACGGTCCTGCGTTTTCCAATGTCCCTTTAATCATGATCAAACTGCTTATTAGTATTATCTGCGTTATTCGGACTATTGTCCCCATCTTCATTGTTATTTGTACAACGTTTCGGTCGATATACCCTCCGGCCTTCTTCAGGTATTTCTGTCGGACTCGGGAACCTTCTCGGACTCGGGAACCTTCTTTTCGAACTCGGGAACTTTCTTGTCGTATTCGGGAATCATCACGGAACTTTGAACCTAACCCTTTATTTATTCCACGGGGTATCCTGTTCTCATTCCGCTAACCACAGCTGGGGTAGGAGTTGTGTTAATTAACTATTTTTCTAACTGCTTTCACTCAGGATTGAACTCGGGTACCAGAGATAACTGTCACTTAGAAATACTTGAAGAAGGCCGGAGGGTATATCGGCCGAAACGTTGTACAAATAACAATGAAGATGGGGACAATAGTCCGAATAACGAAGATAATACTAATCTTCAAGCCTCATCTCAAACATTCAGAGAAACTGCTTATTGTTCACACGTTCTTCATGTGAGACTCACTCCGACGATTAGTTCGGTTTCAAATAGCTGTAATAAAAAGAAAATTCGCATTATACTCGGGAAGCTCAGTCGTAGAATGTTCGGCTAGGAATCACAAGGTTCTTGGTTCGATACCGACCCTCGCCAACTCAGCGTATGAGTAGCACAGGGACCTGTGCGGTAAATTGAGGAGCTGGTGGTAGGTGTGGCGTTCCACCCCAGATGCTAAAATAATAATCTTGGTCTAGCGCTAGTGAAAAGGGGATAGACTCCCTCGCTGTCCGGCTGATACCGACATTATGCCGCCCCGACGACTTTACTTTTACTTACCCCACTCATTGTACGTATAGGAAATATCAGTGCATGTCCTATTGTCTGCGGTTTGATACTAAAAATACGCTAAAAAAAAGTATTAATTAGACTGGCTTTCTACCGGAAACATGTATCCGTTTTCCACTGGAGAGTTCGAGCTCAATCAAAAGCTAGGATTTCGACTGGGGTGTTTTTTATACAGGTCAGAAGATTACTTGCTGTAATATAATATTTCTTTTTCTATTTCGTTCCTGTGTGGTAATAGTAACAATTAAATTACACACACACACACACACACATATATATATATATAGATTGGAACGGAAGTTTTGTTTGATGAAAAGTAACATTTATTTAACTAATAAAGATTACACGTAAAGATGGTCCACACATCTTTCATGTTTTCAACATTTTAGAGACATTGACGAATGATATTTTGTTTATATTTCTCAATTTACATGTTGTCTTTATTGGCTAAATAAATACTATATTGTATCGGACAGGACTTTCGTTCCAATCACCACACACACACATATATATATATATATATATATATATATATATATATATATAATATATATATATATAATTCTTTTAATTTCCTCTATGTCCTCAAATCTTTAGCCCTAAGATGAATTTTCAGTTTAGGAAAAAAGAAAAAGCCGAGGGAGCTAGGTATATATATTTACCAACCCCTCCGCACGAGCTGGATGCGACTCAAGGTCAATTTATTAAGCGGAGTTTAACAGGTTTGAATTCAGAGTTTTCCTTCTCCTAGACCGGTTGCCTAACCAAGGTTAAAGAGCCCAGTCTGCCCTACTATTTACCCATAGCTGGAGGGAGAGTAGCATTCGTACCTTTCCCAAGGGTATTAGCGCTAAGTGAAATGCAATTACCACGTCCAGGATTTGAACTCGGGTGACGAGTCCATTTCTCATGACTTTAACCATACACCACGCGCTTCCCACAGGGAGCTAGGTATAGTGAATGTTGCACTTGTGCAATCTTGTGTTGATGAAACTCAATCTTGCTCATCTGTTGATTGTATATTACAAGTATAGTAGTTCTCACAGATATGAATGCATTGGTACAACGAAAATCGACCCTCCTACTTCCACTAGTCATAATAACTTGGAAACCCACACCATAATTCAGACACAGGGCAATAAAAAAAACATCAAAGACAACCAGCCGACAAACCACTCAATTGACATTTAACTCTAAGGAGGAGAACATTTAAAATTAAAAGAAAATATAAAATAGTCATTTTACATGAACCTTTGGCAAAAGGTGGAGGTCCGTCTGAAACATTAGGATTAATAGATAAGATTAAAAACAACTCAATATTCATCACTTTGAATTTTGGTTATTATTCGTTATCTTGTTTTTCCATGCTTCCAATACAATTCAAAAAGTTTACCAATATCCATCAC
>CM042150.1:56390816-56435816 GCA_023376005.1 Doryteuthis pealeii
ACCCTGATAAAACTATCAGCACGCTTAAATCTGGTAACTACTAAGAATATCAACTCGACTATTTCCGGTTATGATCTTGAACCGTTTACTGAAATTGTCGCTGTGTGTTTTAAAGGAATGGGCGTCTCCCACTTTAAAATGGGATGCGTAAATCTCAATGTTGAATTGGCTTTCATACTCCGGAAGAGTTTGAGAAGGAGATCAATTGGGTAAAGTTGCAATCCTTCATTCAAGTTATGCATGCTGAGTGTCTTAATCAGTTTGGCGCCAAAGATGAGCGCGCAATCGGAAGAGAAAGCAGAAAGAGAAAAACGATTTAAGAGGTGAAAAAAAAGCTTCGACCCCAAAAAACGCTTTAAGGAAACACCCGACAATGAATTAACAACTGAAGGAAATTAAGATGCTCTTAGTAATTTTCAAGTCACAAGAATCCCTGTAGTGTAGTGGCTAACACACTGACCTGTGACATCGTAGTAAGCAGGTTCAAATTTCAGTCGCATTATTACGTTTATTTTCGGACGAATACTTTTGGGAAAGGTATGACACCCTCACCCCTCCCAGCTATGGGTTAAATAGTACCACTAATGTTCTTCTATAAGTCGCTGATTAGCCACAACACCACGCACCCCAACCACCCCCTAGTCAAGGGGACAATTAAAAAGCATTTAATTCAAGGAGGGTTCATTTTTTTTATCTTCAAATTGGCACCGATTTTTTTAATAGAAATCTAGACATCAACTTATTATATAAACCGCTCAATTGTGAAGACGTGATTGAATTTTAGAATTTAAACTGATTTCTCAATACTTTTTGATCATACCTCGTATTATAGGTTATAAGCAACATTAAAATTCATAAAAAATATATTTCAAGCAATGACTACTGAAATACATTATGAACAAATGGTGTATGTATATATATATATATATATATATATATATGAAAATCTATTATACGTATATATATATATATATATATATATATATATATATATATATATGTACGTATAATAGATTTTCAATTATTTATGTAGTTTGAATATATAAAGTAAAGACTGAAAAAATCGCTCACCTTAAAAGTAAGAGAGGAAAAGTGAAATCGAACGTAAGCGAATATTCTGTTAAATGCATTAGACCGGAAATGAGAAGGATTGTGGGAGTATGATCGGAGTGATGACATCTATAAAAGACTAAGGAAAGAGACAGTCGACACCTTTTTGTAAAATTAAAGACGAACCGAGCTAATTTTTCTGTATACAGTGTATTTAATGTTTTTGTTATTGATTTCTAAGAAGAAACTGTTATATTTCTGTTTTAGTACGTAATTTACAAAGCGCCCTTTTTTCATCAAATTTTTGTCAGAATTTAATGTTTAAAATGTATTAAAAATGAATTACATATGTAATATTATTTTTCTTTTTTTTTCTTTTTTTCTTTTTACTGAGGCTCATATTACATCTATTCGACTTAAACAGAAATTCTACCTTAAATAATCGATTTGATTAATTTTAATTCGTTTTTAAAGTGAAAATCGGCGTTGATTTTGTTGATACCTAATATATTAATAAGTTATTTGTACCCCAAAGATAGGCGTTGTCAAAATTAACTAACCAAAAAAAAAAAAAAAAAATGTTAAAATTTTTAAATAAAATTACTAGTGCGTTATAACTCTCATTCATTAATATATCAACACTGAAAATTTCATCAAATCGGTTAATTCCCTGATTATTGGTAATTTTTATTTTCTTTCACTGGGGTAACTCTAGTATAGTACTGTCAAATGACTTTAAAACTTTAGTTGGTGATTCCTATCTTTAACCAATGCAGTTCGATCAATCTTAATCAATTATCTCCCTTTGACCATTGCCAAAATACGGAGGTCGCAGAGCCAGGGCTCTTAGCCATAAATTGATGAGAAACCTCATGCGATTGGCTAAGGGCCTTTGTCAGTGACCAATCAGAGCACACGTTACGAGGCTCAGTGATAACCGCCAATTTTGAGGCTGATACCTTGAAATCACTCTCTTGCCACTGGAATCTCTTCGAGGAACGACGTCCTTATTACACAGCAAAGGCGTTGGCAGAACGAGGAGAATTAGAACAGCATGGGGGAGCCGTAGATTTCGTAAAAGTCCGACTTCATATACAAGAGACAGATAAGTTTCGCAAAAACATTATTTTGCAAACCACTATAAACCATTATACACTATTACACAATACGCTTTGTAAACCTTGCATACACTTTGTATCTCAACTCACATATTGTATTTTGTATGTTACATGTTCTTGTGATTGATAAACGCATTGTTTTGTTGTAAAGCCTTGAGTTGTGTTCATTACCTGTTATCATTACCCATATCTGACGGTTTTCTTTACAAAAAAAGCGATTTGAAAATTTAAAGTTAGTTTCTTAAAACTAAAAAAATAATTTATATAGCATTTTTTTTAGTAGTTTTAAAAACAATATTTTTCTTTGAATTGATGCAAAATAAAAAAGTTTTTTCTCTGATTCAATTGGCCTATTTTTTATTCATTTAAAAATTTAACAGTGAATTTTAAACGTCTAAAAGGTGCCATGTGTTTTCACCATAGATAAACAACGTTTACATTTTCGCACCAATATTTCAATTGAAATTTAACGTAGCGAAAAACAATTTACGACTACAGGCTTTTGAAAAAAATCTATGAAAAATCAATTAAGAGTGAAATTTTCACGAAAATTTCGATACTTATTCACCTGTTCATGAAACTGTGTTTAAGATAGATTTTTCCTAAAATATAAGAGGGGAAATTTTTTTACAAGGTCTCTCCCCTATTTCAATTTATGAAATCTGGAAAAAAATGGAGGGATAAAAAACGATTTTTATTTTTTACTATAAAGATAAGAGTGAATAATTTTATAAATTACTATAGGTAATTTATTTTATTAAAAATAAACCAACATGAATTCTGAAATAAAAAGTGCTAAAAATATCATAATATTATTCTTTGAAAACTTTTTCTTGCTTTTTGAATTAATATATACTGTATTCTATTGAATTGCCAAGAAAAAAATTCAAAGAAATACATTTTTAAGAGATTTTAATTCCTTTATGTGATTAAGTAATTTTGTTTTTTTTAATGTTTAAATATTTTTTTGTATACAAATCCAATTTTTCACTAATCTTTTAATATTATATAACACTGAATTTAAAAATTCTGGTTAACCCCCAAAATTGACTTAACCAGGATATATTAGTATTTTTAACAGAATTAAAAAAAATTATTGTTAAATAAGAATATTTTCTTCATAGAATGTGTGGGGATTAAAATAAAATTTAAAAATAACAAACTCCCATGAGCCTTCACACCGGAAGAATCCTCCGTGCATCTGCGGGAAAAGGAATTCACTTCCGACCCCAAAGATAATCTCTCAGCCATTCGAACTTAGGCCTTAACTGTGTCTAGACTACTACTGGCTAGGTAGGAATTTCCTTACCACGTGGTGGCTATGACCCATGAATAAAGCCTAAATCCTTAAACTACCTTTTGTCTCTGTCTCTTCCTTTTCTCTCCGTGAATTCCTTTTTCAGTGCGACCAACAAATAAGATGGAGTTAAAAGCAAACCCCAGAAACACGTAACAAGAATAACCAGCTACCTATTTAACCTAAAACATAAACCTCTTGCCTCCCCATAAATGTACAGAAGGACATTGTTTCACTAAACATTGGTCATCTTTTGTGATTTAAAAAAAAACGCGTTGCATTTTCTATTCCAGTCTTATTATTGCTTGTTTTTTTTTTTTCGCGTAAAATCTTCTGTCTGAACCACCCCAGCTTTTTGCAAGAAAAGTAAGCACTTCTTTATTATTCTATCAGTTTTTCTCTTAGAATTTTTTTTCCAAATTTTCATATATTTTATTTATTTATTTTTCGGTTTTAAATTTAAACGGGTGCAATATGTCGATTATAGCCACTCGTAGATTCAAAAAGTATAATCGTGAAAGGGAACTAATATGTAAATTATCGGTCTTTGTTGTAAAAAGAAAACGATCCCTCTCTTGAAAAAAAAAAAAAAAAAACGGACTCTTTTACTTATTTTTTTAAGATAACGGAGACTATTTTTCCCCAATCGGATAATTTGATCTTTAAATTGTTTTTTGTAACAACTTTTAATGTTCGTATTTTTTGGGGTGGGGGGATTTAAAAAATAGTTTAAATATATTTCGGACTGTTGATTTGAAGATGACTGATCACGTGACGTGTTTTGGACGTCCCTACTAAACAGACACCAATTCTAATCCTGTACTATTTCAGACATATCTTTATCAAAAGGTAAACAATTCTGGAAAGTTTCGTGAAAATCGGACAATTAATTTTATTTTCATAGAATTTTTTTAAAAGCCTCTAGTCATAACTTGTTTTTGGCTACGTAAAATTTCAATTGATTTAACGGTGCAGAAATGTAAACATTGTTTTTCGTTCATAATTTTCGTTATTTCCTTAAGCTGTAAATTAAAAAAAATCATCAGGAGTTTGTTTAATGTTTCTCCTTTTGAATGGACAAAAAGATCTTCAAGATAATATTAACCTTTACGCAAGTTTTATTGTGTTAAATATAGGGGGGTAGATTTCACAGGGAAAATTGGTGGTACCCATATACACACATTTACTGATCCTGGATATGAAGAGAAATACTGAAACTTTTGTCCTTGCGTGATCGATGTTGTAATTACTGAACCAAAGTAAGAGTTGCAAGAATAAGAACATTTGTAGAACTTGTGTCAAAATTTGCATGCATTTTCAAGGCTAAGAAAGGTCTGTAATTCATCAAGTTCCATTTATTATGTTTAGATTGTTTTCGGTTATCTCCCTTTAAGTTTTATAACAAGAGTTCAGAAAGTGATTGAAGAGGTCGCGTGGCTTCAGATTTGGCGTCCGTCCGCTTCCTTCAAAGAACGATCGACCCCAGGATGACTATTTAATCGCTTTGCTTGTCAGCGTGTTATTGTTTTTGATAGCGTCAGGCAAGTGCCTTCGTATTAACACAGCAAAATCTCACCTGACCTCCCGAGGTAGCTATCCGTTGCAAATGTGCGTTGATAGGAAGACTTTCTATAAGGTGGCTTTACTCGACTCTTTTCTTCTTTCTTTTTCTTTATCCTCTCTTTCTAATACTTTTTTTCTCCTTTAATCTCTCTTATCTTTCTATCTCCCCGATGTTTTTTTTTTCTTTCTTTTATTAATTCTTCCATCTATCATTACTCCGAGCGATTTCTTTCTTTGCGAGTTTATTCTTTTTGTGTGTTATTAAATTTTTTTTTTCTTTTGTTATTCAAGCCTTCTTTTTTCTTTTCTTCGCTTTCTTACTTGGTTCTCTTTCTTGGTTCTTTATGCGCCATTAAATGTATACTTTTCATCTTCTTTCTCTTCACCAACCTTCTAATGATGTCGTTATGGCAACCTGGCCACGCTGTAGTCATGACTCGTTCTGCTTGTTTGCTTAAAGTAATAAAACCAAACAACAACAAAAGAAGACATTTACAACTAACATAGTTGTAAAGCTTTGTGTCCGTCATTAATATATCCGCTCAAGAACATAAAATCTCGGCACACGCAACACTGTAGGAGGGTTTCTCCTCAACTATTTCTCAGGTCATTTTCCAAGATTTTTCTTGCGTTTTATTTTGTTACTCTTGTCCACCAATAGTTACGATAGGTAAATATTGTTGCGTAATTATTAGGGACTACCGGGAATTCAAGATTAAAAATCAAATGGTATTCGGATTTCTAGAGAAAGAGAGGAAAAAGAAATCAGAACAAAGAGAGGTTAAAGTTTGAATTCAAGTGGGAGTCAGACGTTGCTCCCGGTCCCCCGTATGCGTGTGGGACAGCAGTATAGAACATTATACTATGTTAGAAAATAGAATAATTTGACGATACCCTCTCTCTCTTTCTCTCTGAAAAAGAACCCACGTGCGTGAAAGAAATAAACATCCCCATGTGACTATACAACCTGCCTGTGTTATTTCTGAACCAACGGCGACTAATACTATTAACGACGACTACAACTTGAGTTGGCCTATGCGACATAAATCGTTCTGGTACAATATCTCAAGATTAAAAAAGTGAAGATTCATAACGTTATTGGGATTGTTGGTATTATATTCCTTACTTGGCACAATTCTCCTGTTTAACTGTAAAATAGTGAGAAGTAACACAACAACGCTGATGAGACGTGTTTATTCTTGGTTGATGTACAGAGATTGTCTCTACTAGGGGATCAACTGCAGGTGAACTCTTCAAACCATTTGCCAACACTAAAACCTACGGCCTTAAATCTATCACAGGATTCTGCATCAACGATTGGAATGCACTAACAAAAAAAAATAAATAAATAAAATAAAAATAAAAAAATAATTCAAACATTGATTTCACAAAAATGTTTGCTCACCAGCTCAAATTATTTATCAAAATAGACATTTTTAATACGTATAAGTAAACTTATAATCAACTTTCAAACTGTGTAAAAAACAAAAAAAAACACAAAAAACAAACAAAAAAACCCAACAGCAACAACAAACTTTCATACTGTGTAAAAAAAACAAAAAAACAAAAAAACTAAAAAAAACCCACAACAACAAAAAACGAAACAAAACAACTGAGCTCGCTACTAGAATAGGCTCCGGCATAATTAGTGATCATCCTCCACACATTACTACAACAACCAGCATTACGTTTGTTGTTTTATGTTTTGTTTTGTTTTGTTTGACATTGTTTATATTGTGTAATGTGTGAAAATAAATCATTGTCTTCTTGTCCTTTTCTTCTAATAAGCTGTGATTGTTTCGGACGTCCAATTTAACATGTAAAATTTACCAACCATATATTTAACACAATGAAACTTGAATAACGGTTAATATTATCTCCAAACCTTTTGAACCATTCAAAAGAAGAAAGATTTTTAAAAAATACTCCTGATGATTTTCCAATTTTTTTTCGGCTTACGGAAATAATGAAAATTATGAACGAAAACAATGTTTACATTTTCACACCATTAAATCAATTGAAATTTAGCGGAGCCAAAAACAAGTTAGACTACAGGCTTTTAAAAAAAAATTCTATGAAAAATCAATTAAGAGTCCAATTTTCACGAAAATTTCGATACTTATTCACCTGTTGGTGTAATATTGCGCGCGCGGCAGAGTAAATCAGCACAGACGGAATTCCCGTCTGCCCAACATGGCGGTTGGTTCGGCTCTGGGTAACTCTAATTCTTTCCCAAACGGTCAGCTGGTCACGTGATCCCATAAACCAATCAGAGCCTCGTCCCATATGAACTCGGAGTGAAGGCTTCTACCAATCAAACCTTATTAACTTACTTAGTGATTTTCATTAACTCTCAAATTTAAATCTAACTACGCTTTATCACACAAGTGACAGCAGATATCTGTCATGTAAATTTTCGTATAACGTAGTTGGTTGTTATCACATGACGTAGCTTGGCTATTATCACAATAATAACCTTCATACAATGACTGCTATTTACACAGTAGGATTGCAACCAACACAGTCTTCATCAGATGGTGACTCTGGGTTCAGGCAGGGTTTCGGAGCCGAAGCATCATTACCACTAACCAGAGCGCCCCAGCAGTATCTCACGATGCCGCCAGACTTTGTCGATTTGATGTCACATTGTAGGATTGCCATATCCACGATGATGCAGTTAGAGCTTAATCCTGGATCTTTTTGACGTATTTCGTCTTGTACATAAGGTATTTATGGTCGCGTCTTTGTTGAAGTTGCTGCTGCTGCTTCCTCGTAATCGTTTGCCATCTCTTTGAAATATTTGCTGCTGCTTAGTGGTTAAACGACATATTTTTGAAAGGCTGCTGATGGTTTCGAATCGTTCGGTATCTCTTTGAAGTTGCTGCTGTCAGGATCTATTTCCTTCTGATTGCTGGGTCAAATCAGGTCTATGTTAAATGTTTTATTTTTTTTCAGGTATAGACATGTCCTTCACTGGAAAAGAAAAAGCATTCAAACGTTTTGCATACAATCTTGTGTTGTTTCTACACATGCTGTTAAAATTTGTGATCATATGAATAAGAATTATTGAAGTTGTTAAATTATGAAATTAAATCAATTTTTCCGAAACATCTTTACATCTCAAATGATCTGATTTTTTAAAAAAACACTCCGTATTGTTTTGGTGATATTGTAGCGATTGTCTGCCCCTGATGGGATGGACTTGTGTCCAAAAGGGATATCTTCCCTTGCCGCCAGGGTTTCGAGACTAGGTGGAACTACTCACTGGGTATCTAAACTCAGCCCGGGAAGCCCTGTCTCTTTCTCTTGGTCTAGCATCCACAAAAGATGGACTAGGCGCGTGGTGTCTCTACCCATTAAGTGGGAGGAGGGATTTGTCCCCCAACTCTCTGTACGTGATATATTCTTTAGGAACTCTTTTGTACTTCCAAAGAACTTACGTCCTATCTGTTTGTATAATGTTATGTATGTCATGTTCCACGTGCTCAGACAATAAAGTCTGTTTTGTTATGTTATACTTCTTTGCTCGGATTTATTTAAGTATATATTCACCTACGTTGGAAGCTTGTTCTGAGCCTTCTAACGTATTATAAGACCCTCCCCCCCATACAAATCTCATAATATCTTTATTCTTTCCAGTAAAGAGTTTCTGGTGATTTTTTTTTACCTGGGTTCATAAAGTTCCCTTGACATATTCTGTGAACCATGCGAGCACCTCGCGTTTGTTTTATGGTTAAATCTTCTCTAATAATAAATGCGAATGCCAGTGTGTTCCATTCTTTCAACTTTACTACTAGACGTCGTAGCCCAACATATCATACCATTTTGGAATCAAGCCGACCCCATGAGCAAATTAAAAACATTCCAGGCCGAATACAGACCCGCAATATTGAAATTTTAGATTCCAAAGTTTTAGTTACTGCGATTGTTTCAGGCATGATTTTTTTTTGTCACGATAATTTTTATAACTTTGGGAAAAATCAATCGGGATCAATATGTAGAAGTTAGCTTAATTGTCGCCCCGATAGGGCGGCTTTTAAGTTAGTAAATATTATTTGTTAGAATATAAATATCTACACTTTTTTCCCTATTTCTTTCATTTGTATTATGTTAAATATTCTTTAGATTTTAAATATTCATATTTCTTTATAACTTTCCGGTAATTTCTTCAGTCTTTGTCAAAATGTCTAAAATTCCATATTAGATTTATGTGGAGGGATATTTAATTCTCAACAAAGTGGAAACCAACCATTGTAACATTGATGAACATTTGTTCTTGTCTGTCATTAATTGATTTGTGGTAATCTGAACATTAGCTACATAAATGAGATATATACTCCGAAAATACAAATTTGTTCGAATCAATACAACTGCATGTTTTAACATGAAAATATCATAAAATCTGTTCTTAGTAACAATTAAGATCATTTCAAATAACGCGCAAGCACAAATAAGTGAAACAAACAAGGGGAGGTTACTCTCATTTATATAGCTAATGTTCAGATTACCCTGTTTCTTTTAAAGCGTTATATAATATCCTTTCAGCTAGTATATTAGGTCTGAGACCTGTCAGCTGTTCCTTATAAATATTCATTTTAATTCCACAGAATATTTATAATTATTCCACAGATTATGGGGAGACAATAAGTAGTTAAATTCCATAGAGAATGGCGATGTACTTTAAGTGCCTCATGTGATGTTCAATGACAGTACAGAAACTAAATCTTGACTCTCTTTTGTCTTTGTTCTTTGAACAGTAGAGACGGTGTCTCCGGCTCCTGCCATATAACAGTAAAGTTACGTAGCTATAGCCATTGTACTTTCCATTGTCACCAAGAGGGCCATTTTTGTACCCCCTCTTCATACTGCTGGTTTATGGAACAATACGTGCATGTTTTTAGTTTTTATAACACGTATGTGTATTCTTTCAATACGACATGTTTGTAGATTATTCATATATTAATTGTTTCTGTATATGTAAGTGAGCTTTGTTGGCATCGGCTAATCGTTATCGTTGTAGGAAATAGAAACTGCGAGCCAAATTCAAATCCTGGACGAGGCTGTTTGCATTTAACATAAAACTAAAAGGTATGTATCCAACTCCTCTCTCTCCAGCTATGGGTAAATAGTAGGGCAGACTGGGTTGTTAACCTTGGCAAGGCAACCTATCTTGGAGAGTAAAAAATCTGAATTCAAACCAGTTAAATTCCACGCAAGAAATTGACCTTTTGTCACATGTTACTCGTACGGAGTGGTTGATAAATATCTATGTGTAAGTGAGCTAGTCTTCCTTTACGTTTATTCTGTGTTAGTATATCATGGATTTACTAATGATAATATTGTTCTTTGGTGAGTATGGACTTAACTAGATATATTCCCTACCTCCGCACATTCCAATAGAGTTTTCTAGGCAAAGCATAATAAACCTTTAATTTCGTTTAAACTGTATTTTAATGTATTATCTTGATTTTTCGGACTGTTTTGAAATATACATGCACAACGTTTCGGTCATTGAACACACCGGCCTTCTTCAGGAGTTCCTTGTAATCCATTGGGATATACTGCTCTCACTCCGCTACAGTGCCAAGACTCAGTCTATCCGAGCATAGCAATAATTCATCCTGGGAAATCATTTTGAATATTTTGGGTATTTAGCAAATCGTTGACGGATTTATGATGATCTCATTTAAATAATGGCGTCATTGATTTTTGCACACCCATGTGTATGTATATTTCACAATAAAGACGAGGACAACACAAAAAAAATCGAAATAATACATATCAAACCTCATTTTAAAAAAAATCAGACAAAAAGTATTTTCAGTATTATTTTTGCAGGCAAGAAAATATGGAAATGAATTAATATGGAAATTAATTAATTTTTTTTTTTAAACAATAACGCAAATTTTCAAATTTCAAATCCCGTTATTTTAATATTTATTACCCTGAAGAAGATTAGAGACACATACTAAATACATATTTATTTCAGATATGTTTTTTTTAATACTGTGGATCCATTAATCGAAACATTGAGTGTCGGAACATTTTACCAAATATCAATAAATCATCCCAATTTTCTTATCACCCACTCTTACTCATTTTTCAACATTCTTTAATATATACATACCAACTCCTCTGCGTGATTAGGATCTGACACAAAATCAATTTCATAAGTGGAGCTTAATAGCTTTGAATTCAGAGTTTTTCTTCTCTTAGATCGGTTGCAAGACCAAGGTTTAAGAGCCCAGTCTGCCCTACAATTTACCCATAGCTGGAAAGAGGATAACCGGATGCTTACCTTTCCCAAAGATATTAGCACCATGTGAATACTCTAATGTATCTTTTTTTTGTATTATTGACATATTCTTTTCATGTCTTTTACATACCATCTTTATTTTTTCGTTAGAAATATAGTTGAGAGATAATTCTAAATAATGTACTTGGGAGACATGAAATAAATAAGAGTGAAAAATAAGAAAATGAGAATGTTTTATTGATATTTGGTAAAATTTTCCGACACTCAGTGTTTTGATTAATAGATCCACAATATTAACTGAAACATTGATGTATGTTTCCTTCTCGCATCATTCGTTTGACAAGAAACCAAAAACCAACACATGATATTTATTACCCTATGTTTTTTTTTTAATACTGTGGATCCATTAATCGAAACACTGAGTGTCGGAACATTTTTTAGCAATATTATGTTTATATACAAGGGTTACTCTAAAAGTAATGTCTTCTATTTATTTATGAGGGAACTGCAACAGATACAGAGGAGCACCGTTTTATAAAGCAGGTTTTCATTTCCAAAACACTTTTTTTGTACATTGTCAACATCAAGCGGTAAAAAAAAAGCATTGCATATTTTCATTTTGTATTCTCACCAATCAGTGATTGATAACCAACGAAGTTTACCAATAGAAGTAACAGTGTCGAAACTAACAAGCAACACGTTGCGTATAAGTCACATCATACGTGTAGAAACAAAAACCTTAACTCTACACTTAACCTTAATTTGAACCAGACACAAAGTAGTGGACTTGCGTCATACACTAACAGTAAATTATAAACCAAATAAACTATTCAGGCGACCATTTTTGAACCCTGCATGTAAGGTAAAATAAATCTCTTGTAGCTACATGCCTGTCGTGAAAAGAAAAGCTTGACGCCTCATACTGATTTTATCAATTTTATTTAATAAACACCGTGAAAACTGTACAAAAGAAGAAATAGATAACATTCAATATCAGATAGCGAATTACATTTTATTAGAAATGGAGACACAATAAAAAGAACTGGACACGCCATGTATCTTTTACAAAAGTTATTAAATAGAGAGCAGCATAATTAACGTGTTGGTTCTCTGACTAGTAGTCGTAAAGAAAAAGGCCGAATGGTAAATGAGCTCTTTGATTCCGTTACTCATTTTCTCATTAAGTCTTATAGTTCGCAGTAAATTTAAGGGATCAGCAACTGATAAAATTGGGATTTATAAAGAAATGATCAACTTAATTTAAGGGTAGTTATTGTGGTGGTAGTTAAATTAGTAAGCAAAAATTAGTAAATTTAAGGGATCAGCAGCAACTGATAAAATTGGGGTTTATAAAAATCAACTAACTTATTCTAAGGTTGGATATTGTAGTGGTAGTTAAATTAGTGAACAAAAAATAGTAAATTTAAGGGATCAGCAGCAACTGATAAAATTGGAGTTTATAAAAACCCACTTACTTATTTTAAGGCTAGTCATTGTGGTAGTAGTTAAATTAGTAAGCAAAAATTCCTATACAAAAAAGAAGTATAGCTTCAGATCAATTTAGTGACCGTTACACTTGTAAAGTTTACTATCTCTTCAATCTTCTTTTTTTTTTTCAAGTTTCTGCACAACCGCAATATATCTTGACGAGACGCACGTTACCGACAAAACATAAATAACACGATACACTAATCCTCTTGAATCATTACTCATTTGTTTATAATTAAATTCTTGTCTGCGTATGTGAGGGTTTGTAGAGAATTAAATATTTATCATTCGAACGGCAAACGAGTCTTTGCTTGTCTGGAAAGATCTTCAAAATCTAGGCGTGAAAACATCAAATGAAGGTAACGTTCGGTATAAACTTTGTGATCGTGAATCACGAGGTGTCAGAGTTGGTCTCCCGCGCTCTAGATTACTTTATCTTAGTTTAAAACATGGAACGTGTAAAATCCACCATAACCGTCAAGTTACACCCTTCTCGACTAATGTAATTAGTGACTTAAAAATGTTAAGTTTTTATTTATGTCATACTTATCCAAGTGACGCTTGGTATTTGTTTAGAATTTAAGTATTGAAACAGGTTTTTTGTGATTTAGGTATAACGGGTATTTTTCAAAGTCGGAAGGAGGCCCTGTCCCCCAATTTTAAAGGGTTTTATATTAGCAAAATACTATATAGAAATAAATGGGGGCGCGTGGTGTAATGGTTAGAGTCGTAGGAAATAAACTCGTCGACCCGAGTTCAAATCCTGCACAAGGCTGTTTGCATTTCACATAGTGTATATACCATTGGGAAAGGTATGAACACAACTACCCTTCCCCCAGCTATGGGTAAATAGTAGAGTAGACTGAGCTCTTTAAACCTGGCAAGGTAACCAGCATAGGAGAAGGAAAACTTTGAATTCAAACCTGTTAAACTCCGCTCAAGAAATTGACCTAGTGTCACATCCTGCTCGCGCAGTGCTGTGGGACCAGCGTTCGCACTCAACCGGATCCTTATAATTTCTAAAGGGAGATAACAATTAAATGATGATTATTGAGTACTTTATCTTATTTATTTTCATTGGTGATTGGTTTTGGTTGATGTTGGTTGCTTTTACGGCATGTCAACCATTGCAGGGTTATGCAGAGGGATTTGGTAAATATATAAATACAAGAAAGAAAAGGAAACTATCAATGTATAACCCGTCGGTCGCTACCGAATCTCCGAAATTGGCCGTCAAGATCGGATTTTCTGCATCAACCAAGGATTGCATGGTCTCTATATTTGCTGGAAGTCTAGCCGAATGCCCACGTTGTGCTAAGATATCAAACAACTAGAAATCTGCTATAGAAACTTTTTCTTCAAACTTAACAAAATTTATATTCAAATAACAAAAGAATACAACCAATTATTTCTCAAGGCTTGTGGGAGTGATGTACCCGTAATTAAATACTTCTAGTCTTCTGCAAAGTATTGTGCAAAACAGTTTGTAAGTTGACTAAGTTTTCAAAATGGTCTTAGATGAAGTCAGTTACTCTCGGCTCAGTATTTTCGTTAATCTTCTCAGCTAGCCAGGTCAGCTCATGTGATCCTCAAGCAATCACAACGTCCTCTTTCAAGCCCGGTGTGGCTTCCTCTGCTTCTCAAGCCAAAAAAGTCTGAGTTAAATAATATTTCAATCGGAATAATTTTATTTCCGGCCGGCATGAAGATATTAACTCTCTCTGGACATCCTATTCTGGAAAGGCACCGCCTCCTTCTAGTTCAAACCAGCCAATCGAATTCACTTCCGCCAAATCGACAGGGGCTTCAATCTTCCGGCTTCTTGAGTGTTTTTATAAAATACATTTGACTTTCTTTAATTTCGATTTTCAACAAGAGTTTATCTCCTTTCTTAAGTGGAAAGGTAAACAATAAAAAGATTCTCTTTAATTCCGGTTTTTCATTTTCCGGTAATCTATAAAACAGGATTTATCTTTTTCCGTGCGACTTTTAGTCTGGCTATATCAAAGGACTGTCTTCAGCACCACTGATTCTCGCTTCTGGGAGTTCCGACCTACTTGAGATTTTACTTCTGATATGGTCCGCTCTATCCCGGCCACCATCCGCATCGTCTCTCCGGTCGAGGTCACCCGGCGAATCACAACTTCAAAACCCGAATCAGGTCACAAATGCAAGGTACTGGAAATTTAAATGTACTTGCCGCTAAACATGTCAGCGGTCTTTGATAAGTTAAGACCAAATTCTAAATTTGCCAAACCCAGCCCATTTTTTTCTCTGCCACGTTCTGATATGATATCATACTTATCGTTTTATTCTGATATGATATCATACTTATCAAATAAGTTTTATTCCTGATATGATATCATACTTATCAAATAAGTTTATTCCTGATATGATATCATACTTATCAAATAAGTTTTTATTCCGGATTGTACAATACATAAAACTGAAAATAGATCAACCACAAAATTATTTGTATCTATGGGAAATGGTTACGGCGAACCAAGTTCAAATTAAGTACGAGGTTGTTTGCATTTCACATAGCGCTACTACTGTTGGGAAAGGTATGAATCCAATCATTCTCACTCTAACTATGGGAAAATAGAGGGAAAGAATGAACTCTTTAATCTTGGTATGGCAACCAGTCTTGGAGAAAGAAAACTGAATTCAAACCTGTTAAAACTCTGATTAAAAATTGACATTGTGTTGCATCCCGTTAATCTGGAGGGGTTGGTAAATACATACACTGTTATCTGCTTATACAAGATTAAAAAAAAACAATCTGCCCTAATTATCCCTCGTGTCACGTAGTGTCAAATAGGGAACTGTGACAAGCAAGGAATGTTTTCCTTCTTCTATACTAGTTGCCTGGTGGATACGCTAATATAAGAAATACTATCTTAAACAATTCAGTGACCTCCCTTTGACCATGGCAACAGAGCCAGGGGCCTTAGCCATAAACTGAGAAAAACCTCATGCGATTGGCTAAGGGCCTTTGTCAGCAACCAATCAGAGCCTATATTACTAGGCCTAGATTTCCCGCTAATTTCGAAGGACGACACTAGGAATCTCTCTCTTTCCCCAGCACCAGAGGTCGAGATAAGACATGCTTTTGAAGCCTACCTGTCACTGACATCGAGAACGACCTGTTTGAAACCTGCCCAGGGGTGGAATCGTGGATTTTCGTAAAAATCACACTTCTAAACAAGAGACAGATAAGTTTCGCAAAGACATTAATTTTGCAAATCATTACACACCATATACAGTGCATTTTGTGAATCTTGCATACATTTGTGAATCTTGCATAGACTTTGTAAATCTTACATATACTTGTATATCATCTCACGTATTGTATTTTGTATGTTACATGTTCTTGTTGTTTGATAAACGCATTGTTTTGTTGTAAAGCCTTGAGTTGTGTTTATTACCTGTTATTTTATCCTTGTCTTTATCTTGCCACTATAATTGCCAACACTAATGGTTATCATCGTGGGAAATGGACATGGTTACACAAGTTCAAATCCTTGACGAGGCTTGCAGCATTTTGCATAGCTCTAAAGCCCTTGGGGAATGTAAGTATCCAACTCTTCTCTCCAGCTATGAGTAAATAGCAGGACAGATTGGATTATTTAACCTTGTTATAGTAACCAGTCTAGGAGAAGGAAAACACTGAATACAAACCTGTTAAACTCTGTTTTAAATTGATCTTGTGACACATTCTGCTCATCGGAGGGGTTGATAAATACACATACTGGTTGTGTGCCTATCCTAGGCTAAAAAAGAAAAAAGAAAATATTTGTCCTTTGCTCTAATTACCTCTCGTGTCCCCTAGCGTCAAATAGGGAACTGTGGCAAGCAAGGAACGAAATCCCTACACAACCAAAGGAAAGCAATATGCCTGTTAAATAGGACATTGGGTTGAGTAAATACTTTTTTTTATTCCAGATTGTACAACACATAAAACCGTGTAGCAGATCAAACACAAGACTATATTATATATATTTGCCCAACACCTCCACCATGGGAAGGATGTAGCACAAGGATATTGGTTTGATCTAAATACGATTAGTAGTATCTGGCTTGAATTTGGAGTTTTCCTTCTAGCCTGCTTACTTTACCAATGCCAAAGAACCCAATCTACCCTACTATTTACTTATAGCTGGAGAAGAAGTGATGGATTCACGCCTTTTCCTATGACATTAACGCGAAGTGAAACATAAACAGCTTTGTCCAGGATTCGAACTCGGGTCACCGATTTCGTTTGCTACATCTAGCGCACCTCCAGACTATATTGTATGTGCTCGTGTCAAGAACCAGGTTTATAAGTCACCAAAAAAAGATCAAGTATCTGAAGAGGAGGATATAACAAATATCTCCCATATATATATATATATATATATATATATATATATATATATATATAAATATCTCCAAACATATACGAAATAAAAATAAATGCAACAAAATTATTGGTCATTTAAACACTTCATGAAATATGTTATAATTGATCAGACCGGATTTAAAAATTTGTAGTATGTGTATGATCTCATCTAAAGTTTGACCGGATCAGAGTAGAGAGGAGAATTACAAAACAAGTGTTAGAGTAAGGATAACTCCACTACAGACAATTGCTCTGTGTTAACTCTATCTCGGTACTTGTTTAGAATTGTTATGTGTTCAGGAATACGAAGATTTTGTTAACTGAATTTTAAGGTGAGATAGAAGATAGAAAACCCTAAAAGAAAAGTAATAATAAGATTTAACAAATATAATATTCTCTATAATCAGCATCTAATTATTATATGAAGTTATAAGGATCCGGTTGAGTGCGAACGCTGACCCCACACTATTAAGTAACAACTTGGATTGGAAATTGCTTTATTCTCTAAGTTAGAACTATTTAAAGCTATTACGCTAACTTAAATCCCGCTACTATGTGTTTTTTTTGTCGTTATGATAACATTTATCCTAATTTCAGATTGTTCCAATGTATTCTTTAGTAGACAAGTGTTCGAACCAATTTTAATATGTTTTTAGTATATTAAAACTTACTTATCGATAAAAAAACAGTCTCTCATTTCCCTACACAGTTCCATATCTGTCAAGACTGATAATGGATATATTAGTCATTTCTTTGCTACTGCTTGGATTGATAATTACAGAATTATTTTTTTTACAGCTTTTCTGATTACCGTTTTTGAATAATCATGGCTTGGCTTCGTGACAAAAGATTAAGGGGGTGATCCACATTGACTGCAGGAATGTTAATGACTGAAGGCTTAGTGCGACAGGCAGACACGGTCGTGCGCGGCTGCAGCTGATGGTCTAATCAAGGTTTGACGGCATTGAGTTGTGGTTCTTCTCCTTTGTTCTTTGTCCTTGAGGGTGGCCCTACCGTTTTCATAGGAGGTGACAGGATGTTTAGTTTTATTTACCTCGTACCCCACTTGTACGGGTTAGGCACAAGGCCCTATTAACGTGGGCCCACCCACAAACCGAAGCTCATGGGTGGGAAAGAACAAAAATTGCGTCGATCCCTTCGGCATTCCCCTCAAGGGGGCACCTCAGGCGCTGGGCAATAAACCCAGCCCTACCCCTTTAAATCAAGGGGCATGTGTTGCCTGGGGGGATAGCCCCCTGGGATTGACGCTATTAATTTAACATGACCGGTCCAGTGGCCGAAGCGCACTGAACCCCTGTCCCGAAGGACGGGTTGGAAATGCCTGGTGACAGGATGTTTAGTGGTCAGGCATCACAGTTGTCAGATAGGTTGGATTAATGGCGATGGTTAATGTAACAGGCACCAAGGGATTTTTTCAATCAGTCCTTATATCGCTCTTGCTGCTGCCCCTCTGTCAAAGCCAAAAAGTCTGAGTTAAATAATATTTCAATCGGAATAATTTTATTTCCGGCCGGCATGAAGATATTAACTCTCTCTGGACATCCTATTCTGGAAAGGCACCGCCTCCTTCTAGTTCAAACAGCCAATCGAATTCACTTCCGCCAAATCGACAGGGGCTTCAATCTTCCGGCTTCTTGAGTGTTTTTATAAAATACATTTGACTTTCTTTAATTCGATTTTCAACAAGAGTTTATCTCCTTTTTAAGTGGAAAGGTAAACAATAAAAAGATTCTCTTAATTCCGGTTTTTTATTTTCCGGTAATCTATAAAACAGGATTTTATCTTTTTCCGTGCGACTTTTAGTCTGGCTATATCAAAGGACTGTCTTCAGCACCACTGATTCTCGCTTCTGGGAGTTCCGACCTACTTGAGATTTTACTTCTGATATGGTCCGCTCTATCCCGGCCACCATCCGCATCGTCTCTCCGGTCGAGGTCACCCGGCGAATCACAACTTCAAAACCCGAATCAGGTCACAAATGCAAGGTACTGGAAATTTAAATGTACTTGCCGCTAAACATGTCAGCGGTCTTTGATAAGTTAAGACCAAATTCTAAATTTGCCAAACCCAGCCCATTTTTTCTTCTGCACGTTCCTGATATATGATATCATACTTATCAAATAAGTTTTATTCCTGATATGATATCATACTTATCAAATAAGTTTTATTCCTGATATATTCATACTTATCAAATAAGTTTTTATTCCTGATATGATATCATACTTATCAAATAAGTTTTTTATTCCGGATTGTACAATACATAAACTGAAATAGATCAACCACAAAATTATTTGTATCTATGGGAAATGGTTTACGGCGAACCAAGTTCAAATTAAGTACGAGGTTGTTTGCATTTCACATAGCGCTACTACTGTTGGGAAGGTATGAATCCAATCATTCTCACTCTAACTATGGGAAAATAGAGGGAAAGAATGAACTCTTTAATCTTGGTATGGCAACCAGTCTTGGAGAAAGAAAACTGAATTCAAACCTGTTAAAACTCTGAATTAAAAATTGACATTGTGTGTTGCATCCCGTTAATCTGGAGGGGTTGGTAAATACATACACTGTTATCTGCTTATACAAGATTAAAAAAAAACAATCTGCCTAATTATCCCTCGTGTCACGTAGTGTCAAATAGGGAACTGTGACAAGCAAGGAATGTTTTCCTTCTTCTATACTAGTTGCCTGGTGGATACGCTAATATAGAAATACTATCTTAAACAATTCAGTGACCCTCCTTTGACCATGGCAACAGAGCCAGGGGCCTTAGCCATACTGAAGAAAAACCTCATGCGATTGGCTAAGGGCCTTTGTCAGCAACCAATCAGAGCCTATATTACTAGGCCTAGATTTCCCGCTAATTCGAAGGACGACACTAGGAATCTCTCTCTTTCCCCAGCACCAGAGGTCGAGATAAGACATGCTTTTGAAGCCTACCTGTCACTGACATCGAGAACGACCTGTTTGAAACCTGCCCAGGGTGGAATCGTGGATTTTTCGTAAAAATCACACTTTAAACAAGAGACAGATAAGTTTGCACAAGACATTAATTTTGCAAATCATTACACACCATATACAGTGCATTTTGTGAATCTTGCATACATTTGTGAATCTTGCATAGACTTTGTAAATCTTACATATACTTGTATATCATCTCACGTATTGTATTTGTATTCTCACCAATCAGTGATTGATAACCAACGAAGTTTACCAATAGAAGTAACAGTGTCGAAACTAACAAGCAACACGTTGCGTATAAGTCACATCATACGTGTAGAAACAAAAACCTTAACTCTACACTTAACCTTAATTTGAACCAGACACAAAGTAGTGGACTTGCGTCATACACTAACAGTAAATTATAAACCAAATAAACTATTCAGGCGACCATTTTTGAACCCTGCATGTAAGGTAAAATAAATCTCTTGTAGCTACATGCCTGTCGTGAAAAGAAAAGCTTGACGCCTCATACTGATTTTATCAATTTTATTTAATAAACACCGTGAAAACTGTACAAAAGAAGAAATAGATAACATTCAATATCAGATAGCGAATTACATTTTATTAGAAATGGAGACACAATAAAAAGAACTGGACACGCCATGTATCTTTTACAAAAGTTATTAAATAGAGAGCAGCATAATTAACGTGTTGGTTCTCTGACTAGTAGTCGTAAAGAAAAAGGCCGAATGGTAAATGAGCTCTTTGATTCCGTTACTCATTTTCTCATTAAGTCTTATAGTTCGCAGTAAATTTAAGGGATCAGCAGCAACTGATAAAATTGGGATTTATAAAGAAATGATCAACTTAATTTAAGGGTAGTTATTGTGGTGGTAGTTAAATTAGTAAGCAAAAATTAGTAAATTTAAGGGATCAGCAGCAACTGATAAAATTGGGGTTTATAAAAATCAACTAACTTATTCTAAGGTTGGATATTGTAGTGGTAGTTAAATTAGTGAACAAAAAATAGTAAATTTAAGGGATCAGCAGCAACTGATAAAATTGGAGTTTATAAAAACCCACTTACTTATTTTAAGGCTAGTCATTGTGGTAGTAGTTAAATTAGTAAGCAAAAATTCCTATACAAAAAAGAAGTATAGCTTCAGATCAATTTAGTGACCGTTACACTTGTAAAGTTTACTATCTCTTCAATCTTCTTTTTTTTTTTCAAGTTTCTGCACAACCGCAATATATCTTGACGAGACGCACGTTACCGACAAAACATAAATAACACGATACACTAATCCTCTTGAATCATTACTCATTTGTTTATAATTAAATTCTTGTCTGCGTATGTGATGTAGAGAATTAAATATTTATCATTCGAACGGCAAACGAGTCTTTGCTTGTCTGGAAAGATCTTCAAAATCTAGGCGTGAAAACATCAAATGAAGGTAACGTTCGTATAAACTTTGTGATCGTGAATCACGAGGTGTCAGAGTTGGTCTCCCGCGCTCTAGATTACTTTATCTTAGTTTAAAACATGGAACGTGTAAAATCCACCATAACCGTCAAGTTACACCCTTCTCGACTAATGTAATTAGTGACTTAAAAATGTTAAGTTTTTATTTATGTCATACTTATCCAAGTGACGCTTGGTATTTGTTTAGAATTTAAGTATTGAAACAGGTTTTTTGTGATTTAGGTATAACGGGTATTTTTCAAAGTCGGAAGGAGCCCTGTCCCCCAATTTTTAAAGGGTTTTAATTAGCAAAATACTATATAGAAATAAATGGGGCGCGGTGGTGTAATGGTTAGAGTCGTAGGAAATAAACTCGTCGACCCGAGTTCAAATCCTGCACAAGGCTGTTTGCATTTCACATAGTATATACCATTGGGAAAGGTATGAACACAACTACCCTTCCCCCAGCTATGGGTAAATAGTAGAGTAGACTGAGCTCTTTAAACCTGGCAAGGTAACCAGCATAGGAGAAGGAAAACTTTGAATTCAAACCTGTTAAACTCCGCTCAAGAAATTGACCTAGTGTCACATCCTGCTCGCGCAGTGCTGTGGGACCAGCGTTCGCACTCAACCGGATCCTTATAATTTCTAAAGGGAGATAACAATTAAATGATGATTATTGAGTACTTTATCTTATTTATTTTCATTGGTGATTGGTTTTGGTTGATGTTGGTTGCTTTTACGGCATGTCAACCATTGCAGGGTTATGCAGAGGGATTTGGTAAATATATAAATACAAGAAAGAAAAGGAAACTATCAATGTATAACCCGTCGGTCGCTACCGAATCTCCGAAATTGGCCGTCAAGATCGGATTTTCTGCATCAACCAAGGATTGCATGGTCTCTATATTTGCTGGAAGTCTAGCCGAATGCCCACGTTGTGCTAAGATATCAAACAACTAGAAATCTGCTATAGAAACTTTTTCTTCAAACTTAACAAAAATTTATATTCAAATAACAAAAGAATACAACAATTATTTCTCAAGGCTTGTGGGAGTGATGTACCCGTAATTAAATACTTCTAGTCTTCTGCAAAGTATTGTGCAAAACAGTTTGTAAGTTGACTAAGTTTTCAAAATGGTCTTAGATGAAGTCAGTTACTCTCGGCTCAGTATTTTCGTTAATCTTCTCAGCTAGCCAGGTCAGCTCATGTGATCCTCAAGCAATCACAACGTCCTCTTTCAAGCCCGGTGTGGCTTCCTCTGCTTCTCAAGCCAAAAAAGTCTGAGTTAAATAATATTTCAATCGGAATAATTTTATTTCCGGCCGGCATGAAGATATTAACTCTCTCTGGACATCCTATTCTGGAAAGGCACCGCCTCCTTCTAGTTCAAACCAGCCAATCGAATTCACTTCCGCCAAATCGACAGGGGCTTCAATCTTCCGGCTTCTTGAGTGTTTTATAAAAATACATTTGACTTTCTTTAATTTCGATTTTCAACAAGAGTTTATCTCCTTTCTTAAGGAAAGGTAAACAATAAAAAGATTCTCTTTAATTCCGGTTTTTCATTTTCCGGTAATCTATAAAACAGGATTTATCTTTTTCCGTGCGACTTTTAGTCTGGCTATATCAAAGGACTGTCTTCAGCACCACTGATTCTCGCTTCTGGGAGTTCCGACCTACTTGAGATTTTACTTCTGATATGGTCCGCTCTATCCCGGCCACCATCCGCATCGTCTCTCCGGTCGAGGTCACCCGGCGAATCACAACTTCAAAACCCGAATCAGGTCACAAATGCAAGGTACTGGAAATTTAAATGTACTTGCCGCTAAACATGTCAGCGGTCTTTGATAAGTTAAGACCAAATTCTAAATTTGCCAAACCCAGCCCATTTTTTTCTCTGCCACGTTCCTGATATGATATCATACTTATCAAATAAGTTTTATTCCTGATATGATATCATACTTATCAAATAAGTTTTATTCCTGATATGATATCATACTTATCAAATAAGTTTTATTCCTGATATGATATCATACTTATCAAATAAGTTTTTATTCCGGATTGTACAATACATAAAACTGAAATAGATCAACCACAAAATTATTTTGTATCTATGGGAAATGGTTACGGCGAACCAAGTTCAAATTAAGTACGAGGTTGTTTGCATTTCACATAGCGCTACTACTGTTGGGAAAGGTATGAATCCAATCATTCTCACTCTAACTATGGGAAAATAGAGGGAAAGAATGAACTCTTTAATCTTGGTATGGCAACCAGTCTTGGAGAAAGAAAACTGAATTCAAACCTGTTAAAACTCTGATTAAAAATTGACATTGTGTTGCATCCCGTTAATCTGGAGGGGTTGGTAAATACATACACTGTTATCTGCTTATACAAGATTAAAAAAAAACAATCTGCCCTAATTATCCCTCGTGTCACGTAGTGTCAAATAGGGGAACTGTGACAAGCAAGGAATGTTTTCCTTCTTCTATACTAGTTGCCTGGTGGATACGCTAATATAAGAAATACTATCTTAAACAATTCAGTGACCTCCCTTTGACCATGGCAACAGAGCCAGGGGCCTTAGCCATAAACTGAAGAAAAACCTCATGCGATTGGCTAAGGGCCTTTGTCAGCAACCAATCAGAGCCTATATTACTAGGCCTAGATTTCCCGCTAATTTCGAAGGACGACACTAGGAATCTCTCTCTTTCCCCAGCACCAGAGGTCGAGATAAGACATGCTTTTGAAGCCTACCTGTCACTGACATCGAGAACGACCTGTTTGAAACCTGCCCAGGGGTGGAATCGTGGATTTTCGTAAAAATCACACTTCTAAACAAGAGACAGATAAGTTTCGCAAAGACATTAATTTTGCAAATCATTACACACCATATACAGTGCATTTTGTGAATCTTGCATACATTTGTGAATCTTGCATAGACTTTGTAAATCTTACATATACTTGTATATCATCTCACGTATTGTATTTTGTATGTTACATGTTCTTGTTGTTTGAAACGCATTGTTTTGTTGTAAAGCCTTGAGTTGTGTTTATTACCTGTTATTTTATCCTTGTCTTTATCTTGCCACTATAATTGCCAACACTAATGGTTATCATCGTGGGAAATGGACATGGTTACACAAGTTCAAATCCTTGACGAGGCTTGCAGCATTTTGCATAGCTCTAAAGCCCTTGGGGAATGTAAGTATCCAACTCTTCTCTCCAGCTATGAGTAAATAGCAGGACAGATTGGATTATTTAACCTTGTTATAGTAACCAGTCTAGGAGAAGGAAAACACTGAATACAAACCTGTTAAACTCTGTTTTAAATTGATCTTGTGACACATTCTGCTCATCGGAGGGGTTGATAAATACACATACTGGTTGTGTGCCTATCCTAGGCTAAAAAAGAAAAAGAAAAATATTTGTCCTTTGCTCTAATTACCTCTCGTGTCCCCTAGCGTCAAATAGGGGAACTGTGGCAAGCAAGGAACGAAATCCCTACACAACCAAAGGAAAGCAATATGCCTGTTAAATAGGACATTGGGTTGAGTAAATACTTTTTTTTATTCCAGATTGTACAACACATAAAACCGTGTAGCAGATCAAACACAAGACTATATTATATATATTTGCCCAACACCTCCACCATGGGAAGGATGTAGCACAAGGATATTGGTTTGATCTAAATACGATTAGTAGTATCTGGCTTGAATTTGGAGTTTTCCTTCTAGCCTGCTTACTTTACCAATGCCAAAGAACCCAATCTACCCTACTATTTACTTATAGCTGGAGAAGAAGTGATGGATTCACGCCTTTTCCTATGACATTAACGCGAAGTGAAACATAAACAGCTTTGTCCAGGATTCGAACTCGGGTCACCGATTTCGTTTGCTACATCTAGCGCACCTCCAGACTATATTGTATGTGCTCGTGTCAAGAACCAGGTTTATAAGTCACCAAAAAAAGATCAAGTATCTGAAGAGGAGGATATAACAAATATCTCCATATATTATATATATATATATATATATTATATATTATATATATATATAACAAATATCTCCAAACATATACGAAATAAAATAAATGCAACAAAATTATTGGTCATTTAAACACTTCATGAAATATGTTATAATTGATCAGACCGGATTTAAAATTTGTAGTATGTGTATGATCTCATCTAAAGTTTGACCGGATCAGAGTAGAGAGGAGAATTACAAAACAAGTGTTAGAGTAAGGATAACTCCACTACAGACAATTGCTCTGTGTTAACTCTATCTCGGTACTTGTTTAGAATTGTTATGTGTTCAGGAATACGAAGATTTTGTTAACTGAATTTTAAGGTGAGATAGAAGATAGAAAACCCTAAAAGAAAAGTAATAATAAGTAATATTTAACAAATATAATATTCTCTATAATCAGCATCTAATTATTATATGAAGTTATAAGGATCCGGTTGAGTGCGAACGCTGACCCCACACTATTAAGTAACAACTTGGATTGGAAATTGCTTTATTCTCTAAGTTAGAACTATTTAAAGCTATTACGCTAACTTAAATCCCGCTACTATGTGTTTTTTTTTGTCGTTATGATAACATTTATCCTAATTTCAGATTGTTCCAATGTATTCTTTAGTAGACAATGGTGTTCGAACCAATTTTAATATGTTTTTAGTATATTAAAACTTACTTATCGATAAAAAAACAGTCTCTCATTTCCCTACACAGTTCCATATCTGTCAAGACTGATAATGGATATATTAGTCATTTCTTTGCTACTGCTTGGATTGATAATTACAGAAATTATTTTTTTTACAGCTTTTCTGATTACCGTTTTTGAATAATCATGGCTTGGCTTCGTGACAAAAGATTAAGGGGGTGATCCACATTGACTGCAGGAATGTTAATGACTGATAAGGCTTATGTGCGACAGGCAGACACGGTCGTTGCGGCTGCAGCTGATGGTCTAATCAAGGTTTGACGGCATTGAGTTGTGGTTCTTCCTCCTTTGTCTTTTGTCCTTGAGGGTGGCCCTACCGGTGTTTTCATAGGAGGTGACAGGATGTTTAGTTTTATTTACCTCGTACCCCACTTGTACGGGTTAGGCACAAGGCCCTATTAACGTGGGCCCACCCACAAACCGAAGCTCATGGGTGGGAAAGAACAAAAATTGCGTCGATCCCTTCGGCATTCCCCCTCAAGGGGGGCACCTCAGGCGCTGGGCAATAAACCCAGCCCTACCCCTTTAAATCAAGGGGGCATGTGTTGCCTGGGGGGATAGCCCCCTGGGATTGACGCTATTAATTTAACATGACCGGTCCAGTGGCCGAAGCGCACTGAACCCCTGTCCCGAAGGACGGGTTGGAAATGCCTGGTGACAGGATGTTTAGTGGTCAGGCATCACAGTTGTCAGATAGGTTGGATTAATGGCGATGGTTAATGTAACAGGCACCAAGGGATTTTTTCAATCAGTCCTTATATCGCTTCTTTGCTGCCGGTGCCCCTCTGTCACGATGGCCAGTAGAGAGTATAATAATGTTGTTGGTTGCTGTTGGCATCATTCACTCTGTGAAAGACGATGGAGTAGTGTCCGAATATTTTTTAACTAAGTAACCTGGGCGAGTTGATATGGAGGATAAGCTGTTGCTCAAGCATCAGATTTCCCCTATACACACAAAAGGAAAGGTAACCAATGCAGTTTAGCAACGGCAGTGTCGCAGGAGTTACTGCGTAGTGCTGAAGTTCAGCATTACTCCATAAGGCCCTCCTTTCAAACAATTTTGGTGGACCACCAGCACCCCCCCCCCCCAACAACACAGGAGCTGAAAAGGAGCGGACAAGCTTTAGAGGAGCCAACCACCATCCACACTGACAGTAGTATGATTAGCGCACTTACTACACACATAATAATGTATAATAATTAGAATAACACGTGATGGGAGAGAGCACAGGGAAATTTGGATTCATGCCTTTTCCAAATATATCTGTCCAGAAGTGACGTAAGCAGAAAAGAATTGAACTTGAACTTGATTCCGCGGTTTTGTTTTTAACGACTTTCGGCCTTTACTCAAATCAAGTGGAAAAGAAATTGTGTTTCTGTTGCTTAAAGCTTTCAATAATCAAATAATTAATTTCTTAATCATCTTTCTTATCACACAAAAAGATAAAGGACTAACACAGATAATCTATTGATCCTTAAAGATTATCCTTTTAAATACACTTAGATTAATCTTGACGTAAGTGCCTGCAAAACTTAAGAGACTTGTCATCACGTGACAAATCAACGTAAAATATTGCTTTGATTGTAGGAACCATAATTTTTTGAAAAAAAAAAAAAAAAAAGAAAGAAAGAAAGAAAGAAAGAAAACTAACTCTAACTCTACATTCTATGTGAAGCATAGATGTTCACCTTTTCTACATGTGACTTTTTCTCTTTCAGATGTGAACTATTCTTTTCTCGATATGGCTTATTCTCTTTCAGATGTGATGTATTCTCATTTAGATATGACATTCTCTTTCAAATGTGCCTTATTGTCTTCTAGTTGTGACTTATTCTCTTCTAGTTGTGACTTTTTCTCTTTCAGATGTGAAATTTTCATTTCTAGATATGGCTTATTCTCTTTCAGAAGTGATGTATTCTCCTTTAAATGTGACTTATTCTTTTCTAGATACGAATTATATTCTTCCAGATCTAATTTATTCTCTTCTAGATGTAATTACTTCTTTTTCAGATGTGAATTATTCTCTTCTTGAATTATTCTTTTCTAGATGTAATACTTTTTCAACTAGATATGACTTATTCTTTTCCAGATGCGACATTCTCTTCTAGATGTGACGTATTATTTTCCAGATATGACTTGTTTTCTTCCATATCTGACTTGTTTTCTTCCAGATGTGACTTGTTCTTTTCCAGATGTGACTTGTTCTTTTCCAGATGTGACTTGTTTTCTTCTAGATGTGACTTATCATCTCATAGCTGTGACTTATTATTTTCCAGAAGTAACTCTTTTTCAGATGTGACATTGTCTTCCAGGCATGTCACATTTAGAATACCACTAATAAATACAGTCGTCCATCGCCTTTCGAAACCTGGTTCCACCGTAATACCTCAGCCACTGTATGATTATTAACCTACTTAAAATTCCCACGTATGTGGAAGACAAAAATAGCAAATTTATTTCTGAATTTTTGAAATGAGGTTTGATAATTTTAATAATTTAGATTTTTTTTTATTGTTGTCATATTCTATTGTCTTTATTGTTATATACAAAACGTTTCAACCCATATGACAGATGTTTCATGTCAAACTCTGGAAACTTCTTGTCGAACTTTTGTGTAAATAACAATAAAGATGAGGACAACAGTCAGAAGAATCTAACTAATACAAATTAGCAAATTTATTTACAAAGGGACAATTTATTTACAAGGGACGCAGTCAGTGGATTCTAAGCCCTTTCGACAGAGCGGTATCAATTTTCAATTTATTACATTCTATAAATAGCCTGTGGCTTGACATTGGCTTAATGGCTGTCGAAATGGACCCTTAAGCCAGTAGATTAGGTAGAATTTATGCATTTTCAATATATTGTTTAACGTTCTAAAAATAGTATGTGCGAATTAACAGTTTAGATCAGTAGGCCATAATATATCTTCGTCAAACGATCCTGTTTTAATCTCTGACAAAATCGAACCCCCTAAGAAGCCAATTAGAAGGACAAGTAAAAAGTAAGTAAAGTCGGTGGAGTGACTAGGATGTGACACAAGGCCAATTTTTAATCGGATCGTTGTTTCGTTTAATGGCGTATCAATAAAAATTAATGTTAAATCTTGTTTTCATATATATATATATATATATATATATATATATATATATATATATATATATATATATATATATAAATATATATATATATATATACACATATATATATTCTATACATTACAGGCAAATTATTACCGTCGGTTTGCCTGTAATGTATAGAATATAATAAAAACAGCTCTTACAATTGTAATCGAGCACTATATTTTCCTTCCTCTAATCTAATAAAAATCACTATATATATATATATATATATATATATATCGGGTGCTAGAAGGCGGTGACTGAGGGTCTACGTCCTGGGAATCACGTTAAACTCTATCTGATGGTGAGGTTCCAGATTTGGAGGTTTGGGGAATGTGGAGCACCCCTTCATCACCATTGCTCCCTGATCCACTTTGACCCGGAGTGGTAGTATCTGTTAGGGTCCCATCTATGGGTTAAATAGAAAAACATGAGTTTATAAACAAAATTGTATTATGCATTAAGAATGAATTTATTTCACAACTTTGTCGGCATTAAATGAACCACCGAGGTTGATGTGCCGTAAAACAAAACAAATCAAACCAAACCAATCCGATGGTGTCACTTGTTGACAAATTCAGATTAGGTAAAGCGCGACTTTTCTAAATGCTGCGCGACTCTCGCGACCCACTAGTGAAGAACGCCCAGCCGTCCGTAATAACTGGTCAAAAATACAAACTGTATAAAATGCAGAATCATTCCTCAAGATGAAAGAAATAATTGGTACTGTGGCAAAGGGAAGATCAGGATTAGACCTTCACCCACAGCATTGGTGGTCTAAGGAATCCACGTTAAATAAAAGGAAAATGATTTCGGAGGAAATTTATCAACTTGAGGAAGTCAAGCGTATTACTTCAGCTGTAGGACAAAGTAAACAGGATTCATGGACAAGGTGGGAGAGTGCAAAAGAGAGAGCTGTCACATGGAGCGACATCAGACTAAAACGTTAAGTTTCCTGATAAAGGCAGTCTACGATATCTTACCAGTCAACCTATACCAGTCAACCTATATGTCTGGGGTCTAGCTATGTCCGACCTATGCAGAGCATGTGGGAAAACTGCTAGCCTGAAACATATTCTCACGAGATGCGAGTATGCTCTAAGAAGCTACACGTGGAGGCACAATGAAGTTCTCGAGATTTTTGCGGTGGTGCCGAAGATATGTTGTGAGACTGCAAATAAACATGTTAATAACATCAAAAAAGCAATACATTTCGTTAAAAAAGGAAACATTTCGAAATTTCCGTGTAAAAATAGGCACATTTTGTCACTGTTTGATGGCTGCACGGTCTGACGCATTGTATGTAATTTAGATCAACTCGTTTTTCATTCAACAAATACATATGCTAAATCACCAGAGCATTTTTGAAGGCTAATTAAAAAAAAAATCCACAAATATTGTTCTGATCATGACCTGAGGTCAAAAATAGTTGAGAGAAAAAAAAAAGACAAATAGGAAATTATATATATATATATATATATATATATATATATATATATATATATAACTGAAAAAGTAAAAGCGAAAAAATTATTTTTATCTAGAAACTGGGATTAGTTGTTGGAAGGCAGACCCCACAAGTTGTTTGAACATGGTTAGGATATAATAAGAACCAAAGTCAACAAAGTTAACGGCCTAGTGTCATGGTATTGTCATCTGGTCTGTTAATAAAAAAAAAGGTTTTCATCGTTGAATTAACAGTTCCTTTCGAGAAAAATCTTGACTGACTGGGAACATCAGCGCAAGCTGGAAAAATAAAAAAAATCCTACGAGAACAATGCATCAGAAATGGATAGATAACGGATGTATTTCTTATCAAAGTTGGATGCCGAGGATTTATTACAAACTCAACCTTGGTATTTTTTACTAAACTTGGACTTTCTTCATCAGACAAGAGGGAATATATAAAAAAAAGATCCAGGATAAAGCTCTAACCGCATCAGCGTGGATGTGGCAATCCTACAATGTCTACAATGTGACATCAAAGCAATAAAGTCTGCTGGTATCGTGAGATACTGCTGGGGCGTTCAGGGTTAGTGGTAATGATGTTTCGGCCCCGAAACCATGCCTGAACCCAGTCATCACCTGATGAAGGCTTTGTTGGTTGCAATGCTACTGTATAAATAACAGTCATTGTATGAAGATATATATATATATATATATATATATATATATATATGTGTGTGTGTGTGTGTGTGTTAATAAATACTGGTAGTTTACCTTCATTACCGTCTTCTAACTCCCAGATGATAAAAAGGTTTGTTTGCTTGTTTGTTTTACGGCATAAGTAAAGTCGTCGGGGTGGCCGAAATCGGTATCAGCCAATCAGCGAGAGAGTCTATCCCTTTTAACTAGCGCTAGACCAAGGAGATCGTTTTGGCGTCAGAGGTGGAGCACAATACCCACCACCAGTTCCTTACTTTACTGCACAGATCCCTGTGCTACTTATACACTGAGTTGGCGAGGGCCGGTATCGAACTAGGAACCTTGTGATCCCTAGCCGAACGCTCATTTTGATATCAGGTTGCTTACTATACTTGGTGTTGTTTAAGTATATGGCTGGGCATTTGCCATGAGAGCAATTTGAAGAATACGAACGGGACAATCATATAGCTGCTAGGGCATGATATTACTAACCAATGAAACGGATTGAGTCTTTCCGACCAAAATAAGGGCCGAAGTTTGATGTTGCATGTCACGAGACAAACCAGTCACAACAATTCTATCCTCAACCAATACGGGTCACTACCCCCGGCCAACAGGAGGACCCACCAGAGGGGGGGGCTTTGCTGTATCAAGGCTAAAGGGGGTGATAAGATGGGTTCTTGCCTTTTCCTTGAGCATCAATGCGAAGTGAAACATAAACGGCTTTGAACAGGATTCGAACTCGGGTCACCGATTTCATTTGCTACAACGATAACTAGGTACCACCAAATTTCCCAATGAAATTTACCCACCCCTATATTTGACACAATGAAACTTGCATAAAGGTTAATATAGTAATGTTAAAAGGCTTAAGTGATATATACTTGAATATAAAACTCCGACAAGGGTTGATAGACAAAACATTTAAGATACAGCACAAGAATTAACAGGGTACATAATACATAGAGGTGTACATAAACATACATACAAAAGTAGAGCTAATGACACATTCATGAATGGTAAAAAGATAAACATAAAAGCCACAGACATGAGACTAGGAATAGTCCATGCTATGTGAATCACTTACAGTAATGTAAGGGGGGCCAAAGCCCCAACGAGAAGACCGTGTCTAACCCATGCGTCTCGTAGGTCGAGGAACAGGAAAAGAGGAAGAGACTTTCAAACCAACCGCTTAAATATCAGCGGCCCCTAGCGGGAACCAGCGAACTAAACGGGCAGACAACTCTCCAGGCAAATACGAAACTAACGCCACAATATTATCGTGAATTTTTTTTTTGTCTATTCAAAAGAAGAAATAGTAAACAAACTCCTGAGGATTTAAAAAAAAATTCAGCTTACGGAAAATTATGAACAAAAAACAATGTTTACATTTTGGCACCGTTAAATCCATTGAAATTTAACGTTGCCAAAACCAAGTTATAACTAGAGTTTTTAAAAAAAAAAATTCTATGAAAAATCAATTAATGGTCCGATTTTCACGAAAATTTCCATAATTACTAACCATTTAATGAAAATATGTCTGAAATAGTTTTTCCTAAAATATGTTAGATGAAATATTTTTACGAGGTCTACCCCCCTCGTTTTTATGAAATCTGAAAAAATGAACCAACAAAAAACGATTTTTACTTTTTTCTATAAAGATAAAAGTCTGAATAATTATATCAGAAGATTTTTATAACTATTATTTGTATTCGGACTATTGTCCTCATCTTCATTGTTGTCTGTACAACGTTTCGGCCGATGTACCCTCCGGCCTTCTTCAGATATTTCTTGTCGGACTCGGGAACCTTCTCGGACTTGGGAACGATCTCGGATTCGACCGAAATGTTGTACAGATAACAATGAAAATGAGGACAATAGTCCGAATAATTCAAATAATACTAATCATCAAGCCTCATCTCAAAAATTTAGAGAAATAGATTTTTATAAGTTTCAATGTGAGAGCTTTTTAGTAAAAGAACCATGAATACAGAATTCTGCTAAAATATCAATAAAGAAATTGACTCTGCTGTAAAAAACGGACCGTTTTACTTATTTTTCAAGATAACAGTGAGTAATTTTCCCCCAATTGGATAATTTGATCTTTGAATTAACTGTTTTTCTTTCTAACAACTCTTTATCTTCATTATTTATTGTTTGCAAGATTTTAAAAATGAAGTTAAAAATTATTTACGTTTCTTCCTTCAATATGGCCTAAACTGATCACGTGACGTATTTTGGTGGCACCTAACGATAACCATTACATCTAGCCCGCCTCCAGACTATATTGTATGTGCTCGTGTCAAGAACCAGGTTTCATTTTACAAGTGACCCAAAAAAGATCTAGTATCTGAAGAGGAGGATATAAAGTGTAACAAATATCTCCAAACATATACGGAACAAAATAAATGCAACAAAACTGTTGGTCATTTAAACACTTCACGAAATATATCAAAATTGATCAGGCCGGATTTAAAGTTTGTAGTATGTGTATGATCTCATCTAAAGTTTGACCAGGATCAGAGTAGAGAGGAAAACTATAAAGTGCTAGAGTAAAGATAACTCTACTACAGACAATTACTCTGTGTTAACTCCACCTAGATACTTGTTTAGAATTGGTATATGCTCAGGAATATGAAGATTATGTTGATTAGATTTTAATCGGCTGGTCGGGTCAAGCCATAGCATCTATATGATTGTCTCAACCCTAGTGCCCTTATAACAAACCCCCAACTATTTTTATCATATATGTACTAGAATACGGTGGCTGAGTGTCTTCATGTCCTGGGAATGGCGTTAAACTCTATCTGATGGTGAGGTTCCAGTTCTAGAGAACTGAGGAATGTGGAGCACCTTTTCATCACCATTGCTCCCAGGTCCAATCTCAACCGGAGAGGTAGTACTTGTTAGAGTCCCATCTATGGGTTAAATAGGAACAAATGTGTTTGAAAAAAAATTGAGTACCCATCAAGAATTAATAAAACAAAAGCATCTTTGGCATAAAATGGCCCAAAAAGGGTTGACATGCCATAAATTTCAACCAACAAACCAACTCTTCTTCTGAGTGGGGCAAATTTTCCGATCTGTACTCACTCGCCAGAACCCCAGAATTGGATCCTCGCCACCACATCCAGTTTAGTGCTATATCCAGGACAACCCTTCTTTTAAGGCAGTCTTACTTGTCTGTGGGTGCTACAGTCAGTGTATTCTAAACCCCGCCAACAAAGCGATGTAGGACACCGAGTGAATATTGGATTCAGAACATTGGTAATTGTTTTCTAACTAGCTCACTCCTTCTCCAACACAGGCGTCTCGTCTAATAGATATCTAAATAACCTGCAAGTGTGTTTTTGCGTATACGCAAGTATTCGTAACAAGAGGCAATTTTAGCCAAAGCGCTTTTACACACACACACACACACACACACACACACACATATACATACAGAGACAGACACGCACACTTACAGACAGACACGGACACAGACATAGACACACAGATACACACGCACACACACATATACATACACACACACACACACACACACACACACACACACACACACACACACACAGATGGAGATGGAGGAGGTCTCATAGAAGTAGTGGTAGAAAATTACCAATCCCAAGAATTCTTTGAAAAAAGAGATTTGACTATTTCATAAATATATATATATATATATATATATATACACCTAAGAAAGTCATTTTTCTCCATTAGGTATCATTTATTGAATTATTTTTTTCTTAGTTTTAAACTATGTTTTCGCATAATTGTGCAGTATGAATATATATATATATATATATATATATATATATATATATATATATATATGGATACGGTGAAACAATTGTTTGAGAGTATTTTTATTTATTTTTGGGTGCCGAATTAAAAAGCCAGAACCATTTTTCTCAATTACGTAACGTGTTTTCACAAAACATAAAAATAACCAACTTTTCAACTTGTTAGGTTTTCGTATAATTTCGTTCTATACGCATGAATAATTTATTTCAATGACAATGTTTGAATTTTCTATTTTCGAACATTAAGATTGATGTTTAAAACAGTTATATTCTTAATAATTATAATATTGATGCTACAGAACAAAGTAGTGTGGCTGTATCAGTAGAATATAGCGTGTTACGCAGTTAGACAAGTCTGTAACTGGTTGAGTTCCTTCTACAACTGATTTAGAAATAAGGCAAACGATTTTCAGTGTGTTTCAGTTTATTAGTATTGATCTAATTTCTGTACATGTTGAATCGAACTTAACGGACTTAAATTCCATCATAGTACGTTACCCTGCCGAAAAAAAATTAGGGAAATAACCGAATTTAATGAAATTTTCAGTGTTCATATATTAATGAATAAAATATATAATGCATCAGTTATTTTATTTCAAAAAACGTTAATTTGAACCACGTATCTTTGAGAATTTTTGTTACGCCTCAAAGATACGTGGTTCAAATTAACTGACCTACAAAAAAACAAAAAAAAACAAAAACAAAAACAAACCTTTATTCAGTCCACGGGGATATTCTGTTCTCATTCCGCTAACCATAGCTAGGGTAGAGGTGTTAAGGTGTGTTAATTATTATTCTTTGTTACTGCTGCCCCTGACCAGGATTGAACCTGCAGTCTAGAGATAACTGTCACTTAGAACTGTCTTAACCTAACTCCTTTATCCTCTAGATTATGGTTAGCGGAATGAGAACAGGATACCCCCCGTGGACTGAATAAAGGGTTAAGTTCAAAGTTCCGTGATGGCTCCCGATTACGACAAGAATGTTCTCGAGTTCGAAAAGATGGTTCCCGGGTCCGAGAAGGTGTCCGAGTCCGACAAGAAATACCTGATTAAGACCAGAGAGCACATCGGCCGAAACGTTATACAGATAACAATGAAGATGAGGACAATAGTCCGAATAATATAAATAATACTAATTATCAAGCCTCATCTAAAAAATTCAAGAGAAATAGAACATTACTAAGTTGAACAAATTTGGTTGTACAGCACTAAGATTTTAGGAGAGCTAAAAGACATTCTCTTTATGCATCTATCAACCAAAAAGGCGGCTTTAATCTAAAAAAAAAAAAAAACAAAAAAACAAAACAAAACAAAACAAAACAAAACAAAACAAAACAAAAACCTTCATTATATGTTTTGTAATATTAAAACAAATTTACTTATTTAGGAAGACAAATCAAAATTTTATTATAAAAAAATATCTGCTTTTATCATTAAATACGAAATAAAAAAAAATCAAGAAGGTTAGGCGATTTCGATAGTAAGCAGATTTGAAATAATTCGTGGTTGATACGACTTTGGCTTCACAAGATTTTTAGGTTAAATGAAATGAGATTAAAATCTGTTTTTCAATAATAAAAAAAAGAGAAAATGGAATTGCATCAAGTTTCTTTGATCCCTTTTGATCCTGACTGACAATTAGAAACAACAATTTTAAAACTGCAAAGAGAAAAATAACTTTAAAAAGGAATCCATGATACTTTTGGTCAAAATATCTCATATTGTCTGAGAAAGAATGTTTAATTTAAGTGAGCGAAGAGGTTTTAAAAAAAACTTGACTTTTAGAAATAATACTATGAGGAGTGGAGGATTTGAATAAATCCGACAAAATGTAGTTGAGAATAGAGGAAAGTGTGGATAAAACAGCACAAAACAAGCATAAATTCAATTGATATTTCGCCTTATACTGAATGAAGCTTCGTCAGAGCTTTTATTGAAACATAGGCATTTGTACATTTGCTGTTGTCTATTTGCGTTTCACTATAAAAGCAAATGTACAAAGGCCTATGTTTCAATAAAAGCTCTGACGAAGCTTCATTCAATATGAGGCGAAATATCAATTGAATTTATGCTTGTTTTATGCTGTTTTATCCATACTTTCCCCAAATAACACTATGTAATTATTTTACATCTTCAAAGCTGTAGCTGTGTCAGTGTTACTGTATTGCTGCACCACTTGGACTCTATCGAAGGGCTTAGAGAGAAAAATAATTAGATGGAAACTGTTCACGGATGCTTCCGTGAACCAATCCTAGAAGCAGCACCCCACAAAAGTGTTGGATTATTTTGTGGATATACACCGTGCTACAATACACCACTTAAATTTATAGACTAAGCGAGGTCACGTGGTTTAAACATCAGCCAATCAACAGCCCGAATACGTGGCTGGTTGACTACTTAATCATTGATACGGAGAGGCGTCCATTTGCAATCATTGAAGAAGGACTTGCAATACTGAGGAGCACCAAGGAATAAATAAAGGATTCTTTACCAAGGATTTCCGCTGGACAAGCGCTCTTGCTTGAAGCCTAAAAGATGGCTCATAAAATCGTAACAAAAAGTTTAACTATACAGCCACTTTCTATCGCACAAACCACCCGAATAAGACGAACAAGACATGCTGGTCACGGTTGGAGAAGCTGAGATGAGCTCAAGCTAAGGATAAATAGTAGGGCAAACTGGGTTATTTAGCGTTGGTTAGACAACCAGTCTAGGAGAAGGAAAACTGAATTCTGATCTGTTGTACTCAGCTTAAAAAATTACCTTGTGCAACAATCTGCTTGTGGTGGAGGGGTTGGATAAATACATACTTCTGAGCTTGCGTTAAACTAAGTCAAGCCTCACCCTCCTCCTCCTCTTCCTCCTCCTCCTACTACTACTACTAGTGATCAAATATGCAAACCTTTACAATAGATCATTGACGTCACAATATCTCTTAGATTTCATTTTCCGTTTTTGTAAGGCTCAGCTTTTTTTTTTTGTACTTCTATGAAATTTCCGATGTCTGCATTTTTTTGGTTTCACGTTTAACAATTAGCCGGTCTTAAATAGAAATACTAGTTTATTTCCTTCCTTTTCCTTTTAACCAAAGAACACAGGAAATGTTATTATTTTCATTGTTTTTTTTTTAAATATAGTTTTTTTCTTCAATATCATATAAATTTCGCTTCACTTCGGATCAACATTTATCATTTGTTTTTATCATAACATTTCTTTTTAAAGGTTCACTTATCCTATTCAGAGTAAGTCTGGATAACGTCTTAGTTAGGGAAACAAGGTGGGGTACTGTGCTGGTCACGGGACCAAATGTGGTACTATTACATACCCACATTGACATCGGGCACACAATTGATGTGAGAGTGAGACGAGAGAGAGAGAGAGAGAGAGAGAGAGAGAGAGAGAGAGAGAGAGAGAGAGAGAGAGAAGACTTACTCGAGGAGGAGATCTTATTTGCTTCTTGCTGATATTTCTACCATCTCCTCCGGTTGCCATCTTGCTGTCTAGTTGGGTTGACTTCTAACTAACTTCCTCTTAACCAAGGGAGTTGAGTTCTTCTAAGGTCTTCTGCTGGGCTTTACTTCTGTTTAATTAAATGAACTACAAGAAGTTTTTATTTTATCTGTATGCCCATATTACCGCGCGGGGAGGACAGCCTCAGCACGTCTCAGCTTTTCGACGGTCGGGCTGAATCTCAAAATTCTCACCTCACTCCTCCTTTCTCCCTTTCGCTGCGTATAATTCCTCGTCCAATCAAAACCATGCCACGCGTCTATACTGACATCATAATTCACATTTGTCCATTACAACACACACACCACCACTCAAACTTTTCCGCAATTAATCACTCGAACCACCCTCATGGTTCCACGTCATGCCCATTATGTCACAAAGGTAACAAATTGATAACCAGCGATGGATTCTTATGTAGAAATTGGCTGAACTTTATTTAAATCTAATCATATATTACCACAATTCTCTTTAGGACCGGTTTAGCTCAGTCGGTAGAGTGTTCGGCAGGGAACTTCAAGGTTCCTGGTTCGATACCGGCCCTCGCCAACTAAGCATATGAGTATCACAGGGATCTGTGCGGTAAAGTTAAGAGCTGATGGTAGGTGTGGCGCTTCGCCTCAGACGCTAAAAACAATCTTCTTGGTCTAGCGCTAGTGAAAATGGGATAGACTCCATCGCTGTCTGGCTGGTACTGACTCTAGGCCTCTCCGACGACTTTTACAATTCTCATTATGTTATCTGTAACAGAATTATTTTCAAATCTGAAAATATTTAAAAACAATGACCAAGCTTCTCATTATTGAATAACATTTTTAAAAGGTTTGATTTCATCTTAAGATAAACACTCCCTGATGATGGTGACCTGAGGCTGAAACCGAAATGACTACCAAGCCAAAACTGAACGTGTCAGCAAGGCAATTGCAGGCGCATGCACAACAAACACAACAGTGTTGCCAATAACCGCACAAATTGGTGATGAATTTCCAACACTGTTGTGTTTGTTGTGCATGCGCTTGCAATTGCCTTGCTAACACGTTCGGTCTTGGTTTGTCAGTCATTTCTGATGAAGCTACTGATTAATGCTATGGCCAAGTCTGAGGTTCCTACAGTTATTCAGTTTTTAGAAATGGCGTTAAAATTTTGTGTTCTAAATAAGTGCGCGAACATCACAATTGGCGGTAGCGTCAATCGGGAGCTCCATCAGAAATGACTGACATAATTGCTTCCGAGCGCTTTTGGAGACCTTACTTTTGGGATTATTCTCGTATATATCTTCATTCGTAGAGGCGCGTGGTGTAATGGAATCGTAAGAAAGGGACTCGTCGACCCGAGTTCAAATCCTCGACGAGGCAGTTTGCATTTCGCTAATACACGTGGGAAAGATATGCATCCGACTACTCTCCCACCAGCTATGGGTAAATAGTAGGGCAGACTGGGCTCTTTAACCATGGCTAGTTATCCAGTCTAGGAGATGGAAAACTCTGAATTCAAACCTGTTAAACTCCGCTTAAGAAATTGACCTTTTGTCCCATCCTACTCGTACGGAGGGATTGGTCTGTCAGTAGACGAGGGGATAAGATATCGGACTACCATGCGGTCAGTCTGAGTTCGACCCTACCCAAGGGCAGTTGTGTCTAGCCACACTGAAGGGGCATGATATGCCGAAACACGTGTCTGTGGATGACTTTATTAATATATGCTCCCATAAATTTGGTAATGAGCTCTCTAATTGGTAATTTAAATTAACTCTCACTACTAAGCAAATAAGCAATGATCATTTCTCCGGAAATCTGATCTCTCAGTGACCGAAAAATACATTCCTATGTATTTAATAGTTTAAAGACACCAGTCCCCGCATCAGCTGTCAGTGGGCGAGGGGATAAGATATCGGACTACCATGCGGTCAGTCTGAGTTCGACCCTACCCAAGGGCAGTTGTGTCTAGCCACACTGAAGACACGTCTGTGGATGACTTTATTAATATATTCTCCCATAAATTTGGTAATGAGCTATCTAATTGGTAATTTAAATTAACTCTCACTACTAAGCAAATAAGCAATGATCATTTCTCCGGAAATTTGATCTCTCAGAGACCGAAAAATACATTCCTATGTATTTAATAGTTTAAAAACACCAGTCCCCGCATCAGCTGAGTGGGCGGGGGGATAAGATATTGGACTACCATGCGGTCAGTCTGAGTTCGACCCTACCCAAGGGCAGTTGTGTCTAGCCACACTGAAGAGGCATGATATGCCGAAACACGTGTCTGTGGATGACTTTATTAATTTATATATATGTATATATATATATATATATATTATATATATATTCATTTTATTTTGTCCAACCTTTATTGATTCATTAAGAATAACAACATATTGCCTGACGTTCTGAGAGGGAGTGGCAATTTCTGGGTGGTTTACTAAGTTCTAATGCATCGAAACTAAGTGTTAGGAAGACCTAACAAAAATAAAGTTGCTCCTCTTTGATCAGTAGGGGACAGTAGTAACCGCCATGTTACTTTTGGATTGGGTTTGGTTGTGCTTGGACGTCGCTTACCACGTGCGTCAGCACGGTTGAACTTGTTAAGTCATTTTTAGGGTAGAAGCAGTCTCCACCCTGTTTTAAATAAAACCTTGTTAATTTTCTAACAACCTGGTTTTGCATCATTTCAGTCTTCTGTATTTTATCTGTATGTAAATCATAATATCAAAGGAGTCGGCAAAACATTGAATTAGATGATCATTCGAGCTGGAAGGCGGCGAATTGTACCAGACCATGAAAACCAAAATGTATTGTTAACCAGCCGAGAAATTACACCACAGTTTGATGGCACTAGTCTCGCCATCTTGGATTGGAAATTATTCGTTGCATTCCAGAACGGGCGACAAATCAAGATCGTTATCTCGACACAATCATGTATTCTCTCTGCGTGACTGGATGAGGATTATCATCTTACACTTGTTGAAAAATGATCTTTGTACATCATACAACAGTAAAATGAATCTGGACAGAAAAGCGCGTCGTGGCTGTAGGGACGTGATCGCTAGAATTATACCAGAAATAGATATGCTTTGTTGTTGACGAGACATGTAATGCTTGTTTACTAGAAACTCTTGTTTGGTTTGATTTGTTTTTTGTTTAGCGGCATATCATCGGAAAAATATATTTAAATTATCTGCCCTTGGCACCAGGGGCGAATCACCAATATACGTTATTGGAGTCTAAATTAAATTCCGACGAAAAGTCACTTATAGTGTTGAGCAGTCTCCCAACGAGACGTCTAATTCAGCCGCTCCCTATAACTTCCAATACCCTCAACAAGATAAGTGTAGCCGCAAGCGCCATTAAGTTTGCAACCTTTTGTACTTTTTTGAATATCTGTTTTTTATCTTCAATTGTTGGTACTGTCTTCTTCGTCCGAATTTACTTGTTTTCAGAATACAAGGTATATCACAAAAGTACCAACTTTCAAGCTGTATTTACCAAGCTAGAATTTTTTACCAAGCACATTTTTAAACACACTTTTAAAAACTCATTTTGTATCTATTAGTGTAATTATATGGAATCCTATTAGTGTAATTAGATGGAATCCTAACAAGTACTACTACTCCGGGCCAGAGTAGACTTCGGAATAATGACGATGAAGGGGTACTCCATACTCACCAGAGCTTCTGAATTGGAACTTACCCATTAGATACAGGAATATTTCAAGGGTTTTGATGTCGTATGTGATGATATATGTATACTCTTTAAATTTTACATTTCCTTTCGATAATATATTTAATTAGATATCCTAGGGCAGATATTAAGCAAAACTATCCGGGTGATACTTTTATCTAGGCAGGGCGCACAAATAATATGCTTCCATCCTTGGAGAACATCTCATCTTTGAATTCCAGAATTGGAAGTTCACAATTAGATCTAGTTTAACATCATGCGCAGAACATTAAGATTTTAGCATATATATGATAAAAAGAGGCTGGGGATTGTCATACGTGCAATAGGGTCAGAACAATTATCGGCGAGTACCGGTGAGCGATGCCATGTACGAATTTCGTCGTTCTTGGGTACCATGACTCGCGCTAGCATTGAATGAATGATATGTTACACAAAAATGGTGATGAGACGTGTTTGAGATGGAAAAAAAGATTTTATTTCCGGTTGATGTACACAGATTGTAGTTAGCTGTAATTGCATATGGTTGATTGCTATTATCACATGACGGAGTTTGGTTAATATTGCATTATGAAGTTTGGTTGTTATTGCATTATGAAGTTTGGTTAATATTGCATTATGAAGTTTGGTTGTTATTGCATTATGAAGCATTATGAAGTTTTATTGCATTATGAATATTGCATTATGAAGTTTGGTTAATATTGCATTGCATTATGAAGTTTGGTTGTTATTGCATTATGAAGTTTGAAGTTGGTTATTGCATTATGAAGTTTGGGTTGTTATTGCATTATGAAGTTTGGTTAATATTGCATTATGAAGTTTGGTTGTTATTGCATTATGAAGTTTGGTTAATATTGCATTATGAAGTTTGGTTGTTATTGCATTATGAAGTTTGGTTAATATTGCATTAATATTGCATTATGAAGTTTGGTTGTTATTGCATTATGAAGTTGGTTAATATTGCATTATGAAGTTTGTTGTTATTGCATTATGAAGTTTGGTTAATATTGCATTATGTAGTTTGGTTGTTATTGCATTATGAATATTGCATTATGAAGTTTGGTTAATATTGGTTATGGTTTGGTTTATTGCATTATGAAGTTTGTTAATATTGCATTGCATATGAAGTTTGGTTAATATTGCATTATAGTTTTATTGCATTATGAAGTTTGGTTAATATTGCATTATGAAGTTTGGTTGTTATTGCATTATGAAGTTGTTATTGCATTATGAAGTTTGGTTAATATTGCATTATGAAGTTTGGTTGTTATTGCATTATGAAGTTTGGTTATTGCATTATGAAGTTTGGTTGTTATTGCATTATGAAGTTTGGTTAATATTGCATTATGAAGTTTGGTTGTTGTTATTGCATTATGAAGTTTGGTTAATATTGCATTATGAATATTGCATTATGAAGTTTGGTTAATATTGCATTATGAAGTTTGGTTGTTATTGCATTATGAAGTTTGGTTGTTATTGCATTATGAAGTTTGATTTTGCATTATGAAGTTTGTTTATTGCATTATGAAGTTTGGTTGGTTGTTATTGCATTATGAAGTTTGGTTTTATTGCATTATGAAGTTGGTTTTATTGCATTATGAAGTTTGGTTAATATTGCATTATGAAGTTTGGTTAATATTGCATTATGAAGTTTGGTTATTATTGCATTATGAAGTTTGGTTAATATTGCATTATGAAGTTTGGTTGTTATTGCATTATGAAGTTTGGTTATTATTGCATTATGAAGTTTGGTTATTATTGCATTATGAAGATTGGCTGTTATCACATAACGTAGTTTGATTTTTATCATTTAATTTATTTTGATTATTATCACATAACGTCGTTTCATTAATATCGTATAAAGTAGTTTGGTGATTATCGCATATTGTAGCTTGATTATTATCACATAACGTATTGGCATTTCAGTCTCGGAAGACTATAATAAAGTTTTTGCTATATATATATATATATATATATATATATATATATATATATATATATATATATATATCGTATAAAGTAGTTTGGTTATTATCGCATATTGTAGCTTGATTATTATCACATAACGTAGTTAAATTATTATTGTATAATGTAGTTTGGTTATTATTACATATTGTAGTCGTGGTCAGGTCTTCATTAAGATTACTGCAGCTATTTCTGAGTGACTAATTGGCATCTCGTTGCCGCTGCTGCTTAGTGATCGTTTGACATCTCTTTAAAATTGCTGCTGCCAGAATTTTTTCGCATCTGATTGCTGAGTCAAATCAACACTTCTTATGTACCATCAAAGTGGTTCGAATCGGCTCAGAAATTGTCTTTGCTGAAAGTCGAATACCGTTTTCTGATTGGTCTGAATATATTTTTGGACATAATTATGTTTTCGCAATCATTCGTATTAAGTAACAATGTGCAATACACTTTGACAGTGATAA
>CM042150.1:56443316-56540816 GCA_023376005.1 Doryteuthis pealeii
CCGGAGAAGGGGATATATATATATATATATATATATACATATGTGTGTGTGTGTGTGTGTGTGTGTGACCCGGATAAATGTATATATATATATATATGTATGTATATATATATGTAACTGAAACCCGGAGAAATGTATGTATATATATATATATATATGTAACACGGAGAAATGTATATATATGTAACCCGGAGAAATGTATATATGTATATGCATATGTATATATATGTGTGTGTGCATATATGTAACCCGGAGAAATATATATATATATATATATATATATATATGTAAACCGGAGAAATGTATATATATATATATATATATATATATATATATATATATATATAGTAACAACTGTCATTTCTTTACTGAAGAAAGCCATCTTCTCAAACCTGCAAAAAGAAACTGTAAAAACGCATGTAGCTCCTCAGAATAATTTCACCTTTGCAAGCCATACAGCACATGAGACAAACAAAAGAACTGTCTTTGGCGTTGACATTAACACCTGCACTACCATATGTCTGACATGCTGCAGATCCGCATACTTTTTCACAGAATTGACAAGAAATATTCGCCAGCTGCCCAGGAAGGACAGGCGTAATTTGATGTCATAAAATCTCATATGACTAGAAAGTCCGGATTTCCCTACAGCGGATACTGCAAACACGTTCAGCTGGAAAATGTGTCCGGGACCGAGGTTAAATACTGTTGCTCGTTTTTTTAACATGAAGCTTTTGATTCTCTGTAAAATTGAATTCTTTACAACCATCGTTCATCGCTTTCTTTCCAAATGGATCAATTTTCTGTCATCTGTCCCCAAACTTCAACATCTTCACTAGGTGCACCAATGTTGTTTTTGACGATATCCTTAAAACGTTTCTTTCTTAGGTTTATGTGTTGGACGTTTACCACGTTATAAGTCTCGGTTAGGGCCGGTTTAGCTCAATCGGTAGAGCGTCCGACTAGGAACCACATGGTTCCAGGTTCGATACTGGCCCTCAACAACTCACCGTATGAGTGGCATAGAAATATGTGCGGTAAAGTGAGGAGCTGATGGTAGGTGTAGCGCTCCATCACAGACGCAAAAACAATCTCCTTGGTGTAGCGCTAGTGAAAAGGGGATATAATCCCTCGCTGTCTGGCTGATACCGACATTAGGCGACCCGATGACGTTTTTTAGACAGTCACCCAGTTGGCTGGGGCTGAAGAATACACCTACTATACCTCACATTGGAGTCACCTGTTGGCAGTATGTTTCGATCCATGACACTTAAGGATGGAATCCTGGTGGCTGTGCAGTCTATAACATGCAACACTTTATTTTGGCCCTTACTTAAGCTAGATGGGCGGTCGAAGTGGCCCCCTTCGATCAATCGGCTGGTCACGTCCACCCTGGCACACATATGATTGTCCCGACCCTATTGTCCTTATGATAAATCCCCAACCCTTTTTATCATTTATGTACTAGAAGGCAGTGGCTGGGGGTTTGAGTATCCTGGGCATGACGTTAAATTGCATCTAATGTTGAAGTTCCATTTCCGAATCTTTGGGGAGTGAAGAGTATCTCTTCATAACCAATACTCACGTCCACTCTAACCTGGAGTTGTAGTACATGTTAGGGTCACATTTATGGGTTAAATAGAAAAAAAAAGAGTTAAAATGAGTTAGAAATGTGCTTAAAAATGTTTTCAATATTCATCAAGAATGAATAAAATAAAATGCCTTTGGCATAAAATAACCTAACAAGAGATGGCATGCCGTAAAATTCAACCAACCAATCCGTTAGACAGCTGTTTAGATAACCTAACATTCTCCATCTTGTAATGTGTTCAGTCCAACGAGTGTGAATGCGTATGAGTTAGCATCTCAATTACAGGATGTATTTTCTCTCTGAGAAATTATGGTTGTTATATAACCCTGATAAAACATCGGGTATATATAGAGAGAGTTCATCCCGGGTGATATATATATATATATATATATATATATATATATATATATATATATATATATATATATATAATATGTCACAGGTTATCATGTATAGCAATATAGCGATCTACACAATGATAATGAATGGGAGACTAAAAGGAGGAAAGGAGTGGAAGGAAAAAAAGTCGTTTATTGATAAAACAAGGGCCCTTTCGTCCGGTGCTTTTCAAGTTTTACACCCGGAAACGATTATAAGTCAAATAGTAAATTAAATAAGACGGGAATGGATATGGAATATGGAATAGGTCAGACAAGAGGGGGGGCAGAAAAATAATATATATATATATATATATATATATATATATATATATTATATATATATATAGAGAGAGAGAGAGAGAGAAACATATTAGATTAGAGAAATGGTTGTCTTACTTGGTTGTTTCATTTCTGCTTATGCTTCTCTGCTTTGGTCGCCATTTTCTTGTCTAGTTGACTTCTATCTGCTGGCTTCTTCTGGGCTGAGCTGGGCATTGCTTGTTTTTAATAAGTAACTAACAAGACTTGGATCAAGTTTTATTTTCTTCTAGCCCATATTTGATTCCATTCCACCGCGGGGTATGAGATAACCCGGGAGAGACGAAAATCAGGTCGAATCTATCTAACTCTGACTACAAAACTATCACATGTCTGTCACGGCGCCCAAATCACGCCCCTGAGGGTCAAGGGTTACCAACAGTCCCCGGTCGTTTTCTATGGACTCCCTGATTCTAAATAAAAAGACCTCAATCTAAATTCTTAGCTACATGTTTGTTCACAATTCATGACTTCTCATGAATTGTAACACATCTTGTCACAGAGAAAAAGGGATTAAAGCTTTTTATTAAGATTGTTATTGGTTAAATTTTAAAAAAAAATGTTTAGAAAATATGTTTAAAAAAGAATTGAGTTTTAAAAAAATTGAGTACCCATCAAGAATGAATAAAACAAAATATCTTCAGCATAAAATAACCCAACAATCTAGTCACAGAGCAAAAGGGGTTAAAGTATTTTTATAAAGTTTATTTGTTTGTTATTGGTTGGATTTTACGGCACGTCTACCCTTGTTGGGTTAATTTATGACTTCTCATGAATTGTAACATGGTGTCTGGTTTGAGAATGCCATTCTATGCTTAGGGCCCTTCTAATGCGAACTTGACTGAATATTTTCAAGGTTGGTTAGATTTTACGACATGCCAACCCTTGTTGGGTTATTTTATGCCAAAGACCTTTTGTTTTAATCCTTCTTGAAAGGTATTCAAACATTTTTTAAACTTATTTTTCTATTTAAACTATAGATGGGACCCTAAAAGGTATTACCACCCCGGGTCGGAGTTGACCTGGGAGTAATGGCGATGAAGGGGTACTCCGCATTCCCCACAGCTCCAGAATTGGAAATTCACCATTAGATACAGGAATATTTGCAAGGTGTTGATGTCGTATGTGATGATATATGTATACTTTTTTAATTTTACTTTTCCTTTCGATAATATATTTAATTAGATATCCTAGGGCGCATAAATAATATGCTTCCATCCTTGGAGGACATCCCATTGTGGTGTAATGGTTAGCAAGCTAGTCTCGCAGACCCATTACTACTGAATAGCATGTTCGATCCTTGCTGGATGCTCCATACTTGCGACTTTGTGTCACGTTCTACCTGTGGCGAATGGGCTAGGTAAATTTCTACTTCCATCCTTGAAAAACTCTATGTAAAAAAAAAAATCCCAGCACTATAATTTATAATTACAAATATATATATATATATATATATATATATATATATATGTGTGTGTGTGTGTGTGTGTTTCAACGGTCGCATTTACAAAATAAACTCCTGCAGTTAGCTGTAATTTAATGAACATCTTGATTAATTCAGTGGATTTAACCCTGAAGACTATTATGGTGAAATTCGAGTAGGTTATTTCAGTACACACTATAATAATAAATCCGCTCTACTTACGTATTGAGCACTTTATATTTGTTATAACGCTGAGTTATCCGAGTAACACTTGTACCAACCAAATATTGAGACCAAGCCAATATTTTTTACCGGTAAGTCATTACTTATATATATATATATATATATATATATATATATATATATATATCACTACCAGATTACTAGCGACAGCGCCAACGTTATCTACTACATCTTTTTCACCAAATGCAATGATAACAGATATATAGGAGATACACAAACAGCCTTCAGATTTAGATCTAACAACCACAAAACCAACTATTCGTCATGGCAAATGCGTTGGATAAATACATACTTTTAAATTATGTTAATTATCTAGTTAATACATACCTATATATTATATCACTTATCTAGTAGATATATAAATTCTATACCTTTACATAATCTTAATCATCTAGTTAATATATAACTTTTATACCTTTATATTATGTTAATTACCTAGTTGGGCCGGGTTAGCTCAGTCGGTAGAGCATTCGGCTAGAAACCACAAGGTTCCTAGTTCGATGCCAGTCTTCGCCAACTCAGCGTTATGAGTAGCACAGGGATCTGTGCGGTAAAGTAAGGAGCTGGTGGTAGGTGTGGCGCTCCACCTCAGATGCTAAAAACAATCTCCTTGGTCTAGCGCTAGTGAAAAGGAGATAGACTCTCTTGCTGATTGGCTGATACCGACATCAGGCCGCCCCAACGACTATTTACTTACTTACCTAGTTAATATATAAATCTTATATCTTTATATTATGTTAATAACCTAGTTAATATATCAATTTTATGCCTTTATATTATGTTAATTACCTAGTTAATATATCAATTTTACAACTTTATATTATGTTAATTACCTAGTTAATATATCAATTTTATACCTTTATATTATGTTAATTATCCAACCAATATATTAATTATATACTACTATATTATGTTTATTACCCAATCAACATATTAATGATATACCCTAATATTATGTTAATTATCTAATCAATATATACATTTTAGACTATTCTATAATGTTAATTAACTAATCTCTATATAAATCTTATATCTTTATATTTTATGCTAATTATCCATTCAATATATAAACTCATACCCGTATATTATTTTTCTTTCTGATTGACTTTTTTCTTTTTCTTAAATAAATGATATAATTATGATATAGCGTAATTATATAATTCATTCATACTACAGTTATGCTCACATATATATTGTAATTTTCCTGACTATATCTCATTATCCTTGTGCCGTTAGTTTTATTTCAGTTATATTTATTTTATTTGTACTAGCAAATATATGCACCCTCCGGGTGCAAGTATTTTAGTTAAATTTTATAATAAAATATCATATTAAATTAGAAAGGCTAATGAAAGTGAATAAGAATGTAGATAAAAAGATTTTGAACAGAGGGGGTATGATTGAAAAATAGAACAACTTTGAAACTAACTCTTCCATCATTTTCCGTTACTCCCGTCTTTCATTGGTAAATTTTCCTAATTAAACTGTTTAGTTAAAATAGGAAGTAAAGAATAATATTAGAGTTATTTCTTCTTGTTAAGGGATTTCTTTTAAGATTTATTGAAGAGATGTTTGCTCATATTCAATAAGATAAAACCAAACAATTAGAAATCAATAATACTAAGCATATATTTATTAAAATCATTTTTTAAAGATTAATATGCAAATTAGCCTTCCCATTCATACTGTAAACCTCTATTTTGTTGTATATATAAATTCAATTGCATGTTATTAGTATGTCGATATGGTAAACAGTGTAAGTAATGTAAAACAATTTTATTAATAATTGAGGTTTAAATAAAATCATGGAAAATATGATGTAAATAACGAAAGGAATTGTGACTTGTATAGTAATATAGTTTCGGTTACAGACAAACAAACCCACAATCTCCATTATAATAAGATTTGTTATAATTATATTAATGAAATATACCTGTTCTTCAGCCAATCAATTTATCAAATACACTTTTTTAAATCAGTTTTTCCGTCTCACAATGAATCAGAGTGTTATCTAAAATCCAAGTTCTGTTTTAAATTTGTAATATCTTATTAGATGTTTGTCATTTTGTCAAAGATTTTATATAAGAAATTGTCAAAAATCGTCCAGAAAATAATTGTTAATTTCAATTACTATCAAAAATCATTAAAAAATTCGTTAAAAAATCGTGAAATAATGGTCCAAAAATCGTCCAAAAAATAATTATGAATTTTCATCATGAAAATTTTTCATCATAGAAAAATGTCTAAAATTGTCAAAAATCATTAAACGATTATTTAAAAAAAAACGTTAGAAATCGTAAGAAATCGTAAAATAATCGTCCAAAAATCCTCAAAAATAATCATAAATTTTCCTAATTGTCAAAAATCATTAAAAAATCATAAAAGCATCCTAAAATCTCGTAAAAAATCATCAAAAAACGTCCAAAATAATTATCCATTTCCATATCGTAAAAAAGATGTATAAAAATCATTAAAAAATCGCAAAACCTAATTGTCAATTTCGGTTGATCGCTGGAAAAGAATCTTTATACCCCCTGTATGGGCCGGTCCCCCCCCCCAAAAAAAAATGACGCCGGTTTTTGATGAAACTGCATCGGTGGCACAACAGACAGAATATGGAAGACAAAGTCTATAAGTAGGATTATTGCTTCATCATTAAAAAGATAAATAAAAATTTAAAAAAAAAACCAAAAAACAACGATATAGTGTCAACACTTAATCAGAGAAAGCGTAGAAAAAGCTGCTACACCAACGCAAATGAATGAACAGACAAGATTTTATAACCAACAAGTAACCCTGCGGTAATTTCCTTCTTCATCACCCATTATTACTCTTTAATCTGAGATAAGCAATCGCGGTCACGCGACGACACCTGTACATGGAGGAATATGTGTTAAGGCTTTAATACTACACTTTTGTAAATACATACACCCTCACTACCCCAACACACACACACACACACACACACACACACACACATATATATATATATATATATATATATATATATATATATGTATATATATATACACACATACATATATATATGTATGTATGCGTATGCAGCAATTCGAGAAATAGTCCAATGCTTAAGTCTCCCATTGTAGAAAACTAGTTTTTTTCTATATTTATATTTCACCGTATGAGTGAATATTTGACATTGCATGTACAAGTGTGTGCATATACGCCTGGGTTTATGAGTTGCCCTCTTATGATTCACAATGAGGATGCTGACCAAAACCTCAGAGGAAGAGGCTTGACGTATGAAGCACTTGTTAACTGTAATGGAACTGAAGTCGTCAAAAATATTCTTTTCTGAATGGAGCGAACACGCACAAAATGATGTCAAAACACTCGCCTCTCTAGTTGATCATCTCCTTCTCTGTACGCACTCATTTAGATAGATAAAAAAAAAGTGTAATCTACCGAAGGAAAGGTGAATTAGTAGTCTAATTCATAATCTGGAGTAACAATCGTTAGCATACATACACACATACACCAAGGGGATTAGTACTGTCACTAATATGTAAGTATATAACAATGAGAGTGAAGTGGTATTTTCCTGTTTTCATCGTGAATACAACTTAAACTTTTTTTTTATTAGTATAAAAGCAGCTAGCGTTAAAAAAAACCCAACTTTCTGACGAATACAGGAACTCAACGTTGACCATTGTTTATTTATTAATTTCAATCAATCGAAGAAAAAAAAACAACAGGGAAAAACAATGTGCACCATACACTCTGTACAAAAATCCCGTTTTCTACAAATATCTATATTTATATAAAAGGCCTCATTAAGATAAGTAAGGACAACCACAAGTACTGGTTTACAATTTCAGGATATCTTCAGTAACGCTAATGTCACTTTTGCGTTGAGACAGAAATTTAGTGACGTCTCTTTTTTTTTTCACTCTGCAAATTAAATTCGAACCCAAACGTTCGCGTAAAGATGGACGGAAAGCAGACCTAAAATTCTGATGTATTACAAAAGGATACCAGTTTTAGAGGATCGTCATGGATCTAATAAGGATCTACGCCACCGTTGGACGTATTTACCTGGGTTTATTACTTGTCTTTGCATCGAGCGAGTCTCACGAGGTAAGGTCACTTCTCTTCGCCCGGAATCCACTTTTCTCTCCTATTCGTCCTATATCTATAAGCCGAAAATTATTTAATACTTTATTATATGGAATTTCTTCAACTTGATATCTATTGGGATATATATATGAATGCTTTTTGTGGACAGAGGGTTCATTATTATAAGTGCGAATAACACGCAAAAAAGATTATTTCGCACACGGGATATTAACTTCTACACATATATAAATACAAACACACACACACACACACACACACACACACACACACACACACACACATATGTATATATATATAATTAACAATTGTTTGTAATAAAAAAATACGTATTTTTACGAGTATAAGTTAATAGCACATATATCTATCTATCTGTCTGTCTCTCTCTCTGTCTCTGTCTCTCTCTCTCTCTCTCTCTCTCTGTCTCTCTCTGTCTCTGTCTGTCTGTCTGTCTGTCTGTCTCTCTCTCTATATATATATATATATATACTATCTTTTAATGTTGAGTAATTCTTTAAAACTTGTTTTCGTTGATAATAATTACAGTTAAGCAATGCATAAACACCCACACCCACCCACAAATGCGCCCTCCCCCACGTACACACATACATGTGTGTGTGTGTGTGTGTGTGTGTGCGTTGGAAAACAAAAACTTCACGTGCGAAATTAATGTAATACCCATTTTTGCCCCTATTCTTAGTGAAGAGTACCTTTCATGAGATAAAGATATGCATAATTAAGAGCACTATTTCGAAGGAAATGATGGAAACTAGATGTTAGGGTGATTTTTATTCCCTGGAATTTTAGGTAGCTCTCTCTCTCTCTCTCTCTCTCTCTCTCTCTCTCTCTCTCTCTATATATATATATATATATATATATATATATATATATATATATATATACACCACTCTCTCGTGCGCATTCTCTCTCTCTCTCTCTCTCTCTCTCTCACACACACACAAACTCAAACACACACACACACACACACACACACATATATATATATGAAATAAATTAGTCGCTCTAAAAACGTTTTTTCATAAAACAAAAAAGTATTCAATACTGATCAAAAAAAGTTGGATAAAACTTAAAATGAATGAATGTTTACTCACTTCCTCATGACAGTCTCATTATTACTAGTTTCATGTACTTAAAAAATACAACCATCCTGATGAGGTTTCATTTGATGATTGTATATTAAATATATATATATATATATATATATATATATATATATATATATATATATATATATATATATATATATAACTTTATTTACAAAGTATGTGTTCAAAGATCACAGAAGACCAGAAGTCTACGAGCATGTGACGAGATGAATACAAACTACCTTGAACTTTGAGCGGCACCCAATATAAAAATCAACGAAAAAAGCACACTGCATACATTAATGTTATAGAAATACAAATACGATTTCCGGATAATCATCAAATCTTGGGGGATAATAGAATTATTATAATAACAGCAATTACTAGGGAATCAAAATAATATGATTAAAATAAGGAAGAGATTCGGCTGACTGTGCTTAAAACATTAAGTTAATGAAATAAATAAAACAAAAACCGAGTAAAATTGGTCAACAATATTTTCTATGCATATATTTACCAACCCCTCCTCCGCACGAGTAGGATGTGACACAAGGTCAATTTCTTAAGAAGAGTTTAACAGGTTTCAATTCAGACACCACATCCCAAGAATTAAGATAGATAGATAGATAGATAGTTACAACAATATTAATCTATATATTCTCAGTTGTCATTTACAAAACTGTGTCTAGTTGGAATTGGCGACCTGAGCTTGAATGTGACTGTTTCTATGTGAGAAAACTGAATTTGATAGTTATATGTATATTTACCAACCCCTCTCCGCATGAGCAGGATGTAACACAAGGTCAATTTCTTAAGCGGAGTTTAACAGGTTTTGAATGTAGACTTTTCCTTCGCTTAGACTGGTTACCTAGCCAATGTTAAAGAGCCCAGTGCGCCCTACTATTTACCTATAGCTGGATGGAGAGTAGTTGGATTCATAGCCTAGTTCAGGATTTGAACTCGGGTCTACGAGACCATTTCCTACCACTCTAACCCTAACACCACGTGCTTCCATGGTTATCATATGGGGTTAAAAGCCCAGTCTGTTCTACTATTTACCCATAGATGGAGAGAGAATAGTTGGATTCAAACTTTTCCCAAGGGCATCAGCGCCATGTGGAATGCCAACAGCTTCATCCAGGAATTGAACTCGGGTCGACGAGTCCATTTCCTACGACTCTAACCATTACACCACGCACCTCCATAAATGTAAGAGATAAAACTGATAGTCAGCGTAGTGGCCTATTATTGGTATCAGCCGGGCAGCGAGGGAGGTTGCTTTTGCAACTGAGGTGGTGCGCCACACCTACAATCAGTTCCCTACTTAACCACACAGATCTCAGCTATTCGTGCACTGTTGGCGAGAGGCGGTATCGAACCTGGAACCTTGTAGCTCCTAAGCGAATACATTTAATTATGCATTTCTGACATTTAAAATGTAATAAGAAAGAAAATATTCTGAACAAATGTTTGCTTTTTTTTCCTGATATTAATTAAATTTGATTGAAAATTAACTGAAAATATTCATTACTTTGGAAGAGAGATGAATTTTTTGTTTTTATAAAATCCGAAATAAATTCTATTATTCTAATCGCACACTCATCAGCATCATTTTAATTTCATTGCGAATAACCTCTCAAAGTAAAAACTCCCCCTTGTCGGCTGGGTTTATAGAATACGCTGACTGCATCTCTGCAGAGAGGTAAGACTCCTCCCCAATGGCTTGACCGTGGGTGGCGACTCGTCATACCCGAGGGTAGTGCTGTGGTGTTTGAGCGGTCTGTAACCCGGGTACTAAGTGGTCCTGTGTATATACAACACTCCACTTCAGCACTCACCTGGGTTAAACGGGCTGGTTATGTCAAACCCTAGTAACTATATGATTGCCCCAACCGTAATTATTTAAATTGATCTTATGGGAAACACCCAACCCTTTTATCATATATATATATATATATATATATATATATATACACACACACACACACACACACACATATATATATATATATATATATATATATTATATATATATATATATATATACCAACCCCTCCACACGAGCAGGATGCGACACAACGTCAATTTCTTAAGCGGAGTTTAACAGGTTTAAATTCAGATTTTTTCTTCTCCTAGACCGGTTACCTAACCAAGGTTAAAGAGCCCAGTCTGTCCTACTATTTACCCATAGATGGAGGGAGAGTAGTTGGCTGCATACCTTTCCCAAGGGATAAGCGCTATGTGAAATGCAAACAGCCACGTTTAGGACTTGAACTCATGTCGACAAGTTCATTTCCCACGGCTCTATCCATTACAGCATGTGCTTCCATTTTATCATATAGGTGGTAGAAGGCAGTGGCTAATGACCAACCACTAGTATTTATTAATATACATGAAGTTGATGTAAATTATTTCTACCAATTTATTAATACACATAAAGTTAACAAGAATTATTTCTTAAACAAATCATATATATGAAAAAAGCAATTTGGCATTAAATAACCCACAAGGGTGTATATGCCATTAAACCAAACAACCAATAAAAAGTATTATTTGGATTATTCGGACAATTGTCCAAATAATACAAATGATACAAATATCATGCCTCATCTAAAAAATTCAGAAAAATAACCAATAAAATGTCATCAATACTTGATTACAAGTGTTTTACTCGGTTTAGGCTTGTCTGACACAAGACCATGAAAACAGGTCACATTGTACATATTCATTGAGCTTAACGGCATGTCAACCCGTCAACGGTTATATGAAATATTCAATTTTGATTTCATTTAATACTTATTTTAAAGGTGCAATTAAAACAATCAATATCTACTAAGACTAACACTGAGTTATAAGTATGGGGTACCCAATGAGGATTAATTTCTTTAATTTGAAATGAATCCTACTAATTTGACTAATTGAATATTGTGTTCTGATTTTGAACAGACCAATTCCCTTTTCCCAATTTGGCCTTTGGCTCATGGGTTACCAAAAATAAACAAAAGTTGGTTGGTTGTTTTTATGGCATGTCAACCCTTATTGGGTTATTTAATGGCGAACCCAGTCTTTTTTATATATACTTTCAAATGACCAAAGATAATCCTTTATAAACATTATAGTTTATTATATGACATCATGTAACTTATAATGATCTGGTCTAGCACAAGCAAAAATGGGATAGACTCCCTTACTGTCCGGCTGATACCGTCAATAGGCCACTTCGCTGACTTTACTATGTGAGAATTCCAAAAACTAAGGATAGCTTAGATTCAACACAAGATCGTAAGTGCGGAGCACACAGTGAGCATCGATCTCACTACTTAATAATAATTGGCTTGGGAGACTAGCCTGTTACCAATTATACCACGATGAGGTACCTAGATACTTCCAAAATTGGTCGTGATTAGTAACTAGATTTAAGTGGATGACTGTTCACTTCTTTTTGCTGGGAATTACGATGCCTGTTTCTTTTTATTGTCATTGAGTACAGATGCAGTCTTATTACGTAACTAGACAACACGTGAACCCATTGGGCTCCCGTTGTAATTGCAGTCGATTATGATATAGATACTTCTGTTTAGGGAGGAGTTAAGGATTCTAATTAGCATTTCATAACCATCTTCATTATATCGAGAATTTTTATGATTAAAAAAAAGGACATCCGGAGCAAATGAAAATTCCACAAAATTATCATTTAGTTGCAAATTGGACTGGAAATTGTATTATTCTGAAAATGGTACCATTCAACGGTATTACTCTAATAAAAACGCGCTATGATGTGCCGTTTTTGCTGGGTTACTTTTACATAAAATCATAGCACGAATTTTAGTAATAGTAATAATAGTAGGTGTGTTTAAAAAAAAACTATCCATACTGAAATTGTACTTACCAAGATAGAAATAAACAATGAATGAAACGTTAATTTTCTTCAGAGTAATATTCTTGGCATTCAATACACTCATTCCAGTAAGTTTTTCATTGGTTGAAGCACTTCCAAAACTCTTCTTTTGATTTATGTGTAAAGCTGCATCGTTGTATTTATAAATAAAATGTCCTCACCTTCATCAAATCACTTACTCTTGAGAAAAATGTTGATTTTAGGAAACAATAAATGGTCAAATAGAGTTAGGTATGGCAATTATAGAGGGTTTTGTACTTGTAAAATCCTGTGTTTCACTAAAAAATATTTCGTTCAAAAAGTATCATTTGGGGGGGGGGTTCATGAGAGCAATAGGGTCGGACAATCATATAGGTGCTAGGGTTTGTTGTGACCAGCCAATTGATCGGGGGAGGCCTCTCTGACCGCCCGTCTAGCCCAAGTAAGAGCCAAAGTGGAGTGTTGTGTGTCAACGACAGCTCAGCCACCAGGATTCCATCCTTGAACATCACAGATCGCCACCCACCGCCAAGTGGCGCTCCTGTGAGGAATCCTTCTGCAGCGGTGCTGTCGATGTATTCTACAGCTCCAACTGACAAGGCAGAATTCCCAGTGGATCTCCTTTCCTACCGAGTCCTTCCTAGCATTGTATCCCTTGACTAGTCTGATTTTTGATAGTATTTTCTTTAATCTTTTTTTATTCTAATTTCTTTTTATGTGTGACATTTAGGTTTCTGAAATTTGAAGTGTTCCTGTAGCTTAGTTGGTAAAGCAGCTGATACGAATAATGCAGGTTCCTTGAGATAAAATCAAATCTGAGTTTGTGTCTCAATGGGAGCTTATCCTTTATTATTGTCTTCAACAGACATTGTTCCTCACTGTTGAAATAGCGACCCAAGTGCGTTGCGATAGTAAGCAAGAGAAATTAAAATTAAAATTAAAATTAAAAACTAACATGGTACCGACAGATCATAGACAAAATATAGAATGATTTATACTTATGACTTAAGTTTCTATAATATCAAGTGTCCCTATAAAAATTAACGAGATATTAGTTGGAAGCTAACACTCGCATTTCTATAATGTATTACGTTATCAAAAAAACAAAAACAAAAAAAAAAACAACACAGAATATTCGGTAGGGAAAAGACAAAGTCAATTTATGCAGGATAACAATATTTAATAAAAACAACATATAAGGATAACATGATTCAGCCAAATCAACAAAAAGGACACAAAGGTGTTCCATAGGACGTAAGAAGTGTTGCAAGATAAAAATGGAAATCCATTTATTAATATGAATGAGAAACAATTTTGGACATAATTTCTGTTGAGGGAGATTTTTCATTTAGACTAAAATTTAGCATGCTAATTTCAAAATCACTATCAGTTTTCTTCTCAATAGTTTACTATCCAAATAAGCACAATTGCATTGTTTGCCTGTAAGTAAATAGGACTGGACTGGACTGGTCAAATCATTGCATTGATTATTTCATTGAATAATAATAAGAATTTTTCAAATCTGGTGACTAGGTTGATTCTCAGTCAAAGAGAAAACAACACATTTGTGAAGCGAATCTATTTGCATGTTTTAAATTAAAACTTGAATTTTTAAGTCTTGGGTCCCTCACAAGATTTGCAAGTAGTATGTTGAGAGTCTACGGATGTGGATAAAGGGAACACGTGATAAGTTGGCATTTGGTATACCTAAGGGACCAGGTTAGCTCAGTCGGTAGAGCGTTCGGCTAGAAACCACAGGATTCCTAGTCTGATACCGGCCCTCGCCAACTCCGCGTATGCGTAGCACAGGGAACAGTGCCAGTTTTCGTTAAATCTCTCTTTCTCTTGAAGATCTCAATTGTAATGAAGGCCTCAACGAGAGCAATGATTCAAGAAAAGTAAACTAGGCTTCCCTGCAAAAATGTCCGGCGAGTTCGCGTTTTTTTCAAGTTCATCTATTTATTATTGTTTCATTGTCTTAGAAGAAATGGTTGGCAGTCTTCCGTCTACAAGAGACAATGGAGCAGTGTCAAATTATTTTTAAAAATTTGAACTACATAGCCTGTGCGGTTTCATATGGACGATAAGCTGTTGCCCGTGCAGCAACCCCCTCTCCACACTGCCGATGTGATCCAAAGGAAATGTAATGTACCAATGCGGTTTGGCAACGGTAGTGTCGCAGCAGTTGATGGGTAATACTGGATTTCAGCATCACACCGCCTTAGGGACTCCGGCTCCTGATTTGTTTTCGGGTTTACTACTTTGAAAGGCAGCAGAGGTTTGGTGTCGTACTTTTCCTTGACTTTGATGGGTTGCCGACCAAGGCTAAGGAGCCCCTTTTAACCCATTTGGGGATTTATGCGAGTAGTAAGTACCCCAAACTTACTACTATCGGTGTTCCTGAAAAATGAAATGAGATTCGGGAAACTCTATGTTTTGTGTCTGTGTGTCAGATAAGCAACATATCATTTTTGGGGGTATGGCTGTTAGGGTAAGTCTACTAGGGTTCTAATGTTCGCTGTGTTTATGCACACATATACTCATGTATACATGGAGTATGCTCATTCATGTACACGTGTGGTTATACCAGCATTATTGAATTATCTAAGTTAACCCAAGTGAAAAAAGATCAAATAAAATACTAGCCAGAATTGAACGTGAGGGTGATACCAATTGTAGTTGGTGCCAAAGGAACAGTCTCCAAGAGCTTGGAAAGAAAACCGAAAGAATTGAAGATCAGAGAGAGAATCAAGACCATCCAAACCACAATTGTTAAGGTTTGTTAGAATACTTTCAAGAGTCCTGGAGACCCGAGGAGACTTGCTGACACTTGAGTGAAAACACATCAGTTAAAACTGTCGGGAAAAAATATTTCCCTGTCCTCTCACCTGGCCGAATTAACACAATATTTTTTTAATGTGGGGATTTTTTGTTTTATAGAGCATCCAGCGAGGATCGAATTCGCTTTTCATTAATAATGGGTATGCGAGACTATCTTGCTAACCATAACACCACGATGTGACACCTGGTATGAAAAACGTGTGAGGAGAAAAGGTGAAGAAATAGAATAAGCGAGCAAAAACCCAATTCATTTTGACGTATCCTCTGAAAAATTGCTACTTTAGATTGCACTAGAAATGGCTACCCGGCGTCGCCTGTGTGGAGGGGGACTTTTTAAAAGGTTAGTTTCGCAGATCCATTATTACTTATCTCGAGTGAGATCCTCGCTGGTTGTCCCATAAAAATCCCCACGGAAATATATAACAATATAGAAAGAAATTTCCATTCAATGATTTACAATTAAAAAAAAGATATAAATGATGCAATTAATTCAATCAATCAATATTATATTTCAAAGCGAAAAAACAAAAACATGAAAAAAAAGATAAACAAAATAACATGCAAATGACTTTCTCTTCTGTTACTTTTCAAATTTGAATTTTTAAATATATTCCTAAATATAAATCAAATATTCATTATTTTTGCTCAAAAACCAAGCCCTGATTATATTTAACGTGTATATATATATTTACTTTGTCGTTAATTGTTTATACAGACATACAGATACACACAACTGCCTTTAATATATGGATAGACGGATATTTAACGGATCTGAAATAACATTAATTTAAAATCTTTTTATTTTTTTTACAAAAAATATGATCATTGTTGCTTTGTTTAGTTAAAGACTTTTTCTTTTGGTGAAAAGGGTATTTGAATGACGTCAGCGAAGACACGATGCTTTAATTTTGTAAGTTTTCTCTAACTACGTTAAACTAAAAAGAAATTATTAAAAATCCGTTAATTATTTGAGTTTAATTATCTTATTTTTGCAAACTCCTATTTTGCTTCATTAACGTTAATGAGGAAACTGAATTCTGCTTTTTTAATACTCTCTAAGTTTTCTCATCAGTCGAGTCGGGTTGTTTTCACTAGAGATCAAGTAACAGCAAGTCTCCCAAAATCCATGTCTTACGGTCACGTTGAAAACACCGATTTCCGCTAGATCACCGAAGTTAAGAAGCAATGAGTCTGTTCAAAAATTACACGGGTGACCATTTAAACAACAGAAGGTACTGTAAGTAACCGAATATCAAAATGACTTGATTCGGCATTAGATGGACCGTAAAGTGTTAATAATCCGTAAAACAAAACAACCAAACCCAAATTCCATTTTCTTTTCTTTGTCTCTATTTGTTATGACCTATTAAAGGGTCAATAAATAGTAACTCAACACAGGTATAACAATGTAGAGAACAGATTGTATTCAGCAATACATATCACATACAATGGAAGGGTTTCCTTGTTCAGCATACACGAAGACTGTTTCTAGAACTACTCCTATTTACATGTGTCCCACTTTCACACGATATGGCACAAGGCCGTTTTATGTGGGCACCACCCACAAGCAGAGACCCATGGGGTGGTAGGAGAAAAATTGCGTCAATCCCAGCCATGCCTCTTTAAGTGCAATGAGGCAGGCATCTGGGATCGACGCCATTAATTTAGCAGTTCACTGGACCACCCGTCCCGAAGGACAGGTGTTTCTAGAACTACTCGACTGAATAGTTTTACTCTGCCACATATGTACCCTTTGGGTAAGTCCATGTTCGTATCATAGGTGAGTCACCTACAACACTATTGTATAATAATTATAACAGGCGTGAGAGACATGAGGATATGTCACATTGACACAATCATGTGGGAGGTAGATGCAGAACATCGCGCGGACTGGCGCCTCAATGTTAAACAAGGCACGAAGAGGAGTGAGGCCGAGAGGAGAGTAGCCTCCACAGCAAAAAGAGCCAACAGAAATGAGAGAAAACAGCAGGTCCAGTAAGCATCACTGTTTATATGCAGTCAGAATAGTCCATTCATGTATTTGGGTGAATATATATATTCAAGAAAATTATGTAGTTAAATTTTGTTAATACCAGATTGGCTACTGTAGAAAAAATATTTTATCTCTAGTTTTAAATGTTTTCATTGTAAATCATCCAAGTAAGATGAGCAAAACATAAGAAGTAGGAACAAACTCATAACTGATGTTCTATGGACTACACCAGTGTTGGCTGACCATCTCTGTGTTGACACTGGCTGCTGTCTAGAGGACTTATCAATAGCAATGGATGATAAGGAAGAGAGAGAGTCAATGGAACCTGTGCTGTCTGCATGCTTTGATGATGATGAGAATGTGGTGAAAGAACCTGGGATTTTTTCAGCTATCTTTACCAGGGCTGTGGAGTTGGAGTTGGAAGCAATTATAAGGGGTCACTGGAGTAGGAGTTGGAAAAACTATACCGACTCTAACTCAAATTCAATTTACACTTTATATGGCCAATTTTCTTTTTTTGGACACTACACCATCGTCCTTGGTTGCCAACCAACCAACCAATAATAATTATAACACTTTTGTTTTACAGTCGTCTTTATGTGTACTGTCTGAATGGAAAGAGATGGCCGAAACGTCTGTTGGATTATTTGGTGAATATAAGCCGTGACGCCACTTAAATCTATAGACTAAGCGAGGTCACGTGGTTTAAACCTCAGCCAATCAACAGCTGAGAGACGTCCATTTGCAATCATTGGCGAAGGACTTGCAAAGCTGAGGAGCACCAAGGAACAACCAAAGGATTCTTTACTAAGGAACGCGCTCTGTTTAACACAAAGGATCTCCGCTGGACAAGCGCTCTTGTTTGAAGCCTAAAGGATGGCTACTAAAATCGTAACAACGTCGCGTTTATAATATCATAAACACGAAAGTGATGTTAAATAATGAATAGGCAGAGCCTATCATTTTTTTGGGTGACCTAACATATTTCTAAAGAAAAAGTAAAAACAATTCATAAGACTGCATTTCAAATGATTCGTTTCTGTTTCTTTGTTTAATTGTATATTACCCTTTCGTTGGTTATTTAATGCCAAAGCTATCCTTGTAGAAGAACAGTAGTGGTACTATCTAAGGACCATATGAACTTTAGGAACCCCTTTTGCGATCTCGATTCGTGGAGACACTTTTCTCATTTACACCGCCAAAATCCGGTTGTTTGTTAGGGGTTAGGGTTAGGTTTAGGGGTTAGTTTTATAATTTAAAAAAAACTCTAAAAATCGTCTGTTAACAATTAACCGGATTTTGACGGTGTAAATAGAAAAAATGTCCCCTACGAATCGAGATCGCAAAAGGGGTGCCTAAAGGTCATATGGTCCCTATCTAACGCAAAGCTGCGTTTGACAGCATGCCGATAATACGTTGATGTGCGGAATGAAGTGACTCGAATACCTCCGCCCGAAGTTATCGGGCTATGAGGATTTTATTGTCTTTGATTATTACACTTTCCAGGCAGTATATTTCCTCGCGAATGCGCCAGAAAACACGAGTTATGAATGGGAGATCGTTACGTGACTTAGGGAAGCCATTTTTTACTAGATCTGCTAAGACCCGGCATTTTTCATCCGTGGCCGCGGCGGTGACGATCCTTTCCCATGTGATAGCCTTCAGCTTGTGATCACTGTCATACATTGACGAAAACGCTGCTTTGACCCCATTTACGCCCCAAGCCTTTCTACAGGATTCCCAACAATGAAACATGGACGTTATTATGACGTGCAGCATAAGTCTTAAGAATAATGAAACGTATTGTACGCCAAGGAAATGTTTGATTTTATATTTAGATAGCAAACCCAAGGGAATCATTTCTTGAACAATGCAAAGCCTTTTTTTTTTTATTGATTTCTGAATTCTAAAATGTAATTTAAATTTTAAATTATGAGAAACCTTACGCCCTTCACGATATAAGGAAAGGAACGAATTTTTAATTTGTAAAAATAAAAAAAAATGAACAAAAGAAGAAAAAAAAGGGATTTTAATGCAAATCAACACGCGTATGTTCTAAAGGCGAAGTGGTAGTTATAGGCCCTTCAAATTTTGATACATGCATGTGTGTGTGTGTGTGTGTGTGTGTCTGTGTGTGTGTGTGTGTGTGTGTGTGTGTGTTGTCCTTTGTAGCACAAAGAATACTCCAACAATCGACTGTTAGTCGTCAGTTCAGTTCAAGGTGTGTCTCATGAAGGCTAAAGGATATATATATATATATATATATGTGTGTGTGTGTGTGTGTGTGTGTGTGCTGTGTGTGCGTTTGTGCGTGTGTGTGTGTGTGTGTGTGTGTATGTGTGTCATAAAAGTATCGAGAATGAGCTGTGAGAAGAAAAAAAAATGGAACGTTATTTTTTCAGAATACAAAGTGTGTCAAAAAGTATCTCGCTTGATATATATATATATATATATATATATATATATATATATATGTGTGTGTGTGTGTGTGTGTGTGTGTGTGTGTGTGTGTGTGTGTGTGTGTGAGAGAGAGAGAGAGAGAGAGAGAGAGAGAGAGAGAGAATTTTCTTGAAGATTTTTCGGAGAAACCCGGGTAGTTAATTTCCGTCGCTGGTTTGGTTCCCTAAACCGGCTTAACAAGTGCGTATTTAGTACTTTTCAATATCTACTATCTCAACTCATTCGTTTTTTTCTTTTCTTTTTCCAACTGTCAAAATTGTCACTCGTTCGATTTTTGTTTTTTCCTTTGACTTCTCCCTAAAACTAATCTCTCTCTCTCTCTCTCTCTCTCTCTCTCTCTCTATATATATATATATATATATATATATATATATATATATATATATATATAAGTAAAGAAATAACAACAGACTGAGAGATTTAGCATTATAGTCTATTTCAGGGAGCTTAGACAAAGTGTCTAACTCTCCCGACTCATCAGATTTCGCATCTGATGAATCGGTAGAGTTAGACACTTTGTCTAAGCTCCCTGAAATAGACTATAATGCTAAATCTTTAAGTTTTTTGTTATTTCTTTACTTATATATTTGCCCTGTGACTCTAACATTAAGAGCACACATTGAGCTCTCAACCTGCGATAGGTTTTTTTTAAATAAAACTCTTGTGTCGTAAGGAAGATTTCTTCTCTGGACTTTTGGATTATATATATATAGTCATCCACAGACACCGTGTTTCCAGGTATCGCGTCTCATCAGTGTGGTTAGATATTTTGTAAGCTACCTACAGTCGGGATAGAAACCTGATCGAGTCAGCATCAGTTGGACAGCTTAACTGCTCGGCTATCATCACCCACAGAATAGGAAGGCGATTTTAACTGATTTAATACACACATCTGTATGAATGTAAAGGTCGCCATAGAGTGCTCTATCCCTTTTATAGGAGAGCGTCGCGTTTACGCTTTTGTTGGCAGTCGTCAGCGAAATCTCCTCCCAGATGCTAGTCCCCTGGGGCATGGGGAGCATATACAGTCATTCACAGACACCGTGTTTCGACATATATATATATATATATATATATATATATATATATATATATATATATATATAATTAAAAATTAATGGTAAAATGAATGAATGGATGAAATAAAAATGAATGAAATGAGGGGGATAAATAAAAAACCCTTTCCAAGGGACCCCTCTCAAAAGTATTAAAACACTTTTTGAGAGTGGGGTCCCTGATAGAAAGTTTTTCTCATCTATTATTAGACTCCTTTGAAGCATCAAGTTAATATAATTATTCTATAAGTTATTAGAGAAGATAAAATCCGTCTCTTACCTTTGTAATATCTGTTGAGAATGGGTTTGAATTTATATATATATATATATATATATATATAATATATATATATATATATATATATATATATATATATATATATATATATATATATATATATGTGTGTGTGTGTGTGTGTGTGTGTGTGTGTGTGCATGCATGTAAAGATTTTCGATCCAAAACTTAATTTTGACGGATGTCGTTGTACATTATTTATTAATACAGACCCCCCCCAAAAAAAAAAAAAAAAACCACGAAAACGTTTAACTATGGAAAAAGATTTGAATGCAAATCTTAACATGAATATCAGATTAAATCATATTTCTAGTAGCTCTTTACCCCCGCCACACCTTTCTCTCCTCTTAATTCATTCTGAAACCCCATTAACATGCAAGATGCAGAGATACAAATATATGTATACCGGATCTTTAAAAAAATCTGTTAAATTGATTTTTATGTGTGTGGTGTATGTCTCCATCAATATGTAAGACATGACAGATACAGAAAGTTAAATTTGACAAAGAGATTGTTGCAAAGCAAAACTTACGTACTTAATAACATCTCCCGGCCTCCACCCCATATCTATAAATACCTGACCCCGGTCAGAAATCCTTGTCCATTTTGAAATCAGGAAGTTGAACAAAATTGTTTGAATAAAAGTTGAACAGGAAGTTGAACGAAATCTTTAATCACGCACGTGTCAAAAACACAGAGGTATTTATTTTCTAGTACTTTTTATCTATTAATCCGGTTAATTGTTAACAGACGATTTTTAGAGTTTTTTTTAAATTATAAAACTAACCCCTAAACCTAACCCTAACCCCTAACAAACAACCGGATTTTGGCGGTGTAAATGAGAAAAGTGTCTCCACGAATCGAGATCGCAAAAGGGGTTCCTAAAGTTCATATGGTCCTTAGATAGTACCACTACTGTTCTTCTACAAGGATAGCTTTGGCATTAAATAACCACCGAAAGGGTAATATACAATTAAACAAAGAAACAGAAACGAATCATTTGAAATGCAGTCTTATGAATTGTTTTTACTTTTTCTTTTCTTTAGAAATACTAGCAAATATATGCACCCTCCGGGTGCAAGTATTTTAGTTAAATTTTATAATAAAATATCATATTAAATTAGAAAGGCTAATGAAACTGAATAAGAATGTAGATAAAAAGATTTTGAACAGAGGGGGTATGATTGAAAAATAGAACAACTTTGAAACTAACTCTTCCATCATTTTCCGTTACTCCCGTCTTTCATTGGTAAATTTTCCTAATTCAACTCTTTAGTTAAAATAGGAAGTAAAGAATAATATTACAGTTATTTCTTCTTGTTAAGGGATTTCTTTTAAGATTTATTGAAGAGATTTTTGCTCATATTCAATAAGATAAAACCAAACAATTAGAAATCAATAATACTAAGCATATATTTATTAAAATCAATTTTTTAAGATCAATATGCAAATTAGCCTTTCCATTCACACTGTAAACCTCTATTTTGTTGTATATATAAATACAATTGCATGTTATTATCATGTAGATATGGTCAACAGTGTAAGTAATGTAAAACAATTTTATTAATAATTGAAGTTTAAATAAAAATAAATTCATGGAGAATGTGATGTAAATAACAAAGGGAATTGTGACTTGAGTAGGGATATAGTTTCGGTTACAGACAGACAAACACACAATCTCCATTATAATAAGATGTTAGGTGACTCCAAAAAATGATAGGCTCTGCTTGTCCTTGATTCCTTTTAGGCCATTTGAAAATTGAAATCTTTGCTACTTGGGTCACTTAGTGCTTTAAACCCTCGTGAACCGCCCAATTGCCCGACTAAAGATATTGAAAAAGAGATGTCAGATCTCACAAATGCACTAAACATTTTTGTATGGTAGATTATAAAGACAGAATTATATGGTTTGGTGCAAACATGGACTTATTTTGGTTGATTAGAAAAATGCTGTTGTTAACATGTATGTTGATGCTCTGTTCTTAGGAACAAATTATTATAATTTACAATTTGATTTTAAAAATAAAAGATTAAAGAAATGTTGAGATGGTGTCGTACCGAAATTTTGGCCATACTATTTGGTTTGGTTTATTTGGTTTCTTTGTTTAATGGCATATCAACCTCTATGGGTTATTTGGTTTGGTTTGGTTTGTTTTGTTTTACGGCACATCAACCTCAGTGGGTTATTTAATACCGACAAAGTTGTGAAATAAATTCATTCTTAATGCATAATACAATGTTGTTTATAAACTCATGTTTTTCTATTTAACCCATAGATGGGACCCTAACAGGTACTACCACTCCGGGTCAGAGTGGACCAGGGAGCAATGGTGATGAAGGGGTGCTCCACATTCCCCAAACATCCAAAACTGGAACCTCACCATCAGATAGAGTTTAACGTCATCCCCAGGACATGTAGACCCTCAGTCACCGCCTTCTAGCACCCATATGATAAAAAGGGGTTGGGGCTTGCCATAAAGGCAATAGGGTTGGGAAAATCATATAGGTGCTAGGGCTTGACGTGACCAGCCGATTGATCGGAGGGGGCATCTCCGACCGCCCGTCTAGCCCAAGATAGGGCCAAAGTGGAGTATTGCAAGTCATGAACTGCTCATCCACCTGGTTAATGGGTTATCTAATGACAAAGCCATCCTTGCAGAATAACAGAATTTCGTCCGAAAGTACATTTAATAGCAAAACAGGAGTTTGAAATCGCGTCATATGATCTCGCAATTCAGTATATTATCGATTACACCACATGGATTCTCCATGTCTACTTTTTATACTTAACTAAAAATTAAACTTGGTAAACGGTTTTCCGATTGGACTGCAAATTGCTTTATTCTCCAAGTTAGAACAATATTTTATATATTAATACGCTTGTTCCTAAATCTTCCATCTGTTATCATGCTGCAACACTCTCTGGTTAAAAATGAGACCGTCCAAATTGTTCAAGATGCAATGCAAAAATGTAAATCCAGATTATCTGGTGTTGCTTAATCACATATTTCTTTTTATTTGTCCCATTTTATTTCACCCAATTTAAAAATGAAACATTTCAAATGGTCTTGCGTCGTTTAAATGCCCATCGTAAAATTAAAATGAATTGAAAAAAAAAAAAAAAGAATTTTGTTTTATTTGTAATATTGAAATTATAAATTACGGAATATGTTTTAGTAATTTTGATCGTCCCGGCCTCTTGTCTTAATTTAGGCAATGTTTTAGCGAGCCAGCCTCAGGCGAATTTCCGGCCCAACTTTTTTTCCAAGATATTTTCCAAGTCGTGTTTTGTCCCTTTTTTCGGCAAAATAATGTAGATATTTTAAATGCCTACCCACAGATTGTTATCAACAAATCAATGTAAATATTTTACAAACTTCATTTTACGCAATGGTGTATGTGTGTGTGTGTGTGTGTGTGTGTTAGAGAGAGAGAGAGAGAGAGAGAGAGAGAGAGAGAGAGAGAGAGAGAGAGAGAGAGAGAGAGAGAGAGAGAGAGAGTTAAATCAAGACTATTAAACTTTTTACATATTGAACTATTTACAATAGCTCTTAACAAAACATATCAAACGTTGTAATAATTAAATTATCATACTGTGGTATATACACAGGTCCTGCTAGTTTAACAATATTGTGCTAATAAAAATTGAATGTCAATAAACAAACACACATCGAAAGATAGAGGAATCGGATTATTATAGATTCCCGAGATATGTATCGATTTATTTTTAAATAAGATGTATATTGGTGTATAATCTATTGATTTTTGTCTCATGTGTTTTTAATTTCAGCTTAAAATTTGAGGTTAAACCACAAATCGAATTTTGAAATGTAAACAGTTTAAAATTACACAACTTCTCATCTTGTTAAACTAACGTATATTTTATTGATTAAATCGAACTTAACGAACCTAAATTCCCCCATCGTATGTCACCCCGACGAAAGAAAAAAATAACAAAAATCAGGGAATTAACTGAATTTAAGGAAATCTTCAGTGTTGATATATTAATGAATAAGATATTTAATGCCCTAGTTATTTTAATTAAAGACATTTACATTTTTCAGGCCAGTTAACTTTGAACCACGTATATTTGAGAATCTGTATTACGCCTCAAAGATACGTTGTTCAAAGTTAACAGACCTGAAAAAATGAAAAGTTTTTAAATAAAATAACTGAGGCATTAAATCTTTTATTCATTAATATATCAACACTAAAAATTTCATTAAATTCGGTTAATGCCCTGATTTTTGGTATTTTTTTCTTTCGGCGCGGTGACATACGATGGTGAAATTTAGGTCCGTTAAGTTGTATTTAACCATTTTATTTTCTTAAAATCAATTTTAATGGTGACCGTTTATTTATTTAACCCTTCATCACCATTACTCCAAGTTACACTCTGAGCCGGAGTGGTTGTACCTGTTAGTGGACCCCAACGAAGCTAGAGAATAAGCTAGATGGTAGTTGCACAAGAATTCTGCGTACAATCTTAATCAAGACTTTGTGTAAGGCGACCAAGACACGCCGGACAGTGCTGGAGAAGCAGAGGTGAACTCATAAGTAACGTTCTTCTGTGGAAGCCGCCACATGGACACGCTAGTGTGGGGCGATCCAGCAAAGACATACATTGACCACCTCTGCGCGGATACTGGATGCTTCGCAGAGGACCTGCCGGGGGCAATGAATGACAAGGATAGCCGTGTTGCTGGTGCAATATGATGATGATAATGATGATCATGATCATGATAATGATGATGATTTATTTACAAATATTTGTTATATCCCAAAATATAGGAATAACAAATGATAACAAAAACAGTGAAATATGTTTAACATATAACAATATTTGTTTTATTTATTCTCACTGACCGGGAATACAGTGGGATGAATTTGGATAGAATTCAACTATCATGTGTGTGTTCATCACATGGGGCCAAGTTCTTGTCTGTTTTTCTCTCACTGCTAGTCAGTAAGTATATCCGGTGTAGAATCGTTAGGGGAGATAAATCTCCCTAACATTATTATTATCCATTCCCTACAATATATTTTCTAAGCGTTTAGTGGATATTTTGTGTCCACACCGAAAAGCGCTAACCGAGGTGCAATAGTTAGCAAACTCATATCGCAATTGCAGTGAGTTCAATCCTGCCCGGGAGTCTTATTATCGTAATCTTTTACCGAGACGAAACAAAATTGTGAACATAAACTAGACAAAACGTGACCCGTTGGTTCACCCATTGAGCTCTGGGTAGATAATTAGGATTAGGGAAAAGTGAGTTTGGTAAGCGAAATTAATTTTTAAAAATACGGAGAAAAATAAATACGGAGAATTAAAAGAAAACATTAAAATCATTTCGTAAGATTTCTAAGAAAGGGAACGTTTGACCTAATTCAAATCTATTAAGAGCGAAGATGTGCCGGGTCAGCTGTTTATGAAACTTAACATACAAATACGTTTCACACTCTCTAATCTCTCTGAGAAAGTAACATATTTAACGAGGAGGTAATCAAGATATACATAGAGAGGAGGAAAGTGATTGGTGGAATGTGAAGTAAGATATTTATTATTTTGTTTTTAATTTACTCACGGAGTAGGACTAATTCCAAAATGTAATATATATTGGGCTACGTCCTCTAGGAGTAAAGTTGAAAAGATTTGACACAATGACATTCTCAATTATTATAAGAGATCTACCTTTAACTAGATGCGAAGTTCTGCAACAAACCCGTGGAAAAGACATGAATTCACATCTCCTCTCTCAGTTATGGGTAAATAATAGGGCAGTGGGAGTTCTCTAACCTTGGCGAGCAATCGGTTTACGAGGAGGAAAAAGTATGAATTTGAAACCGGCCATGACAGGTTTAGCAGGTCAGCAGCGGATAATAACTGTTCAAGAAAACAAAGGAGAAAGAAAAATGGCAGATCGGCTACTTTATCTGCCCGTAAAGCGGTTAAGAGGAACAATAAAAACTAATATCCTAAATACATGCTCCAGGGCCTCATTAGTAACCAAGAAAATAATGAATTGTAGTCATAGCTGTATACGATGACAGACAGACAGAATAAAAAAGATATTTCGAGAATTATAATAAGACGTTTTCATGTGTATACATAAGTATAAAATGCACATTCGATATATATATATATATATATTTCTGATGCGAATTTTATACTTGTGTATACATATGAAACAAATATATATATATATATATATATATATATATATATATCTTATCTTATTATAATGGAGATTGTGTGTTTTTCTGTCTGTAACCGAAACTATATTCCTACTCAAGTCACAATTCTCTTAGTTATTGACATCACATTCTCCATGATTTTATTTTTATCTAAACCTCAATTATTAATAAAAATTGCCTTACATTATTAATACTGTTAACTATGTCTACATACTGGCAACATGCAATTATATTTATATATACAGCGAAATAGCGGTTTACAGTGTGAACGGGAAGGCTAATTTGCATATTAATATTAAAAAATCGAATTTAATAAATATGTGCTTAGTATTATTGGTTTCTAATTGTTTGGTTTTAATGAATATAAGCAAAAATCTCTTCAATGAATCTTAATTGAAATCCATTAACAAGATAAAATAACTGTCATTTTATCTTTACTTCCTCTTTTAACTAAATACTTAAATTAGAAAAATAACAATGAAAGACGAGAGTGATGGAAGAGTAAGTTTCAGTTGTTCCATTTTTTATTATACTCCCTCTGTTTCAAATCTTTTATTATACTCCCTGTTTCAAATCTTTTTATCTGTATTCTTATTTAGTTTCATTAGCCTTTCTAATTTAATACAATATTTTATTACATTAAACTTAAATACTTGCACCCGGAGGGTGCATATATTTGCTAGTATATATATATATATATATATATATATATATATATATATATATCCGATGTGCACTTTATACTAGTGTATACATATATATATATATATATATATATATATATATATATATATATTTTGGGACTGTATTCTGGAAAAAGAAATAACGTTCAATTTATTCTTCATTTTTATCTTGGTAAATACAGCTTTAAACTTGGTACTTTTTGACACACCTTGTATTCTGAAAAAAATTAATGAATCTTTTTTTCAGAATACAAGGTGTGACAAAAAGTACAAAAATCTCGATACTTTTTACACACCTTATTATTATATATATATATATATATATATATATATATATATATATAGGGGGTCCTTCCAGGAGCCACTTTCCCCAGTGAAGTAACAATAAAGTTACAATGATACCTGATGCCCGAGACTCATCCCTTAAAGAGAATACAAAAAAAGACCAAAACAATTTTGTCCCCATATTCACGTGAGAAGTCCTGCAATAAACTAGATCTCATATTCCATTCTGCCCTTCAGAGGAAGCAAGTAAATACTTATATTCGGTTTGCGAACAGTTCAGATTCCATAACATTTTTTATAGAACCTTGTATACATTATATGCCTTTTATTCACTTGTGTATGTGTGTATTCATATATGTGTATGTGTTTAGTCCTGATCACCACAACCGCCGTTAGATAAACTCGACCCTTCTATCGTGGTGAAATAGGGAGGTACAGTTGCTGGGTTGGAATGCCATGGACCAGTCTCACCTCGTTTGTTTTCAGTGTCGATCCAGAGACCAGATATCAGCCAAGGGAGATGAACACACTCCAATCTCTGCTCGAAGGCGAGTGATTTCAGAGATTTTAGCAGTGTATATCAATCTTTCTGGAGGCACATGGTCTAATGGTTAGAGTCGTAGGAAATGGACTCGTCGACCCGAGTTCAATTCGTGGACGAAGCTGTTTACATTCCACATGGCGCTAGTACCCTTATGAAAGGTATAAATCCAATTCTCCACCCCAGCTATGGATAAATAGCAGGGCAGACTGGGCTCTTTAACCATGGCTAGGTAACCAGTCTAGGAGAAGGAAAACTCTGAATTCAAACCTGGTAAACTCCGCTTAAGAATTTCCTTGTGTCGCATCCTGCTTGTGCGGAGGGGTTGATATTATATATATATATATATATATATATATATATCTTTCTCTCTGTTTTTATATGTATGTATTTACCCAACTCATCCGCCCGAGCAGGATGCGAAACAAAGTCAATTTTTTTAGCCGGGTTTGACAGGTTTGAATTCAGTTTTCCTTCTCCTTGTTTGGTTGCTATGCCATGGTTTACTATTTACCCATTGCTGAACGGAAATTGCACTATGTGAAACGCAACCAGCTTCGTCCAGGATTTGAACCTGTGTTGATGTGTCTGTTTTTATATGTAAGTAATATACATATTTACCAACCCCTCCGAACGAGTAAGGTAAATTTTTAAGCAGACTTTAACAGGCTTGAAATCAGGGTTTTCCTTTTCTTATTGGTTGCCTAACCAAGATTAAAGAGCCCAGTCTGCCCTACTATTTACCCATTGTTGGAGAGAGAATAGTTGGATTCATACCTCTGTAAAGAGTATTAGCGCTACGTAAAATGCAAGCAGCTTCGTCCAGGATTTGAACTCGTTTCGCCGAGTCCATTTCCTACGACAATAACCATTATTTCACGCGCTTCCATAGGGGTATTTACATCTCATCCAACTAATGAGGGCGTGACACAAGGACATTTTTATGTGGGCCCGCCCACAAGCCAAAGCTCATGGGTGGTAGGCACAAAAATGCGTGGATCCCGTCGGCATTCCCCCTCAAGGCGGCGCCTCAGGCACTGGGCAATAAACGCAGCCATGCCCTTCAAGGGGGCAGGTATTGCCTGTGGGGATAGCCCCTTGGGATCAACGCTGTTGATTTTCTTAGCCGCTCCAGAGGCCGAAGCACACTACTCCATTGTAAAATAGAGTTTAGTAATCTCGTCTTGCAGGCCATTACTACTCTATAGTAGCAAACCCAGGTCTCACTGGTTGTCCCAATAAGGTGTCCTTATGTAATACGGAGCTCAGCTTAATAAAGATCTAGAAGAGCTTACGTAACCGAATTGACTTAAGAGAAAGTAATACTTTGTGACTAATTGCTAAAATAATGAGGTTAGTATGCTGGTTAATAACCGATAGGTATTTGTTTACATAACTTATGAGGAAACTTATTACTGATTAAATCCGTTTAACAGCATTGTAAAAATAAACACTAAACATTAGGCACCACCAATTTTCCCTGTAAAATTTACCCCCCTCCTATATTTAACATAATGAAACTTGCATAAAAATTAATATTATCTTAATTTTTTTCACATTCAAAATAAGAAACGTTAAACAAACCCCTGATGATTTTTCAAAAAAAATTTCAGCTTACGGAAATAATGAAAATTGTGATTGAAAAACAATGTTTTCATTTTTGCACCGTTAAATCAACTGAAATTTAACGTAGCCAAAAACAAGTTACGACAAGAGTATTTAAAAAAAAATTCTATGAAAAATCAATTTTCACGAAAATTTCAATAACTATTTACCTTTGGATGTAAATATGTCTGAAATAGTTTTTTTTCCTAAAATATATTAGTAGAGTAAACCACCATGTTGTGTAGACAGTGATTTCGTCTGTGCTGCGTTTTTCTCAAGCACGTGCGTGGTTAATATGGGATCAGGAATCAAATAAAAAGTGTGTACACCAAGAATATATCTCCGTGTTCCTAATTTAACAAGAACAGATATGGAACAGAGATATGGAACAGAGATAGATAGATAGATAGATAGAGAGAGAGAGAGAGAGAGAGAGAGAGAGAGAGAGAGAGAGAGGGGGAGAGAATTCCGCTCCGCAAGACAATGGTGGTTTCTCCCTAAACGCAATGAACTCTTTCGACGGAAAGTTTAAATACTTTTCGGCAGTCAGGACTAGGAAGGCGTATTGCTATCCATTAACAGGTTTATTAAACAAGAAAATACATTTGACAAACAAGGGTACACAAAAATGAAACAGGTCATGCCTAAAAAAAAAGAAAAGAAAACCCACCAGAAGTACAAAATCGGTGACAATTTTAGGGTCTGTATCCTAATAAAAAAGGATCACTAACGGAAGTAACTTATAAGGGATCTAATATTGTTGTGTGTTCCACGAGAGAGAGAGACAGAGACAGACAGACAGACAGACAGACAGACAGACTTAAACCAACGCCTTTATCCACTATGCTATGTGTCCAATTCAGAGAAATTGATCTATACTCTTTGTACTTTTTGATCAGTTGTTTTTTGGTGAAACATAGGATTGTGCAAGTGCAACACTATCTGTACTCACCAGGCCGAGTTTCGTGTGACATTTTCTCGTTCTTAAACTGAAAATTCATTGGTAGGTTAAAATTTGAGGAGGTGAAGGATATTAAAATAGATACGATGCATATATATCAAAAGGTTTTTTTAGATGCACTTCAACCAATGGAGTTCTTGTGGGATCGAATTCAGATTAGGACTTGATGGTGGCCATTCGATTATCTTCTCTCTTGTAAATCTTTTATGCTAAAAAAAGTCAGGGGTTAGCTTAGACACGTGAAAAGAAGCATTTTCATGCATAAATAGACACTTTACTTACAAATTTCAAGACTGGGACTCGTATCGTGTCAGTCTTGTCCATAAAATCGCAACAGTTAGTACCGTTTTTTTAACTCGTTCATTGACTTTGAATGATCCAATAATGCTTTGATCAACAATTCTAGCCCATATCATCACACTGCCGCCTCCTTGTAACCCTCTTTTAGCCACGGGCACGTTTGAATTAGACAAAATCCATCCTTTAGACCATCTATCAGGTCCATCAAATTTCACTCCAGAATTACTTTAGAAAAGTCAATTTGGCCCAGGTTTGATGCTTTCAAATATTTGCTTTAGTGAGAGGAAGTTGCCAAGGAGATTTTCTTATTCACAAAATATTCCTCATCTTCTGTCCTTCTTGACTTCTTCAATTACAGACTTTTCAAAGATTTGAGCGCTGATCAAAAATGGTTGTTTTGGTATAATTCACTTTAGTTTACGTTCATCTTCAGTTCGCTAAGCCTTTTCCTTTGCTTCAAGTTCACATCTTTTTGACCGATACAGATTTTAAATTATAAAATTCTTCCATTTAAAAGACACTAAAACAAATAATTTTACATGTGATTTAAAAAAAAGAAGTCCTTCCTCTTCATAATCCAGCAAAAATTGAACATTAATTCTTATTCATTTTTTCCAAGTTTTGTGGAATTTTATTTCATGGAATTTAAGAAAAAAAAAACACATGAAATTTTGGCCATACCTATAATAACGATAATGCCTTGATAAACTTTATAAAAATCCCAATCTTAACCGTATGATCCATTTAATCCATTATCTATTTTGCTGTAGTTTGGTAAATCAAGTTTTTATTGGATAATATCTAAATTGTTTGACATTGAAAATATCAGGATTTAATGTGACAATGAAAGTATTAAAAAATACTTATATTTATGGACTACTGCTGCTGATGGTTCAGTGATAACAACAGAGATAATTTTATTTTGCGACTTACATGAAATTCGAGGTGCTTTAAGAAATATCATGTGTCCATATGATAAAATTATCAGGTGTTATTTTGCATGTTTTCAAGATTGGATTCCAATTCATTATGACTTTTCGTTTCTTTTATATGGTGTTTACAGACAAAATATATATAGATGGCTTGGTACGTATATATATATATATATATATATATATATATATATATATATATATATATTGGGAGAATATGTGCTTAATTGAAGTCGAACCTAATTTTGAAAATTAATTAATTAATAATTAATTAATTAGGCGGGCATACATATTCAAATGTAAAGCTAAACAAATCGAGAAAAATCAACCTCTGTATGTACATTTAAGCCTATTAGGCCTCATGAGCAGATCTATAGACAGGAAGACCGCCTTGTGCGTGATTCGAACCCTGACTGTCAAGCTGACAGGCGGGGACCGTAACCATTACACCAACCGGCCTTTCACAGATTTTTCGTTTTGCTTAGAAGTAGGTTATATTCCACTTATAGTGACCTTTACTACACGACAGTATGAGAAGTAAATAAACAAACGATGTGTTTTGATATGGCTTTTTTAGCCGACAATTTTTGGGAGAATAATTAATCAATTATTAATTAATTAATTTTCAAAATTAGGTACGACTTCAATTAAGCACATATTCTTTGGTTTTTGTCTGTAACAAAAATTACGTCACTGCTTACGTCAGATTACCCAAAATCGTCATAACAGAATAAATACACTCAAAATTTGAACATGCAATATTAGACAGTCCTCATTGGGTTTTTTTAAAACAAGTTTTAATAAATACATGACTGGTATTATATATCTATATATAATTTGTTTTATTTTAATACATATTTAAAGTTTACATTTCAAATTGTTTTATTTTTTTAATCCTTTAATGAATTTGATGATTTTACTTACTTAGGGTACAAACTCGCTGACATTGAATTTTTTACTCCCACCCCTCAGGCAATATATTTTAAAAATCTATTTTTACATCGCCCGGAAGGTGTTTTTTATTTTGTACTAGGTATATATATATATATATATATATATATATATATATATATATATATATATATATATATATATATATATATATATAAGTTAAAAGAAAGGAATGAATCCGACAGTATGAGTATGAAAAGGTGGAATGAAAACATCACACAATGAGAAAAAGAGAAAACAATTTATAATATAATCATAGCTGATACTGATCAATATTTCGATTTTACAAAAATCATCATCAGAGCTCATTCACTCCGTGGTGTTTGGGTCGGAGAAAAATGTCCAATCGATTTGATATATTTTTTATATATATATATATATATATATATATATATATATATAGAGAGAGAGAGAGAGAGAGAGAGATAGAGAGAGAGAGAAAAAGAGATAGTCAGAATTATCCTGAAGAACCATTCGGGTGAAACCTAGGTAGATAGTGTCTGACTCATGTAGGTCCTTATAATCATGTTCTACTTAATGTATTGAGCAATTTTTACATATACAACTTAGAAAACTCCCCAGTGTTTTTTTTCTTTTGACCACTACATACGATACTGATGATTATTTTCAGAAAGTACGGATGTGCCCCCCCCCCCAGATGTCAGTTTGAAAATTTCATTTTTATTTTGAAAAACTGAATTACCTGGGTTTTTTCCACACCGGTAGAGTTTAGAAGTAGAAAAAAAAATGTTATATATATATATATATATATAATATATATATATATATATATATATATATAATCCAAAAGTCCAGAGAAGAAATCTTCCTTACGACACATGAGTTTTATTTTAAAGTTTGAGAGCTCAATGTGTGCTCTTAATGTTAGAGTCACAGAGCAAATATATAAGTAAAGAAATAACAAAAGACTTAGAGATTTAGCATTATAGTCTATTTCAGGGAGCTTAGGCAAAGTGTCTAACTCTCCCGACTCATCAGATGCGAACGATGAATTCTTTATTACTTCAAAGGCATTTGAAAACAGATTTTTATTTTTAATTTTTAAAAATTTTTTAAAATTTTATAGTCTTGTGATATGGATTAGACTATTTGTCTAAGCTCCCTGAAATAGACTATAATGCTAAATCACTAAGTCTTTTGTTATTTCTTTACTTAATATATATATATATATATATATATATATATATATATATATAAAGATAATCTACTGAGTCAGACGAACCTACTGTTAGTTTCGCATAAAGCTCTTCAGGGCTAAAATCTGAGTCAGATTTTAGCCCTGAAGAGCTTTATGCGAAACTAACAGTAGGTTTGTCTGACTCAGTAGATTATCTTTATTACTTGGCTCTACTTAGGTATCGAGCACTTTTTACAAATTAGCTTCTCCTAGCGGTTATATGAATATATATATATCTTATATACATATATATACATATAAATTGTTTTTTCTTTTGGCCAAATACTATACCAATAGATTATTTTCTGTTGGTACGAATATCTTGGTCTTTTCTTTTTTTCAAAAATTTTTTTCTTCCTGGTTGATGTTTGGTAGTATATTTTCACAATCAAACTCTCTGCCGGGTTTTTTCTCTCCGCAAGGATCTACCAACACGCTTGGTATATTAAATTATATATATATATATATATATATATATATATATATATATATATATATATATATATGCTGGTTAGCTCAGTTGGTAGAGCACTTATCTTCGAACTACAACTCAGTTAATGAGTAGCACAGCTTGGATCTGTGCAGTAAAGTATGGGAGCTGATAACACGTGTGTAGCCAGAGGTAAAACAATCCGTCTGCCAACTTACACTGTAAGTTCTTATTAGTATTAGCAAAGAAAATAAATGTTAACTATTACAATTGTGCTGCCATCTGTTGGACATCTACCAAAGCAAACAATGATGGGATGTTGATATTATCCTCTCTCAATAATTTTTAATCAACCCCCCAAGTAATTTTTAACTGCCTAAAATATCTCAGTGACATCTACAAATAAATATTAACCACCTTGGGGACCCCTAAAAGTAAAGACGTCGGGGTGGCCTAAAGTCAGTATCAGCCAGACAGCGAGAGAATCTATCCCCTTTTCACTAGCACTAGACCAAGGAGGTTGTTTTGGCATCTGAACTTTTTTGTTGGATTATTTTGAGTATATAAGCCGTGCTACAATACACCACTTAAATTTAGAGACTAAATGTGGTTTAAACTTCAGCCAATCAACAGCCCGAATGTTTGGCTGGTTGACTACTTAATTACTGATACTGAGAGACATCCATATTGACGAAGGTATTGCAATACTGAGGAGCACCAAGGAACAACCAAAGGATTCTTAATTAAGGATTTCCGCTGGACAAGCACTCTTGCTTGAAGCCTAATGGATGGCCCATAACATTGTAACACTTTACTGCACAGATTCCTGTGCTACTCATAAGCTGAGTGAGTGAGGGCCGGTATCGAACCCGGAACCCTGTTATTCCTAGTTGGATGCCGTATTGACTGAACTAAACTGGCCCTATAAACCAGGAACCCTTGTCTGCAACAAATTGTAATCAACAGTTAGGAAATGTAAACAAAGGATTTAATTGAACTTGAAGTTCCGCATCCGCCTATGAACTACAAGTTTCCTGGTTTGATACTGGCCCTCGCCAACTCAGCATATGAGTAGCACAAGTATCTGTGTGGTAAAGTGAGGAGCTGATCATAGGTATGGTACTCCACCTCAGACGCTAAAATACTCCTTTGTCTAGCGCTAGTGAAAAAGGGATAGAATCCATCGCTGTCTGGCTGATACCGACTTTAGGTCACCCTAATGATGACTTTTATATATATATATATATATATATATACTAACCCCCCCTCCCCCGCATGAGCAGGATGTGACAGTGGAGTTTAACAGGTCTGAGTTTTTCTTCTCCTAGACTGGTTGCCTAATCAGTGTTAAAGAGTCCAGTCTACTCTACTATTTACCCATAGCTGGAGAGCTTTAGGCATTTATAGAATACCTTAGCAATAAATAACACAGTTTTATAAAAGTTGTCAGGGTGGCTTAAAGTCGGTATCAGCTGCAATAAAGGGAGTCTATTCCCTTTTCACTAGCGCTAGACCAAGGAGATTATTTTTGCGTCTGAGGTGAAGCACCACACCTACCATCAGCTCCTTACTTTACCACACAGATTCCTGTGCTACTCATACGCTGAGTTGACGAGAACCAGTATCGAACTAGGAACCTTGTGGTTTCTAGACGAATGCTCTACCGACTGAGTTAACCTGCTGATATTAATCTGTTCAAATTTTTAAATATTTAACAGTCTGATTTACTTTTTAGATTTGCTGGAGCTTACAATAATACTGATGTCGAAAACAATTCATAGAATTTGATATAATGATTATTATTATTATTATTATTTTTATGCCTCCTCAGGCATCTCCTTGTTTTACTATCTTCTTACACCAATCTTAAAAATAGAAAACCAAAAAAATGGGTTGGTTGGTTGGTTGGTTGTTTTGTTTTATGGCATATGAACCATTTTGGTTTTTTGATTTTGATTTTGTTCTTGTTTTACGGCATATCAACCTCAATGGGTCATTTAATGCCGACTACGTTTTTGAAATGAATTGGTGATAATGTTTAATTTTCTGAAGATTTTTTGTTTTTGACATATTTTTTGTGAATGGAACTTTTAGATGATTCTTTTTAACATATATTTTTGTGTTTTCATTTTTTTGGGAAGATTTTTAGATTTTGTTGTAGATGTGTGCTTCTTTTATGTATCCAAGTAGTTTTTCTGGGTTTATTTGATAGAATATCTGTTTTAGATTTGTTGTTTGGTAGTATTTTTTTTCGTATTTGTTTTAGGTTGCTACATTCTGTTAAAATGTGTTTGATTGTGTAGGGTTTTTGGCATGGTATGCAATATGGGGCTGCTTCTTTTTTGAGGAGGTATGAATGGGTAATGTATGAGTGTCCTATTCTTAGTCTGGATAATATTACTTCTTCTTTTCTGTTATTTTGGGTTATTTAATGCTGAATCAAGCTATTTTGATATTTCATTTCTTACAGTTTCTGCTGTTACTTGTTGCTTAAATGGTTACCCATCTAAGTATCAAACAGGCTCATTGCTGCTTAACTTTGCTGATCTAACAGGAACTGATGCTTTCAAAGTGACTTGACCATAAGCACCCACAAAAAAAAAAGAAAATAAATAAAAAATTTTTTTTGAAATATTTGCACAGAACAGATACAATATTAATACAATATCTATATACAGATCAAATTCTTTAAAAAAAATTATCTGAAAGATCCAAAAAAAATTCCCTTTTAAATTCTTTTTCTTACCATTATTTTTGAAATCATCCAATTCAATTAAATTTTTTTACACTATTGCTGTTTTTGTTCTGTTTGTTGAGATGGGAGGTGAAGAAGAAGTAAAAGAGCAGAAGAAATGATCAGATGCAAAGGTGAAAAAATAAAAACAACTAATAAGATAAAATGAATATTCAATGATTGATGAAAAATATGATTTAAGTAAAGACAACAAAGAAAAAGAAAATAAAGAGGAAAAGCACAGAAAATAAAAAAAGGAGGAAGAAGAGAAATAAGAGAAAAGAGGAAAGGGAAAGTGAAAGAAAGAAAAAGGAAAAAAGATAAGAAGTGGTGAGCAATGGAGTGTGAAGTTCCTTTAGAAGGAAGAAAATATTGGTTATAAAGTTAAGTAAAGTGAAGGATAAAAAGAAAGAGGAAATAAATAAAAGGTTTGTTTGTTTTGTTTTGTTTTACGGCATATCAACCTCAGTGGGTCATTTAATGCCGATAAAGTTTTGAAATAAATCAATTCTTAATGGATAATACAATTTTGTTTATAAACTCATGTTTTTCTATTCAACCCATAGATGGGACCCTAACAGGTACTACCTCTCCGGGTCAGAGTGGACCAGGGAGCAATGGTGATGAAGGGGTGCTCCACATTCCCCAAACCTCCAAAACTAGAACCTCACCACCAGATAGAGTTTAACGCCATTCCCAGGACATGTAGACCTGCAGCCACCGCCTTCTAGCACCCATATGATAAAAAGGGGTTGGGGCTTGCCATAAGGGCAATAGAGTTGGGAAAATCATATAGGTGCTAGGGCTTGACGTGGCCAGATGATTGATCGGAGGGGGCCTCTCCGACCGCCCGTCTAGCCCAAGATAGGGCCAAAGTGGAGTATTGCAAGTCATGAACTGCTCATCCACCTGGGCTCTATCCTTAAGTATCACAGGTCGCCACCCACGGCCAACAGGTGGCCCCATTGGGGGAGGTTTACCTCTCTGCAGAGGTGCAGTCGGTGCATTCTAACACCCCAGCCGACAGGGCGGATAAATAAAAGGGTAGAATAATTGCTTGGAATATTTAAGGATAAAGAAAGTTTAAATTGAATTTTGTACCTATATCTTACTTCCCTATCGCTATATCTTTCCTAAACTAAAAAGTAATTCAGCTTTGGTTTTTCTTTGTTTCCTTCATTCGTTCTTTTTTTCTTCCTTTCTTTCTTTCATTTCTGTTAGTAAAAAAATAAAATCCAATTGGTTAATAAACTTAGTTTTTGAAATCTGCCTTAATAGTAAATTTCCAGTTTAAGGAGAAATATAAAAAAAAATATCTATGATAATTTGAAATTCCATTAATTAATTTGAATGTTTCAGTTAGATTATATCTCATTCTTCTATCAAGTAAAGTAATCAATACAAATATTTTCAATCTCTCCTTGTTTCTCTTTTAATGATATGATAAAAAATGTGGTCAAACATAATGTCCACTGCATCTCAAGAATAGACAACTCTGTAGAAACATGTCACATGTGCTTAACATCATCAGATCAAGGAGGATGCAGTTTGCATCTCAAAGATGAAGTTGTACATTGAATAATTCTATGGGAGCATAAAAATGGAAAAAAGACCCCAGGGAAGATCAGCCAAGAGTTACACTGAAAATGTCCTTATATATATACAATTTTTGATAAAATCAATTTCATTCTAAGCTTATAAATCCAGCATACATATACACACATGTAAATGTATATGAACAAGGCAAGCACACACATACAAATAACACACACACACATGATGTTGGGACTTAAGAACATGCACACGCATGCACACACACACACACACACACACACACACGCACAACAGGTGATTTTGATAGACATAAAAATTACACACACCTCCCATAAGTAATCAAATAGACCACCAATAACAACAACAAAAAAAGGGTTTGGCCGAATTCTCAAATTTGATTAATCACACCCACATATATATATATATATATATATATATATATATATATATATATATATATAAAGGTTCAGGTGGTCCTGTTAATAAACACATACACAAAAAAAAATATTATGCTCAGAGGAAGAGCCAGATCTGGAATTATAATTAAAAACCAGAACAGGCTCACACACATAAGCACACACACACAGACACAGACACACACACACACACACACACACACCACACACACACACACACACACGCACACACACACAGACTTTGGAAAACATGAGACAGAATCAAATGGACAGTCACTAGCAACAACTTCAGTTCTGGAGATTTTATCTCGAAATATTAAGAATAAATGACAGGTTAACAAACAACACCATAGTCACCTTCTTTTTTCTTTACACTTGCATTGTGATAGCCTTCAAAACCAATCAACAAACCAATATATATATATATATATATATATATATATATATATAGATAATTAAAATCGAATGGTTTAAAAATTACCTACATAAGTTTCTCGCAATCACGTAAATCTTTGGGGTATACTTTCTTTTTGGCACAAATAATGTTCAATAGATATGAAATGATAATAGAAAAAATGTTTTTCTTAAATTCAGTGTCACATCAGGATATTGATCTTGCTATGAAAAAATCAGAAATCATCAGTAACTTAAAATTGTTTGACTTTCAGACTTTCATGCTTTTACAAACCTATTTTTAGGAGTAGGGAAGCTCTAGAACTCATTTTACAGACAAAAATAGATTACAAAAAGTCGCCATTTTTTGCGACCTCCCTCAAATTTGGAGAGCTAAAAATTGACATAACTCCGCCAATTTTTGGAAGTGGAAGCTCAAATTTTGGGGGATGTCTAACTTTAACGCAGTCCACAGCTGTACAAAATTTCAGAAGAATTGAAGGGGGTGGGGGACAATTTTACTTTTTTCTGGATGATTTGACATGGAATTGCCCATATATGCTCTCTCTCTCTCCCTATATATATATATATATATTTCTGCGATAGCTTCACTGATGGCCAAAATAACACCCTTCTGTTGTATAGCATTTTTCTTATCTTAGAATTAAATGAAAACCAGCATTTGCCAAGATATTAATTAAAAATCTTCTGATTCTAATAGAGGCTGACAACAATGAAGCACATAGTAGGATTAAGTGTACAATCAATATCATACAATCGTTGTTACAAAACATCAAGAAAACTATTTGTCTGAATTTTTGTGATGAGTCTTGATATGTATTATTATGTTTTTTTGGACTGTTCTTCATCTTTATCATGAGTTACAAAACCACAACAAGAATTGTGCCTATGGCATAATGATTGCTATTGAAGTAAATGAACATGACAATACGAGTTCAAATCCTGGACATGACTGGTTGCATGTCATATTGGAACTAATACCCTTGGGAAAGGTATGAATCCTACTATTCTCCCTCCAACTATGGATTAATAGTAGGGTGGACTAGGCTCTTCCACCTTGGCATGGCAACTGGTCTAGGAGAAGAAAAACTCTGAATTCAAACCTGGTTAAATCTGCTTTAAAAATTGACCTTGTGTCACATCCTGCTCATGCGAAGAAGCTGGTAAATACATACAACAAGAATTGTGTTTATTCCATCCCATGCAACTGTAGCAAAGTATACAAAGGTGAGTCATGCAATCCACTGAAAGTAAACCGAGAAGAACATCGAAAAAAACAGTGGATACGAGGGAAAATAGAAAAGTCAGGTTGTTGTTAGCATCCTTCCGTCTACTAAAGACGATGAGTATATTTGTCACATACCTCACTTGTATGGACTCGGCACAAGGCCTCGTTTTAACATGGGCCCACCCACAAGTCGAAGCTCATGGATGGGAAAGAACAAAAATTGCGTCGATCCCCTCGGCATTCCCTCTCAAGGAGGGTGCCTCAGGCGCTTGGCAATAAACCCAGCCCTGCCTCCTAGGGAGCAGGTATTGCCTGGGGGGATAGCCCCCTGGGATCGACACTATTATTTAACTCTCGACAAGTCAAGCGGCTGGACCCCCCAGCGTTAACCGGAAAACCGAGTGTGCAAAAAAGATATAAACTAAAAAAAGATATAAATAACTACTAAAGACGATGAGTAGTGTCCACTTTTTTTTTATCTGCAACTGCGTGAGTAGCTGAACAGATCAATTTTTGAATGGCAATCTCTGATGTAGTGACTGCAAACAAACAGTGATGTTTGCTGGAGTTGCTGTTGTCTCTCCTTCCTTTTGGCTCTCTTTTCTGTGGTGGCCTCTTTCCTCTCTTTTTCACTCCTTTTCATTCCTTGTTTGACAAAAAATCAGGTATGACTGACTATATATAGAAAGAAAAAGGAATCCATCACCCTTGTGGTATAAAGTTAAATTAATAGATAGAGAAGAATGTTACAGAAGAAGTTGTCTCAAAGAAGCAGTGTATATGTTGGGTCACAGTGACCTCTTGAGTATACCAAGTATAAGACATGAAAACAATATGGAAACTGATAATTAAAAGGGTTAAATTAATTTTATTTTTAAAGTTAATTACTTTAAAAATTAAAGGTTATTGGGAGAATATCTGATGTCATTGTATTTTTTTTTTTTTTAATGATCATGACACTTCTTGTGGCGCTTCTCAGATTGATGGGCATACAAAAACAATGAAGTCATTATTTGGATGAGATCTTCATAAGTTCTTCAATGCCTTGTTTGCTCAACCGTCAAACAATTCAAAATTATTTTCCAGATCGAATCATTGCTATGCTTGGACAGGCTAAGAACACCTGAAGAAGGCCAGTAGGTACAATGCCTGAAACGTTGTGTTTTTGCATATCACGATAAAGATTAGATAACAGTTCAAACAAACAAAATAATACATAAGAACTAAGTTGGTTAGTTGTTTTGTTTTATAGTTTGCCAACCCTTGTAGGGTTATTTTATGCTAAATTCAGTTTAAAAACTATGGTCTCCATATAGAAGAAATATGAGATAGTCCTGACTGTTGTATAGCCAGCATCGGGTATATAATCAAGAGAGAGACTCTCGTGATTGTGAGAGAGAGACAGAGATAGAGATTTGAGACTTACTTGTTCTTCATCTCTTTTTGCTATCTTGTGTGGCTGTTTCTTCTACTTCTTTAGCCAGTTGTCATTTGTCATCTCCTATCTTCTTACTAAGGGATTCTTCTTCCCGGACTAGTGTTTAGTCATGCAATTAATTAACTCACAAGACTTTTTTCCTTGATGAAGATTTTATTTCTAGCCCATTCTTATTTACTGTTTGGGAGTTAACAACCCCAGCAGAGAGATACATGTACTCCCTGCTTCAATCTGAGGTTGAAACTAAATCTAACTAGTTAAATCACAAGACGTGCAAGATTCCCGCCTCTGGAGTTAGGTAGCTATAACCGTCCTGGTAGTTTTCCATTCCCTGATCTGAAAACCAATGGCCCCTTAGAATTTTCGCTACAGGCTCCATCAACAACCCATGCCACCACAAAAATTATGTAACACTGACCATATCAATTATGGAATCTTGGAGTCCTTAGGAGTTTTGGCTCTAGTTTGATAGCTTCTTATTCTTCTTATTATTATCTTCTTAACTTGGATATCTACTCTTTTTCTTATAGTTGATAGTAAAGAACACTCATTAAAACTTCATAGAATCTTATTTTATATATCTATCTATACATATATAAAGGGCAGTTGTGTGTATATGTATATCCGGAGGAAACTTCGAAAATAAAATAAATTAACGACAAAGTAAATATATATACACATTAAATATCACCAGGGCTTGGTTTTTGAGCAAAAATAATAGTGATTTGATTTATAATCGTGAAGATAGTTAGAAAATATATCAGGATTGAGTTCTCTTGGCCTTATATATAATTATATATATGAGAGAGATTCCAAAATGATCTACACTCTTGTTTTATGAAAGTCAAACCCATTGTGGATGATTTGATAGTCAGAAACATGACTAATTTGTAGAGAACAAACTACCACATCAATGAACTTGCTGCTTCACCAATACAATCTCTAAAGACTGGAGGTTGATGGACATCCTGCTCCCTATTCATGTATTACACTTGTCCATCTATTTTCAAACTTCTTGATCCACTCATACACACTTTTATGTGGTAGTGCACTGTTCCTATATTGTGCTAAAAGCCTACAATGAATTCCAGCCCCTGACACTGATTCTGACCTGAGAAATCAGGTCACTTCCTTTTACACTGTAAAGATAGTAAACAAAATGGCACTATAAGGTTCAAACTTTAATTATATACCAACTATAAGCACACATGTACAGAATGTAATGTGACAATAATTAAGATATGTTATGGAAAAAGTATGTATAATTTTTTACACTCCCTTGTATAATTATATATCTAATGATATACTTATATATACTTATATATACAATTATATATAAGTATACATATATATTTATATATATATATAATCATTTATAATTATATACTTGAGCCTTATATATATAATTATATATATATAATTATATACTTGAGCCTCAGATATAATTATATATATAATTAAATAAGTATGATTATATACTTGTATATAATTATACATATAATCATATATATGGTTATATATAAGTAAATAGATGTACTTATATATATATATAATTATATATATATATATAATTATATACTTGAGCCTCAAATCTAATTTTATGTATAATGATATACTGTATAAAAATCCATATTCGCAATCATTTTAAATAGGTAAACACTTAATTATTTCAGATAGATCTATTTGAATCATATATGTGACTCAAACAGGTGTTACCACTCTGATTTTAAGCAAAACTGCAGACACTGTATTGTTACATTGTTGCAAATTTATACTACAGACTCATCTGTATTTCTTGTAGTACTGGAGATAACACAGTTTTCTTCTCGTCGGTGGGAAATGTTGTTAAGACGCTTCGTCTCGGTAGTTGTTCTTCCTTTGGTCAGTGTGCGTTCGTACCGGCCTTTGTAGTATGCTGGTATACGACCTTAGACAGAATCTGGTTGTAAGGTTCTCGTGATAAATGGACCCTGTTTTGGGGCTTGGTAATGAGAGCTTGGTCTATGAGAGAATGTTAGTTTTACATCTCTCCTCCAGTAACGGTTCCCTGATAAGTACGTCCGACCCGGACAAGGGCCCACAGACTAGTGCTGGGGTTTTGATTCTAGCACCAATGTCCCTCTAGTGGTAGGGGAAGATAATTCTCATGGAATTTCTGACAAGAATTCAAGAACGTGAGCCTCACTAATGAACACGGTTTAGTGTATTTTAGTTCAGGTATTTGTTATATCAATAGTTGTCTATTTTAAATTTATGTTAGACTTTTCAGTGTGGAAATGATATTTTACTGAAGGTTTACATGCAAGGACAACATAAAAATCATTGAGGGAGTTCAAAGGAGAGCTACTAAAGTAATGAATGATTTAAAAAACCTTTCGTATGAAGAAAGACTTAGGAACATTGACTTACCAAGTTTGATTTATCGATGCACAAGAGGGGATGTGATTGAAGTCTACAAATATACCCATGGATTTTATTCAATGAACTTTGATCTACTAAAGATTGCTCAAAATATCAATACCAGGGGTCATAATAATTTATGACCCCTGGTATTGATATTGATAACAAAATATTTTTGTAAAGCAAATGCAAGACAAAATTATTTTAGTAACAGAGTGATGAATACATGGAATAAACTACCATCATCAATAGTGAATGCCTCATCTCTAAACTCCTTTAAGGCAATGTTAGATAATCTGTGGAAAGATTATAAATATTCTGTGGAATTAAGATGAATGTTTATAAGGAACAGCTGACAGGTCTCAAACCTAATACACTAGCTGAAAAGATATTATTTATTATTCATTAATTATTTATTATTATTATTATTATTATTATTATTTATTTATTTATTATTTAAGAGATGATTTACAATGGTTTTGTCTGATTGTTTGGTTTTACAGCATGTCAACCATTGTTGGGTTATCTAATGCCAAAGTCAGTCTTTTTAAGCAACTGTATGGTTTCAATTAACCAATGGTAATGATTATTTGTAATCATTTATATTTTTGAGTAACTATTCTTAATACAAATAATTTACACATAGTTATATGGTTTCAAGTAACTGCTCTTAATTGATAACGATTATCATTTTAACTATTCCTATCTCAAATCAATGATATGTAAACAATTAGATGGTTTCAAGTATTTCAAGCAATTATATGATTTCATGTAAATGATAATTACACCTTGCCAGGGAACAAAAAAATCTGTGGAACTTTAGGATGACAGTGAAACAAATTTTAGTTTTGGCCCTTGGAAAGGTCCCCAAAGGTTTAGGAAAAAGATGGAGGAATTAGAAACTCACATGAAGTGATATAATAATAATAATAATAATAATAATAATAATTGCCAGAGAACTGAAAAAAAGGCCATGATGACAGAGCTACAGAGAATCCCGGAAGAATCCTTCCAGGAGTGCATGCAAGCATGGTAGAGAGGGGTGGTAAAGTGCGTTAGACTCCAGGGGGATTACTTTACAGTAGTTTAGATTTAAAATAAACTTTTTGTGACTCCAGTCCTGGAACTTTTCTGACGTAACCCATAGAAGCGGAAACATAATTTTAAAAAGATTTAGCCTGTCTCCTATTTAACCTTAACACCTACTAATCTCTGATTTTTATCTTGTCTTAACCTATAAATCCATGATATATAATTATCTTTATCCATTATAAATCTTTTTTGTCTGTACCGACCCTGCAGAGAAGTAAGACTCTCTCTCTCCAAAAAAAGGGTGTCCTCAATATGACATTATGCTACATCCAGTGGTGAGGGTCCACTTCTGGAGCTCTGGTGAGTGTGGTGTCACCTCTTTGTCGCCATTACTCCCAGGTCCACTCCGAACTAGTGAAATAAAACCTGTTATGGTCCTATAGATAAAATAGATATGATTGAAAACTATTAGTATTAGCTTGGAATATTGTAAATCATATAAAAATATGCAAATTAAATAATAATAGTTATTTGAAGCTATTATTTTTGTATGGCCACTTACTTCCTATCACACAAACCATATATATATATATATAACTGTATCTAGTGGTGAGGTTCCAATTCTGGAGCTCTGGTGATTGTGGAGTACTCCTTCGTTGATATTACTCTCAGGTCCACTCTGACCCGGAGTGGTAGTACCTGTTACTGAGGGTTAAATAGATAAAAAAGAAATGAGTTTTAAAAAATGTTATAAAAACTGAGTTTAAGAAATTTGAATACCCATCAAGAATGAATAAAACAAAAGTGTTTGGCATAAAATAACCCACGGATAGACATGCCGTAAAATCCAACCAACCAACCAACTAGCCAATCAATTTACATATATAACTCTACAGACAATTACTACAAATACATAATTATGCATTTGTAACTAAATTACCACTGACAGATTTTCTTTTTCTTTGTTTACAATGACTAGATCTGTTTTCCTAACCTGAATAGAGTCATCTATACATATATAAAGGGCAGTTGTGTGTATATTTATGTCCGGAGGAAACTTCGAAAATGAAACGATTAACAACAAAGTAAATATATAGACACATTAAATATCACCAGGGCTTGGTTTTTGAGCAAAAATAATAGATTTGATTTATATTTGTGAAGATAATTAAAAAATAAAATCTAAATGATAACAGCATGGATTTTTTTTTTCATTTAATATTTTAGATAGTAGACATTAACATTTCTTTTCAGAGTAGCTGGATCAATGCAAGGTCTATTTTTTATATAGGGATTTAAATGGGGCATCCCATGAGGAGATTAACTCATGATTCAGTAATAATAGATCTGCGGGACTAACTTAAAAAATCCCCCTCTACCCAGGCAATGCTGGGTAGCTGCTGCTAGTTTGAAATATGGTGGTTCTCTGTGGGGGAGTGGCTAATGTGCAGGGCTGCAAAATTATGGTAAGTGAGTTCTAATTCCAGTTATGCTATTATGCTAACTTTTGGACTAATACTCTTGGGAAAGGTATGAACTCTCTCTTCCCCCAGCTATAGGTTAAGTAGTACCACTAATGTTCTACAAGGATGGCTTGAGCATTAAATAACCCACGACAGTTGATATGCCATCAAAAACGAAATAATTATGGAGTTCTCTAGATTCTGGGGTGAGTCAGTTGAACTCTCTAATCTCCCAGCTATAGGTTAAGTAGTACCACTAATTTTCTTCTACAAGGATGACTTGGTCATTAAACTGCATCTAGTGGTGAGGTTCCAATTCTGGAGCTCTAGTGATTGTGGAGTACTCCTTCATTGCCATTACTCTCAGGTCCACTTTGACCTGAAGTGGTAGTACTAGTTAGGGTCCCATCTATGGGTTAAATGCTACCTCTACAGTTCTTCTACAAGGATGGCTTAGGCATTAAATAACCCACGATGGTTGCAATGCCATTGTAGGAGATTATCTTCCCTTTGCCTGGAAGAGTTATCTTCTCGCTGCGTTGCCGTTTGTTCCCACTAGGGGACCTCTGGTATTTAAGCGCCTTATTTTGAACTTGTCTTCCTCTTTTAACTGGAATATTCTCAAGAACTACTATGGGCTAGAGTCTATCTACCCCGCTTCTCAGTGGGGCTTTTGCCCCCCCCTTACATTACTGTAAGTCCTTTATACAGCATGGACTATCCTTTAGTTCCATGTCTGTAACATTATATGTTACGTGTATTTGGGTATCTTGTTTATACCTAAATATTGTATATGTATTTACATGTTCTATTTTCCTGTAATTTATGTATCTTATCATTTCCATGTGCTGTTATATATATATTAAATGTTTTGTCTCACAACGTGTCGGAGCTGTTATTCAATTATCAACCTTGAATCTTACACCATTAAACAAAGAAATCAAATCATTTGAAATACAGTCTCATGAATTGTTTACAGCCATAGTTGAACCATAGTTTTCAATTTTTACATAAAAGTTATAATCCCTCTGGGGAAATTAGTAGGTTTGTTATTGTGGACAACTACTTCTATTCTAGTGCACTGCAAAATATCTCAATGATCTCATGTAGGCATTTGTTAAAACTCATTTCTTTTTTATCTATTTAACCCATAGTAACCGGTACTACCACTCAGAGTGGACCTGAGAGTAATAGCAACGAAGGAGTACTCCACAATCACCAGAGCTCCAGAATTGGAACCTCACCACTAGATACAGTTATATATATATATATATAGTTTGTGTGATAGGAAGTAAGTGGCCATACAAAAATAATAGCTTCAAATAACTATTATTATTTAATTTGCATATCTTTATATGATTTACAGTATTCCAAACTAATACCATAGTTTTCAATTTTTACATAAAAGTTATAATCCCTCTGGGGAAATTAGTAGGTTTGTTATTGTGGACAATTACTTTTATTCTAGTGCACTGCAAAATATCTCAATGATCTCATGTAGACAACTGGTCCCCAGGATTTCCTCCGTTTCCTCTTACCCTTATTTTCATTTTTAGCCGGTACTTGAATCGAGGCTCAAGCAATTGGCTGATAAGGATACAGATCTTCACCTCTATGTCTAGGGTAACTTGAGGAGTCTCATGGTCAACTTCCTCAAGTGACTTGAGGAAAATAATTTCCTGTGTTTAAAATGAGCAAATCTTTTGCAAGAGTTATCATTAAATCAAGGACATTTTCAAATTTCTCTGTGTAGAAAATGGTTAATGATAAAAACAAGTGAATGGTTTCTAAAAGTTGTGCCTTCTGTGCTTAAGCACACACACACACACACACACACACACACATATATATATATATATATATATATATATATATATATATATATATAAGTTAAAAGAAAGGAAATGAATCCGACAATATGAGTAAGAAAAGGTGGAATGAAAACATCACACAATGCTGTTAAAGAAGAAAACAATTTATAATATAATCATAGCTGATACTGATCAATATTTCGATTTTACAAAAATCATCATCAGAGCTCATTCACTCGCGTAGTTGTTTGGGTCGGAGAGGAAAGTCAAAATGAGTTTACAAAACCTTAATACTGCAAAAAACGAAAGACGTTACAATATTCACCAACGTGGGCATTTCGCGCCATCTTTCGTTTTTTGCAGTATTAAGGTTTTTTTTTTGTTTTGTAAACTCATTTTGACTTTCCTCTCCGACCCAAACAACTACGGGAGTGAATGAGCTCTGATGATGATTTTTGTAAAATCGAAATATTGATCAGTATCAGCTATGATTATATTATAAATTGTTTTCTTCTTTAACAGCATTGTGTGATGTTTTCATTCCACCTTTTCTTACTCATATATATATATATATAAATGCATGTATATTATAACTAATTAATTTTCAAATTAGGTATGACTTCAATTAAGCACATAACCTCCCAAAAATTGTCGACCATCGCCATCTCAAACAAGTTGTTTGTCCACTTCATAAATGACGGTATATATATATATATATATATATATATATATATATATATATATAAGTTAAAAGAAAGGAAATGAATCCGACGGTATGAGTATATATAAAAAGATATGAAAACACCACAAAATGCTGTTAAAGTGAAAACATTTTATAACTTAGCTGATATTGAACAATATTTCAATTTTATGAAAATCGTCATCAGAGCTTGTTTATAATCCGTGTTGTTAAGAGCGGAGGCAAAAGTCATATTAGTTCAAAACAAAAAGTGGCTCACATTCGAAACTATTGTATAACTTTTTTCTTTTTTGTTTTGAACTCATATGACTTTTGCCTCCGCTCTTAACAACACGGAGTATAAACAAGTTCTGATGACGATTTTCATAAAATCGAAATATTGTTCAATATCAGCTAAGTTATAAAAATATTTTCACTTTAACAGCATTTTGTGGTGCTTTCATATCTTTTTATATATCATTGGAAATTCAGTCTCGAAAGACTATGATAAAAGTTTTTGTGTGCCCCTGACCCCTCCAAGGCACAAAAAAAAGAGCCTGAGCAAGATGTATGGAGGCCCTGGGTTGCCCAAGTGACAGGGCCCCCCTCTCTGCCTTGCTGGCATGATCCGAAGGAATGGTGAGTCAATACATCCAGCGTCAGTTTGGCTGCAGGAGTTGCCAGTTAGTGTTTTACACACTGAACTGCCTAACGGAGTCCAAGCCGTGATTTCTGTCAGGGTTTTCTCCCTTAGCCTTTTCCTATCCAGAGGATAACCACAAGGCAGTGGGGGTTATTTAGACTATTACGCGCCTGGATACCAGCCCAGGTATTTCTGTGCTCTCCCGTTAATGTGCTAGATGGCCGTTGAGCGGGAAGCTTCCTCTGTCCTTTCACAGGTTTTGTTTTTTCGTCCTGCTGGATGTCTAGCCACCCTCCTCACCAGGCAAGCCTGGTGGGGGTACCGGTTTAGTCGCCGATGATCCGACTATGGAGCAGGTTGTACGGGGTTACATAATACTCATAGTGCTTTGTGCGACCTGACGCATATATATAAGTATATTTTGGCAGTCTTTTTTCTTTTATGCATATTTTGTCGAAACTAGTCAAATTATTCTCAAATGCTTATAATTTCATGCCAATTCTTCTCCCGCCTTATATGTTCTCATGAGATTTTTTTCCCTAATTCAAAACTGTCCTGAGTAAGAGCCATGTCTCATTCAGTCAACGCATTGTCCCAAACTCCCCTAACATTCTCACCTCTCACTCTTACTCTTTCAGACTTCCCCATGTGACATATCATTGACCAATGAGAAAACGACATGTCTCGTTGTGCTGATTCATCCTAAAAATCTTCCATGCTAATCTACACATAGAAGGTGTGTCAAAAAAGTATTCAGATTTTTTGTACTTTTATGACACACCTTGTATTTTGAAAAATTCAAAACTGTCCTGAGTAAGAGCCATGTCTCATTCAGTCAACGCATTGTCCCAAACTCCCCTAACATTCTCACCTCTCACTCTTACTCTTTCAGACTTCCCCATGTGACATATCATTGACCAATGAGAAAACGACATGTCTCGTTGTGCTGATTCATCCTAAAAATCTTCCATGCTAATCTACACATAGAAGGTGTGTCAAAAAAGTATTGAGATTTTTTGTACTTTTATGACACACCTTGTATTTTGAAAAAATTAACATTCCATTCATTGTGCTTTTCTATCTCGGTAAATACAGTTTCAAACTCGGTACTTTTATGACATACCTTGTATTCTGAAAAAATGAACGTTCCATTCATTGTACACTTCTATCTCGGTAAATACAGCTTCAAACTCGGCACTTTTATGACACACCTTGTATTCTGAAAAAATGAACATTCCATTCACTGTTCATTTCTATCTTGGTAGATACAGCTTTAATTTTGATACTTTTATGACACACCTTGTAATTCTTATATTCTTCCTAAAAACTTTTCCATGTTAAATTATGTGTCACTGTTCCTGACTCTCTTCCACTCTCTCCCACTCTCCCTATTGAGTTACACAAGGAGAAAGAAGAAAAATTCTGGCAAACAAGTATTAGTTAATACACAATATTTATTCAATAGTTTAAAGTGCAGTGTATTAAGCAATAAAGAAAACACTTTCTTAATACAGAAACATTAATAGACCAAGAGAAAAGAATAGAACAGATTTTCTTACAAGTTTTATCTCCATAAGAGACAAATTGGCACCATCCAGATATAGCTGCTTCTGAACGATGTATAAGATAGAACAAGACTAAGATTATCAGAGTTTGCAGTTTTTATAGGAATTATCTACAACATGCCTCATGTTTTCTTTAAGATTCTTGTCAGCTGTATATAATTTTGTGTTTCCTTTTAATTTTATTTTTCTTATAATGATCTTATTATAATGGAGATTGTGGGTTTGTCTGTCTGTAACCGAAACTATATTTGTATACGAGTTACAAATTCCCTTTGTTATTTACATCACATTCTCCATGATTTTATTTTTATCTAAACCTCAATGATTAATAAAATTGTTTTACATTATTAATACTGTTGACCATATCTACATACTAATAACACGCAATTGTATTTATATATACAACAAAATAGCGGTTTACAGTGTGAATGGGAAGGCTAATTTGCATATTGATCTTAAAAAATTGATTTTAATAAATATATGCTTAGTATTATTGATTTCTAATTGTTTGGTTTTATCTTAATGAATATAAGCAAAAATCTCGGGGATAAATCTTGACAGAAATCCATTAACAGGAAGAAATAACTGTAATTTTATTCTTTAGTTCCTATTTTAACTAAATAGTTAAAGTAGGAAAATTTAACAATGAAAGACGGGAGTAATGGAAAATGATGGAAGAGTTAGTTTCAAAGTTGTTCTATTTTTCGATTATACTCCCTCTGTTCCAAATCTTTTTATCTGCATTCTTATTCAGTTTTATTAGCCTTTCTAATTTAACATGATATTTTATTATATTAAAACTTAAAAACTTGCACCCGGTGGGTGCATAAATTTGCTAGTATTATTAAAATACCAATGTTGATAAAATTTGGTCTAATATCAGTTCTGTTTAACTTTTAAAGTCCTATACCACCTCATTCCACCCGGCCGGAAGTCTCCTTTGTTTTCCTAATCTACCCCAAACGATAGCCTTTGTTTAAATATAATATTTAATATATTTAGAAGTCTTTGATTTAAAGGAAATAACAGGTAACTTTAGATGCAAAGGTTATTTTTAGCCATTTTTTTAATAAATCCTTTTAGGAATGCTCTGGACTTAGAAAATTCTCAACAGGATATTAAGAGTTAAGTTCCACATACTGAATAAATGTCATTATCTTACTTTTAAATGGAAAGTGTCTAAATCCTTGTTTAAATTTATTGGTTGGTTGGATTTTATGGCATGTCAACCCTTGGATTATTTCATGCCAAAGACATTCTCTTTTATTCATTTTTGTTATATATATATATATATATATATATATATATATATATATATATATATATACAATTAAAAGGAAACACAAAATTATGTACAGGTGACAAGAATCTTAAAGAAACCATGGGGCATATATATATATATATAGCGTGGGCTAGTGGTTAGAGTCGTGGGAAATGTACTCGTCGATTCGAGTTCAATTTCTAGACAAAGCTGTTGGCATTTGACATAGCACTAAAGGTATGAATCCATATATTCTCCCTCCAGCTATGGGTTAAATAGTAGGGCATACTGGGCCCTTCAGCCTTTGGTAGGTAACCAGCCTAGGAGAGGGATAACTCTGAATTCAAAATTCCCTCCATCTATGGGTTAAATAGTAGGGCAGACTGGGCCCTTCAACCGTGGGTAGGTAACCAGTCTAGGAGAGGGATAACTCTGAATTCAAAATTCCTGAGGTCGGTCGTTGATTGGGTTGGTGGCAACCCTTGATGCACCAATTCTTTCCTATCGACTGTGCCAAAAAGTGTGGATGGTCCAACACAAGCCTTCACCACTATAAACAAATCACTGTGTGGGTGTTCATTGTGTGTGAACCCTCATACGTCAAAAATCGACGCGAGAGTCCTTAATATATATAATATATATATATATATATATATATATATATATATATATATATATATATATATAAACTCATACACAATTAAAATCGGTACAATCACAGTTAAAATCTCATTGTTGGCATACTTCCATTTACTAAAGACGATGGTGTAGTGTCCACTTTAAAAAATTATTTTTTTTATCTACAACTGCATGAGTGTCTAAACAGAACAATGTTTAAATGGCAATCTCTGGTGCAGTGAATGCAAACAAACAGTGATGCTTGCTGGAGTTGCTGTTGTCTCTCCTTCCTTTTGGCTCTCTTTTCAGTGGTCACTTTTTCCTCTCTTTTTCACTCCTTTTCATTCCTTGTTTGACGAGGAGGCCCCAGGTCGAGTAAAAGCAGCAAAATTATTACAGTGAAAGTTTGAAATAAAATAAAGTGTAGAACAAATATAATATAATAATAATAATAATAAGAATAATAATAATAATAATAATAATAAAAGAGAACGTGTCAACTGGTGGATTTTTCAGTCCCAGCAGGTCACAGGGTGAAGCTGAAGGAAAATGAAAAGATAGATAAATATCTGGAATTTGCCAGAGAATTGAAAAAGCGAAAAGTGAAAGTGATACCAATTGTAGTTGGTGCACTTGGAATGGTCCCAATAAACTTGGAAAAAAGACTGGAGGATCTTGAAATCAGAGGAAGAATTGAGACCATCCAGACTACTGCACTGCTGCAATCGGCTTGAATACTCAGAAGAGTCCTGGAGACCTGAGGAGATTTGTTGTCACTCAGCCTCCAGTGAAATACCATCAGCTAAAGTTGATGTGAAAAACTCAAAAGGAGTGAAAATAATAATAATAATAATAATAATAATAATAATAATAATAATAATAATAATGTTAATCTTTTTTTTAACAGATCTAAACAATGTTTTTTCCCTGAAATCCTAGCTGATTTCAACAGTACTGTGGTCTGGATGGTGTCGATTGTTCCTCAGATCTCCAGTTCACTGAGTCACTTTTCTGGGTTTTTGAGGACTGTTCCAAGTTCTCTTACTACTATTAGTATCACCGTTACCTTAATGTTCTACAGCCTTTTCAGTTTTCTGGTTTTTGTTCTTTTATTTTTTCTAGTTTTACTCCCCAGTTTTTGTTAACTATTGTCATGATGTTTGCTGATCAAATCTGTGGATAGATGTAAATCTTGTAGGAATCCATCTTTTATGGTTTTTGATAAGTTCCAAAATTCTAAGTGTTTAGATTCACTTATAATAATATAAAAGAATGGAACTGCTAATAATTTGGTCTTTTAAAACAATCCCACGAATTTCATTGAAATAATGGAATCAAGTATTAAGACAGAATCGTAGAAAACATTTTATTTACATAAGCATATCTGAAGCTCACTCATACCTCAAATTTTATCTCTCAACACAAAGCAAAAAATAGACTGAGTGTCAGCTTGTAACTTGGATAACTTGTAAGTCATGGTATCACTGTATCCTTTTTTATTTTGTATTGGTGGATGCTGTTCTGGCATCTTTTGGGTCTCTTTTCATCAGCCAATATTTTTTGGTTATTTTCTTCTAGTTATATTGTTAGTCTTCTGGGCTGCTATTGTCTTTTTTCACATTGTTTCTTTGTGTATTGTCCTTTTCTTTGGACTTTGTCCTCATTGTTTTTTTATTTGTTCTTCAAAGTCTCGTTTCCCATCCAGCTTTTTTTTTTTCTTTTTCTATTTCGTTGTCACTGACTATCTTTGCTTCTGTTTAAATTGTATCATTCAGTTCAGTGATGTTATCTGTTTTGGTTTTTAACTTAACATCTTTTCAATCTTAATTCCTTCCTTCTTTTTGGTCATAATGTTTTTTTATCCTTTCTACAGTGTTTCTTTACTCTTGTGTTAACATTGATGTTGTGGTTGTGATGATAGGTTGTGCTATGTTGAATATATGAATATATGAGTACTCAGTATTTAATTATCTGATAATTGTATCCCTGGGTTAAGCAGGAGGAAAATATATATACTTTGGAAAATCACTAGAATAAATTAAAACATAACTGATACAAGATTGATAATGGTGTAAGGATTAAAGTTCCAAATGTGAAACAAAGCCTTCACAAAACGTTTTCATCACGTCAGGGTCACCAGTTGTAAGATTCAAAGTGATAATACTTGAAGATAAAACCCCGACAAAGGTTGATAGACAAAACATTTAATATACAGCACAAGAGTTAACAGGGTACATAATACATAGAGGTGTACATAAACATACATACATAAGTAATACAAAGTTACATGTAAAAAGGATAAACATAAAAGCAACAGACATGAGACTAGGAATAGTCCATGCTGTATGAATCACTTACAGTAATGTAAGGGGGGACAAAGCCCCAATAAGAGGGGGTAGACCAGAGTCTAACCCATAGTGTCTCGTAGGTCGAGCAACCGGAAAGAGAGAGAGAGAGAAGTTCAAATCAGCAGTTTAAATACACCCGAGCTCCTAGCGGGAACCAGCGAAACTAAACGGGCAGACAACTCTCCAGGCAAATACGAAAATAACGCCACAATGGGATACAAGTGGAGAGTGAGAACACCATTTCCTTATGATAGAATAAAGGGTTCATTTTAAAATTTCAGAATGTTACTAAATACAACAGATGTTTAAAGAAGACTGAAGGGTAAAATATTATTTAATATACACTGTGATAGAGAATAGTGGAAATTGTGGATATAACAACACAGACAGTTGAATTCAGTTGATATTTCGCCTCATTTTATAAAGCTTTTTCAAAACTTTATTGACATAAGTGCTTGTACATTCTGCTTTTATAGTGAAAAGGTAAATGGGTGAGGGTGGAGATTGGGTGGGGTAGTGTGTAGGGCATGGTGCTTTTATTTTTTATGGGGTCAGTCTGTTGACTTTAGAAGAGAAATTAATATTTGGAGTGTGGGTCAAATGTGTTGATGTCAGATGAAAAAGCTTCATACAATGAGGCAAAATATCAACTAAATTCAACTGTCTGTGTTGTTATTTCCACAATTTCCTCAATTCTCAACCACATTTTGTTGGATTTATTCAAATCCTTTACTTCTGTAAATTGTAGAATCTAGCATTATTTTTAACTATGATACTATTAAACATAGACCCGGTATTTTTATTCTCTCACTTCGTCAAACTTGTGTTAAAAAGTCACAAGTCGTTTTGTAATATATTTTAGTAAATGTATTACGCTTAATATTTTTAATTTAAAATTAAAATAATCAACTAAATTCAACTGTCTGTTGTTATTTTCACAATTTCCTCTATTCTCAACCACATTTTGTCGGATTTATTCAAATCACTCCTCTTAATATACGCAATAAAAATCTCAGAAAAATTGTAGAATCTAGCATTATTTTTTAACTATGATACTATTGAATACCGACCCAGTAGATTTTACTTATTCTCTCACTTCCTCAAACTTGTGTTAAAAAGTCACAAGACTTACATAAACATTTGTTTTATTTTCGTTTTGTAAAACATTTTAGTAAATGTATTACGCTTAATACTTTTAGTTTAAAATTAAAATAATTTTTGAACACTACCCAAATTATGTCACACAGTTTTGAAATAGAATAATAACAACGTTATAACAAAAGGCGATAGAATGATGAGTTGTGTCATTTTTCTTTGCATAGTTTTACTGGATGTTATTCTGAAGTTTCAACATCACATATCAACGATGCCCAGATGATAGCTTAATATACAAACGCAAATGTTTTAACATTGACTAATACTTCTAACTATGATAAAAATCATCGTCTAAATATTTTATTTTTTCATCTTTTTTATATATTTACATACCGTCGGATTTATTTCCATTTTCCCATTATATATATGTATGATGGCAGCAAACTCGTATTCAAGTATTGCCATTGCTTGATATAGTAACAATAATAAAAAAAAGACAAAAAAGCTCAATAGTTCGAACAATATAACGGTGAGCTTCAAAAAAGTTCAACAAAGAGCTGCACGAAAGTGGCTCTTTAGTCCTGCCAAAGTCTTGCACACCTTCCCTCAATTACAGGTATTTCCAGGGAGCACAGGGTATTTTATTAGTCCATCCCGCCGATGCACAGATTGGTGACTGATCAGGCCAGCTTTGCTCATACATAGCCTTCCACACTGGTCACATAGTAGACCGATTTGAAGCCCTTGATTGCCTACTTCTTTATTCTTGCGAATATCTCTCTTCAACTGCTCATGCTATATACGGCCGGTCTCAAACCTTTCCGTGCCCTCCTGCACAGCTCTTCTCCACCGCCCACGGTCCAAAGACTTACTCTCCCAGGTCTTCACATCGATGTCACATTTTTTCAAGGTCGACCTCAGGCAATCCTTGTATCTGATCATACACACACACACACACACACACACACACACACACACACACACATACATATACACACATATATATATATAGTGCATAAAGCTGATCAATATATTTTTCTTGGTTGACCAACACTAGTGTGTCCATGTGTTACAATTTTTGTGCCCATCCTTTAGGCTTCAAGCAATAGCACTGTCCAGCGGAGATCCTTGGTGTTAAGCAGAGGGCGATCCTTTGTAAATAATTTTTGGCTGTTCCTTGGTGCTCGTCAGTCTTGCAGGTCCTTCGTCAATTATTGCAAATGGAGGTCTCTCAGTATCAGCGATTAAGTAGTTAACTAGCCACATATTCGGGCTGTTGATTGGTGGTTGAGGTTTAAACCATGTGACCTAGCTTAGTCTATAAATTTAAGTGGTGTATTGTAGCACACCTTATATATTATAAATATTCCAACACCATGTGTAGGTGTCCACAAGAGAATGTAACTTATGAGTTCATCCTTACTTCTTCAGATGTGTCCCCAGCATGTCTTATTTATCTTATTTGGATAGTTTGTGTAATAAGAGCTGTGAGTGTTCAGCTGATTTTAATGGGATGCTGATTTTAATGGGATGCAGGTCACAGCATCCTTGTGTAGTTTGTATCTAGAACTATAGGAACCTGTACTGTCAGCATGAATTGACGATGATGAAGATAGATACATATTAGGCACATAATATTACTTTTTTCCTTTCACTTCTTCTTCTTCTTCTTCTTCTTCTTCTTCTTCATTCATTCATTCATTCATTCTTCTTCATTCTTCTTCTTCTTCTTCTCTGCCCTGTTGGCTGTGCTTTAGAATACGCTGACAGAACCTCTGTAGAGGGGTAAGACCCCCTCCTCTGTGGGTGGCGATCCGTGATTTTTAAGGATGCAATTCTGGTGGTTGAGCGGCTCATGACATTCAACACTCCACTTTGACCCTTACTTAGGCTAGACGGGCAGTCAGAAAGATTCCTTTCTGGTCAATCGGCTGGTCAAATCAAGCCGTAGCACCTATATGATTGTCCCAACCGTATTGACCTTATGGCAAGACCCAGCCCGTTTTATCATATATGTGCTAGAAATGCAGTGGCTGTGGGTTTTAATGTCCTGGGTATGACGTTAAACTCTATCTGATAGTGAGGCTCCAGTTCTGAAGGTCTGGGGAATGTGGAGTACCCCTTCATCACCATTGCTTCCAGGTACACATCAAGAATGAATAAAACAACAATGTCTTCATTATAAAATGACATAATGGATTGACATGCTGTAAAATACCAACAAACCGACCAACCAACAATAATCTTCTTCTTCTTCTTCTTCTTCTTCTTCTTCTTCTTCATTCTTCTTCTTCTTTCTTCTTCTTCTTCTTCTTCTTTCTTCATTCTTCTTCTTTATTAATTTTCTTCATTCTTCTTCTTCTTTATTTATCTTCTTCATTCTTCTTCTTCTTCTTCTTCTTCTTCTTCTTTATTCACATTCTTCTTCTTCTTCTTCTTCTTCTTCTTCTTCTTCTTTATTCACATCTTCTTCTTCTTCTTCTTCTTCTTCTTCTTCTTCTTCTTCTTCATCTTCTTCTTCATTCAGTCTTCTTCTTCTTCTTCTTCTTTATTCATCTTCTTCTTCATTCATTCTTCTTCTTCTTTTCTTCTTCTTTATTCATCTTCTTCTTCATTCATTCTTCTTCTTCTTTTTCTTCTTCTTTATTCATCTTCTTCTTCATTCATTCTTCTTTCTTCTTTTCTTCTTCTTTATTCATCTTCTTCTTCTTCTTCATTCATCTTCTTCTTCTTCTTCTTCTTCTTCTTTTTTCTTCTTCTTTATTCATCTTCTTCTTCATTCTTCTTATTCTTCATTCATTCATTCATTCTTCTTCTTCTTCTTCTTCTTCTTCTTCTTCTTCTTCTTCTTCTTCTTCTTCTTCTTCTTCTTCCTTCATTCATTCTTCTTCTTCTTCTTCTTCTTCTTCTTCTTCTTCTTCTTCTTCTTCTTCTTCTTCTTTCATTCCTTCATTCCTTCATTTTCTGTCCCCTTAATCCTTAAGACTTTACCCACTATAGAAAGTTATTAGAGTTGCCAGGCAACATCCTGCTTCTTTCTTTTATCTGACAGGAAGGAACTACTTCATCTGACACCAAATGGTCAATTCTACATCCTCTTTTTATGACTAAAAACACAAAGTCTTACCAACACAACCAAGCCTAAAAAAACGTTGGTATAAAAGTGGCAAGTGATGGCAAGAGAGATAATCATAGCAGAGCTTATTGAATTTCTTACATTTCTTTCTTTCTCTCTTTCCATCACCCCCCCTCTCTCTCTGTGGCTCTCTCTCTCTCTCTCTCTCTCTCTCTCTCTCTCTCTCTCTCTCTCTCTCTCTCTGTGTTGTGGCCTGGTTAGGGGCCAGAATAAAGACACAAGAGAGGAAAGGAGTTAAATAAATATATTAACAAAGAACAGTAGTACAAACATATACAAATGAAAAGGTAAATTCGCGAGGCTGTCTTATCAGCTATCTGCTGAAATATCAACTCTCACTTAAGTGCAGAATCTGCTGCTATTTATAGTTAAAAGAGGTCATGTGTGCGTGGTAAATTACCATAACACTTTCCATCCCCCATATCTCTCTCTTTTCATCACCTTCTCTCCCTTTTCCCATCACTTTCTCTCTCTTTCCATTACCATCTCTCTCTTTCTTACTTTACATCATCCCCTCTCTCTCTCTTTCCATCACTCCTCTCTCTCCATTGCACTCTCTCTCTCTCTCTCTCCATTGCACTCTCCCTCTCTTTACATCACGTTCTTTCTATCAGCCTCTATCTCTCTTTCTATCACTCTCTCTCTCTCTTTCTTTCCATTACCAACTCTCTCTTCACATCACTCTCTCTCTTTCTTTCCATCACCCCCCCTCTCTCACTCCATTGCATTCTCTCTCTCCATCACTCTCTCTCTCTTTCTATTACCCTCCTTCTCTATCTTTCCATCACTTTCTTTCTATTGCCCACTATCTATTTTCAATGTGTCTATGATTTATAGATGAGACCCTAACAGGTAATACAATTCCTGGATAGAGTGGACCTGGGAGTAATGGCAATGAAGAGGTACTCTGTAGATGCAGTTTAATGTCAAATCCTGGACACACTTGTTTTGAAGGGATTATTATCCCTCAGCGGAGGATACAGGTGGTATATTATAGACTGCTCTTGCATATATATGTATATATATATGTGTGTGTGTGAAATGGACATGACATGACAAGCTCAAATCCTGGACGAGGCTGTTTCTATTTCACATTCTCCCTCCAGCTATGGGTAAATAGTAGGTTAGACTGAGCTCTTTAACCTTAGTTAGGCAACCAGTCCAGGAGAAGGAAAACTCTGAATTCAAACCTGTTAAACTCCACTGAAGAAACTGACTTTGTGTCACATCCTACCAGTGTAGAGGTGTTGGTAAATATATATATACTTGTGTGTGTGTGTTTGTGTGTGTGCATTGTAGGGATTAATGAATTAGTAAAGTTTAAATAAAACCTAAAACAAATAATAAAATATGAAATGAAAATATCCCATAATTCTATTTCGATCAACATTTAATTTTCGGCACATAAAAGGAGAACTCAGTCTCTTTCAGTGCCTTCCCAGCCTACTGGACTTACACATATTTGCAGAACTATCAACACAAGCAGTCCATACGATATCACTTTTATGATATCATTTCATGGATTAAATAAGAAAACATTCCATAGAGAAACCCATAGTATGAGTGTTATTCAATAAATAAGGTATATTTTTTTTGTTGGAATTATTTTGATATAAGATGTGCTCTAATTCCCCACCAAGATTTATATACTGGCCAAGGTCACGTGATTTACTCCTGCAGCCAATCACTAACCATACTGCGTGGAAGACACACTATTTAACCCCCCCCCCACTGGTTATAATTACAATTACGCTCACTGAGGATGGACATAGGATTACCAGATCTTTACCAATACTCAAGAAGGAATTATACAATTACCAGAGGAACCAAAGGATTCATTATCGAAGGACTCTTTACCAGGAAATGAGAACTCTTTACCAGAGGAACCAAAGGATTCATTATCGAGGGACTCTTTACCAGGGATCCAATTCCACTGGACAAGCGCTCCCGCTTTAAGGCCAAAGGATGGCCCATAAAAACTTAACATGTTTTTTAAAAAAAGCAAAAATATCACCAAAATATTTGTTTTGAGGTGATTCAAAATTATGTCAAAAAAAAAAGAGTACTCCAGGCTTGAACAGTGGTGTGTCATCAAATTTTTGGTAGTGGAGAAGTGCAAACCATATGAGTGTCATTCAATATAGAAGGGGATTCTTTTGAAAAAAGAATTCTTTTCCAGAATTTTTTTCCATATATGTAAACTCTTCATTGTTTGGAATTGGTTTGGAACAAAAATTATTTTAATCACAGAGAAATATTTATTTTGACCTATTCAAAATGGTGGCAAATCAGAGTGCTCTGAGGTTAAAGAGCCCAGTCAGTCAGCTTACCCATAACTGGAGGAAGAATAGTTGGATTCATATCTTTCACGAGGGTATTAGTGCTATGTGAAATGTAAACAGCCTTGTCTAAGATATGAACTCAGATCAGTGACTTCCTTTCTGATGACAATAACCATTACACAACAAGTGCCTCCACTTTTATATATATAAAAAATGTGACTTTATATAGTAGGGTTATTCAATAAATAAGGTGAATTTTGACTGAGGATTTGGCAGTAGGAAGCACTCTTTATAGTTGCACCTTTCTCAAAGAAATCAATAGTGATAGGCTCTTTCATGTCTCAGAAGACTGGTAGCATGAGCTTCTTTGTAGACTGCTGCACTCGGAACTTTTTCTTTACTGGAGAGTCAGTGTGTTTCTAACTATGGACTATCTTTTTGAATCTGACTGATAGTAAGAGATATTTCGAGACTCTTAAAATTTCCCGGTGATAAGCAATTAATTTTGGAAAGAAGACGATAACAACAATTGAAGTTAAAGAAACATATATTCAAAAGGTATAAAAAGAGGTTGCAAATTTGTGGCATTTGCAAGCCAGACTTATCTTGCTGAGGTTGAAGGTAAGGTAGCACCAGACTATCATTACGCTCACTGGTTGACAAAGTGAAGGTGAGCGCTGCAATATCATTCCACTCACTGGTGACAAGGTATAGGGAGCGCTTAAAAATGCTTGACGGACCCTCAATAAGTTACTTTCATCAAGGAGTTTAATTTTGGCGCCAATATTGAATATTGGCGATTTGCCCCTGGGCAAGAGATAATTCAACTATAATTTTTCCGATAATAGTGGCAACCCCATGATTAATCCATTTGTAAACATTTTTTTTTATTAAAAAATTTCTTCTCCACACACATCACACATTCTTCTGTAAATTTGACATAGCTTGAACTTCTTAGACAATTCTCATCTCTGTTCAAGCCTGGAGCATTCTGCTTAATTTGCCAACATTTTGAATAGCCTCAAAATAAAAAAAAATTCATGAGACTAAAATAATTTTTGCTAAAAACTGTTGTATCCTGGTTAGGGGCCAGAATAAAGACACAAGAGAGGAAATGAGTTAAACAAATATATTAACAAAGAACAGTAGTACAAATATATACCAATGAGTCAGTTACATGCAAGGCTGTCTTCTTAGCTATCTGCTGAAATATTAACTCTCGCTTAAGTGCAGAACCTGCTGCTATTTATAGTTGGAAGAGTTCATGTGTGCGTGATAAATTACCATAACAAAAACCAATTCTAAACAATACAGAGCCTTTGTTTTATGTACTAGCAAATATATGCACCCTCCGGGTACAAGTATTTAAGTTTTAATGTAAAAAGAAAAAAACAAACAATATAAATGAGGCGATTAATTCAATCAATGAACATCATCTTTCAATTACCTTTGGTTACTATACAAATTTTAATTTTTAAATATCTTCCCAAATATAAATAAAATCTTCATTATTTTTGCTCTAAAAACCAAGCCCTTGTGTTAGTGAATGTATATATATATATATATATATATATATATATATATATATATATATATATATTTACTTTGTCGTTAATTGTTTTAGTTTCGAAGTTTCCTCCGGACATACATATACACACAACTGCCCTTTATATATGTATAGATTACCTTTGGACATACATACACACAACTGCCTTTTATATATGTATAGATTACTTTTGGACATACATACACACAACTGCCTTTTATATATGTATAGATTACTTTTGGACATACATACACACAACTGCCTTTTATATATGTATAGATTACTGTTGGACATACATATACACAACTGCCCTTTATATATGTATAGATTACTTTTGGACATACATACATACAACTGCCTTTTATATATGTATAGATTACTTTTGGACATACATACACACAACTGCCCTTTATATATGTATAGATTACCATCAGACACACACATACAGAACTGCCCTTTATATATGTATAGATAAGTGATTGTATTGTGTTGCACTGTAATCATTGTTTTATGGTTTTGTTTTTCTCCAATAATAATTCTTCTTTCTTTCTTTTTTTATTTATTCAGAAACCTGATATAATCTCAACATCAGATGATCAGTTTCTAGTTATAAAATCTGAATCTGTAACTGTGTCGGGTTTTGTGAATTCAGCCTATCTGGCTGAAACTGAAGTTTATGTCAGTGGAGATAGCATGCTAACAACAAAACAACAAGGACACGATACGGGCCGATTCTCAACTAATCAACAAAACATCAATTCTTTACACTTGACATCTACAAGACAAGATGGCACTTCAAAATTCTCATCACCCAAACAATCAGATCGTAATTCTATCCCTGGTTTCTCAAGAAAGTCAACATTTCACGAGAAGAATTCTTCGGCAAATATCATAGACAAGCAACACAGCTACGATGCCGACGGATCAATCATGACCATGAGGGGTCACCCGGGTTACAATTCAAACCCGCTGATCCCGAAGTCGACAAAGCAGCAGCAAGATTTGGACGTGGCGGACGCCGATCCGTCGGTGCGACTATCGACACAGCGACACGCGTTTAATGACGATCCTTCGACTTTGGAATCCGCAAAGGAGAAAGACACTGCTGCTCTTAAAACGGACGGTGAAAGTGATCCGGTGACCGCAATGGCCACAAAGTCAAATGTTGATACATTTAATGAAAAGTTTACAGCTAAACCGAGCTCAACATTCCACAACAGTTTCGATACGACAAAATCTTCAACAACAAACAAAAAATTGCAGTCAAATGCACCTACATTCACCACCCGAGGTAATTAAATATTTTTTTTAAAAACAAATTGAATTAGATAATGTTAGGATTTTAAAATGATTTCTAAGATAAATCCTCAAAATAATTTTAAAAAAAAGGAAAAGAAAAAGAAGAAAATTAAGTTTTTGAAATAAAAGATGAAAAAAAAATACTTAAATTAAATCATCATTTAAAGGTTAGTTTAGCCAAGTCAGTAGAGCAGTCACTTAGAAACTGCAAGGTTCCAGGTTCAGTATCAGTAAAAGATTATTTTTTTTAATTGTTGAATTATAATGTACAAAAAAAAAATAAAATCCACAAAATAAATAGAAGAAACAGAAGAGAATTAATATTTTGAAAAAAAAATAAGAAAAAAAACATGAAATTAAATTAAATCATGATTTATAGATCGGTTTAGTAGAGCATTCACCTAGGAACTGCAAGGTTCAATACCAGTAAAAGATTTTATGAAAACATTATTGAATAATATATCCAAAATCACATTTGAAAAAGTCTGTTTATATTCAAATTTTCTGATGGTAAAGTCTTGTAAAAATCTGTAAATTTTTCAGGGTGGATGTTGGGTTTTGCTATAATAAAAGAATGGATTTTCGATAAAGGAAACTCACCATCCACCCTGAAAAATTAAATTGCAAAATTTACAGGACTTTACCATGAGAAAATTTCAAGATACATACGTCTTTTAACATATCAAGTTGATTAAAATAATTCCAAATAAGAAAAAATTTTCAAAGGATTAAAGGGAGATAACTTTATGAGCATTTTTAAAAAAAAATGTAGAAACTGAAAAATTCAAAAATATAATCGAAAGCATAAAGAGCATCCACAATAATCAACCAGCGTAATTTGCAGTCCAAAAACATAACAGCAAGAAATGTCTTCGCATAAACACCAGAAGAATTATTAGCAACCTGATGATGGGAAATAACCTGAAACCTGGGTAGTTACTTATGGAAAACAATTATATTTAAAAAATTCAACAAATAAATAAATAAAGCTCCTGCAAATTTGTGGTTGAGCACTGTGATTTTTTTGTTTCATCAAAAAAATTTTTTTTTTTAAAAAATATATATCTATATATATATATATATATATATATATATATCAAGATTTGGCATTGAATAACCCACAAGGATTGATATGCCATTAACTGAAAACCAACCAACCAACCAACCAACCAACCAACTAATCAAATTTCCTTTCTTAAAAGTATTCCGAATAAATTCATGGTTACATACATTCTTTATATTTGGAATATTTGAAACAGGACGTAAAATGAATATTGTATAACATTGATAAAAGAATTTATTTTAGCAAATAACTATTGAATTAAAAAGAAGAAAAGTTCTCTGGTTTAACATTCCAGCATTCTAGTTATTTCCTGTATAGTGTGAAGTTTGTATGCATTTGTTCTTCTTTGCAGTTAATTAACTTCTTGTAGTTTTTCTAGTCGCAGGAGAGAGAGAGAGAGAGAGAGAGAGAGAGAGAGAGAGAGAGAGAGAGAGAGAGAGTTAGTTCACGTTTTTACATTGGTGTATAAATGAGTCTAAAGCCAAACTTGAATGAAGTTACTGTTGGTTGAAATTTAGAACACGGACCTGAATTCCTAATGGAAAATTGTATTCTGTACATTTCTTGCATTTAAGAAAAACAAATTCTTGTTGGTTACAATATTTGTTTAGTATTTATTAATGTAACATTGCACTTTAATAAGCCCTTTTGGTTCTTCAAAGGCCAATCCCTGAGGGAGAGTCTTTAGTGTACTGACTGCACACAAACTGTGCTGCTTTCTGGGGCTGCTGTTTTCTCTCCCTCTTTCTGGCTCTCGTTGCTGTCGATGCTACTCTCCTCTCTGTCTGAAATTTTTTTCAAACTCATTTTTATCTGTTTAACTCATAGATGGGACGCTAACAGGTACTACTAATCTGGGTCCGAGTAAACCTGGGAATCATGTCAATGAAGGGGCACTCCACACTCCTCAGAGCTCAAGAATTGGAACTTCCTCACTAGATGCAGTTTAACGTCATACCCAGGACATTAAGACTTAGCCACCGCCTTCTAGCACATATCAAATAAAAAGGGTTGAGGGAATTGCCAAAAAGTTGTTCTGAAAAGGAAATAGGGTTGGGACAATTATATAGATGCTAGGGCTTGATGCGACAAGCCAATTGATCAGAGGAAGCCTCTTTAACTGACATTCTAGCCTAAGGGCCAAAGTGGAGTGTTGCATGTCATGTACAGCTCAGCCACCAGGATCCCATCCTTAAGCATCACAAGTTGCTACCCATGACAACAGGTGGTCCCCATTAGTGCAGTCAGTATATTCTACTGCCCCAGCTGGCAGGGCTTTCTACAACTGTGATACAATTTAGAATTTTGTTCTTGGTTATACAGAGTCGAGCAAAAGTCACCATTTAAAAAACTGTTGACTGTTGTCTGCTGTATTCTCTCGCCTTCTTCAGGTGTTCCCTGTCTATCTGAGCATAGCCATGACCCAACCTGAGAAATCATTTTGAATAGTTTGACTTTTGATCAAACAAGGCATTGAAGAATTTTTGAAATTCTGAATAAATATGTTTCCGACACTGTATCCTTCAGCCTTCCTCAGGTGTTTCCTGTCTATCCAAGCATTGCAATGACCCAACCTGGGAAATTATTTTGAATAGTTTGACTGTTGATCAAACAAAGCGTTGAAGAACTTTTGAAGATCTCATTCAAATAAGGTAGACAAAAATGAAATTCTGAATAAATATAGGAAACTGGTGATATCAATAAAAAATCCCATATAAAATTGTATTTTAATATTTACTAAGTTTAATTTTACATCAACCACGTGAGTATAAAATATAATATTTATTAAGCTTAACTTTATATCGATCACATGAGTAAAAGAAGATTATTCAAAAGGTTATTGTTGTTATCATTTGAACAAAGAAAGACAATATTTTTTTTTTTTTGACTGATGTCCTCATCTTTATTGTGGTATGTAAAAACACAATGTTTCAGTTGCTGTATCCTCTGCCCTTCTTCAGGTCTTCCCTGTCTATCCAAGCATAGCAATGACACAACCTGGGAAATCATTTTGAATAGTTTGACTGTTGATAGATTTCAACCCATCTAGGATTATTTTATGTCTAGACGTTAAGGGATCACATTCATTGTTTGGTTTGGTTTGATTTGGTTTGGATCCTTTGTTTAATAGCACACCTTTTGAATAGTTTGACTGTTGATCAAACAAAGCATTGAAGAACTTTTGAAGATCTCATTCAAATAAGGATGTCTTTGTTTATGCCTGCCTATCAATCTGAGAAGTGTCACAAGAAGTGTCACAATCATTAACATAATGCTTCTCAAATTGATAAGTGTGCAAAAACAGGCCGGAGGATACAGCGGCTGTAACATTGTATTTTTACGTACCACAACAAAGATGAAGACAACAATCTAAAAAATCAAAATAATTAACAATTTTTGAATTAAAAAAATGGTAAAGAAAAGTTCATTTTAATTATACGAGGGTGAGTTAAAAAGTTATGCCATTTTCTTTATTTCATGTGAAGTTTTTTTATAAAACTAAGGCCTACATTGAGACCCTAACAAGGCTCTGAGCAAGAATCCGACGAGTAAACCCAACTTGCCAATTGACAATGTCCTTCTTATGCATGTCAATACTCGAACACACACAAGCATCGGGCCAAGGAAGAAAATTGCCTCATTCAGGCGCACAACTTTACCGCATCCTCAATACTCACCAGATTTAGCACCTTCAGACTATTATCTCTTTGGCCCCATGAAAGAGGGTTTGAGAGGCAAACATTATTCTTTATTATGACGAGGAAGTGAAATCTGTATTGAAGAAGTGGCTCAAAGAACAATCAACAGAATTTTACGGGGCAGGGATACATGCTCTCATTCAAAGGTGGAACATTGCTATTGAGAGAAACAGTAACTATGTAGAGAAGTAGGGATGTGATCCACAGAAGACCAGCTTCATTTTGATGTATGATACATGTTTTTGTGTTGCTAATTATACTTGTCCTTAAAAAAATGACATTACTTTTTTACTCACACTCGTATTTGACTCTTTGAAATTACTATTAATTAATTGTAAAGAATAAAAGTAAAGTTAGCAGAGTGGCCTATTGTTGGTATCAGCCAGACAGTGAGGGTGTCTATCCCCTTTATGCTAGTGCTAGACCAAAGAGACTGTTTTTGCTTTGGTGGAGTGTCACACTTACCATCAGTTCTCCACTTTATCACCCAGATCAGATTATCCAAGCTGTGCTACTCATACACTGAGTTGGAGGGGGGACTGGAATCAGACTTGGAACATTGAGCTAAATTTCAGAGAGAAGAGTAGCAAAGAGAGCCAGAAAGAGGGAGAAAAGACAGCAGCCCCAGAAAGCATCACAGTTTGTGCGCATTCAGTGCACCAAAAACTGTCACTCAGGAATTGGCCTGCAGAGTCACTTGCACCGATGTAGATAATTTATCTATTTATTTATTTATTTATTTATTTATTTATTTTTTATTATTTATTTATTTATTTTATTTATTATTTTATTTATTTATTTTATTTATTTATTTATTTTATTTATTTTATTTATTTATTTATTTATTATTTATTTTTTTAATTTTTTTTATTTATTTATTTATTTATTTATTTATTTTTTATTTTATTTTTATTTTTTTAAATTTATATTATTTTTAAAAATTTTTAAAATTTTTAAAATTTTTAAAAATTTTAAAAATTTTTTATTTATTTATTTATTTTATTTATTTATTTATTTTTTAAAAATTTATTATTTTTTAAAATTAAAAAAAAATTTTTTTATTTTATTTATTTATTTATTTATTTATTTATTTTATTTTATTTATTTATTTGGACACTACGCCATCGTCCTTAGTGGATCGAAAGGTGCCAACAATTTCTTCTTTTATTTTAAATTGACACTGACTTGAAGGGACATCTTACTTTATTATGAGTGATACAAAAGTGACTATTTTAATAATTAAACATAAAAAAACATTTCACCAAAATTTATTGAGTGTGTGTTCATATTCTATCTTTTTTTTCAAATTGACACTTGCTTGATAGGATATGCAACTTTATAATATAGAGTCATCATTTTAGACATTTAACTCTTGACTTTATGGTGATAGGTAGGGCAGTTTGATGTCAATATTTAATAAAAGTGTTCAATCATTTAAAGACCATAAATCAATCAAGCACAATGGCATAGAAGACAAAATTCTTGATTAAACAAACAAAATTGTATTAACAAAATGTATACAAAAAGGTAGCATTGAATACTGGGCGAGGTTCCGCCAAAAGTTCTTTTTTTAAAGTTCAAATGTAAAATGTAAGATAATATTTTACAATTCACAAAATGAGAAAGAACGTTAAAGTTTTTAAGGTCACAATAATCATCAGTCAAGCTGTATTTGTACTGATATTTAGTTTGTCTCTTAAAGCGATGATTATTTAAAGAGAGAGAGAGATAGTTTATACCTTCAGCATGTAAGTGAAATGTTCTTAAAAGGGGTGACGTGAATTCCCTTAGACAAGTGAGATCTTTCTGGTTAGGATCCGAAAGGCTGGCTTTTTTATAGTCCAGCATAGGCTCCAAAAAGGGGTCTATTTGATAAATTTTCTTATTAGGCGGGAACGCCTCTGATTGGTTGAATTTTACGAATTTTATTTTAAATTTTATTTTTACTAAGGTGCGCAATTCCCATGCGCAAACTACCTATTTTTGTCATTCGACTTCTGTCTGTCGAAGTATGGACTTCTGGCTCACCACAACTTTGTGGCAGACACAAGATGTCTAGAAAAGTAAAGAAATGTTTCTTTTAATTATATTTGACTCTTAGAAATTACTTTGAACTAATTATGAAAAATTTTATCCCTAAAATGAAATAGGTAATAAATTTTAAAAAAGTGATTTATTTGAAAAAAAATCAGAAAGTGTTTTTTGTGCCAGCCAATATTAGCATTTCCTTATAAAATTTCATTAAAGTTAGAATAATGAAAAATATTTCAAATTGATAACAGATTTTATTATTTGTCTTGTAGAGGCCTTGTCGTAGAGGTCCGCAAAGAATATTAAATGACGAATATAAATATGTGACTCAGTTTAGGTAGAAAATACGGAGAAATGATAAAACAAATGCATATAATTATAAAAGAACAAATAAATTTATTCAGATAATAAATTTGCAAGTATCTAACAAATATGTAAATGTTCAAAAGGAATAGTGTAGGTGATATGTGTAATGTAAAATGTAAAAAGTTTGTATGTTAAGTTCGTTTTGATGTGGACAGAAATGAGAAATAAGTTTGTGTATCTGACCGGCTGAAACGGATTCCTGATGTTGGCTGCGGTGGTATGATTGAATGGTAATAGTAGTAATTGTGTTGAGGACGGTGGAATCATTGGGTCTGACACCTGGTTCTTGGTCGGGTTCTATCTGGCAGCGAGACAAGATCTCTGTGTTTGTTAGTCGTTGGGTATGTCCGGTTTGAGTGTGAGGTGAAGTCTGTCTCGTCTGCTAGCGAAATGAATTCTGTCTAATTGTTGATTTCTTATCCATCCTTTATAATACTTTAGTCAGATCAAAAAGTAATTAACTTTTGGGCACAAACGCACGGACGTAGTAGAAAGCAATACGAACTCAGCCAATCGATTCTGATTTTTGTGTAAACCTTTTGTTTAATCACTTTTCCTTAAATCTTTGGAAACGGATTGTGTTCATGTGTTTGCTTTAATTACTTTTCCTTAAGCTTGGAAAAAAGGATTGTGTTGTGTGTTTGTTTTTAATCTCTTTTCCTTAAGTTTGGAAAGAGAAATGTGTATGTGTATTTATTTAAAAATATAGAATTGTATTCTATAGACTATGACATTCCATTTCATTTCATTTCAGGAGCTCCAATTCCTCAAAATATTCATGTTATGTCTTCAAGGGAAACCAGTCTCAGTTTATCCCTTCAGACAGTGCTTCCAGGGCAACAGTATATGATTAAAGTCACCACTGACCAAATTCCTAACTTTTCTAAAACCTTGTATACAACAGAGAACGATTACCAAATTTATCCCTTGGTACCTGGAACCTTTTACAAGATTTTCGTACGCACTGTCATGAATAATATACAAAGTGAAGAATTAAAATTAGAGAATTACACAGGTAGGTCTACTGTATTATCACTATTTTGTTATTTTTTCTGTTAGTTTGAAAATATTACTTATGTATCAATTTTCTTATAAGATACAAAAATTAAAACCAGTAAATTATACATGTAGATATTATTAATATTTAAAAAAGATTTTTCTGTAACTTACAAAAATTAAAACACATGTAGATATACTGTGTTATTAATATTCAAAAAAGATTTTTCTGTTAGTTTGAAAATATTACTTAATGTATCAATTTTCTTATAACTTACTGTTATGTATTGGAAATACATAAACGAGAAGATTGAGTAGTTGTAATAATGATTTATTACAAATAATACAAATAACAAAATAAAACGGCTTCTGGCCGGCAAGGTAAAAAAGTCTCTTGGTAAGATTACTTATCTTGAAAGTTGTACACGTGTGTTTGCAATCTGAGAATACGAAACAATGTTCGTGGTTGGAGATCAACTCGCATCACTCTGAGCTAAATTTGCATACGTGAGTTACTTTCCTTTACAACATTACAAAGAATTAAAACTAGTAAATTATACATGTAGATATACTGTGTTATTAATATTTAAAAAAGATTTTTCTGTTAGTTTGAAAATATTACTTAATGTATCAATTTTCTTATAACTTACAAAAATTAAAAACTAGTAAATTATACATGTAGATATGCTGTTATTAATATTTAAAAAAGATTTTTCTGTTAGTTTGAAAATATTACTTAACGTATCAATTTTTTTTATAACTTACAAAAAATTAAAACCAGTAAATTATACATGTAGATATACTGTGGTATCAGTTTTTTTTGTTATTTTTTCTGTTTGTTTAAAAATATTATTAAATGTGTCAATGTTTTTTATAGAATGTATCAAAGATTTTTAATTAAAACTGATATTTTCTTTTGAAAGTTCCGGTTGCACCTCAACTGAATATCACCAGAATTGAAGCCAATTCTGCCCAGTTTATCATAAAAAAGAATGGAACACTCTGCAAAAATGTTTACATCAATAAAGAACTAAGAAACCATTCCCAGATTTATGAAAATGGTGACACCTGCAAAATGCATTTGGACAAATTATTACCTGGTACACAATATTATGTGACTGTGTGGCAGACACTAGATGTCTGGAAAAGCAGGTCGGAAAAAAAGGGATTTGTGACAAAACAAAAATGTAATACAATTTTCTATACTTTTAAAATTCGTTTTTATTCTTTTAGTTATATATTCTTAAGAATGTTGAATTCTATTTTTTTAATGTTCCTTTAATAAGATTGTATAAATTATTAAAAACGTTTTATTAAAATATAACTTCTAATAGTGGTAATTTTAACTTAACTTAATATCAAATTAATTTCATTTTTTTTTTACTCAAGACAGAATTTTCCTGAAAATTTTATTAAAAAAGATTTTAATTTTTAAGACTTTTAAGACTAATAACATGGGCATCATTTTAAACAAATAAATATACTATTTCTCTGAATTTTTGAGATGAGGCTTGATAATTAGTATCATTTGGACTATTCAGACTATTATCCTCATCTTTATTGTTATCTTTCTTTTGTTGATACATAATGACTGCTTGTTCATTTTTAGATTTGTGGCACACCTCTCTCTCAGAGCTCAAAGCTCTTCCTTTTTCTTGAACTTTTCATTTATTCCATGACACGTTCATGCCCGTTTTGAGCTCCGAGTGAGAGGTGTGCAACAAATCTAAAAATGCAGTCATTATGTATCAACAAAAGAAAGATAACAATAAAGATGAGGACAATAGTCCGAATAATCCAAATGATGCTAAATAAATATACATATATTTTTGGGTTAAATGAAACTTAACAGACCTAAATTCCACCATCGTATGTCACCCCGACGAAAGAAAATAAAATAGCAAAAATCAGGGAATGAACCGAATTTAATGAAATTTTCAGTGTTGATATATTATAAATATAATATATAATGCACCAGTTATTTTATTTAAAACCTGTTACATTTTTTCAGGTCAGTTAACTTTGAACCACGTTTCTCTAAGAATCAAAGATACGTGGTTCAAAGTTAACTGACCTGAAAAAATGTAAAAGTTTTTAAATAAAATAACTAGTGCATTATATCTTTTATTTATTAATATATAAACACGGAACATTTCATTAAATTTTGTTACTTCCCTGATTTTTGGTATTTTTTTTTTCTTTTGCATAGTGACATACAATAATGGAATTTACGTCTTTAAATTTGATCACAAATTACATCACATTGTTTTGAAATAAAATGCTATTAATGGCTATAGAATGCTAAGTTTTGTCTTTTTTTTTCTTTGCATATTCATATTGAATATTATTCAGAAGTTACAACATCACATATTAACAATGCCTGTGGTTTAATATATAAACCGAAATATTTAATGTTGGCTAATGCTCCAAGCTATAATAAAATCATCCTCTGAATACCTTGTCTTTTCATGTTCTATATATTTACATATATACATATGAATTTGTTCCCCTGTTCATTTTTTCTGGTTGTCCTCATATATATTATGCCCCCAGAGCTCTAGCACACACCCCTGCATTTATTTGCAAGATCTGCATATTCTATGCACTGCCTCTGCTGTAGTTTTACATGATTTCCCTGTCATTTTTCAAGAATTTAAACTTACTGTTTGTTTTTTTCTTTTATATTTCAGTACCTGGGCCTGTGCAGAGCTTCAATATGAAGCATATAACTTCAACAACTGCTCTGATTTTTCTGAGTCCACCAAAAGAAACGGATAGAGACATCCTGGGTTATCTAATTAATACGTCTAGTGATGGGTTTTGCCAGACAAGAATAATAAACTGCACACGATGCAAAGATCTGACAAATAATATGGTAACTTGAATGTTATAACTTCATTCCTTTCATTTCATCCCTTAAAAGATGTTTCTGAATTTAAAAAGCAAAAAACAAAACATGAGGTTACTTGTTGGGTAATTAATGATTGAAAAAAGAGGGAATAAGTTGGAAGGAAAGAGAAATTGAGAAAGAGAAAAAGATTGATTTATTGATTTTAATGGCATGTCAACCTGTCTAGGATTATTTCATGCCTAGAGGTTAGGGAATCACATTCATTCTATATTTATATTCACATTATTTGTGTAGTTGTTTCTTAAGAGGTTTTTTTTTTTGCAAACAGTATTATCAAATACAATGTCCCGGATATGATGTTAAGCTGCATTTAGTGGTGAAGGTCCAATTCTTGAAGTGTGGAGTACCCCTTCATTGCCATTAATTCCATGTAGTACTTATTAACTTCCCATCTATGGGTTAAATAGATCAAAATACGAGTTAAAAAAAAATGAATATCAAACAAGAATGAATAAACCAAAACGTCTTCAGCATAGAATAACCCAACAAGTGTTGACATACCATAAAATGCAACCAACCAATCCTATTCAATACAATTAATTTTTGAACATAGATTGGACCCTAAATAACTCAGAATCGGCCTGGGAGTAATAGCAATGAAGGAGTACTCCATACTCCACAGATCTCCAGAACTGGAGTTTCATCATAAGATGCAGTTTAGTGTCATACCCAGAACACCATCTTTTTCTGGGGGAATGATCTCATCCATCTGCAGAGGATAGATTAAGTGTATTCCAAGCTCTGTGGATTGGGCAATTTAGTAAAGAAATTTAAAAACTAAGCCATAAAGATCTAAGGAAAATTCATCTGCTTCTTTTTGATAAGTGTAAAACAATTTACTTTCACCTAGGTGAAGGTGTATAATGATGTAAGACTCAAAATATCTAATGATCCTTAGATTACATCACTGATGATATGGTAAGGGGTATTTACCAAGTGTATTTATCAGGTGTATTTTCCAGGGGTATTTCTTGATATAGAGATTTGGGACAGATTCACATAGAATTTGGTCTTTGAGATGAGACTTGATAATTAGTATTATCTGCGTTATTCGGGCTATTGTCCTCATCTTCATTGTTACTGTAGAACGTTTTGGCCGATATGCCCTCCGGCCTTCTTCGGGTATTTTTTTGTCGGACTCAGGAACCTTCTCGGACACGGGAACCTTCTTTTCGGACTCAGAAACCTTTTTTTCGGACTAGGGAACTGTCTTTTTGTAATCGGGAACCTTCTTGTCGTAATCGGGAGCCATCACGGAACTTTGAACCTAATGCTTTATTCAGTCCACAGGGGTATCCTGTTCTCATTCCCCTAACCATAGCTGGGGTAGAGGTGTTAAGCTGTGTTAATTATCATTCTATTTTACTGCTGCCCTTGATCAGGATTGAACCTGCAATCTAGAGATAACTGTCACTTAGAACAGTCTTAACCTAACTCCTTTATCCACTTGGCCATGTGTCCAATGGGAAGGTTCCTGAGTTTGAAAATAAGGTTCCCAAATCTGAGAATGTTCCCGAGTCTGACAAAAAATACCTGAAGAAGGCCATAGGGCATATCGGCTGAAACGTTGTACAGATAACAATGAAGATGAGGACAATAGTCCAAATAATGCAGATAATACGAATTTGGTCTTGTTTCAATGTTATTATTTGATATATTTTCATTTTTAGCCAAATTAATATGAAAATAAACTAATGGAAATGTGATAGATTAGATTAAAGCGGACTACAATATTTCAAAATTTCAATAACAATCTTCATATTTATTGCATTATTAAAAAATTCCAAACTATTGCTCTTTAATAATATTATTAATAATTAATAATTAATTAATAATCAATATTAATCGCAAAATAGGGAAAGTAATCAAAATCCAGATTTTCAGATAATCTTAAAATTATAAAATTTGAAATTCTTCCAAACAAATAACATCCAGAAAGTTTTTATGACAATTTATGTCCAAAAATTCTATCATCATTATACATATATATATATTTGCCAAAGAATAATGAGTGCGAATGAAAAATAAAAGTGAGATTGATTTATTCATATTTGAAAATATATATATATATTTACCAACTCCTCCGCATGAGCAGGATATGATACAAGGTCAATTTCTTAAGTGGAGTTTAACAGGTTTGAATTCAGAGTTTTCCTTCTCCTAGAATGGTTATCTAGCCATGGTTAAAGAGCCCAGTCTTCCTTGCTATTTAGCCATAGCTGGAGGAAGAATTTGATTCATACCTTTCCCAAGGGTATTAGCACCATGTGAAATGCCAACAGCTTCATCCAGGAATTGAACTTCGGGTTGAAAAGTCCTTTTCCTATGACTCCAACCATTAAACCCTGCACCTCCTGAAAAAATATATATTGATAGTGTTTCATTTGGTGATTTTCAGTATCAACACATTCAAAAATAAATATATATTAGGCATGTATTTCCAATCTTCATCAGGATAAAACAAATATTGTCTTTTTATGTTTATTTATGTTTAATTTCTGCCTACACACACACACACACACACACACACATTATATAATATATATATATATATATATATATATATATATATGATGGCTGTCAACTCGTGATTTGAGTAAGACCATTACCTGCTATTTAAATTTAAAAAAAAAAAAAAATTTTTTTTATCATCATATTTATATGCCAGTTGTATTTGACTCTCCATTCCTGTGTTTTCTCAGATGACTCACCAGGCCAGCCCTGGAGAGACATACTCTTCCACATAAACCACATGTTTGAACTTCTCCACTTTGAATGTTGCTTGGCTGAAAATTACCCTTTCTAATTGACCGTTTCAGTTTTTGGTGTTTAATTTGGTTGGACTCAAATTCTTCCACAGACAGGTAGACAGTGGCTCTCCAGCTAGGTCTATTACAAGCTAGCTTCTCCCAGTCTCAACAGCAATAGCAGTGTTCTTCAGAGTTTCCTTGAGCAGTCCTTAAACCTCAATTTGGGTTTGCACCGACGACGTTGCCAGTTGAGATTTCCCCGTAAAATAATTGTTTTGGGATTCGGCAATCATTCATGCGGACCAAATGACCTGACCTGACGTGATCTAAGGATTAGACTCTCAATACTAGGTAGATGACATCTTTCAGTATTGTGGTGTCTGGTGTAAATGACAACCATTCTATCCCTAAAATCCTGCGTAGGCAATTCTGATGGAATCTCTCGAGTGTCCTGAGATGTCTTTTGTAAACAACCCAAGTCTCGCAGGCATACAAAAGGGCAGTGAGCACACAGACTCTGTATACACTCAACTTGGTGGAAATTTTTATGCCACGCTGGCTCCAAACCCTCTTTTCAAGCAAACCAAAGGATCTCGTTGCTTTCTGTATCCTAAGGGAAATTTCTCTATCTAATGAGTTGTCCTGGGATAATGTGCTACCGAGATAGACAAAATAATCGATAACTTTGAGGCGTTCACCATATACAAAATAGTGGGATCCACAAAGCATGTGTTCGGGGCAGGCTGATACATGACAACAGTCTTTTTATATTGATGGTTAATCCAATATATATATATATATATATATATATATATATATATATATATATATATATATATATATTCTATTCATATATAAAGGGCAGTTGTGTGTATGTATGTGTGTGTGTGTAGGTCCGGAGAAAATATGAAAATAAAACGATTAATGTCAAAGTAAATATATATATATACGCATTCACTATCACCAGATCTTGCTTTTTGAGCTAAAATAATGAAAATTTGATTAATATTTGGGAAGATAATAAAAAAATAGAATTTAAATGGATTCTTTTTTTTGCATTTAATATTTTAGATAAGAGACATTCATTTTTCTTTTCACATTGTCTGCTCACTTTTTTTTCCTGACACCCCACCAGACCGGATCAAACCATGGTCTTTTTTATGTAGGGATTTTAATGGGGTATCCTGCAAGGATCCAACTCACATAATAATGGATATGCAAGACTAACCTTTTGCCTCTCCTACCCAGGCAATGCCGGGTAGTTGCTTCTAGTATTTAATAAACTATTCTTTTGGCCATTATAGTAGTGCCAACTGATTATTTTCAGGTGGTGTGTATGACTTTGTCGTTTCTTTTATAAATATCTATAGATGTTTTCTGTTTTTCTTTGTAGAACTTTGAGATTCCAGGATCCTGTAGGAACAAACTTTGCAGCAAATATTCAATGGATGAAGTTGAAACTCTGACAAAAGAATTTATGATTAAAAATCTTTCACCATTTCATAATTATAAGATGACAGTAATGGCTTATAACCAGGAAGGTTGTGGAAATGAAACACAAGAAACATTCACAACCCTCGAGGGGAGTAAGTATTCATTTTATTAGATGTTAAGCCTCCATGCTTCCTGTAATCCACCAACACTATACCTGATACACCACTCAACACACATATGCATGCACACATACATGCACATTATTACTGTATGCATGCTCCTGGCACTAATACATTATTCTATGTACTAGACATGAGAATTTGATGAGTTGTGGTGCACCTGAGCACTGTACACAATAAATTTCATTAATATTAATCTCTCCATTATCAGCAGATGTCTGCAGGAGACTCATAAGGATATCCCATATTGACACAAACACGTGGGAGGTAGATGCAAAAAATAGAGCGGCCTGGCATTAAGCAAAATGCGGAGAGGGGTGAGGCAGAGAGGAGAGTAGCCTCGACAGCAAAGAGAGCCAGAAAGAGGGAGAAAAGACAGCAGCCCCAGAAAGCATCACAGTTTGTGTGCATTCAGTGCACCAAAGACTGTCACTCAAGAATTGGCCTGCAGAGTTGCTTGCACAGATGTAGATAATTTTTTTGGGGGGGGACAATACGCCATCGTACTTAGTGAATGGAAAGGTGCCAATAATCTTTCCATTATTTTGTTTTTTGGACTATAGTCCTTATCTTTATTGTGAACTCACAGATGGCATGCGGAGGACAGGAGGCCCCCAAAAGTGGTCCAAAGACCATATTAGGACAATACTGAAGCAATGCACCATTACACCTTCAAGCGTGGAAGATCTGGCCTCCAACAGACAGGGTTGACCAGTTGCATGCTGCACAGGTACTAAGCAGCTTAATATTGAGATTAACAGGGCAACAGACGTCTTTGTCATCATGAACTACCAAATGTAGATGGGAATTTCCCTTGCAATGTGGGGGATCACATCTGCAAGTCCAGAATTGGACTAACTAGCCACCAGAGGGTCCACAACTGTTGAAGACATGGAGTGACGTCATCATCGTCTGCGACGGACTTCTAAAAGGAAAGGATTGTGATATATAAAAACAATGTTTTGGCTGTTGTACCCTCCATCCTTCCTCAGGTGTCCCTGGTCTATCTGAGCATAGCAATGATTCAATTTGGGAAATCTTTTGAACAGTTTGACTGTTGAGCAAACAAAGTGTTGAAGAACTTATGAAGATCTCATTCAAATAATGATGTCATTGTTTTTGCATGCCCATCAATCCAAGAAGAGTCATGAGAAGCATCATGATCTTTAAAGAAAAAAAAACAATTTAATTAATTGGCGTTACTCGTATAATTCAAAGCATAAAATCCAATGGCATCATTTATTCTTTGATATCTTAAAATCAGATAAATATTAACCCTCCAGTTTCCATGTTTTATCGATTGGAAACAAATGATCTTATGTTGTATAGGAATACCTACCTCTCCTCTAGACTATAAAAGAATGGTTGCGTCTGTCTTATAAATTAGTTGTTAGACAGACAAGATGGGGAGTTTGTATGCGTATGAATTACTGATCGAATATATATATATGTATATATAAGTATTTGACTTTGCCTCTTATTCACTATTATTACCAAACTCAGCGTATGAGTTGCACAGGGATCTGTGCGGTAAAGTAAAGAGCTGATGGTAGGTGTGGCGCTCCACCTCAGACACCAAAAACAATCTCTTTGGTCTAGCACTAGTGAAAAGAGGATAGACTCCCTCGCTGATTGGCTAATACTGACTTTAGGCCACCCCGACGTCTTTACTTACTTACATATCTCCTATTTCTCTTTGCGTGTGAGTAATTAGCTGCCTTATCCACAACACAAAAGTGTCCACGATGATGAGATTCCACTTTTGTGGAACCTGTTAAACTTCTCTAAAAAAATTGACCTTGTGTTGTATCCTACTTGGTTGGGTAAATGCATTTTATGTATTTATAGTAGTAAAAGTAAAGTCAATGGTGTGACCTATTGTTGGAGGGAGTGCCATACCTACCATCAGCATTTGCGAAATAAGCTTACAAAACTTTTGAGTGACCTATTGTTGGTATCAGCCACACAGCAAGGGGGTTTATCCACTTTTCACTAGTGCTAGACCAGGAAAATTTAAGGCTGTAGGGTGAAGACAACAGAATACTCAACCCTGTTGATTGGGGCTTTAGATTATACAGACTACACCTCTGCAGAGGTGTAAGACCCCCCCCCATGACGCCACTTGTTGACTGTGGGTGTTGATCTGTGATGCTTAAGGATGGAAGCCAAGTAGCTGAGCAGTCCATGACATGCCACACTCTACTTTGGTCCTTAACTAGGCTAGATGGATGGTCAGAGAGGCCCCCTCTGATCAATCAGCTGGTCACGTCAAGCCGTAGCGTCTATATGATTATCCTAACCCTATTGCCCTTATGGTAAACCCCAACCCTTTTTATCATATATGGCTAGAAGGTGGTGGCTGTGGGTCTTTATGTACTGGGAATGTTAAACTCCATCTGATGGTGAGGTTCCAGTTCTGAAGGTTTGGAGAATGTGGAGCATCTCTTCATCACTGTTGCTCCCAGGTCCACTCTCAGTGGTAGTACCTATTATGGTTCCATCTGTGGGTTAAATAGTAAATGTGTTTATAAAATAAATTGAGTTTTAAAAATTTTTCTTCCAAACTATCATTACGAATCTTTCAAAACTTTGCCGGCATTAAATGATTCACTGAGGTTGATATGTCATAAAACAAAACAAACTAACTAATGTGGCGTTTGTCTGCCCTTGCTGAGGTGGAAGAGTTATCTTCCCTTGTGTTTCTGGTCTTGATACTAGGTGTCTCTGACTATTTAATCAGGGAAGTGCCAGGTTTGAATTCTTTGTCTCCGGGACTTCAACCAACACACAATCAGTTAGACATTTATGTCTACACCCTTCTTGTGTGGGGGCTTTACCCCCTAACACAACTTTAGTAAGTGACATTGCTTATGGACTCTCCATAACTTCTCCATTGTACATTTATGTATCTCCTGTATACTTCCTTATTGTACCTCTATTCATATATGTGTTAATTATGTATCTTATCTCTTATATGTATTCCTGTTATATGTATCTTCTCCATGTGCTTATATATTAAAGTCCATTGTTATATATCACACCTTGGTCAGAGTATTGTTTGTACTTATATCTGTACCACATGTTGGGAGGCCTCTAAGCCAACCAACCAACGATAATTAACAATCTTACACTAACTAACTAACAAAAGAACACTGGGCCTATTAGAGAATGTTTGTCATTAGTGGAAGTTTGGTAATTTCCTAGTTGACTAACATGATCAGAGGGGAACCACTCTTGACTGATAATTATCTATTTATTTTCCCATTAAACTAACCCTAACCCTAATCCTAAACCCTAACCCTATCCCTAACCCTAACCCTAACCCTAACTTCTTTTTTTCCTAGTAGATCAATCAATAAATAAATAATTTATCAGTCAAGAGTGGTTCCCCTTTGATCATGTTACTCAACTAGAAAATAACCGGAAGTTTCATGTTTAGATAATGTAAAAATGAATGACATAAGGAGTGACCTGGAATAGCATGTAAAATTAATAATATTATCAAGAATAAAAGATTAAAGTAGTTTGGTCACATGGTACATAAAGATGTCAACCATTCATAAACGAACAACTGATTTCATCAATGAAAGACCCATTAGACAACCATCAAAGTGATGGAGTAAAGTAATAAAGCTACTTTGGTAATCTGAACATTAGCTACATAAATGAGAGTGATCTCCCTTGTTTGTTTCACTTTGAGGAAGCTTTATCTTTTGGTCGGCCATTTTCATTTCAACGTAAATCCACACTGAAAATACGAATTTGTTTGAATCAATACAACTGCAATTTTTTACACAAAAATATCATAAAATGTGTTCTTAATAACAATTAAGTTCATTTCAAATAATGCGCAAGCACAATTAAGAACACATTTTATGATATTTTCATGTTAAAATATGCAGTTGTATTGATTTGAACAAATTCATATTTTCAGTGTAGATTTACGGTGAAATGAAAATGGCCGACCAAAACATAAGGGCTTCCTCAAAGTGAAACAAACAAAGGGAGGTTACTCTCATTTATGTAACTAATGTTCAGATTACCAGACTTCTAGTAATAATGCGTTAGCTCAGTCGGTAGAGCATTTGGCTAGAAACCATAAGGTTCTTAGTTCGATACCAGCCCTCGCCAACTCAGCGTATGAGTAGCACAAGGATCTGTGCGGTAAAATAAGGAGCTGATGGTAGGAGTGGTGCTCCACCTCATTTACCCAAACAATCTCCTTGGCCTAGCGCTAGTGAAAAGGGATAGACTCCCTCGCTGATTGGCGGTTACTGACTAATTATGGAAAGATTAATAAAATACAAGATAAAATGGTGGTCATGTGATGGTAGACAAATATGTACGAGGATCTCTAACATGATAATACACACATTGATGATAATAGATAATAAGCTATATAACATGCATGTTTATTCGGGAGTAATTGTTTAGTGTAAAGATATGTTATGAGTACATATATCTTATTATAATGGAGATTATGTGTTTGTCTGTCTGTAACCGAAACTAGATCACTACTCAAGTCACAATTCCCTTAGTTATTGACGTCACATTCACCATGAATTTATTTTTATTTAAACCTTACTTACTGATAAAATTGGTATACCTTATTAATACTGTTGGATTATTCTACATATTAATAACATGCAAGTATATTTATATATTCAACAAAATAGCAGTTTACACTGTGAACGAGAAGGCTAATTTGCATATTAATATTTAAGAATTTGATTTTAATAAATATATGCTTAGTATTATTGATTTCTAATTGTTTGGTTTTCTCTTAACGAATCTGAGCAAATATCTCAGGGATAAATCTTAAAAGAAATCCATAAACAAGACGAAAGAACTGTAATTTTATTAAATACTTCATAATCTAACTAAATAGGTAAATTAGGAAAAATGAAAGACGGGAGTGATGGAAAATGATGGAAGAGTTAGATTTAAAGCTGTTCTATTTTTCGATTATACCCCCTCAGTTTATCATTTTCTAAATAGTTTCTAATTTGATACAATATTCTATTACATCAAAACCTAAATAATTGCACCCGAAGGGTGCATATATTTGCTAGTATAGATAATATTATTTTAGTGTTTTTATAATTGTCATGATTTGCTTTTAAACTGTTGAAAACAGTTAAATAGCGAAATTTCCATGTTTCTCTTACCACAAAGTTTACAGTTGACTGCCTCGAGGGGAAAGAAATGTTTTCAGTCCCCCCTCAAAAAAAAAAAAAAAAAAAAACAAACAAAAAAAACTTTAAAAAATCTGTTTCTAAGAAAAATTGATGAAACTTAGACTAGCAAGGGACATAACTCTCTTCTGATTTGTTTCAGAGTAATTTCCCTTACATATTTGATTCCTATCTCTTATTTACTTCTATTTAAAACAATGTGTATGTGTATACACACAACACACAAACACACACATATACATGTTTGTGTGTGTGTGTGTGTGTGTATCATATATATATACATGCATATTTTCCTTGATAACACACAGACATATTTTCACATACACATATATCCATCTCTCTCTCTCTCTCTCTCTCTCTCTCTCTCTCTCTCTCTCTCTCTCTCTCTCTACCCACACTACCCAACTTTTTACTCATAGCTTGGATGGGGGGAGAAGAGATGGATTCATGACTTTCCCAAGGGCATTAGCGTAAGGGGAAATGCAAATACATACGTCAATGATTTGAATTTGGGTTGTTGAGTCCTTTTTCTATGATAAATATATATATATATATATATTTATTTTAACAATGGAAAGGAGTAACCTACTCGAGTTTCATCGATTGATTCTTCAGGGTTACATTAGTTAAATTAATCGAGTTTTCGATTAATCTTAGATGGTATAATACATGCCTGTTGGAATGGGATTTATCCTTAATTAAGGATAAATCCCATTATCCTTAATTAAGGATAAATCCCATTCCAACGGGCATGTATTATACCATCTAAGATTAATCGAAAACTCGATTAATTTAACTAATGTAACCCTGAAGAATCAATCGATGAAACTCGAGTAGGTTACTCCTTTCCATTGTTAAAATAAATTTTTGCTCTACATTGTATTGAGCACTTTGTATTTGTTTTTTCTCAATCTTAACCTAAGGATACTGTGCGCTTCCAACGATCGTACTCATACCCACCGTTAAGCTACTACTTATACATTAACAAATATATATATATATATATATATATATATATATAAAGAAAAGTAAGTGAATTCGACGGTATGTAGTATATTAAGAAAGAATGAAAAAACACAGGTTTAAATGAGTTAAGTGGTGAGTTTATTGGCCGACACTGCCGTGTTTTGATCTATTAATTAGATCATCTTCAGGGCATTTGTTGGTATATGGAAGGTTTGTCATTAGAAGATTTATACACACATGCGCAACCACACACCTAAAAAAATGCACAATGCTTTTTTTTCAATACGCACACTTACACAGTCCCATACTCACGCTGTAAAAGAGAATATTTGACGTCATATTTCAAACCGTCTCCTTTTTTCAAACCTCAAATTTTAAACAGACTGAATAAAAGGGACTCGCTTTTCTCGTTATTCTGTGATAAAAAATTTCTTATTACCTTCCATATACCAACAAATGCCCTGAAGATGATCTAATTAATAGATCAAAACACTGCAGCGTCGGCCAATAAACTCACCACTTAACTCATTTAAACCTGTGTTTTTTTCATTCTTTCTTAATATACTACATATATATATATATTTTGAAAAAATAAATAAATAAAGGAAAGAAAATGTTGAATGGATAAAAATGTTTTCAATAATCGTTTAATAGTTTGGGTTGTACAAACAATTATTAAGACACACTACAACAAAACAAAAATTCATCTCTGCCGCAGGTGTTTACAAAATATGTTGTCAACAATGTGATAGGGTCTACATCGGCAAAACATCCAGCAATTTAAAAAAACAAAAAACTATTTATGAACATTTACAAGACCTAAAGTTTGGTAATACATCTAATTCATTAGTAACACACAATATTTTAACAATTCTTAATTTCAATTTGCAGAACTCTTCAATGATTGCTTTTGTCCATATTTCAAACAGGAGATGTATAATCAAATCTTGTACTATCTTGTACTATTCTTAAAACTATTAATCAAAGACCAGGTTTTGAACCATGTATCTTTGAGAATCTGAGTTATGCATCAAAAATGCATGGTTCAAAGTTAAAAATTTAACAGTTTTTAATTAAAATAATTGGTGCATTATATCTTTTATTCATTAATATATCAACACTGAAAATTTTATTAAATTCATTTAATTCGCTGATTTTTGCTAATTTTTCTTTTTTCTTTTGGCGGGGTGACATACGATGGTGGAATTTAGGTCCGTTAAGTTCGATTTAACCCATGATGCACATGTTCTTTTGTTTAGTGTTTTATAACAAAAACATGCAGAGATGATAATTATTCATCAGTAATCTAAATGAACCCTCTATTTTTTTAAGGATAAATGAATCTGTTGTATTCCTCAAATATGATCTGAAAATTTTTAATCTGATATATACGAGGGTAAGTCTAAAAGTAATGCCATTTTGTTTAGGACAGGTATAATTACCAACACAGGAACATGTATCATACATCAAAATGAATCTGGTCCTTTGTGGATCACATCCCTACTTCTCCACATAGCCCCTGTTTCTCTCAATAGCAATGTTCCACCTTCAAATAAGAGCATGTATCCCTATTCCGTAAAATTCTGTTGACTGTTCTTTGAGCCACTTCTTCAATACCAATTTTAGTTCCTCATCCCTAGAATAATGTTTGCCTCTCAGACCCTCTTTCAGGGGGCTGAAGAGATGATAGTCTGAAGGCGCTAAATATGGTGAGTATGGAAGATACAGTAAAACACTTGAATGAGGCGATTTTATCCGTTGTCCTGATGCTTATGTGTGGTCGAGCATTGTCATGCAAAAGGAGGACATTGTCAATTGTCAAGTTGGATCTTACTTATTGGATTCTTGCTCTGAGCTTTGTTAAGGTCTCAAAGTAGGCTTTAGTTTTTGTTGTGGGGTTTTAAGGGGTCAAAATAAGACAAACACGATGGCTAACAATGTAGACAAATATATTTAACGAAAGAGTAGAAATTTACACCAAAGAAAGTGGAGATTGCTTCCGACCAATATAGTTACGAGCTGACTCGCATTTGCTTCCCCAAGCCACAATTGTTGCTATTACTTATATATATATACCAACCCCTCCGCACGAGCAGGATGCGACACAAGGTCAATTTCTTAAGTGGAGTTTAACAGGTTTGAATTCAGAGTTTTCCTTCTCCTAGACTGGTTACCTAGCCATGGTTAAAGAGTCCAGTCTGCCCTGCTATTTACCCATAGCTGGAGGGAGAATTGGATTCATACTTTTCCCAAGGGTATTAGTACCATGTGAAATTCCAACAGCTTTGTCCAGGAATTGAACTCGCGTTGACGAGTCCATTTCCTACGAATCTAACCATTAGACCACGCGCCTCCATATTTGCTATTACTTATAGTAGCCGTCGGCGCATTCCATTATTGTCTATAGGTTATATCACCTATAACAGTTTTATAAAAAATTCACATTAAATAAAGACAATGGCATTACTTTTTGACACACCCTTGTATTTATTTTTTCAGTGTTAAGATTATTGTAGATTTTTCTTTGAAAATAGAATTATCTTTTTACCATTTTTTTCTTTTTGTTTTGTTTCTTTAATGATTTAGTTCCAAGTCCAGTGCAGCATTTGAAAATTACCAAAGTAACCAATACATCCTTAGAATTCCGGTGGAAACGACCCCGTTTTCCAAATGGCAATGTTACAGAATACAGAATGGAATATAAAATGGATGGTGTCCTTGTCAAGTCAATAAAAACTACAAAGTCAGCAGGAGTATTAGAAAGACTTCATCCTTACAAGATGTACACAATTGATGTCTTTGCTTGCACAAGAATAGGATGTTCAAATAGTTCCAGTGTCAAAACTAGAACTCTGGTTGGAAGTGAGTATATTTATTTTCATTATTTTCAATATTAGAATTATTTTTAACATATGAAAAACATTTTCTCTTTGCTTAAAATTCTAACAGGTTTTCATGGTATTTGCAAAGGCTGGTATATGCTACTTACTCATGAAACCCCTGACCTTTAAGTCCACTCAACGGCCCCAGAAGGGCAGATATATATTTTCTATGAAAACTACTTTAGGAAAATTGCCATTTAGTAGAGTATAGAATTTATATATTTTCTATGAATACCACTTTATGAAAATTAACAAATGGGCAATTCCATGTAAAATCATTCAGAAAAAAGTAAAACTGTCACCCACCTCCTTCAATTTTCCTGAAATTTTGTACAGCTGTGGACTGTGTTAAAGTTAGACAATCCCCAAAATTTGAGCTTCCAATCCCCAAAATTGGCGGAGTTATGTTGATTTTTAGCTCTAAAAATTTGGTGGGGTTCACTAAAAATGGCAACTTTTTGTAATGTATTTTTGTCTGTAAAATGAGTTTTAGAGCTACCCTACTCCTAAAATTTGGTTTATAAGAGCATTTTTGCCAGGGAATCGATAAATGCTATCAAAAAAGTCTCAAAGTTAAACAATTTTAAATAATTGATGATTTCTGATTTTTTCACAGCAAGATCAATATCCCAATGTGGCACTAAATCTAAGAAATTTTTTTTTCTATTATTATTTCACATACATTGAACATTATTTGTACCAAAAAGATAGTCTGGCGTTTGCTCAGAACCGAAGCTACAACATCATTTAAAATTTTGTAGTGTGGAAGTTCATATATTTTCTATTAATACAACATTATGAAAATTGATATGCAATAGAAAGGAGGTTCATATATTTTATAATTAACTAGAGGAAAAAAAATTGTCATATAGTAGATTTTTCTGTGCACAAGACCACAGAGCGAAAGTGAAAGATAAAAAGCTGGATAAATACCTGAACCTAGCCAGGTAGCTGATAAAGTTCTGGAACATGAAGGTGATTTCTGTTTAATCTTGGGAAGTCTTCTGTGCCTTGGTCTGTAGTTTGCTTCTAATTAATGAACACAAGACTTTTTTGTTTTTCTTTGAGGTTTTATTTTATTTCATAAAACCCAGATCAAATCAAATGTGCAGAGATTTGGCTATTTGGATTAGAGACACCATCTTGAAATCTGTCTTGTCCAGTTGCCCAGCCAAAACTGATTTTGCTAAATTAACTTTCTCGCGTTTGCTTTGGCAAATCAGAGCAGAGGTCAACACAGGATTAAATGCTATCAATCTAATTCCTTGTATTTTTCCACAAATTTGATTTAAGTTACACTATTGTAGATAATTGATAGGCCACCCATCAATTATGCAACACTATATATATATATATATATATATATATATATGATAAAATTTAGATAACCCACTATTAATAGAATTAACTTTAAAATGAGTGACAATATTCTAAATTACTTAAAATATATATTACACTTGTTATTCTAAATTGCATTTTCCTAGCTCATTAGAAATATTTAAAAATAAACTAACTCAGTCATTTAGCGTTACCTTAGTGACAAAAATAAAACAATTGATTTAGTTAAATATTAAACAGTTTAGACGGATATACAATACCTTGATAATGGTTTGGAAAAGAACTGAAAGTACATAGTCTACCAATAATAACCCTTTTGGACAACTTATTAATAACTTACAATATATCAAAAGAATTGTTAGGAAACTTGAAAAAAAAAAAAGAAAAAAACTTGTAAACAATAAAGATTCTGTTATGTCTAAGCATATATATATATATATATACTAGCAAATATATGCACACTCCGGGTGCAAGTATTTAAGTTTTAATGTAATAAAATATTGTATTAAATTAGAAAGGCTAATGAAACTAAATAAGAATACAGATAAAAAGATTTGAAACAGAGGGAGTATAATAAGATATTTGAAACAGAGGGAGTATAATAAAAAATGGAACAACTGAAACTTACTCTTCCATCACTCTTGTCTTTCATTGTTATTTTTTCTAATTTAAGTATTTAGTTATAAGAGGAAGTAAAGAATAAAATGACAGTTATTTTATCTTGTTAATGGATTTCATTTAAGATTCATTGAAGAGATTTTTGCTTATATTCATTAAAATAAAACCAAACAGTTAGAAATCAATAATACTAAGCACATATTTATTAAATTCGATTTTTTAATATTAATATGCAAATTAGCCTTCCCGTTCACACTGTAAACCGCTATTTTGTTGTATATATAAATATAATAGCATGTTGTCAGTATGTAGACATAGTTAACAGTATTAATAATGTAAGACAATTTTATTATTAATAATTGAGGTTTAGATAAAAATAAAATCATGGATAATGTGATATCAATAACCAAGAGAATTGTGAATTGAGTAGGAATATAGTTTCGGTTACAGACAGAAAAACACACAATCTCCATTATAATAAGATATATATAAGCTCTTTCTCCATGGATACAACGGGCCAATTGGATGTCCTTAGGCATGATGGTGACATGCTTGGCTTGGATGGCACACAAGTTGGTATCTTCAAAAAGACCAACCAAGTAAGCCTCACTAGCCTCCTGCAAAGCCATCACAGCAGAAATCTGGAAACGGAGATCGGTCTTGAAGTCTTGGGCGATTTCACGAACCAACCACTGGAATGGAAGCTTCCTGATGAGAAGCTTGGTAGATTTTTGGTAACGTCTGATCTCACAGGGCCTGTAATGATGGGGTTTCTTCACTCCACCAGTAGCTGGGGCGCTTTTACGAGCAGCCTTTGTGGCCAGTTGTTTACGGGGAGCTTTTCCTCCGGTGGATTTACGGGCGGTCATATATATATATATATATATATATATATATATATATTAAAGCTGAGAAAATCACTATTTATTTTCTAAAGGCTTTTTTCCTGCTTAGTTTAATGATAAAATTCATACTAAAATATACCTTGCTTTTAGGATTGACTTAGGTTTGAAAAAAGGTCCATTTTATTTTAATCTAATTAGTCGTAATTAGCAATTAAGTCAACAACTGACCTGTCTCTCACTCATATTCTGCATATTACTTTCACCCTCTCTATGTATATCTTGATTACCTTAGTGACAAAAATAAAACAATTGATTTAGTTAAATATTAAACAGTTTAGACGGATATACAATACCTTGATAATGGTTTGGAAAAGAACTGAAAGTACGTGGTCTACCAATAACTCTTTCGGAGTTATATATATATATATATATATATATATATATATATATGTATATATATATATATATATATTATTAATGGTACACAGTAATAAACTACTCGAGTTTCACCATAAGGATCTTCAGGGTTAAATCCAGTGGATTGACTGCAATTAATCAATATCTTGATTAATCCAATGGAATTAACCCTGAAGATCCTTATGGTGAAACTCGAGTAGGTTATTACCATGTACCATTAATATAATAAATTTGCTCTACTAATGTATTGAGCACTCTATATTTGTTATATTGCTGTGAAACTTGTATTAACTAACCATTGTGACCATTTTTGTCAGTAAGTCACCTTTTCCACAAATACCATATATATATATATATATATATATATATATATATATTGTAATAATATATGGTTATCACTAGCTCACTTTGTGAGTTAATGGTAGACCAATTTCCAAGTTTTTGAGTTATTATTAGTAGACTGCTCAATATCAATGATGGAGCTGTTAGATATATAAGTATATTATAGTTAGTCAAGAATTTATGAAAATAATTTTAAGAAAATTTTTGAGAATAAAAAAAAATTATGTTCAAAAATATTAAAGGGAGGTAAAAAAATAGAAAAGAAATTCTCAATTTTAAAACAATTACCAAAAATACTGTAATTGTTCGATTTTAATGAAATTTCCAGTGCCTTATTCATTAATGACTTAATTTTATAATGAATATCTTATTTTATTTTAAAAAACTTGGATCCATAGCGTACCAGCTTTATTTATATCCATGATACATGTTCCTGTGTTGGTAATTATACCAGTCCTAAAAAAAAATGGCATTACTTTTTGACTCACCCTCGTATATATTATGTTAATGCACTTTTTTACATAACTTGAAACAATAGTCTTTAACTTATTTCTTTTGAAATTTTCAAGCGTTTTTCATTTTTGTATTTTTGACTTTAAGTTCTGTAAGCTGAATTTTAAAAATTCAGCCCTAAACACTTTTTTCTTTTTAAAATCAAAGCAACCAGAATTTTCTTTCTCCTAAAATATTTGATTCATCTTATATATATATATATATATATATATATATATATATATATATATATATATATAATATAATTTAATATACCAAGCGTGTTGGTAAATCCTTGCGGTGAGAAAAAACCCAGCAAATAGTTTGATTGTAAAAATATACTACCAAACATCAACCAGGGAGAAAAAAATTTTTGAAAAAAAGAAAAGACCAAGATAGTCGTACCAACAAAAAATAATCTATTGGTACAGTATTTGGCCAAAAGAAAAAACAATTTATATGTATATATATGTATATAAGATATATATATATTCATATAACTGCTAGGAGAAAGCTAATAAGTAAAAAGTGCTCGATACCTAAGTAGAACCAATAATAAAGATAATCTAATGAGTCAGACGAACCTACTATTAGTTTCGCATAAAACTCTTTAGGGCGAAAATCTGAGCCCTGAAGAGCTTTATGCGAAACTAATAGTAGGTTCGTCGTAGTAGTAGGTTAGATTATATATATATATATATATATATATATATATATAGTTATTCTGTTGCAATAAGCAAAACTTCCAGATACAACTAACCAAATACCATTAATTTTGATTGTATTGGAATTTAAGATATTCACACTTGATTTACTTTTCATTGAGGTGGGGGTCCAGAGACTTCAGCGCTGGACCATTGAAGTAATTAACAGCATTGATCCCAGGAAATACCTGCCCCCTTGCTTTAAAGGGGCAGGGCTGGATTTATTGCCCAGTACCTGAGCCCCCCCCCCCCTTGAGGGGTAATGCCAATGGGATCAATGCATTTATTACATCCGCCATTAACAAAATGGCATTACTTTTTGACTCACCTTCGTATATATTATGTTAATGCAATTTTTACATAACTTGAAACAATAATATTTAATTTATCATTGCTTTTGAAATTTTCATGCATTTTTCATATTTCATTTTGTTTTTTTTTTGATTTTAAGTTCCAATGAATGTGATCAATGTCAAGGCGAAACCAATTAGCAGCACAAAGGTTATTGTGAAATGGGACCGACCTGAAGATGAAATGGGACCCACAAATTATTCTGTGGAAACATTGGATGATGGAACAAGATATGGATGCCAAGCAGAAGGTATTTAATTGTTATATTATTTCAAAAACACATTTTAATATGTTTGTCATGACTTTTATTTTCAAGATTTTCTTCAGTAATATTACTAATACTACTACTAATGATAATAGTAAAATTCTCTGGCAGATTGTAGTTATTAAATTATCATACTGTGGAGTGGAAGTGGATGTGACCCCCACACCCACAGGACCACAAATGGAAGTAAAGAAAATTCAGCCTCTTTTTCACTGAATCTGAGAAAGGTTGGACGTGTTTGTTGGGGCTCTGTCAGGACATGTCTAGGCTAGCAACGAACAGTGTGCATGAATGTGATTTACAATAGAACAGCTTGACCTTACTCTCTCACTCTCCTTCTCTCTGAAAAAGAACCCATGAGCCTAGAAAGAAATAAACAACCCTTTTTTGACTATATGACTTGCGTATGTTGTTACTCTGAACTAAGGTATTACTAACGACTATGACTTCAACTCAACTTTGGCCCCTATGCAACACATTGTCAACCGATCATTTTTCGTCCAAACTTTAAAAGGTGATCAATCATTTCAGATTGAAAATCAAATTAAAATTGATGATATGATTTTTCATTATATATTTGTGGTAGGGAGTGGTGGACTTTTCATTGGCTCATACTGACTGTGGTTTCCCTATTTAAGAGGTTGAATTCTTGTGAAGTTAATTAGAAGCAAAATATCAAAACTAGCAGCATGTAGCTTACAGGGTGGCAGCTTGAAGGTACCAGATTTAAATTGGGGTTGCTATCATAGCTGATATGATGCCCAAGAACCTGTAATCAGCAATGATGATAGTGCATCACTGACAGCCACCCTGTATGCATCTACAAGATGTACTGTATAACTTGTATGTTACCATAATACAGCAAAATGACACATGGTAGCAAGAATTTTGTCAGAGCAATAGCGTATAAAATGCCCTAACTTCAAGAATAAAACAATTTTTAATCCACTTTGCAACTAAATTCTATTTGGTCTGTGTTTGTTCTCCTCCCGATCATTGTTATTTTTAAAGGGAGATAACTATTAGATAATAATTATAAATTAATTTCCCTTACTTGCTTATTCATTTGTGATAATAACAATAGTAAAAAAAACGTCGTCGGGAGTGACCTAAAGTTGGTATCAGCCAATCAGCGAGGGAGTCTATCCCCTTTTCACAAGCACTAGATCAAGGAGATCAAATTTTTGTGTCTGAGGTATGGAGCGCCACATCTACCATCAGTTCCTTACTTTACCGCACAGATCCCTGTTCTACTCATACGCTGAGTTGTCAAGGGCCGGTATCGAACTAGGAACCTTGTGGTTTGTAACCGAAATTCTATAAATATAATGGAATTCTGCTTAAGAATACCATCTCAATGCTTGATCTAAAATTTATGGCTGTCAGTGAATATCATTTTTGAATTCTGTATTCTCAAATATCATTTTTTCTTCTTCTTTTTCTTCAACCAGGATTTCAAGCAAAAGAATGTACAGTAAGTGGTTTGAATGAATATTGGTTGTATTCATTTAAGGTGACAGCCTACACATCTGCTGGACACAGTGTCCCTATGGAAAGCCAAAAAGTGCGCACTTTGGAGTCAAGTAAGTATTTTATATACTGTGGTACCTTGACTTATGAGTTTAATTCGTTCTGTTCATGAAATTAATTTCCTCGTATTTCAAATCAATTTTCTCCATTGAAGTAAACTGAAATGCCATTAATCCGTTACAGCCTCCCCCCCCCAAAAAAAAAACATTTGTTAAATTTTTGTAAATGAGATAAATAGCACTTTATTGTATAAAAACATAATAAAATAGTATTTCTCTGAATTTTTGAGATGAGGCATAATAATTTGTATTATTTGTATTATTCGGATTATTTTCCTCATTTTTTATTTTTATCTGTACAATGTTTCGGCTGATGTGCCCTTCGGAATATAAAATGATAATTAACA
>CM042150.1:56545816-56548316 GCA_023376005.1 Doryteuthis pealeii
CAAATTGTTGGACAAAGAAGGAACAACACAAAAGTAAATGCAGACACTTGTATTGACAAAAAATTACATAAATTGTTGCAAATTTAATGGTATTGCTACCAGACTTATCTGTGAAGGGATTTCTTGTAGTACTGGAGATAACACAGATAACGGTGGGAAATATAGTTAAGACGCTTCATCTCGGTATTTGTTCTTTTAGTCAGTGTGCTGTCGTACCGGCCTTTCTTCAGTATGCTGATACAATGCCTTAGACGGAATCTGGTTGTAAGGTTCTTGTGGTAAATGGACCCTGTTTTTGGGCTAAGTAAGTGAGAGCATTTCTTTGATGTCTCTCTCAAGTAACAGTTCTTCGATAAGTAGCCCTGTTTTTGGGCTAAGTGATGAGAGTATTTCTTTTGACGTCTCTCTAGTAACAGATCCTTGATAAGTGACGTTTTGGTATTTGGTGCCAACATACGATGTTGGCGCTCACCCCCTGGCGACAGGGGGAGATAATTGGTTATGGAATTTCCGACAGATGAGCTTGTGGGTGGTCCCACATTAATAGGGCCTTGTGCCTAACCCATACACGTGGCGTATGTGGTAAATATCTAGATATTATTTTCTGAGCTTCTGACTTTTATAATCTACAATAAAATTAAATCTCTGTTTCAGTGTTTATGCACTGCTACTTAAGTTCTTCTAGAATCTACTTCAATCAGGTTACTTTTCTTTCAGTTATGTTCTGTGTGTTTTTTGTACTGGATTGTATTTTTTGTACTTAGTTGTATCAGGTTGGGTGTCTTTCTGGTTCCGGGTTCCATTTTCTCTTATTTAAGCAGGAAACATGGAGACATTTTGTAGTGAACACCCTTTTTTATTTTCATTCCTGATACATATCTTGCCACATGCATGTGAGGAGTGGCAGCAGCAGAGATGAAATATACGTCTGTCCAAAAGGGCTCTCAGGTCTCAACTCCCTAAATTCTATTTCTACTTTCCCAGACTCATCTTATTATGCGATTCTCTAAGCTAATGGTAGCCCCATTTCAAATGAACCTGGGGTGAAACTTTGTCAACCAAACTATTTAAATCTGGTACTGTATTTTTCCACAGTATCATTGTTAATCTAAAAATCTATACTACACTTCCTAACAAAAATGATAGGCTATGCTATCTGTTATATAACACATAGATGAATTATTGGAAAAACAGGACATTTTAGCATAAACATTTCTATGATAAATTACCCCTAGATTTTTCTGGAAATGAAAGAGAAATTGACTTTGATTTGATTTGGTTATCAGGATCCAAATTATGGATACTTTTTTGTGTATCTCAATTTTCCGACCTTACACACACCATTACAATTAGCTCTATGATTCAGAAATCAAAGCATACCAAAATAAGTAAGTAGTACATTAAAGTTGCTTTATTAAAAGATTGACAAATCAGGAGAAAGAGAACAGAAAGAATTAAATAATGCATAATAATTGAATGGACAAATTATTTATTTATTTATTGATCTACTAGGCAAAAAGAAGACTGGGTTAGGGTTAGGGATAGGGTTTAGGGTTAGGGTTTAGAGAGTGTTAGGGTTAGGATTTAGGGTTAGTTTAATGGGGAAATAAATAAATAATTTATCAGTCAAGAGTGGTTCCCCTTTGTTTATAGGCAATAACCTTCTGGATTCAATACCGGCCCTTGTCAATTCAACATATGAATAGCACAGGGATCTGAGCGGTAAAGTGAGAGAGCTGATGATAGGTGTGGCGCTCTACCTCAAATGCCAAAATAACCTCCTTGGTCTTGCGCTAGTGCAAAGGGGATAGACTCCCTCACTGTCTGACTGATACCGACTTGTGGCTGCTAGTCAGACGCTCTATCGATTGAGCTAAACTGGATTATATTTTGTTGAATCTGGTGTACTTTTTAAAAAATTTCTCCAGGAAGATTTCCATCCAAGTTATATAAGTATTTTTGTTACTTTTTGATTATTTTTATGACGAATGATTTTTGAGTTCTGTTAATTCTATTTTATTTTATTATCTTTTTTTTTTTTTATAAAAGATACAAAAAATTGCCAAAAAAGAAAATCCCCCCCAAAAAAAACCCGAAAAAAAAAAACAATAAGAAAAAAATAAAGGCATAATATAATCCGTTTTGTTGAATTTTATTTTCACTTTTTTTCTAATCATATTTTTTCTTTTGGGAGAGAAAAAAGAAAAAGGAAAAAAAAAAAAAAAAAATTAAAAGTAAAAGAAAAAAAAATGTTTGAAAAATAAGTTTTCGTATAAGATTAACTTGAATAGAAACCAAAGTTTTTAAAGTTTCCTTTTCTTTGGGGCAAATTGCCTAATGGAATTGTCAACTGGAATAACGATGGAAAAGAGTCCACACATCCTATAAATGTTGCTGTGTTTCCTTTGTTATTCATGCAAAAAAAGAAAAATCTCATCCTTTCAACCAGACTCTTTTTGTCTAACGAAAAGAGACACACAGTTTTTTTGTTTTTTTTCAG
>CM042150.1:56553316-56653316 GCA_023376005.1 Doryteuthis pealeii
GGATATATTCTTGAAGTTGGTAGTTGGTATATTATCGCAGTAGTACTGGGTACATTAAATAGTAATCCGTCTCCGAGCAGTCGTGGTGTCGTCTAGCGAGTAAAGTTAGCTTGTAGGCATTAGGTCTAGTCTATCGAGTAAGTGTAGGTCGTAGGTCCAACACAGTGTCAACTATTTATACATGACACTGTACAATCAGATTATAGTGAGGGGGTAACAAAATAATTTACATATTCATTATATCAGTTTGATCCTTTTTTGAAGTAGAAAGACATAGTATCAGTTTTAATCCTTATCCACTGATCCGTACTTAGAGAATTGTATAATCCTTGTCTGTTGGTCTCTGCATCCAGTGAGCAATTGTAGGACAATTTATCAACGCCTTCAAATAGAAAAATTAGATACATGTTTTGCCGTTTTTGTTTAGCCGATTCAGCCACCGCTGTTTCGGAAGAGTTTATAAATATAAGTTGTGATCTTGAACAAACCTTATACCAAAAGAATAATCCAACAATAATGAACTGTGACTGGTCTTGTTTGCTTTTCTATTTCTTTTTTGTTTCTTGTCTACAACTTTTGCTGGGATGAGAGTGTAGTATCTGCACACCCTAGTGAAAATCAAAGTGACATTTTCACTTCTTTTGATTTTTTTACATCAGCGTTAACTGATGGTATTTCACTGGAGGCTAAGTGACAACAGGTCTCCTCTGGTCTCCAGGACTCTTCTGAGTATTCTAGCAGATTGAAGTAGTGCAGTAGTCTGGATGGTCTCAATTCTTCCTCTGATTTCCAGATCCTCCAGTCTTTTTTCCAAGTTCATTGGGACCATTCCAAGTGCATTTCTACTTTGAAGCTTATTTGAGTAATATAGAATACTGAAGGAGAAATATGAATTAAATTTATTTAAAAAAAAAAGCAGATTATTTTGTAAAGCTTTCAATATAACTAGGTTTTAAAAATTTGAATAAAGATTTGTCCATTTTGCATCCAACCTGAAGACCATCTTCAATTCAACTACCTTTCACGCAGTTGCTCAGTCATGTGACATCCTCAACCAATGAAAATATCCCATCACAATTTGTTGTTTAGCCATTCAAGAGAGTGACTTTGGGTGATAGAGAGAGAGAGACATAGATACAAAGTTGAGACTCACTTGTTCGTTGTTTCATTTCTTCTTGCTATGTCTAGTCGCCATGTTTCCTCCTGCTTTCTTTTGGCCGTCATGTTGTCTAGTCTCTTCTTGTTGCTGTCTCTAACTAAGGGCTTCTTCTGGGCTAACTCTTTAGTCATGCAAATTAATCAACTCACAAGACTTTTATTTTCTTGATCAAGATTTATTTCTGCCCATGTTCTTCCGCGCGAGGAGTTAACAACCTCAGCAGAGAGATAGGCATATAAATGTTGCTAATGTATCTCCTTGTAGTGACAATTTCATAGAAATCTGTGTCGCAATCAGGTGAGTGTACTATTGCTTTAGTGTCTTTGTAGAGCACCATTACATTGGTAATTGTTTCTTTAGGGATGCTATATGCGAGCAGTATTTGCTCCATTTTTCCTATGTGTATATGGTCAATTGCCTTGGTGAAATCTACAAATAGTAGCGTTGCCTCAAGATTCTTTGCTCGAGCTCTTTTTATGATTTGATGTATAGTCAGGATCTGAGATGTTGTGGACTGATTTCTGCGGAATCCGTTTTGGTTTTTCCTAAGGATTTTCTCTATTTCAGGTCGCATGTGATAACGAAGAAGGACATTACATATATTGGCAGCTATGACAGTAAGAGTTACGCCTCTCTAGTTCTTAGTGGGTGATAGAGAGAGAGAGACATAGGTACAAAGTTGAGACTCACTTGTTTGTTGTTTCATTTTTTTCTTGCTACGTCTAGTCGCCGTGTTTCCCCCTTCTTTAATTTGGCCGTCATGTTGTCTAGTCTCTTCTTGTTGCTGTCTTTAACTAAGGGCTTCTTCTGGGCTAACTCTTTAGTCATGTAAATTAATCAACTCACAAGACTTTTATTTTCTTGATCAAGATTTATTTCTGCCCATGTTCTTCCGCGCAAGAAGTTAACAACCTCAGCAGAGAGATATGGATCCTCTCTGCTTGATGTCAGGTTGAAACTAAAATCTAATTAAATAAATCAAGTGACACATGAGATTTGCACCTTTCTAGGGGTCAGTTGGGGTCATCCAATGGAAATCTACCTGCCTACGCTTTTAACTCCAGTGAACCTATTTCAAACTAACTACAGGGTCTTGTCAACAACCCATAACACCACATAATATGTAACACGTTCAACTAGGGTTAAAAAGCTATCTGTCATACTTATCAGACTTACTGTAAATTTCTATGATTCTTACAACATTTAAATTCAAATATTTTACTCTACATTACAAAATGAATAGGCTACCCCATTTATTATGTAACATTAAGATACAATATTTGCATAGCAATTAACACATTTAAACAGTAATAAAAATATTCATATTAATATATGAAATGATCACATTGATAAACAAAGACAGGCAATAGACAATATTACAGGGTGTACCTGGAAGTAATGGCAATGAAGGGGAACTCCACACTCCTCAGAGTTCCAGAATTGGTACTTTACCACTTAATGCAGTTTAACACTGTATCCAAGACTCTAAGACCTACAGCTACCACCTAGCATATATATATATATATAATACAAAATATTTATATTAATATATGAAATGATGATCACATTGATATACAACAACAGGCAATAGACAATACTACAGGATGAACCTGGAAGCACCCCCCCCATATATATATATATATATATATATATATATATATATATATATATATGAGAAGTAAATACACAGCGATGTGTTTTATGATATGGCCTTTTTTTTTTTTTTTTTAGCCGACAATTTTTGGGAGAATATGTGCTTAATTGAAGTCGGACCTAATTTTGAAAGTTAATTAATTAATAATTAGTTAATTAGGCGGGCATACCTATCTAAATGTAAGGCTAAACAAATCGAGAAAAATCAATCTCTGTATGTACATTTCGGCCTATTAGGCCTCATCAGCAGAACTATAGATAGGAAGACCGCCTTGTGTGTGATTTGAAACCCGACTGTCAAGCTGACAAGCGAGCATCTTATCCCTACACCAACTGGACTTTCTTAGATTTTTCGTTTCGTTTAGAAGTAGGTTTTCTATTCCTCTTATAGTGACTTCTACACAACAGTATGAGAAGTAAATACACAGCGATGTGTTTATGATATGGCTTTTTTTTTTTTTAGCCGACAATTTTTGGGAGAATATGTGCTCAATTGAAATTATATATATATATATATATATATATATATATATATATATATATGAGTATAAAAAGGTGGAATGAAAACATCACACAATGCTGTTAAAGAAGAAAAGAATTTATAATATAATCATAGCTGATACTGATCAATATTTCGATTTTACAAAAATCATCATCAGAGCTCATTCACTCCGTAGTTGTTTGGGTCGAAGAGGAATGTCAAATCAGTTTACAAAACAAAAAAAAACTTAATATAATATATATATATATATATATATATATATATATATATATAGTATTACAGTGTGTATAGAAATAACCTACTCGAAATAACCTATTACACACTGTAATACTAAATCTGATCTACTAACATATTGAGCAATTTATATTTGTTATAACACTGACTTATCCGATTAATACTTGTATCAACCAGATATTGAGATTAACTTAATATTTTTTACCGGTAAGTTATTCTTTTTATTATATATATATATATATATATATATATAGGGGTAAACTATAGACACGTGTTTCGAGGTATCACCTCTCATCAGTATAGTTATACGGTTTTAGCAGCTGCCTCTGGCTGGGTTTGAAACCCGAACGAACTTACGCTCGCCAAGCTTCTTACCCACACATCCACAGTCAGTCGCCAAGTATAGCAGGCTATTTAATTGCTATATTTCTAAGGGGAAATGACCTTCACCTAGAGTTCTCAAACTTTGTAAACAAAGTGAGATTTGGCCGAGCCGAATACGGTGAATCTGCAATTATATACCTTCTAAATAGAGTGCTCAACCGAGAACGGGAAGCGTATAATAGGGGTAAACTATAGACACGTGTTTCGAGGTATCACCTCTCATCAGTATAGTTATACGGTTTTAGCAGCTGCCTCTGGCTGGGTTTGAAACCCGAACGAACTTACGCTCGCCAAGCTTCTTACCCACACATCCACAGTCAGTCGCCAAGTATAGCAGGCTATTTAATTGCTATATTTCTAAGGGGAATGAATGATTCTATATGTGATTTCTAAGATACACTGTATTAATATTGATGATCCAGTATGTATAAATACAGCGAATCTTTAAAACACTGAAGAAAGCTCAATGTATAATAAACTTTTTAGATTATATACAGAGCAATATATATATATATATATATATATATATATATATATATATATATATGATAAAAAGAGTTGGGGGGTTGCCATAAAAGCAATACAGTTGGAACAATTATATAGATGCTAGGGGACTAGCTGATTAATCTGATTGGTCCCTCTGACTGCCTGTCTAGAAAAAGTAAGGGCCAAAGTGGAGAGTTCCAGGTCAAGAACTGCTCAGCCACCAAGATTCCATCCTTAAGCATCACAGGTCACAACAAACAGCCAACATGTGGTCCTATTGAGGGGCTTCTCACCCCTCTGTAGAACTGGAGCTGACAGGGCAGGGATTTTTCTGGACACTGTGATAAAAATGTTAATGTTCAAACAAACTATGAATAAACAAACAGCTAAACAATCAACAGGAGGTTGAGTTGAAATAGACGTTGTCTTTTTTTGTGTATTATTTTTGGCAATGGGCAATAGTTTACAAGAGATATATTGTGTAAGTATTAATTTTTGTATGTGTGCAGTGTATGTAAATTTTTTAGTATTTTTTTAAAATGCTTGTGTGTGGAATTCCTTTGAGGATAAGACTTAGTTAACGTCATGAAATTTGTGACTGATATTTTTGGTTTATCTGTCTTCTGTGACTGCTGTGCTCCTACTGACTGATACTGAAGATTTTTTGTTTCTTAAATATTTCTTAGGGTATTCTTAAACTAGGAACACAGCATGTCTATAATAATGATAATAATAATAATAATAATAATAATAATAATAATAATAATAATAATAAAAATAAAAATAATAATAAAAATAAAAATATTATTATTATTATTATTATTATTATTATTCCTTTTGAGTTTTTCACATCAGATATTTCACTGATGATATTTCACTGGAGTCTGAGTGACAACAAATCTCCTCAGGTCTGCAAGACTCTTCTAAGTGTTCTAGCCGATTGCAGCAGTGCAGAAGTCTTGATGGTCTCAATTCTTCCTCTGATTTCCAGATTCTCCAGTCTTTTTTCCATGTCTATATAGGACTGTTCCAAGTGTACCAGTTACAATTGGTATCATCTTCACTCTCATATTCCACAGCTTTTTTAATTCTCTGGCAAGGTCCAGGTAGTTATACCTTTTCATTTTCCCTCAACTTCACCCTGCGATCTGCTGGAACCGCAAAGTCCACCAGTTGACACATTCTCTTTTTTGGTTAATCCACACTAGGTCTGGTCTCCTGGCTTGGGATAGGGTGATCCTTCTTTATCACAAAGTCCCAGAGAATTTTATGTTTCATTCTCAAGAACAGATTCTGGTTTATGCATATACCATTTTGTTGTATGGTCAAAATTTAATTTTTTGCCTAGTTCCCAGTGGATCACCTTCCCAAGCCAGTCATGCCTAGCTTTGTATTCCCATTATGCTAGTTTGCTACATTCACTTAATACACGGTTTATTATTATTATTATTTACTCCTTTTGAGTTTTCACATCAGCATTAGCTGATGGTCTTTCACTAGAGTCTGAGTGACAGCAAGTCGCCTCATGTCTCCAGGACTCTTCTGAGTATTCTGGCAGATTGCAGCAGTACAGTGTTCTGGATGGTATCAATCCTTCCTTTGATTTCCAGACTTTCCAAACCCTTTTCCAATCTTTTTGGGACCGTTCCAAGTGCACCAACTACAATTGGTATCACTTTCACTTTCATATTCCATAACTTTTTCAGTTTTCTGGCAACGTCCAGATATTTGTTTATTTTTTCACTTTCCTTTAGCTTCACCCTGTGATCTGCTGGAACTGCAAAATCCACCAGTTGACAAGTTCTTTCTTTTTTTTCTTTTTTATTATTATTATTATTATTATTATTATTATTAATATTATTATTGGGACATGTCTCCCAATGGATAATTGTTTTATTCTATATGCATTTAAGAACATTTCTGTATGTAATAAACTTTGTTCCCTCGTCTCTCAGTCTGCACTCAGTCACTTGCAGTATCAACAAAATGTGTCTATTTTAATGCATCGTGTGATATGGATTGTTTGAAGTAACAACTTCCTGAATCGATCATTGATTAAATTTCTTTATACCAACAAAATAAAACAACAGATATTTGACTGTATGACCCTATTGTGTTACCAAATTAAAAGCACTAACTTTACATCTCGTAGTTATCAGGGGGGCGAATGAGGCGGGGGCGAATGAGGCGGGGGCGCCATTATAGGGCTGGGCTTATAGCATGTAAGTAAAGTCGGTGGAGCAGCCTATTGTTGTTATTAGCCAGACAGTGAGGATGTCTATCCCATTTTCACTAGTGCTAGACTAGGGAGATTGTTTATGATGAGGTAAAGTGCCACTCCTAGCGTCATCTTCCCCCTTTAACCTACAGATCAGATTAACTGTGTTACTCATGCGAGTTAGCAAGGGCTGATATTGAACCTGGAACCTTGCAATTCCCAGGTGGATGCTCTGCTGACTGATCTAAACCACATCAAGTGACTTTAATACCAGTTCTGAGTTCAGCTTATTCTTCCTTGAATTTCTTTTGTATTTATCTAAGAGATTATATAAATCTTCATCAGTTGGTTGGATTATGTTAATAACTAGAAGAGCTACCCAGCATTGCCCAGACTGAGAGTATGACATCACATATAACACTATACTAAAAAATTGTTATCTTTGCGGTCCCAGTAGATCACAGGGTGAAGTTGAAAGAAAACGAAAAAGATGGACAAATACCTGAACCTTGCCAGAGAATTGAAAAAGCTGTGGAATATGAGGGTGAACGGGATACCAATTGTAGTTGGTGCACTTGGAACGATCCCAATAAACTTGGAAAAAAGACTGGAGGATTATTATTATTATTATTATTATTATTATTAGTAGTAGTAGTAGTTGTGTAAGCGACCCTTCCTAAACATTCTATTTGTATTCCTCTAAGAGATTATATAATTCTTTCTCAGTTGGTTGGATTATGTTAATAACTAGAAGAGCTACTCAGCATTGCCTGGATTAAGAGTATGACATCACATATAACACTATACTAAAAAATGTTATCTATACATATATATAAGGCAGTTGTGTGTATATGTATGTCCGGAGGAAACTTCGAACATAAAACAATTAACGACAAAGTAAATATATATACACATTAAATATCACCAGGGCTTGGTTTTTGAGTAAAAATAATAGAGATTTGATTTATATTCCTGAAGATAATTAAAAAGTAAAATTGAAATGATAACAACATGGATTTTTTTCATTTAATATTTTAGATAGTAGACATTAACATTTCTTTTCAGAGTAGCTGGATCAATGCAAGGTCTGTTTTTTTACATAGAGATTTAAATGAGGCATCCCACAAGGATTCAACTCATGATTCAGTAATAATGGATCTGCAGGACTAACTTTTAAAAAATCCCCTCTACCCAGGCGATGCCGGGTAACTGCTGCTATTACATATATAAGGGCAGTTGTGTGTATATATGTACGTCCAGCTGAAATGACAAAAATAAAACAATTAATGGCAAAGTGAATGTATATACATATTCACTATCACCAGCTCTTGCTTTTTGAGCAAAAATAATGAAGATTTGATTATATTTGTGAAGATGATTAAAAACTAAAATTTAAATAGTAACAGCATGGATTTTTTTTTTTGCATTTGATATTTTAAATAAGAGATTCTGAGTTTTCTTTTCAGTGTGTCAGATGCCTCACCAGGCCGAATCAATGCAAGGGTTTTTTTAATGTAGGGATTTTAATGGGGCTTCCTGTGAGGATCCAACTCAGGATTCAGTAATAAAGGATCTGCAAGACTAAATTTTGCCCCTCCCCCTTTTACCTAGGCAACGCGGAGTAGCCGCTTCTAATATAATATATTTCTTCTAAATTAATTAATCAATTTTATTTATTTATTTTCATATGTGTGATATGTGGCAGGTGGCAGTACAGCTGTTTTCTCATAGGGTGTTGTTTCCATGTCTTGTTCAGGATCACCCGCAGCATTCTTGTGCAGCTCCCATCTAGTTTATTCTCTAGTTGCTTAGTTAGGGTCCAGGTGGTGCAGAGTAAGATGGACAAGAAACGCAGGACACTGCTGGAGAAGCAAGGACAAACTCATAAGCGACGTCCTCCTGTGGAAGCCAGCACATGGACAAGCCAGTGTGGGCCGACCAGTAAAGATGTACATTGATCAGCTCTGTGCGGATGCAGGATGCTGCATAGAGGACCACCCGAGAATGATGAGTGATAGGGACGGATGGAGAGAGATTGTCATGGATATCCGTGCTGAAAGCGCGACATGATGATGATGATGATTTTCATATAGAAATGGATCTGTGTAAAATCTATACTTTTGGGGATAACTTTGACTTTGTGTCATGTCCTGTTCATGATGGACAGGTTGGGTAGATATATAAGTTTGTTGGGTCATTAAAATGGTAATTCCAGGTGGACATGTGTTCAATAAGGTTATCTTCCCTTGCCGCAGTTGTTCGCCAATAGGTGGCTGGAGTATTTGGGCAGCAGCCCGTGAATTCTGAGTTCTCTTTCTCTGGGACAGGCAACCACTTCATATACAAACACACAACTAAGAACATTTTATATCTTATAAGTTTATATTTTGTGTTAGAAAGGATTTGGCATTTCTGAATAAATCATATGATTCAATCCACAATGAAGCAAGTTGAAATAATCAAATAAAATTTTCTATCTATTTACATCAAATATGACATTTGTATGTATTTTTGTGTGTTGAGGTTGATAGGAATAGGTGGTGAGTAAAAGTCATGGAGATCCATGCTGTTGGCATGACTTGATGGTGAAAGCAACCAGTCAAGGAAAAGGAAAACTCCAAATTCAGACCAGCTGTACTCCACTTAAAAATTCACTTTGTGTTGCATTCTGGAGGAATTGAATAAATACCTAAGAATACACATTTCGAAATTCAACAAGTGTTTATGTGAAATTACCAAAGAAATTAATCAAAATGTGCAGTTTTTGAAATGAAAAGCACTTGATGCTTTTCATTTAGAGAAAAATAATGACATTTTTACAACTTGTAGAAGTTAAACAGAATTCATATTAGAATTTCATCAGCATAGACATTTTGATATGTTTATTATAAGAAAAACTGAATTAATGAGAAACACAACATTTTACACAGGTTGACAAGAATCTTAGAGAAACGAGTAGGAGCCATGGTGTCTAAAACTAGTTGCATGTAATTCCTGTAAAAACAACAAATTATGGTAATCTTGGTTCCATTCTATCTTATGTCTCCTTCAGAAATATCTTATTATGAATGGTGCCTTTCTGTCTCTTATGGCGATAAAACTTGTAAGAAAATCTGTGCTATTCTTTTCTTTTGGTCTATTAATGTTTCTGTATTAAGATAGCGTTTTCTTTATTGCTTGATACACAGCACTTTAAACTTTTGAATAAATATTGTGTATTAACTAATACTTGTTACCAAACAAACTATTGTGTATTAACTAATACTTGTTACCAAACAAATTATTTTCTTCTTTCTCCCTGACGGTTATCACCCCTGAGAGTTCCTCCTTGCAACATCTAGAATTGTTTTGTGTTTAGGTTTGTGCTCTGTAGCTGACTTCTTAAACACTGGGACCAAAGCTATATCCTCACCAGAACATACCCATTGTTCATCCATGTGTTGGGTCAGTAAAATGGTAATTTCAAGTGGACATGAGTCCAATAGGGTTATCTTCCCTTGCTGCAGTTGTTCACCGATAGGTGGCGAGAGTTTTAGCCAGCAACATGGGAATTCTGAATTCTATAATATTGAAGCTACATTATTATTAATATATATCAATATATGATAATATATTTTTAAATATTTTAGATTAAAAACATGATATCTTGGCATTATATTTTAAATACATGAGTCCAATAGGGATATCTTCCCTTGCTGCAGGTTTTCGCCAGTAGAAGCCTAGACTATTTAAATGGGAGTCCAAGAAAATTCACATGGTTTAGACAAATGTACCTTTTACCCTTAAGTGGGGGGCCTTTGCCCCCCAACCAGTTATCAGTAAGTGACATTCCTTGGGATGTACGTTCTACGTCCTTTATAATGCATTTATGTACCTGTTTTGTAAATGTATTCCTGATTTGAATGTATTTCTCCGTGTTCTCATGGAATAAAGTCTGTTATTATCTTATAACTTTGTGGGAGCATTTCATGTACACACATGTACACATGGGTTAGGCGGGGGACTTTGCCCTCCAACCAGCTACCAATAAGTGACATTCCCTCAGGACTCTCCATTACTTCTGTAGGACAAAGCCCTACTTTCTATATACTTGTTAACTTTGTATATTTTTGCCTTGAATGCATTTTCTCTGTCACTTACAGAATACATATTGTTATCGTTTTACACCTTTGTCAGAGTGATTTATATACACACTTGTACCCACGTTGGGAGGTTATTCTAAGCCTTCCAACTTAAATATAACTTCTCTATACGTTATAGTAGTAAAACCACAAAGAAGATAATATGATAGGTACAATTAATTTTGCACACAGAATTCAAAATAGTTCAACCTTGTTTTTATTATAATTTTTTTTTCTGGAATATGAGGAGTAGGTACTTTTCTTTTTTATCACAAGATTTTTGTTGTGCCTCAATTCAAATTGATGAAACTCTTTTTGCTAAATTATGGTTCAAAAGGAAAAATAAAATAATGCTGAAAACACTGGTTCCCCCTAGATTACTGAATTTAAGTAGCGATGAGCCTGTTCAATACTTAATTGGGTAACCACTTAAGCAACCTGAGACCTTTGTTTATTAAAAAAAATTACTTGATTTGGCCGGCAACGAGTACACATGGGTTAGGCGCCTGATGCCTCTAACCCTTGGGGGGGGGGACTTTGCCCTCCAACCAGCTACCAATAAATGACATTCCCTCAGGACTCTCCATCACTTCTGTAGGACAAAGCCCTACTTTCTATATACTTGTTAACTTTGTATATTTTTGCCTTGAATGCATTTTCTCTGTCACTTACGGAATAAATATTGTTATCGTTTTACACCTTTGTCAGAGTGATTTATGTACACACTTGTACCCACGTTGGGAGGTTATTCTAAGCCTTCCAACTTTAATATAAGAACTTTACATCTTATACTTGCAAAGAGTGATGGTGTTTGGGAGTTTTTATATTTTCCCAAGGGTTTCAATCTTAACACTTATCAGATATAATTCAACACTATATAGTCTTGCTAGAAACAATAATTACAATGTTATTTTATTAGTTAGAAGTATTTGTACACAAGGTTTTGGATTTTTTAATAATTGCTTATACATTATGAAAACAGGTTGATTTTAATGTGTTTTCATTAGATTTTAGCATACACAGTTTTTTACAAATTTACATAAATGTTTTAAATTTGGCAATTATCAGATATAGTGTGATGTATCTATTTGCACTTTTATTTTACTAGTTTTAAGTGTTTTACACACGATTTTTGGTTTTATTAATAAGCGCTAATACATAATGAAAATAGGTTGATTTTGATATGTTTTCATAAGACTTTAAAATGATTTTTTGAAATCTAACCAAGATTTTCAAGCTTGACACTTATCAATATAGACTTGCTATAACCAACAGTTGCAATGTTATTTTACTAGTTTTACGGGTTTGTACACAAAGTTTGGGATTTTTTTAATAAGTGCCAATACATTGTGAAAACAGGTTGATTTTTATCATGTTTTCATTAGATTTTAGCATACACAATTTTTTACAAATTTACATAAAAATTTCAAGCTTGGCATTTATCAGATATTGTTATATACCCCTTATAACATTGTATGTTGAACATCAGGTATATACATGAGAGAGGAAACTCAGTGATAGAGAGAGAGAGAGAGAGAGAGAGAGAGAGAGAGAGAGAGAGAGAGAGAGAGAGAGAGAGAAAGTTGAGACTTACTTGTTACTTCATTTCTGCTTCTGCTAACTTCTTCTCTGGTTGCTATGTTCTTCTAACTGCTTCTTCTAAGGGCTAACTTTTTAGTCATGCAATTAATTAAACCACAAGACTTTTTTTTCCATGATCAAGATTTTATTTCTAACCCATTCTTATTCACCGCACAGGTGAGTCTCAACCCCAGCAGAGAGAGGCAGATGCTCTCTGCTCCAAAATTAGGTTGAAACTAAAATCTAAACTAACTAATCACATGACGCGTGAGATTCATGCCTCTAGGGTCAGGATTACCAACAGACCTGGTATTTTTCCACTTGGGCCCCTTGAATTCTCGTTACAGGGTCTGTCAACAATTTATACTACCACATAAACAATATAGCGAGATTCAATGTCAGCATGCTATAGAATTTATTTTCAATCTTATTTTACTAGTTTTAAGTGTTTATAAACAAATTTTTTAGTTTTTTAAAAAGCACCAATACATAATGAAAACAGGTTGATTTTTATGTGTTTTCATTAGATTTTAATATTATTTTTTCAAATCTAACCAAATATTCAAGCTTAACACTTATCAGGTATATTTCAACTCAATATAGACTTGCTATAAACAACAGTTGCAATGTTATTTTACTAATTTTAAGTGTTTGTACATAATTTCTTTTTAATAAGCGCTGATGTAATCATATTTTTGTTTTACAGAATCAAACCCGAACTGTAAATGAAACTCACAAATACCAAGAGTTAACTGTAAAACCGGAACATAACTTTACAGTTCAGGTAAGTTTTATTATTCTTGTCATTCAAAGTACTATGTATAGTTATATACTAACACTGAAGGAAAGACAACTAACTTGCATGAACAATGCACATATGAATATTTGAAGAATAATTAAAGTTCTAATTACCGTTAAACTGGGAAGACAAGCAACAAGCGATTGTAACTTAAATACAAACCCGAATGTTAAAAGTCTACTGCAGAATGACAGGATATATATAAGACTCCACAATGTCATTCAAATCAAGCAGTCAAGCAGCCAATCAGAACTCAAGGAATGGAATGACCCAAATCACCCAAATTCATGAATGGGTCATTCTTGATTTCTATATATACCAACTGTCTTGGACACTGCTTAAGTTGTACTTAGCTAGCTGCTGTTATTCAAACCAACAGTAGACTTACTGACTTCAATAATATTTAATACATACAACATGTAATAACATAATAACATAATATTTAATAATAACATAATATGTTACCAACTCAACCTTGGCCTTTTTGTCTAAACTTTGACTTTCTCCATCAGACAAGAGGAAATACATCAAAAAGATCCAGGATAAAGCTCTAACCGCATCAACATGGATATGGCAATCCTACAATGTGACATCAAACCAACAAAGTCTGGTGGTATTGTAAGATACTGCTGGGGCGCTCTGGGTTAGTGGTAATGATGCTTCAACCCCGAAACCATGCCTGAACCAGAGTCATCATCTGATGAAGGCTTCATTGACTGCAATGCTACTGTGTAAATAGCAGTCATTGTACGAAAATTATTTTATTTTTTTATGTCCCATCCAATTACACAATGCTCCAAAGATCAAACAGGCTGTGTTGGGTAATACAAAAGATAATGTAAATGTTTATCCCACTTATGTTTGAAGTGCCTTTATAGTCACAATATGGCAATGGGATTTATCTTGTTGGAGAGAGACATGAATAGGTGTTTACTCCACCAAAGTGATAACTAAAAAGAGGATGAGAAAAGTGTATTATTGGTCATGTGATAAGAGAAGCAATGCCCCAAGGGATCAAAGAAAACAAGGTAATTATGAACTTTTGTTTAGTAAATTAGGGTGTCCCAGAAAAAACAGAACCCACAAATTTTGTAATAAAACTGTTAATTTTAACTAGGGGCGTTTAGGGTTAGGGTTAGGGTTTAGGGTTAGGGTTGGGTTAGAGTTAGGGTTAGGGCTAGGGTTGGGTTCTGTTTTTTCTGGGTCATCCTGTACAGGGTGACCCAGAAAAAACAGAACCCAGATTATTTATTTATTTTCCCATTAAACTAACCCTAAACCCTAAAGCCCAATCCTAACCCTAAACTGCAACCCTAAATTTAACTCTAAACCCCCTTAGTTAAAATTAATAGTTTTATTACAAATATTGTGGGTTCTGTTTTTTCTGGGACACCCTAATTTACTAAACAAAAGTTCATAATTACTGAAAACAAACCTTCAAATCAAGATAAAATAACATCTTGTTACCCTACAATGCTGTTTGCATTTTATAAAGTGTTAAAACCCTGTCCTGTATATACTTGCCTTGTGAACTGTCACATGACAGTCCAAAAAACTATTATCACACGCATTTTGTCTGTTATTTAAACAGTAGAGATGTTAATATTATTTGGATTATTCAGACTATTACCCTCATCTTTATTGTTATCTGTACAATGCTATTGCTGATATGCCCTCCAGCCTTCTCCAGGTATTCCTTGTCGGACTCGGGAACCTTCTCAAACTCAGGAACCTTCCTTTCAAACTTGGGAACTGAGTCCAACAAGAAATACCTGAAGAAGCCTAGAGGGCACATTGGCCAAAACAGATAACAATAAAGATGAGGACAATAGTCTGAATAATCCAAATAATGCTAATTATCAAGCCTCATCTCAGAAATTCAGAGAACTAGTAGAGCTGTTGTCTCCAGCCCTTGCCATGGAAGAATAAAAATTAATTTTACTTTCCATCATCATCATCATCATCATCATCATCTAGTAGACCTTCTTCTGTTTTTGTATATACATATATTCAGGTGTGACAGTAATTATCTACACTTTTGGTATAATGTTAGAACAACTGTACAGTATGAAAAAAAGAAAACATGCAAGTTAATTTATGACAAACAATTTGAAGTTATCTATTAATGAATAATCTCAAATGATCTCTGTTGTTTATTTTCATCTTTTGTTTATTCAGGTTCGGGCAATCACAAAAGCTGGAGAAGGTTGTATAAGTAAAAGAGCAATCTCTGTACCTGCTGGGCGTAAGTATTTGTTTTAGATTCTTTTTTTTTTTTTTTTTAAATATTATCACATTGTGAAAAGATCATTTTAAGATCAGTATTTGGTTATCTGCCCTTGCCTGAAACAGAAACAAAGAAAAATTTGTCACCTTTTTTTTCTTTTGTACATTTATTAATTGCCAAGTTCTTTTCTTTTTGTTTATTAAACAAGAAGAAAAGAACTTGGCAACATGGATTTTGCTGGATTTTATGACCCATATTTCTTTCTTTTTTTCAGACTTTTATTTTGAGTTTCCTTCTTTCTTTCTTTCTTTCTTTCTTTCTTTCTTTTAATTTCTTGCTTTCTTTTTTTTTCTGCCTATCTTTTATTTTGAGTTTCTTTCTTTCTTTCTTTCTTTCTTTCTTTCTTTCTTTCTCTACTTTCTTTTAATTTCTTACTTTCTTTTTTTTTCTATCTACCTTTTATCTTTTAAGACCCTATCTTTTGATTTGACTTTCTTTCTTTCTCTCTTTCTTTCTTCGTACCTTTCTTTGTACCTTTCTTTTACTTTCTTTCTTTTTTCCTTTTTTTATCTACTTTCTTTTAATTTCTTACTTTCTTTTTTTTTCAGTCTATCTTTTATCTTTTAAGACCCTATCTTTTGATTTGACTTTCTTTCTTTCTCTCTTTCTTTCTTTGTACCTTTCTTTTACTTTCTTTTTTATCTACTTTCTTTTAATTTCTTACTTTCTTTTTTTTCTATCTATCTTTTATTTTTTCTATCTATTTTTTGATTTGACTTTCTTTCTTTCTCACTTTCTTTCTTCATACCTTTCTTTTACTTTCTTTCTTTCTTTCTTTTTCTGTCTATCTTTTATTTTTTAAGACCCTATCTTTTGATTTGACTTTCTTTCTTTCTCTTTTTCTTTTTAGTACCTTTCTTTTACTTTCTTTCTTTCTTTCTTTCTTTCTTTCTTTTTTATTTACTTTCTTTTGATTTCTTACTTTCTTTTTTTTTCTGCCTATCTTTTTTTTTAAGACCCTATCTTTTTATTTGACCTCCTTTCTTCGTACCTTTCTTTCTTCGTACCTTTCTTTTACTTTCTTTCTTTCTTTCTTTCTTTTTTAAGAAAGTACACTACCACTTCCTTTTTGTAGTATTTTCATAGAAATCAAATTGTAAGCATATTTGCAAAAATGTGATGAAAACAACAAAGATTAAGATAACTGTTTAGGTAAGTCATGAAATGATATGTTTTGTCATGTGATCATTTGCTTAGTTTTTTTTTCTTTTTTCTTTCTTGCAGCTCCTGCAATTCCTGAAGGGAATCTATTCAGTCCTGCTCCCTATTTGGTTAAGGAGAGAAGCAAGCAAATTGCCATTTTGTTACCCATGAAATTCTTCTCCAATAACAGCAATGGTATACCAATTATATGGGGCCTAATTGTGGCTCAATCAGAAGCAGTTAAGGGCAATAGTAAGTAATAATCAGGTCTGGATTAATTGACTATCAAATGTGCCCTCATACACTTGTCATATATTTTAGACTGTAGAACAGTACATTGTTAATTTGCAAACATGTATCATGTCTAACTTTCATTAACTATTTTGTTTCAGAAACTAGTTCACATAAAATCATAAAGTTGTCGGAGCGGCCTAATATCGGTATCAGCCAGACAGCGAGGGAGTCTATCGTCTTTTCACTTGACCAAGGAGATTATTTTAGCATCTGAGTGCCACACCTACCATCAGCTCCTCACTTTACCACCCAGATCCCTGTGCTACTCATATGCTGAGTTGGTGAGGGCCGGTATCGTACCAGGAACCTTACGATTCCTTGTCAAGTACTCTACCGACTGAGCTAAACCGGCTCTATTAGTTCACATATCTAGGTAGTAATATCTCATTTCAGAAAGTGATATCAATATATGCATAGGAAAGTCATGGATCATATGGAAATCTGACCTCACTGATAAGATAAAGCAAAAATTCTGCCAAGCTGTAGCCATGTCAGTGCTACTGTATGGCTGCACCACTTGGACTCAAATGAAATACTGAGAGAAAAAGATAGACGGCAGATACACAAGAATGCTGTGTTCTGTCTTGAACAAATCTTGGAAGCGGCCTCCCACAAGAAAGCAGCTATACTGTCACTTACCCCCATCACATAAATAATCCAAGTAAGACAAAGTAGGTAAGCTAGCAAAGCAAGAACGAACTCATATGTGATGTTCTCTGGTGGAAAACTACACCTAGACACACCAGTGTAGGCCAACCAGCAAAAACCTATATCAATCAGCTCTGTGTTGATTCTGGATGCTGTGCGGAAGAGCTCCCAGTGGTGATGACCTTATGGGTAGTTGAAGAGAAAGAGAAAGAGTCATGGATATCTGTGCTGCCAGCCCAACCAGATGATAATGATGATGGTGATGATGGTGATGATGATGATGATGATGATTCGTTATATTGAATTTGATTATAAAATTATGAATAATATCTAAACTTATATAACTTAAAGATGTAATGGATATTCATACACCTGGGTTCCTCCTCACAGTAATATGATTGGCTGGTGTCAGCCATAAATACAGAGCAATGTAGAGGTACAATTGCCTACTACTACTACTACGACGTTGCACTAGTACTATTACTTACCTGCTCGATTGTACCACTCTGTTACTGTGGCCTCACCACTCTGCTACTTCTATTAATATATCCCTTCCCAGGACATCACATAATGTGCACGTCCTTTTGTTTAGTGTTTGTAACAAAAAAGTGTACAGATAATATTTGTTTGTTTGTTTGTTTTGTTTTATGGCATATCAACCTCAGTGGGTGATTTAATGCCGACAAAGTTTTGAAATAAATTCTTTCTTGATGGGTACTCAATTTTTTTTATAAACACATTTTTCTATTTAATCCATGGATGGGACTCTTACAGGTATTACCACTCCATATCAGAATGGACCTGGGAGTAATGGTGATGAAGGGGTACTCCAAATTCCCTGAGTTTAGAATTGGAACTTCACCATCAATAAAGTTTGACAGATTTTTTCTATTTAACCCATAGGTGGTACCCTAACAGGTACTACCACTCCAGGTTAGAGCAGACCTGGGTGTAATGGTAATGAAAAGGTACGTCATATTCCCCGAGCTCCAGAACTGGTACTTCATTATCAGATAGAGTTTAACATCATACCCAGGACAATAAAACCCTCGCCCACTGACTTCTAGCACATATATGATAAAAAGGGTTGGGGGTTGCTACAAGTGCAATAGGGTTAGGACAATCATATAGGTGCTAGAGCTTGATGTGACCAGTCAATTAATTGGAGGGGTCTCTCCGACTGCCTTGTCTAGCCTAAATAAGGGCCAAACTGGAGTGTTGCATGTCATGGACTGCTCTGCTATCAGGATTTTATCCTTAAGCATCATGGGCCAACAGGTGGCTCCATTGGGGGGCGGGTGTCTACCACTCTGCAGAGGAGTAAAGATGATAATTATTTATCAGTAATTTAGATGGATTCTCTCTTTTTTTCTATTAAATAAATGAATATCTTTATATATTCCTCAAATGATAATCTGAAACTTTTTCTTATAATATATTTTTACAAAGTGTGTCTGTAAAGTAATGAGACTGTTGTCACAAACAATTCTCACCATCTAGACAGAACAAACAAACCCCACCCCAAACAAACAAACTAGAATGTAAACAGTGATCATATATGAATGAGACAACAGACAACTAGAATGGAATTACAGGCAGAGTCATCCCTAGGGTTCCTCACACCTGGGAAAGTTGAACTTTGTAAAACTTTTAAAGTATACTATTATTTGTTACAATAAGAAAAATATGAGGTGTGTCTGAAAATAATGAGATTTTGTGTGTCTGAAAAGTAATGAGACTGTTGTCAAAAACAGTTTATTTAAACAGTTCATTTGAAATCCAAACAATTTGATTGTTCTGGTATGTCTTTCAGCTCCGTCATTACGGACCTCTTGATGGCATCAATGTATTAAAAACGGGTCCCCTTGATAAGCCCGCTTAACTTGGGAAAAAGAAAAAAGTCATGCTTTGTCCTGACACAATTGTCATCCCTTCCTATGCATTTCCCAAGCTGAAGGGGCTCATCAAGGGGAACCGTTTTGGATGCATTGAGGCCATCAAGAGGTCTGCAATGAGAGATGAGAGACATACTAGAAGAATTCTTCCAGCAGGGCAGAGAAGTGTGACAGAGAAGGATGGGAAAGTGCATTAGATTCAAGAGGGGACTACTTTGGAGGAGAAAACACTTAGTTTTTGTTTGGATTTTAAATGAACTGTTTAAATAAACTGTTTTTGACAACAGTCTCATTACTTTTCAGACACCTCATATTTTTCTTATTGTAACAAATAATAGTATACTTTAAAAGTTTTACAAAGTTCAACTTTCCCAGGTGTGAGGAACCCTAGGGATGACTCTCCCTGTCTCATTCATATACGATCACTGTTTAGATTCTACTTTGTTTGTTTGGGGTGGGGGTTTCTGTCTAGATGGGGAGATCATTTGTTTGGGGGTGGGGGGTTCTGTCTAGATGGGGAGATCATTAAACGTTAATATAAATGCCTGTCAGTCATTTCTAGATTTTATGTTTCTATTTGGTGTAACGTTAGAAACAATGCTTGTCAAAAATGTTTTCTTTTAACAGACAACTTTTCCTTTGAATATATTTATTTTTCTCTATGTAAAATATAATAATATACCTTAAAAGGTGCCAAAGTTCATCTTGCTCAGGTGTGAGGAACCCTAGTTGTCTGTTGTGTCATTCATATACTATCACTGTACTTTGTTTAGTGAGGGGGGGGTCTGTGTAGGTGGTTAGATCATTAAACATTAATATAGATCAGTCTGTCAGTTTGTTCTAGAATTCATGTTTTTATGTAGTGTAAGCTTTGTAACAATGCTGTGTTGGAACTTTTTCTTCTGATATATTTATTTTTCTCACTGCAAAATATAACAATATTCTTCAAAGGATGTTAAAGTTCATCTTGCCAAGGTGTGAGGAACCCTAGGGATGATTCTGCTTGTAATTCCATTCTAGTTGTCTGTTGTCTCATTCATATACTATCAAGCTATGGAGGCGCATGCTCTAATGGTTAGTCAAAGGAAATGGACTCGTTGACCCAAGTTCAATTCCTGGACAAAGCTGTTTGCATTTCACATAGTGCTAATACCCTTGGGAAAGGTGTGAATCCTACTCTCCCTCCAGCTATGGGTGAATAACAGGGCAGACTGTGCTCTTTAACCATGTCTAGGTAACCAGTCTAGGAAAAGGAAAACTCTGAATTCAAACCTGTTAAACTCCGCTTAAAAAATTGACCTTGTGTTGCATCCTGCTCATGCGGAGGGCAGAGTAAATATATATACTATCGCTGTTTAGATTCTAGTTTGCTTATTGGGTGGGTAGGGGGTATTGGGTTATGTCTAGGTGATGAGATCATTAAATGTTAATACTAAAGTCTTCCCATCAGTTTGAGATTTCCTGTTTCTATGTGGTGTAACAATGCGATGTCAAAACTGTTTTGTTTTTACTGCTGATTCTTATAAACTTTTTCTTCTGATATATTCATTATTCCCAGTGTAAAATATAATAATAAAACTGTGATTTATTCTTAATATTTCGAGAGAAAATCTCTACTACAGAAGATTTCTGAAACTGAAGCTTTTGCTAGCGACTTTCCATTTTGTTTAGATGGTTGGTAGCAACAGCTTCAGTTTTAGAAATCTTCTGTAGAAGAGATTTTATCTCAAAATATTAAGAATAAATCACCGGTTAACAAACAACACCATAGTTACCTTATTTTTCTTTACACTTGGATTGTGATAGCCTTCAAAACCAACCACCAAACCAACATAAACACAATGCTTCAAGCAAATTATAAAACACTTTTATAATAATAAACTTTAAAAGATGCCAAAATTCATCTTGTCCAGGTGTGAGGAACCCTAGGGATGACAACTTGTAATTTCTTTTTAGTTGTCTCTTATCTCATTCATACGAGGTATGTCAGAAAAGTTCCAGGACTGGAGTCACAAAAAAATTATTTTAAATCCAAACTACAAACTATAACTTATCCCCTTCAAATTAATCCCCCCTTGAGTCTAATGCACTTTTCCATCCTTTTCTGCCATGCTTGCATGTACTCCCGAAAGGATTCTTCCGGGATTCTCTGTAGCTCTGTCATCACTGCCTTTTTAATGTCGTGCACATCCTCAAAATGGGATCTTTGATGACCCACTTGAGCTTGGGGAAGAGGAAAAATCACGTGGAGCCAGGTTGGGGGAGTAGGGTGGTTGCTCCAGGACAGTGATTTTCTTCTGGGACAGGAATTCTTGGATACTCAGGGCAGTGTGGGCAGGTGCGTTGTCATAGTGAAGCATCCAAAAGCTGTTCTGCCACATCTCTCACCTCTTCTTGTGCACTTTATGAAGGAAATGCCGCAATATCTCTTTGTAGACATGCTGGCTGATCATCTGGCCCTGTGGTAAGAAGTTGCATTGGACGATACCCATCACATCGAAGAATGCGATTATTCTGGAACTTTTCTGACATACCTTGTATACAATCACTGTTTAGACTTTTTTGTAAGTGTTGGGTCAATAAAATGGTAATTCCAGGTGGACATGAGTCCAATAGGGTTGTCTTTCCTTGCTGCAGTTGTTCACCGATAGGTGGCTTGAGTATTTAGGCAGCAGCCTGGGAATTCTGAATTCTCTTTCTCTGGGACAGGCAACCACTTCACATGGCTTAGGCCTTGCCCCCCAACCAGCTATCAGTAAATGACATTCCTCAGGACATAAGTCCTACGTCTACTTCCTTTATAATGTGTTTATGTATCTATTTTGTATATGTATTCCTGCCTTGATTGTATTTCTCCGTGTGCTCACGGAATAAAGTCTGTTATTATCTTTTTAACTTTGTCAGAGTATTTCATGTACACACATGTACCCACGTTGGAAGGTTACTCTGAGCCTTCCAAACTTTAATATAAGAACATTACATCTTATATTCCTGACTTTACTGCACAGATCCCTGTGCTACTCATATGCTGAGTTGGCGAGGACTGGTATCGAACTAGGAACCTTATGGTTTCTAGCCGAATGCTCTACCGACTGAGGTGTGGTGCTCCACCTCAGACGCTAAAACAATCTCCTTGGTCTAGCGCTATTGAAAAGGGGATAGACTCTCTCACTGACTGGCTGATACTGACTTTAGGCTGCCCCGTCGACTTTACTAATTACTATGAAACACATTTGCTTGGCATTTAAGGTTTTAGCTGAAAAAGAATGTGGCTGTCATTAACAGGCGGATTTATGGGGTGTAGTCTCGTTTTGTCTCATGATTACGACAGCACCTATACAAATTATACCCATAGAGAAACTGGATATAAGGAGTTTATTTTGGTCATTTCAGCAGTGCCGTCTTCGGCATGAATGTAGATTATTGCTGTGACTTAGACATGTGTAGCAAATTATGGAACTGAGAGAAGGGACACAATGGATGGACTAGGAACTGAGGCAACTCAAATTACTTCAACAATATACCTCACCATATTCAAAACGGCCGACCAAAACTAAATTATGTCTATAGTCCAAACTAATGTGTTTTACGCCATTACAGAGAAATATTTGCTGGAATATGTGTTTATTTATAATTTTGTTCTCCTTATTCAGGTCAGAGTGGAGCTGGGAGTAATGTTGATGAAGGGGTACTCCACACACCCCAGAGCTCTAGAATGGAAACTTCATTAGATGCAGTTTAACGTCAAACCCACAGCACTAGGACCCTCAGCCACTGCCCTCTAGCATATATATGATAAGAAGGGTTAGGGTTTGCCATAAGGGCAATATAGGTACTAGGGCTTGACATGACCATCCAATTAATCGGAGGAGTACTCTCCGATCACCTGTCTAGCCTAAATAAGGGCTAAAGTGAGGTGTCAATGGACTAGAAAATTCTTTTAACAAAAATGTCCTTTATTAAACATAAAATTTTGGTTTGTTTGGTTTGTTTTGTTTTACGGCATATCAACCTCAGTGGGTCATTTAATGCCGATAAAATTTTGAAATAAATCAATTCTTAATGGATAATACAATTTTGTTCATAAATACATTTTTCTATTTAACCCATAGATGGGACCCTAACAGGTACTACCACTCCGGGTCAGAGTGGACCTGGGAGCAATGGTGATGAAGGGGTGCTCCACATTCCCCAAACCTCCAAAACTGGAACCTCACCATCAGATAGAGTTTAACGTCATTCCCAGGACATGTAGACCCGCAGCCACCACCTTCTAGCACCCATATGATAAAAAGGGGTTGGAGCTTGCCATAAGGGCAATAGGGTTTGGAAAATCATATAGGTGCTAGGGCTTGACGTGACCAGCCGATTGATCAGAGGGGGCCTCTCCGACCGCCCGTCTAGCCCAAGATAGGGCCAAAGTGGAGTATTGCATGTCATGAACTGCTCATCCACCTGGGCTCTATCCTTAAGCATCACGGGTCGCCACCCACAGCCAACAGGTGGCCCCATTGGGGGAGTCTTACCCCTCTGCAACGGTGCAGTCGGTGCATTCTAACGCCACAGCTGACAGGGCGTCATAAAATTTTTATCTAAATTAAGTAATTAGTTGCTTTTTGGTAGTAGTAAATCTAGTAAAATTATTTTCGCTGAAAGCTTGTTGCATTTTTGTGTGAACATCTCTTTGTGTTTTCTCTAAATACTGTTAAAATATTTGTATTTTATGACATAATATCATCATCATCATCATGTCACGCTATTAGCATGGATATCCATGACAATCTCTCTCCAACCATCCCTATCACTCATTGTTCTCGGGAGGTCCACTGTGCAGCATCCAGTATCCACACAATGTTGGTCAATATACATCTTTGCTTGCTGGCCCACACTGGTGAGCCCATGTGCTGGCTTCCACAGGGGAACATCACTTATGAGTTTGTCCTTGCTTCTCCAGCAGTGTCCAGTGTGTCTTGTTCGTCTTAGTCAGTATGAACTGATAAAAAGTTGAATAAATGCTAAATTTATTTTAAATTTAGCTGCTACAAATTCTAAAAAGTCAGTGCATATTATATATATATTTACCAACAGCTCCACACGAGCTGGATGCTACACAAGGTCAATTTCTTAAGCAGAGTTTAACAGGTTTGAATTTAGAGTTTTCCTTTTCCTAGATTAGTTACCTAGCCATGGTTAAAGAGTCCAGTCTGCCCTGCTATTTACCCATAGCTGGAGGGATAATTGGATTCATAGCTTTCCCAAGGGTATTAGCGCTATGTGAAATGCAAACAGCTTCATCCAGTAAATGGACTCGTCGAGTTCAATTCCTGGATGAAGCTGTTTGCATTTCACATAGCGTTAATATCGTTGGGAAAGGTATGAATTGAACTCGACGAGTCCATTTCTATGACTCTAACCATTAGACCATGCGCCTCCATGTCAGTGCGTATTATACATGTGGTAATTATGGATGTGGTAATTGCATTTCCTAAGGGCTAATACCCTTGGGAAAGGTATGAATCCTACTCTCCTCCAGCTATGGGTAAATAGTAGGGCAGACTGGGTTCTTTAACCATGGCTAAGTAACCAGTCTAGGAGAAGGAAAACTCTGAATTCAAACCTGTAAACTCCGCTTAAGAAATTGACCTTGTGTCACATCCTGCTCGTGCGGAGGGGTTGGTAAATACATATACATGTGGTTTTTTTCTCCCAAATTGTGTAGTCCAAAGTTAGAGGTGCATGGTATCCATGAGTGTATCTTATACACAAATAATTATGGTAGTACTGTATTTTAAAGGCATTCTGAAATTCAACATTTCTGGGGTGCGAGGAACCTTAGGTTTGACCCTTATATTAACTAATCAAAAAAATATTAAATGATCAGAAATATATCATGTTATATCATTAGAAGCAGAAAAAAAAGCAAGAAGCAGATGGTATTCTAAAGAAACTATGACGGATGTAGACTATGCAGATGATCTAGCACTTCGGCTAAATCTCTGCTGTATTGCTGGAGTTCATGTTTTAGATAAGATCGCGCCATCTCCACATTAAATGGCAAGCCTCTGAAATTAGCAAGACTCATTCACATATACCGATAGCAATATCTTATCTAGAGAAAGTGATATCAATATACCTATTTGTATATTGATATCACTAAAGGCATGGACTGCTATTAATAGGCTATCAATCACATGGAAATCAGCTCTCTCTGATAAAATTAAATGGGAATTCATCCAATCTATAGCCATATCAGTACTACTATTGGCTGCACCACTTAACAAAAACGCTTGGAGAAAAGTTAAATGGGAATTCCACAAAGATGCTCTGTGCTGTTCAATCAGAAAAATTATAGTTGAATTATCTCCTCCTGGCACCAGAGGGTGAATTGCCAATATATGATATTGGTCCCTAAATTAAATCCCTTGACAAAAGTCACTTATCATATGGGCATTCAACAGGCGAGATGTGTTTTTCAAGTGCTCCCTTTACCTTGTCAAACAGCAAGTGGTTTCATCCAGTGCCCTTCACCTTGTCAACCATCAATTGGAATAATATTCCAGCACTCACCTTTACCTTCACCCTCGGCAAGTTAAGTCTGACTAGCAAATGCCACAAATTTGTAACCCCTTTTGTGTATCTTTTGAATATATGTTTCTTTATCTTAAATTGTTTTTCTTGTCTTCTTTCATCCAAAATTACTTGCTTAACACCAGGAAATTTTTAGAGTCCCGAAATATCTCTTAGTTTTGAACAAATCCTGGAAGTAGCACCCAACAATTGTAAGCTATACAACCAATTGCCTCCTATCACACAAACCAAGTATGATGAACAAGACATACTGACATGATGAACAAGGACAAACTAAATGACATTCTCCTGTGGACTCCCACACATGGACATACCAATGCTGACAGACAAGCAAAAACTTACATACAACTGCTATATGTGGATATTGGACATCAACTGTAGGGATGACCAATAGAAATGGATAGTGAGAGTCAGGGGAATCTGTGCTGTCAACATGACGATGATGATGATGATGATGATGATGAAGATGATATCGTTACAGATATTCTCCTCATCCCAAAATCAGTTATGAGAATAATATTCTTTTATCAATATTTGAAAATTCTATAGATTTTGAAAATTCTATTAAGTGCTACAAAGTTCTAAAGTATTTTTTTCTTCTTTTAGGCACAATGGCGCAAATGGATCGTACTGATTTCAATCTCACAAGTATGCGAAAATGGCACCAAGTTCATGAGAGTGGCATAATAAAACCGTATCGACCAACAGCTGATGACTGGAAGCCACCTTCTTTCTATGGAGATGGTAAGAAGAAAATCATTATATACACACATATGAAGAGATTTAAATGAATTTAGAGGTGTGTAGGGATGTTATGGTTACAGATTAAAAATGAGCAAAGGGATTTCCAATTCTAGTTAAAGCTGTTTATGACCACTAATGATTGCCATCAGGAAAGGCATGAATCCAATTCTCCATTTTATTAAGACTAAATATGACTGGCATTCCATTAATACACACACACACACACCCACACACACACACATATATATATGTGTGTGTGTGTGTGTGTAACAACAATTAATATAATCAAACTGCTTGTATTAATAATACTTAATTAAAAAAATAATTTTTAATGTAATCAAGTATTATATGAAATTAGTAAGGCTAATTAAACTAAATAAGAATGCAGATAAAAAGGAGGTAAAAGGTACTCAATGGCATTACAACAGATAAAATAAAGTCAGAGTTTTCTTTCTCCTAGACAAGGTTAAAGAGCCCAGTCTGGCCTACTATTTATCCATAGCTTGAGGGAGAATAGTCGGATTCATACCTTTCCCAAGGGAATTATCGCTATGTAAAATGCAAACAGCTTCATTCATGATGGTGACTGTAAGTGTTCCTATTATTTATTTATACACCATCCATGCATGCTTAAAAACACTTACATACACCATCCATTCATGCTTGAAAAAACAGTATTTTTATTTTATTATTTTTTATAACACAAATATGCAAAGCATACGAGAAACCTTACAACATACAATTTTTACAATATATATATATATATATATATAAGTTAGGGTAGCATTGACATGAAGTCAACAACACTTAGTTATTTACAGTTTCTCGTCTATGTGGTTCTCAAACAGCTATATATATATATATATATATATATATATATATATATATATATTATATATATAGGAAAAGAAGTTGGCAGGTGTATACAGACATCTTTGATTCGTATACATGTCTACATATTCATCACTATGAATTTATACATATGCACACATACTCACACAAGCATATATATATATATATGTATGTATATATATATATATATAATATATATATATATATATATATATTATATATATATACATATATAAGTAGTACTGTAAAATTGTCTATCTGACCAAAAGTGAATGCCCAAGAGTCATGAAATATACATATTATTCTGCATATTCATCCTGAATTTCAACACTTTTGGCACATAATTTCTCAAGTTTCTTTAACCCTTCTCAAAATATTCAATAAAATTTACAAAAAACGTCATTTCCCTGTTATGTTGGACAGGGTACATTTTGCTACTAGTCTTTCTTTCTCTCTACTTGTTAAATTATTATCAAAAACCAACAACTTTTGGCAAAGTGTGTTTTAAATTTTTTAAAGTGTGTTAGTATATTGAATACTGATACCAATGACTTGTCATTGTATCTGTAGAAAATCGGTGTCAAACAAGAGCATCTTCTTCTCTTGACCAAGATATGCATGCAGGGTTTGAAAACCGCTTGTGAATTTCCTATTCCCTTGTTACTCCTTCCGTGAATACACCACAGGAAAATTTGTTGGATGGAGCCGGCTCAACCAACCCAGTTAATGCTGTCACAACAGAATAAAAGAAACAAAGAGCTTTAAAAAATGTCAATTTCATATGTGGGGATTAAGATAAAATTAAAATAAAAAAATAACAAACTCTTGTGAGCCTTCACTGGAAGAACCCTCAACAGTCCGACAAGATTTGATATTTGTGCAGATTCTAGAGCACCCACCACTACGTCAACTCCTTCATTATTACAGGTCTTCATCCAATCATTCATAATAACAACTAAAATCGCAACAACTTTATCTAGGTAAGTTTGAAAATTATCAGACCAGAATTCAGCATTGGATATTGAAACAAAAAAAAACATCAAATGTATGCAGATCTTTAAATGAGTCATACTTCCTATGTCTAAACAAAAAATGAGCAATAATCAAATTCCCTAATAAGAAAAATTCATTAAATGATATAATTAAATAAATTTGTAAATGTTGACACAATTGGTCTAAAAAAAGAAAGAATTATATCCTTAAATTTTAACCATATATATGAGCTATGTCTATAATAATACTAATACTAATACTACTACTACTACTAATAATAATAATTGACAAGACTCTACACCCTAGAGGTAATAAAGATAGGCTATATGTTTCAAGAAAAGAAGATGGAAGAGGTCTTGCCAACATAGAGGACTGCGTAGAGGCCACAATCCAACAACTAAGAATACGCAAAAAAGAGCAAAGAAAGATTACTTATGGCATCCAACAACAGCAGATGTAATATATGGATAAACAGAAAAACAACAAAAACTAGATAACAAATATAGGAAGAAAAACAATTATATGGGCACTTCAAACAACAAATCAGAGAGGTTGCACTTAAAAAGACATGAACATGGTTAAGAAGAGGAAACCTCAAGACAGAAACAGAATCACTAATAATTGCTGCACAAAATAATACCATAAGAACAAATTATATCAAAGCAAAAATGATAAGACGCAACAAACAGTAAATGTAGACTGTGTGGGGACAGAGATGAGACTGTAAACCATGTATTAGTGAATGTAGCAAACTAACACAACGGGAATACAAAGCTAGGCCCAACCAGGTTGGGAAGGTGATCTACTGGGAATTTGCAAAAAATTAAATTTTGACCATGCAACAAAATGGTATATGCATAAACCAGAATCTGTTCTTGAGAATGAAATGCATAAAATTTCCTGGGACTTTGAGATAAAAACGGATTCCAGCCAGGAGACCAGACCTAGTGTTAATTAGCAAAAAAAAAAAAAGAGAACGTGTCAACTGGTGGACTTTGCAGTTCGAGCAGATCACAGGATGAAGATGAAGGAAAATGAAAAGATGGATAAATACCTGGACCTTGCCATAGAATTGAAAAAGCTGTGGAATATGAGAATGAAAGTGATACCAATTATAGTTGGTGCACTTGGAATAGTTCCAATAAACTTGGAAAAAAGACTGGAGGGTCTGGAAATCAGAGGAAGAATTGAGACCATCCAGACTACTGCACTGCTGCAATCAGCTAGAATACTTAGAGGAGTCCTGGAGACCTGAGGAGATTTGTTGTCACTCAGCCTTCAGTGAGATACCATCAGCTAATGCTGATGTGAAAAACTCAAAAGGAGTGAAAATAATAATAATAAAAATTCCAAATGAAAAATAATACAGGACTAAAAAAATGGAAATGTATAAATAAATAGGATTAAGACAGACAAAGATAATAAAACATATCAACAAGATAAAACGAGAATCAGCCATAAGTCTACAGACAAAACTCCATAAATAAATTAAGCTAGATACTTCACTGTATTCTTATCATAAAATTCTTTCTAATGTATACCTATATAAAACCATTTCCAATGCATTCCTATAGTAAAACCCTTCCCAATGCATTCCTATATTAAAACCCTTCCCAATGCATTCCTATAGTAAAATCCTTCGCAATACATTCCTATAGTAAAATCATTCCCAATGTATTTCTATAGTAAAATCCTTCCCAATGTATTTCTATAGTAAAACCCTTCCCAATGTATTTCTATAGTAAAACTTTTCCCAATATATTTCTATAGTAAAACCCTATTTAGTGTATTTTTATAAAATTCTTTCTAATGCATTCCTATAGTAAAACCCTTCCCAATGTATTTCTATAGTAAAACACTTTTCAGTGTATTCTTATCATAACATTCTTTCAAATGCATTTCTATATAAAACCATTTACAATGCATTTCTATGAAAGACATATCTGCAAACCTAAAATTAGCTAGCATAATATACAGAGCAATATTTCAGATAAGACTAGACTCATATTGAGTCTCTGGTTGAAATAAACTTATTATAGCCAATTGACAAGTATGTTAAAAATTGGAATGAATACAAGGAACAACATGTGCATTTCATGGCTCAAGATGATTGCCTTCTTGATTAGACTAAGATCACTTCAGCATCACCCCCCACACACACTCATACAGGTACATCTACCAACTCCTTTACACACACACACACACACACACACACACACACACACACACACACACATGTATATTCACCAACCCCTCCGCAAGAGTAGAATACAACACATAGTCAATTTCTTAAGCAAAGTTTAACAGGCTTGGATTCAGAATTTTCCTTCTCCTAGACTAGTTTCCTAACCAAGGCCAACGAAATGAGTTACACCATACTATTTGCCCATAGCTGGAGGGAGAATAGTTGGATGCATGCCTTTAGCACTATGTAAAATGCAATTCTATCTATCTATCTATCTATCTATCTATCTATCTATCTATCTATCTGTCTGTCTGTCTGTCTCTTTCTCTCTCTTTATATATATATATCAATATTGATAATATAGTTTGCATAATGTATAGAGTGTTTAATATCATTGATAGAGCCTGTATATTTTGAAAATCTGTTTGGTGAGAAACAGACAATTACCAAGCACTGTTGACTTTATGTCTTCTTTACCCAAACATGTATATATATATATATATATATATATATATATATATATGTGTGTGTGTGTGTGTGTGTGTGTTTGTGTATACATGTGTATATTACACAAGTTTATATATCTATTTTAGTATATGTATCATCTCCTATCCTTTTCTAAATACCGTAAATCCTCGAGTATAGTCTGCCCTTGAGTATAATACGCAGGAGATTTTTTTTTGCGCCCGGCATCACAAAATGCGTCCGAATAAACATTGCTGGACAGCAAATAGAGACTTGGACATTGCTTAGAAAATATTTTTCATTTTTAACCTCGTATATAGTACGCACTAGTGATTTTGACCTTTAAATTTTGGGAAAAAAGTGCGAATTATCCTCGAAGATTTATGGTAAATGACTTTTGAACCAAATAAAGGAATCTTTAATTTGAGACAAACTTGATCAATTTCTTTAGCAGAAAAGGAGAATAAAACATCAAGTATCATTTTCTATTTTGGCCATAATTTTCCTGATATAATTTTCAGATTCTTCAGGTCAACCATTTATTAACTCTTCTTAAAATTTCTTTTTTTTTTTTTTAACTTTGAAAATAAACAAAATCCTTTCTTTAGGAATAAAATGTCTCAGTGAAAATATCTTTAAAAAAAAGAAAGCAAAAATTATCTTCTTTGAAAAAGGAAATTTATGCCCATAAATCAGGATCATATAGCCGATATAAAAATTGTGTGACAGCTAAAGAATATTTTGTGAAAAGTTGAAGCTTTCTGGCTGAACTGAATAAATTCGAGGGTAGTTCAAAGTTTGAGGAAGTAAATAAATATATAAAATCTTAACCGGCAAAACGTTGATGTTGGGGAACAACTACTGATTATTTGCCAACTGTTCCCCTTTTGAGTTTTCTACCGGTGCGGATGCTTTGCCAGCATCTCTCTTAAGAACTAGAAGCCAAAAATCTCCTCCACAGCAAAATTGACCTCTCGGCTTTACTCGGCTTTGTGCGTTTATATACGCACTTAAGAAGCATGACACAGGATTCTTTAGCTTTCATGTTGGCTTTCATGTATTTGTCTGCCTTCTCTCTCTCTCTCTCTCTCTCTCTCTCTCTCTCTCTCTCTCTCTATATATATATATATAATATATATATATATATATATATATATATGTCTGTCTGTCTGTCTGTCTGTCTCTCTCTCTACAAGAAGAATGTCTTCCTTGCTGAAAATCTTCCAGATATGCAACATGTCTTAGAAGAACATAAGGATTTTATGAGAAACTTGACAAAGTTTCTCTTAAAATCCTTATGTTCAATATGAGACTAACATTAACTCTCTGAAATCTTCTTCACCAATATTGTATAAGTTGTCTATTGATGGTATGAGCCAGACAGCAAGAAAGTCTATCCCCTTTTCACTAGACCAGGGAGATGGTTTTGCATCTGAGGTGGAATGCCACACTTATATTATATATAAGTGTGGCATTATATATTATAATGGGCCCAATCAAGAGTTTCTTCAAATGATGGGCCCAATCAAGATTTTCTTCAAATGGAACTGTCAATTCAACGATAATAACTTTTTTTTGATTAACATATATATAAAATATAGTTTTAGATACAATGAAAGAAACGTAAATATTGCACAAATACAAAATATATACATATATACACACTAACATGCTAGAAACCACAATGTAGGTACCAGACAAGAAAAAAATGTGGAGATGCGGATCAAAGAACTCTGCCGAAATAAACACAGAATCTGACTGAATATCAATCAACTGGAATTAGCCAGAGTTGATTTATTATGACCACTACACCCCTACAAATGTATATATATTTATATGAACCCAAATATGAAATTATATTAGCTTGAGGAGGATTTAAACAATCTGAAATGTGTAATGGGCATCAAAAAAATAAAAAAGATAGACAAAATTCAACCCACTTTGCAGATCTTTAATATATATATATATATATAATATATATATATATTATATATTATAAAGCATTGGACAAAAAAGGAAAACAGTGAATAAACTAAACCATTTTTATTATTATGACATATTTTTGTGAAACTTCAGTCATTTAGACACACATAGGAAGTGATTATTTTCTTTGATCATTTAGGATGTGACACAATGTCCAAGTTTTAAGAGGAGTTTAGCAGGTTTGAATTCAGTGATTTCCTTCTCCTAGACTGGTTATCTAACCAAGATTAAAGAGCCCAGTCTGCTCTTCTATTTATGCATAGCTAGAGGTGAATAGTTGGATGCATATCTTTCCCTAGTGTACTAGCATGATGTGAAATGCAAACAGCCTCATCTGAGATTTGAACTTGTATCACCAAGTCAATTTTTTATGATGATAACCATTGCACCATGCGACACTCCAAAGTTATCTTCATATATCTTAAGAATTGAATGATTAAAAGTGAAGCTCAGCAAAAAATAACAAACCCTTCAAAATTGTCATTTGCAAATTGGACAGAAACTCTTCTATTTTCTGAGAGCATTTTAAAAGAATATCTATTATTATACTAAAACTGAGTTAAATCATTTTTTTTCTTCTTTTTTACTGTTTTTATTAATGACATGAAATTATATCTAATTATTCCTTACTTTTAGGATTGAATTATGTTTGAAAAAAAATTCTGTTTTAATTGTTCTAATTAGTCATAAATTCGCAATTAAGTAAAAACAAACCAATCTTCTTATTTCTTCTCTTATCACATTTTTTCTATTTGTATCTATTGAATACCTCCTCATTATAATAATGTTAGTTTCTCTGGAGAGAGAGAGAGAGAGAGAGAGAGAGAGAGAGAGAGAGAGAGAGAGAGAGAGAGAGAGAGAGAGAGAGACGGAAGACTTTGAAATGTATTTCTATGTTAAATTTCGGAACCGAACAAACCCCTAGCTTAAATGAGGTCAAAGCATTCCTTAGAAAGCCCTCATAGGTTTTGTGTCGTGCGCTATTTTTTTTTTTTTCAAATTTTATTCACTTATTTTCCCTAATCTCAATTATCTACTCAGAGCTGAATGTGTGACCACAATGGGTCACGTTTTGTCTAGTTTCTCCAATAAATGTCTCTTTATATTGTGCCATGTTTGCTGGGTTATGGTATTAATACTTTGTGGCACTCTCCTTCTTTCCATACGGACTGTACATTTAAAGAAGGCAGTAGAATGGATTGGCTGAAATGTTTGGTAAATACAAAAGCAAAGAAAGAGATGAGATCACAGTGGTTTTAATAACACTTTGGAAAATATGAAATATTCTTGATTATTTTGATCAATAAATGTGGATGTATAAAAAAAGTAACCTGAATTCAAAAATAAGTTGATTTTTTTCTTTTCGAGATGGGAACAGCCCATTATATTTGGGAGCAGATAAAAATTGTGGTGCTGAAAGAATATTGTAATGGTTATTTACAGCCAGGAAAGAAGTTACAGGTAAAAAAGAAATATCATTATATAAAAAATATAAAGATGAAGCCATGTTTTCAGATATTCCAAAAAACTTTGTTTATGTGTAATTCCATGTCAAATCATCCAAAATAGAAAAAGTAAAAATTGTCAACCACTTTCATTTTTTCTGAAAATGTTTCCATGTGTACTTGTAGTTAACATTAGACAACTTAAAAATTTGAGCTTCCAATTCAAATTTGTGGAGTTATATTGCGATTTTCGGTGGGGATGGCGAAATTATCTTATTATAATGGAGATTGTGGTGTTTTTTTCTGTCTGTAACCGAACCTATATTACTAATCGAGTTCACAATTACACATAGTTATTTACATCACTTTTTCTTCATTTTTTTTAAATTTATATTTAACCTCAATTATTATAAAATTGCTTCACCTTTTTATTAGGTGTTGTCCATAATGCTACATGATATTTACCGCGGTACCCACTTGTACGGGTCAGGCACAAAGTCCTATTAACTTGGGACCACACAAGCGAAGCTCATGGAGTGGCAGGTGAAAATTGCGTCGATCCCGTGGCATTCCCCTAAGGGGGGCGCCTCAGGGCGCTTGGGACAATAAACCATCACCGCCAAATAGTGCCTGGCACGAGGTAGTTGCCGCCTTAAATCAAGGGGGCTAGGTGTGCATGGGGGATAGCCCCTGGGATCGACGCTATTAACTCGTAAGATCCAGGGCCGAAGCCACTGGACCCCTGGCGTTGTCCATATCTATCATAATATAGTTACCGGCGTCCACCCACTTGTACGGTCAGGCACACAAAGTCCCTATTAACTGTGGGACCACCACAAACCGAAGCTCATGGAGTGGCAGGTGAAAAATTGCGTCGTCCCGTCGGCATCCCCCCTCAAGGGGGACGCTCAGGCACTGGGCAATAACCAGCCCTGCCCCTTTAAATCAAGGGGGCAGGTGGTTGCCTGGGGGATAGCCCCCTGGGGATCGACGCTATACCGTAAAGATCCAGGGCCGAAGCCACTGGCACCCTGGCGTTGTCCATATCTTACAGCATGATATTTATAATTTACCGCGTAACCCCACTTGTACGGGTCATGAACAAAGTCCCTATTAACGGTGGGACCACCCACAAACCGAAGCTCATGGAGTGGCAGGTGAAAAAAATTGCTCGATTCCGTCCGGCATTCCTCAAGGGGGGCGCCTCAGGCACTTGGGCAATAAACCCAGCCCTGCCTTTAAATCAAGGGGCAGGTGTTGCCTGTGGGGGATAGCCCCTGGGATCGACGCTATAAACTCGTAAAGATCAGGGCCCCGAAGCCACTGGCCCTGGCCGTTGTCGCATAATCTACATATAATAACATGGCTAGTGTGTTGTTTTTATATATACAAAATACGGTTTGCAGTGAGAACGGGAAGGCTAATTTGCATATTGATATTTAAAATGTGATTTTATTAAATATGTGCTTAGTATTATTGATTTATAACTGTTTGGTTTTATTTTAATGAATATAAGCAAAAATCTCTCCAATGAATCTTAAATGAAATCCATTAACAAGAAAAAATAAGTGTAATTTTATTCTTTATTTCCTAATTTAACTAAATAGTTAAATAAGTAAAATTCAGCAATGAAAGACGGCAGTGATGGAAGAGAAAGTTTCATTTCTATTTTTCTATTATACCCCCACTGTTACATATCTTTTTATCTGCCTTCTTATTAGACTTTCTAATTTAATACGATATTTCATTACATTAAAACTTAAATACTTGCACCCGGAGGGTGCATATATTTGCTAGTATTATTAATGATTTCTGATTTGCAAAATTTTAACTGGTATTGTAGCTTTGTTTCTGAGCAAAAATCAAACTATCTTTTTTTATATAAATAATGTTCAATATATGTGAAATAATAAGAGAAACAAATTTTTGTCATAGATGCAGTGCCACATCAGGATATTGATCTTGCTATGAAAAAAGGGTCTGTTGATTTGGAATCAAGGGAGTCTAAGGAAAACTATTGATGACGGTTATAACCTTTTGATTCCTTGAAAACGCACCATGACAGACATGTGGGGATAGTTTAGAGTTAGATGCGACCTTGCTTTTGAAGGAGAGAGATCATCTCTCCCAAGGTCCAATCTCATTCCCACGGTGGAATCAATCAATATAGGCTAGAAGATAATAAAACTTGATCAAGAACAAACCAAGTCTTGTTAATTAATTATCAAAAATAAGCAATGTCCAGCTCAGAACAAAATAAGAAAATCAACACTTAAATATAAGTCAACCAGATGAAATTGGTGGCCAACAAGTTAGACGAATTTATAATCTACAGGGTGTCCACAAAGTCTTGAAACAGTTTTAAAATTGAACATTTAATAACTCACATTGTAAAAATGATAGAGGCATTTAGTAAAAACATATAAAAGTAAAACTTTTGAAGTTTTATTATTAATGTACTTTTTGATTATTACTGTTCAACATGAACACCATCTTTGATGATACATTTTCAACCTACAGCAGGGCTATATGGACACCTTGTATATATCTGTCTCTCTCTCAATTATATACCTGATGTTATCAGTGTTGAAATTCACTTTAGTCAGTACAAATTAACACTAACAGACTCTAATAATAATAAGGGTCAGAAGTTATCTGCCCTAATCCATTTATTGTACGGGTGAGTTACTTGCCCTTTGACCTATTAATCTAAGTCATTGTTTTTAAATAAATAAAACATCTCATGTTATGAAAAGCAGTCGTAATGTGTTGCCTCGTTAATACAATGGAAGGTATCTCAATTGGAATATGTCTCAATGAATAACTGCGCTTGCTAAAGACAAAAAGGTATGTCTTTTTTCTGTGGATTAAGTTATTAAATTCCCAACAATCAGGGCTATATAACATGTATCTAGTTCAAAAAGAGTCTATGAAAGTTAATATAGGATAAGCTCCTTCAATAGCACGATCAAGCTTTAGTGCAAGGGATGTCATTTCTGCACTTCACAGCATGTATGTCATATGGCTGTTGGGAGACAATAAATAATTGCCTCCCTTGGATTGGGGGGGGGGTTAAAAACAATTAAAACTTTTTATCTCTGTTCATTAGACAATCTTTGTCTTACCACACAAAAATGATATTGTCTCTCACCTTAGCATTACAATGTAAAGTCTGCATAGCTCTAAGCTCTAAAGAAGTTTTACCGTTTTTTACCCTCTTTCATACACTGCTTGTTCATAGAGAACAATATGTGCACATTTCATCTGTTGGGACATATTTATGTATTCTTGTTAATACTTCTTGTATGTATATTATGTATGTATTAGATGTTCCTATACATGTAAATGAGCTTATCTTGTCTTTCCTTTCATTTAAATCTTAAATTTAGAATTTTTAAAATTAAAAAGACTCAGATTTAGTCTTGATATTTTTAATACACATCATGTTCTTTTAGTTAATTTTCAATTTTTTGTTTTAATTTCTAGGATTAAGGCTTTTATGTGTACAAGAGGTGGTTGCTCAGTAACAAGGTATTCTGGCCTCTTTAACACAGGTAAGTTGAAGCCCTTTCATTTATCTCTGACTCATTGGTATTTGAAGATTAAAAATCATATGTATTTACCCATTCACTCTGCATGAGCAGGATATAACACAAGGTCAATTTTTGAGCAGAATTTAACAGATTTGAGTTCAGAGTTGCCATACTAAGCTTAGATCCCAGTCTACCCTACTATCTATCTATAGCTGGAGAGAGAATAGTTGGATTCATACCTTTCCCAAGGATAGATATTTACCCAACCTATTCACCACAGATAGGACATGTCACATGGTCGCAAGTATAGGGCGTCCAGCAAATTTTAAACTTGCTATTCAGTAGTTTAAAATTCTCTGGATGCCCTATACTTGTGACCTTGTGACATGTCCTATCCATGGTTAATAGGTTGGGTAAGGGCCGGTTTAGCTCAGTCAGTAGAGTGTTCAGCTAGGAATCACAAGATCCTTGGTTTGATACTGGCCCTCACCAACTCATCATTATTGTAGCACAGGGATCTGTGTCGTAAGTGAGGAGCTGATTTTAGGAGTGACACCCCATCTCAGATGCTAAAATAATATCCTTGGTCTAGCACAAGTGAAAAGGGGATAGACTCCTTCGCTGGATGGCTGATACCGACATTAGGCCGCCCCAACGACTTTATTTACTTATTCAGTAGTAGGTATTTACTCAACCTGTTTGCCTAGGTTGCAAGTATGAAGCATTCGACAAGCATCAAACTTGCTATTCATTAGTAACAGATCTGTAAGGCTAACATGCAAACCATTATACCACAATGGAATGCCTACCTTTCCCAAGAGTATTAGTACTATGTGAAATGAAAACTGCCTTGTCCAAGATTTGAATTCTGCTCAGTAATACCATTTCCTATGACAATAGGCATTACACCACAAAGTCCCTCAAGTGGTTCCCTACTTATCTATGTTTCCTGCAATTGCTCTTATCTGTACACTAGAGATGAATAATTATTAAGTTTTACTTAATAATACTCCCAAAAGTACAAGACTACTAACAATGGCAATTGAGATATGTCAAAGAAAAGCTGTAAAGTGTTTCCTTTAAGAGAAAAGGTAAAAGAATTCTTATCTTATATAAAAATTAAGGTGGTTAACGGTAACAGAAATAAAGTAGACAAGTAGTAACGTTACAATATGACTGTTGTGAAGGAAAGGTACAAGTCAAATATAGCGTGTATATTTGGGTTAACAGTTTTTCTAGCAGACTTATCAAAATTGTTGTTCTCCGGACAGAAAAGGTTTCTTTTATACTTTTACTTTTAGTTTTGCCTGGTTTGAAAGTTAGTTTTGGGTCAGGCATCTTATTATTTTTGAGAGCAGTCTGGTGTTAAAAAAATTCGAAATTGTTTTTAGGCACAAGTTTCAATTCTTTTTTTTTTTTTCAAATTTTTTAAGCCGTATATTGTTTTAAACGGCAGGTATCAATTTCACTGTTTTTTTTTGTTTGTTATTAATTCAGTGTTTTAATGGTTTCAAATACACTTATCTTAATTATATTGGTCTTTGCAATGTCTCTATGGTGTCCGGTAAAGTCGCTGTGTTTCTGTTGTTCTGCTAGTCGTAGTTGACGTGTTTCTCCGGGTGCCGACTTGGGTCTTACCCTCGTGCCTGCCGTATCTGTTCTGTGGAATTTTAGGGGTCTGCCCCTGGCGTCTGATTCCAGGAACTAATAGGGGCAGATAACCCAATTTCCGATAACGGGGGGAGGTAAGCAGAAGAGAAAGGGCGGAATTATGACGTCAAGGAACAAGAGTTACAACGATATGAAATGCAACAGTTTTAATACATATATATGTACATTCATTTAATGGATACAATAAGAGAAGAAAGTTTGTAGTTTAGATCGGACAAGCAACCCGAGGTTTAATAACAGTTCTTTTAGAAGTTAGTGGCACTGCTCATGAGGTAATTGCCGTATGTTATTATTTAGTTCTCAGCTCCTTAAGGTCTTAGCCGTAGTCATTAGTTTAGTTGAGTTTTGGTTACAGCACCGTTCTGGGTAAGCCATAATTAATTGGTTGTGGGTTTGTTAAAGGTTACAAAAAGTTTATTTCTGCTAGCAGCCTTTCGGCTGCATTGGTATCAAAGGGTGAAGCTTGTCAGAGGTTGCATTTATCTCTTAGTTATTATCCTGGTGATACAAGGTAATTGCTATCAGCCTTCATGGGTCAAAAGATAGCAATTTCTTTTGAGAAGCAGGGAATCGATGAAGTCCATCGTGGGTTTTTCTATCCATAAGCCAAGTTCGTAGGGAAAGATAGAGCAAAGCCCTTACCTGTAATAATAGTCACCCAAGGGGGTGCGGGTGTGGAAGAGGTGTTAACCCTTGTGCCAGCAGTCAGCCCACAGAAGGGGTACAACTAAAAGAGAAAGAATTATCAAAGTCATGAGCTTTTATAAGGATCACCATGTGACTATGATGATAGGGATGGCTGCTGCTGCTGCTGCTGCTGTGTCGGTGACATTCGACCACTATCCCCTAGGAACACAAATGCCGATGAAGACCGAATAACATAAAATTTCAATACTTAATACGAAAATAAAAAGAATCAAATGCTGAAGTTACAAAGATCTATGGTAAGAATGAATCTTCTACCCATCACATTACATATTGCAGTGTATCTTACTAGCAGTGGCTACCTGGTGTTGCCTTGGTAGAGGGGGATTTGTTTAAGTTAGTCCGCAAATCCATTATTACTGAATCGTGAGTTGAATCCGAGTGGGGTGCCCCATTTAAATCCGTATGTAAAAAAAAAGACCTTGCATTGATCCAGCTACTCTGAAAAGAAATGTTAATGTCTACTATCTAAAATATTAAATGAAAAAAAAAATCCATGCTGTTATCATTTAAATTTTTATTTTTTAATTATCTTCACGAATATAAATCAAATCTTTATCATTTTTGTTCAAAAACCAATCCCTTGTGATATTTAATATGTATATATATTTACTTTGTTGTTAATTGTTTTATTTTCAAAGTTTCCTCTGGACATACATATACACACAACTGCCCTTTATATATGTATATAGATGGAAATAATGTAACCAAAACGTCACCACTTACGTCCCAATTTCCTAAGTTATTTAAGTTATATTCTCAATGATTATGAAATAATTATTATTTAATCTTAATTAGCATCTATATTTATTAAAAATGTCTCTATTAAAGTTTAACTGAGTTAGATTTGCCGCAAAACTGTCCATGTTATCAATGTATTTAAAATCCTGAAATATGTGTTATACATCTCTAAGAAATAAAGATTTACATAGTATATGGTGGGAATAATATGCATAATAATTTTAACAAAACTGGGTTTAATAAATAATTATATGCTGTTACTGATTTCTAATACAATCATGTTATTCTCAAACATATTAAAAACAATCCTACATATAATTTTATATAGAAATAAATCAAAATAACATTAAAATAAGTGCAATATTTTTATATTCATTTTTATTCAGTTTCATTAACCTTTCTAATTTAATATAATATTTTATTACATTAAAACTTAAATATTTGCATCCATTGGGTCATATTTTGCTTGTTGTTATAATTGTTCTACAAATAACTTGCAAACACATCTATTCAACCTATAGATGGGACTCTAACAGGTACTACCACTCCAGGTCAGAATCAACCTGGGAATAATGGGAATGAAGGGGTACTCCATACTCCCCAGATATCATAAAATGGAGCATCACCATCAGATGCAGTTAAATATCTTACCCAGGACAGCCTTTTTTTTTAGGGTGGGGTCTTACAACTCTGTAAGAAATACAGTCATATATTCTAACCCCCATTCCCATTGACAGGCCATTGTGAGTAATAGGCTTGTTTAAATGACATATAAGAGGATAAGATTTGTAGGGGGGGGGCAATTAAGACAACTGCATGACAGTACTTGTTTCATATAGGAAATGTAGTACAGTAAACCACCTCAGAATGTTCTTCTAGATTATCCAGATATTGTAGCCTAATTATTATGGTCTACTGGGAATTCAGGATTAAAAATAAAACGGTATTCAGATTTCTGGAGAAAGAGAGGAAAAAGAAATAACAAAGAGAGGTTAAAGTTTGAACTCAATTACCGAGGAATGACCCCGGAAATAGATTTGAAAATAAAAACGGAAGTTCCGGGTTTTGACCGGAAACGGATGTAATGCCAGGATGAGAAATGAGAGGAGAAAAATCTGCTCTTTTTTCGGCTGGGTCCTGGTTCCCCGGATGGTTTGACATAGTAGTACTGGACATGATTTAGGATAGTGTAATTTGACCGTACCCTCTCTCTCTTTCTCTCTCTTTCCTTCTCTCTGAAAAAGACCCACAAGCCTGGAAGGAATAAACAGCCCCCTGTGTGTGTTGTTTCTGAACTAACAACTACTACTACTACTAACAACAACTGCTGCTGCAGCTTGAGCTTGACTCTATGCAACATATATCATTCTGGTACAGATATGTTACTTTAAGACTATCAATTGTTTTACTCCAAACAACTCTCCAGGGTGTCCCATCATTGTGTATTGTTTACCAAGCTAGTCTCGCATATCCATTACTACTGAATAGTGAATTTGATCCTCACTGGATGCCCCATACATGCAACCTTGTATCACATCTTACCCATGGCAAATGGGTTGGGTAAGAAAAGTGTTACGATTTTATGAGCCATCCTTTATTTAGGCTTCAAGCAAGAGCGCTTGTCCAGCGGAAATCGTTGGTAAAGAATCCTTTGGTTGTTCCTTGGTGCTCCTCAGTATTGCAAGTCCTTAGTCAATGATTGCAAATGGACATCTCTCAGTATCAGTGATTAAGTAGTCAACCAGCCATGCAGTCGTGCTGTTGATTGGTTGCGGTTTAAACCACATGACCTCGCTTAGTCTATAAATCTAAGTGGTGTATTGTAGCATGCCTTATAAACCAAAAATAATCTAACAAAAGGGCATCCCATTGTAGCGTAATGGTTAGCAAACTAGTCTCACAAATCCATTAGTACTAAATAGGGAATGTGGTCCTCACTGGGTGTCCTATATTTGTGGCTTTGTGCTGTGGTGAACAGGTTGGGTAACTACCTACTCTATGCAACTCTACTGTTTTGGTTCTAGTAAGTAGAAGATATAAAAAAACTATTGAGACAATTCTAAAATCAAAAGAAAATTTCTTTATGGTAGGATAAATTAAAAAAGTAAGTCATCGGGGTGGCCTAAAGTCGGTATCAGCCAGACAGTGTGGGAGTCTATCCCCTTTTACTAGTGCTAGACCAAGGAGATTGTTTTTTAGCATCTGAGATGGAGCACCACACCTACCATCAGTTCCTCACTTTAATGAACAGATTCCTGAGCTACTCAAACGCTGAGTTGGCAATGGCCGGTATTGAACCAGGAACCTTGCGTTTCCAAGGCGGACACTCTACCAACTGAGCTAAACCAGTTGTTGTTATAATATTGTATAAAGTCAGGGAAAATAGTGAATAATGATGTTAACAAAATGGTGTTATGAAAATTCAATCTCTCAGAAAATTAGCTCATGAAAATTTTGGCCATAGAAAAATTGGCCTAAAAAAATTATGGAAATCTCTTAAAAAATGGAAATTGGAAGAATAGGAATCAATAGAAGACAATTACAGGAATATTGATGGTATACTTAAGCTAATTTTGAGACTAAATTTCCTGACCAAATCTTTTGAGATCCAATTTTCTGTGACCAACTTTTCTGAGATGAAATTTTCTGACCACATATAAAAAGTATAAGAAAAAAGAAAATTTTGTCAGTATGCTGGAAACTTTTGCATCAGCATGATCCATTTATCATGAATTAGTGTTGTTAAAAACCATGGTATGGTAAACAATATTTTGACTTTGTATTATTTGGATTATTCAGACTATTGTCCTTATCTTTATTGTTATATACACAACGTTTCAACTGATGTGTCTTCTGGCCTTCTTCAGGTATTTCTTGTTGGACTCAGGAACCTTCTCAAAATCAGGAACCTTCTCTTTGAAATTGGGTACCTTTTTTTTTTTTTAACTCTGAACCTTCTCTTTGAAATTGGAAACCTTTTTTTCGAACTCTGGAACCTTCTCTTTGAAATTGGGAATTTTTTTTTTAACTCTGGGACCTTCTCTTTGAACCTTTTTTCGAACTCTGGAACCTTCTCTTGAAATTGGGTACCTTTTTTCGAACCTTCTCTTTGGGAACTTCTCTTTGAAATTGGGAACCTTTTTTCGAACTCTGGAACCTTCTCTTTGAAATTGGGTACCTTTTTTTAAACTCTGGACCTTCTCTTTGAAATTGGGAACCTTTTTTTTTCGACCTCTGGAACCTTCTCCTTTTTTTCGAACTTTGAAATTGGGTACCTTTTTTTTGAACTCTGGAACCTTCTCTTTGAAATTTTTTTTCGAACCTGGAACCTTCTCTTTGAAATTGGGACCTTTTTTCGAACTGGAACCTTCTCTTTGAAATTGGGTACTTTTTTCGAACTCTGGAACCTTCTTATCATAATCAGGAGCTTTTATGGACTCTGAACCCAACCTTTTATTCAATACATGGCTAGAGGGCACATCAGCTGAAACATTGTACAGATAACAATAAAGATGAGGACAATAGTTTGAATAATCCAAATAATCCAAATTAACAAGCCTCATCTTAAAAATTCATAGAATTAATATTTGTACAGTTAAGGAGACAAGATGGAAGAATATTTCAAGAATCCCTTACTACTGAAGATAGGAATCACAAGTTCCAGGTTCAATACTGGCCCTCACGAACTCAGTACAGAACCTGAATCTGTGCAGTAAAGTGGGAAGCTGATGGTAAGTGCGGTATGCCACCTCAGATGCAAAAACAATCTTCCTGGTCTAGTGCTAGTAAAAAGGGGATAGACTTCTTTGCTGTCTGGCTGATACTGACAATAGGTCACTATGCTGACTTAACTACTTAAATTTAAAAGAAATGATTTCAGATATTTAGAAATGCTTTTAATTTTGATAAGAAAAATTTTAGGTAATGCATAATTTGATATTCTGTAACTTAGAATAAATAAATAAGGTAATTCTATAATATGAAAAATAATTATTATAACTAACATAACTAAACTTTAATATAATATAACGTTTGTGATATAGATTAATTTTTATACAGATTCAATTTTTGTAAAAGTAAGTAAAGTCGTCGGAGTGGCCTAAAGTCGGTATCAGCCTGACAGCGAGGGAGTCTATTCCCTTTTCACTAGTGCTAGACCAAGGAGATTGTTTGGGCATCTGAGGTAGAGCACCACTCCTACCATCAGATCCTCACATTACTGCACATATCCATATGCTACTCATACAGTGAGTTGGCGAGGGTCGGAATCGAACCAGGAACCTCGAGGTTCAAGCAAAGATGTAGAAATTTCTATAATTTGGTGAACTGATTATAATGATTTCTTATTTGGTCCAATGCATTTTCAGCATGTCCCAAATATTTTTTATTTAAGAAAATACAATTAAAATGCAGTTGGAGCTGAAAATATTGCCTAAAGGTTTATGAGGACGAGGGTGGGGAGAAAAAAAGTGGGTCATTTGTGTTCGTTTATTTCCTAATTAGTTCCATTCGCTGATCCTTTCATAGTAATAAATGCATTCATTCATTGCCTTCTGCCGCTGCTACCACCATATTGCGATTACGAAGTCACACTGAAAGCACTGGTTGCCTCTAGATCACCAAAGTTGGAGCTGAGCATATTGCCCAAAAGTTTATGGGGAGAAAAAAATGGTCCTTTGTCTTACTTAATTTCTGGTTAGTTCTAATCACTAATCTTTTCATAGTAATAAATACATTTATTCATCACCTTCAACCACTACTACCACCATAATAGGATTACAGTTAAGTCATGCTGAATGGATCAGTTCCTGCTAGATCATTAAAGTTAAGCAATGATGAGCTGGTTCAATGCTTAATTAGGTGACCATTTAAACAACAGCTTGTCTTTTGTTTATCAAAATGATTTTATTCGGCATTAAATGACCCAGAAAGATTGATATGCCATAAAACAACCAACCAACCAGCCACCATAATGCCTCAGTAACTCTATGATTCTACCTTATTTAAAACATAACCAGTGTTTGTGAAACAATAATCTACAGATGATGGGGAAAGTTTTTTGGGAAAAACAAATTAAAATCAATTCAAAAAGAAAAAATCAATTTGAAAAATAAGATTGAAATAAAATCGATTTTATACATATATATATATAAAAAACAGAATAGAAAAATTAATAAAATTAAAGATGTTTGGTAATCCCCTTTCTCATTAATCTAATGGAATCTGCCGACTATTTTCTGCACCTTTCAACCCGGAAACAAGCCGATCTGTCTTTGCACTAAATGCAGCAGAAACTATAATAGAGTTGTAATTGTTTTCACTGGGATTTGCTGTTTACATTTCTACATTTACAATTGTAGATGTAATAATTACATAACAATGGATTTATTGCATAAGAGATTCCTATTATGCAAATTCCAAAAATGTTCATTAAAATATCTTAGTTAAGTTAAAAAGTTTATATAAGGATAAAAGTTGGGTATTTTTTTTTTCAAACTGTTAATATTGGAAACAACAAATATCTTTTAAACACAAAATCATCAAAATACTTTCCTGTTCTGTTCTGGTTTTTGTAATTTTTAATTTTATTTTATATTGAATTGAATTGATTTTATTTTTAACTTTGATTTTTTACTTAAATTTTTCTTTTTAAATTGATCTTGATTTTATCTTTCCCCCTCCTCTGTAAATTATTCTTACATAAAGACTGATTATTTTTTAAATAACGTAGAAGCATAGAATTACTGAGGCATTATGGGGATTGGTTGTTTGTTTGTTTGTTTTATGGCACATCAACCCCTTTAGGGTCATTTAATACTGAATCAAGCCATTTTGATAAACAAAAGACCCAGGCTGCTTACAGTACATATTGTTGCTTAAGTGGTCACTCAATTAAGTATTGAACCAGCTCATCATTGCTTAACTTTAATGATGTATCAGGAACTGATCCATTCAGCATGACTTAACTGTAATCATATTCTGGTGGTAGTAGTGGTTGAAGGTGATGAATAAATGTATTTATTAATATGAAAAGATTAGTGATTAGAACTAACCAGGAAATTAAGGAAGACAAAGGACCACTTTTTTCTCTCCACAAACCTTTGGGCAATATGCTCAGTTCCAACTGCATTTTATTTGTATTTTCTTAAATAAAAGGAAATATTTGGGACATACAGTATGTAATAATATGTATTAGACCAAATAATTGCATTTAGAAAAACTTATTCATGTTCTTATTATCACTGGCCACTTGACTGTAATCAGGATTTATATTTTTGCATTTCTTCTTGGATGGTCTCATTTTTAACTAGAGGGTGTTACAAGATGATAATGGTTGTACTTTTAAGGAACACGAGTATTAATATATAGATTCTTGAAACCATATAACTGTGTGCAAATCATTTGTATTAGATAGGAATACTTGGTTATTTCCTAGTTGAGTAACATGATATTACTGTGTGACCCAGAAAAAACAGAACCCAAATTATTTATTTTCCCATTAAACTAACCCTAAATCCCAACCCTAACCCTAAACCCTAAATCCTAACCCTAAACCCCTCTAGTTGAGTAACATAGTATTGCAGAGTGGTCCAGAAAAAACAGAACCCACACATTTTGTAATAAAACTGTTAATTTTAATTTTTTTAAAAGTTTAAATTCAACAATGGTTAGTTAGAATTTAGGGTTTAGGGTTAGGGTTAGGGTTAGGGTTGGGATTTAGGGTTAGTTTAATGGGAAAATAAACAAATAATTTGGGTTCTGTTTTTTCTGGGTCTCTCATGTTACTCAACTAGGAAATAATTGAATACTTTATATATAACTAAATTATATTGTATTATGAGTCAAATAGATCTGTTTGAAAATTATTCAAATTCAATAGGAATATTTGATGCCATATATTGTAAATTATTCATATTGAGAATAGCTAAAGCTATAATTGTTTACTAAGTATTATGGGCATGCCTACAAAGTCAGAAAACAGCATAGCTCACATGACTTTTGGAAATATTTTTTGTTTTGCTTTAGTCATTTTTTTACACTATTGCTGAAATGGAAAATTAATGATTTCTCTATCTAAATTCCAGAGTATTGAAAAGATGGGTTTATGAATGATGTAATTTTCAGCAATGACTGTAAATAGCAGGAATAAACTTCAAGTGTTTCTCTGCAAAATTGTGTATCATGAATGTCAATATCTAAACTATTTAAAATGTCATATTTCTTAAAATTGAATTTTTAAAAATGTATTTCTTTTTCCAGGGCTGTGGAGTTGGAATACAGTACTTTTGACACTAACTCTGACTCCCACTCCTCTATTTTTAGCACCTTTGACTCCAACTCCGATTCCAACTCTGACCCCTCTTTATGTAATTGAGTGATTATGGCCAACATATAAATATAAAACCATTATTTTTTATAATCTATACATAAGAAGTGTGCACTGTATAACTTTACAGACTAAACTAGGGCCATATAAAGTGTAAATTCAACTAAAGTCAGAATCAGTATGGTTTTACAGACTCTGACTCCAGTGATCCCTTAATTGCTTCTGATTCCAACTTTGACTCCACAGCCTTGGTAGACACCCTGTATTATATTAAAATGTTGACTCAAATATCTTATCTTATCAAGATTATTCTGTTTTCTATTTTAGAAAAAGACATGAGCCCTGTATATATCAGCACTCCAATTTTGCTCATTTTTGCGGCCATATCATTGGCTGCAATTTTCCTGATGTGGAGGAAAGAGTTATTGTAAGTTTCATATTGTTATGATTTATATTTTAAAATTGCAGACAAAAATTGGGAAGTAAATTAGACTGACCGTGATCCTATACCTGTTGGCACAATAAGATTGTACTGCCTAGGGTGACTTTCCCCTGAAACTAGGACATTAGCCTTGATTTGCTCCTTGGTCAGAAAACGGTGCCAAAAAGACCCCCCCCACCTAATTTCTCTTGCATTTGGATTAGGATCAAATTGTGGTATCCAATCATCTCCCTGTATAATTTTCTTAAAGCAGAAAATTGCAAAATGAAAATAAGAAGAGTCAGATTCTGGGGTTTAAGAATCCCATAGCAGTATCTCCCCTATTGTATCAAAAGTGGAGGGTTGAAGTAGTTTGATGCTGGTATAATAGTGACTTTTGGCTTTGTCTATGCGTATACATATGAGAGCTGACCTTAAACTGACCATGTGTTACAAACTGCACCAAAAAGGGGATGCAGTTAAATTAGGACATATGCAAGGGTCAGTCAAAAACCAAAGAAAATGGATTCAATTTTGGTGCATTTCCTGTAATTTTCTTTTTTTGATTATGAGATATTTTATATATTATATATACTAGAAAATATATGCACCCTCCCGGTGCAAGTATTTAAGCTTTAATATAATAAAATATTATATTAAATTAGAAAGGCTAATGAAACTGAATAAGAATTCAGATAAAAATATTTGGAACAGAGGGGGTATAATCGGAAAATAGAACAACTTTGAAACTAACTCTTCCATCATTTTCCATTACTCCCGTCTTTCAGTGATGAATTTTCCTAATTTAACTATGTTGTTAAAATAGGAAGTAAAGATTAATATTACAGTTATTTCTTCTTGTTAACGGATTTCTTTTAAGATTTATCCCCGGGATTTTTGCTCATATTCAATAAGATAAAACCAAACAATTAGAAATCAATAATACTAAGCATATATTTATTAAAATCAAATTTTTAAGATCAATATGCAAATTAGCCTTCCCATTCACACTGTAAACCGCTATTTTGTTGTATATATAAATACAATTGCATGTTATTAGTATGTAGATATTGTTAACAGTCTTAATGATGTAAAACAATTTTACTAATAATTGAGGTTTAAATAAAAAAATAAAATCATGGAGAATGTGGTGTAAATAACAAAGGGAATTGTGACTTGTATAGTAATATAGTTTCGGCTACATACAGACAAACCCACAATCTCCATTATAATAAGATTTACCAAACACTCCACATGAGTAGAATGCAACACAGTTAATTTTCAAATGGGGTTGAACAGAGTTTTCTTACTTCTAGACTGGTTGCTTAAAGTTGTCGTCGGGGCAGCTTAATGTCGCTATCAGCTAGACAGCGAGTGAGTCTATCCCCTTTTCACTAGCGATAGACCAAGGAGATTATTTTAGCATCTGAGGTGGAGCGCCAAACCTACCAATCAGCTCCTCACTTTACTGTACAGATCCCTGTGCTACTCATACACTGAGTTAGCGAGGGCCGGTATCGAAGCAGGAACCTTGTCATTCCTAGCTCTATGCTCTACCGACTGTGCTAAAACAGCCCTAATCAAGCTTAGAGAGCTCACTCTTCCCTACTATTTACCCATAGCTGGAGGGAGAATAGTTGGATGCATACCTTTCCCAAGGGTATTAGCATTATATAAAATGAAAACAATCTTATCCAGAATTTGAACCTGTGTCACTGAGTCCATTTCCTGTGATTATAACCATTATATCACAATGCTCCTCCTACATTAAAACAAAAATTTGAAAATATAGAGAAAAATATTGTTAACTACTCGCACATCATATCTATGTAATGATTTTGATTATAACATCTAAGATTTGAAAAATTTGTTTTCATCATCAAACTGTTCCCACAACTAATACTTGCATCAGACTTAAAACATATAAAAAATATATATATACCCAACCCCTCCACCATAGTTATTATGTAACACAAGATCAATTCTTAAGTGTGTTGCATACTGGGGTTTTCACTAAACCAAATCATATAACGTTATATCCCCTTCTTTACTTCTTTATTCTGGTCATATCTTCTTCTGGCGGCTTTGGTTCTATCTTCTAGCATCTTGGTCTGGTATATCTTCTAAGGTCTGGTCTTCTACTGAGGACTTCGGGTCTGGTTTCTGTTGGGGATTCCTCATTATCAGAAACCCCGTGTCATTGTTAGTTTTTAGGTAATAAACACAAGACTTCGATTTACGTTGATGTTACTTTATTTGTAAATCCCCAAACCAGACAATATGCGCAGATGAGGCTTACATGTTACGAGCTTGGCTTCTAGCTTCTAACTGACTTAAACTTACTATATCCTTAAACCGAAAGAGGGCCTTCTATGGGGTTCTGGTTCTCACGATTTATCCCCGGAAAGCAAGGTGAGAGTGAGGTCAAGCGCTGTCACTCACTCTCAAGGCCATCAGCTGCACTAATCGCCATTATGATTCTACACTACCTTAAAAAACTATTAGGGATCCAATAATTATGTAACAAGTGAACAAATACCTCTTTGAATTCAGGGTTTTCCTTTTCCTTGATCGGTTGCCACAACAAGACTAAAGAGCACAGTCTGCCCCACTATTTATCCATGGTTGGTGGCTGAAGAGATGGATTATTGCTTTTCCCGAGGGCATTAGCATAAATTGAGATGCAAATAGCTTTGTCCAGAATATGAACTTGGGTTGTGTCTATTTCTCAAGATGATAACCATTGCGCTATGTGCCCCCATATAAAAAAAGTAAAAACTCAAAGACACAAATTAATGGATATGTTTAATTTTTCTTTTTTTAGAAATGAAAGTAAATAACATTTATATGCATTTATATATTGCCTGATATTATCATAACAAAGAGATTTTCTTCTTATTCAAATGTTGTTGTTTTTGATGGCACATTTCCGTCCACTAAAGACAATGGTTTGGTGTCCAAAAAATAAATAAATAAAAAATTATCTGCATCTGCGCAAGTGGCTGTGCAGGCTTATGCCTGAGTGACAGTCTTTGGTGCACTGACTGCACACAAACTGTAATTCTTTCTGGAGCTGCTGTTTTCTCTCTCTCTTTCTGGCTCTCTTTGATGTCGAGGCTACTCTCCTCTCTGCCTCACTTCTCTTTGTGCCGCTCGATTATCTTTATCAATTATCATCTCTTTGTAATGTAATATTCCAGTGATCTGAAAAAGGGTAACATATGCATGTATACACACATATATATATTTACCAACCCCTCCGCATGAGCAGGATGTGACACAAGGTCAATTCATTAAGCGGAGTTTAACAGGTTTGAATTCAGAGTTTTCCTTCTCCTAGACTGGCTACCTAGCCAAGGTTAAAGAGCCCAGTCTGCCCTGCTATTTACCCATAGCTGGAAGGAGAATTGGATTCATACTTTTCCCAATGGTATTAGCGCTATGTGAAGTTCAAACAGCTTCGTCAAGCAATTGAACTTGGGTTGACAAGTCCATTTCCTTTGACTTTAACCATTAGACCACGCGCCTCCATTATACACACATATATACATGCATATACACAAACCACCAACACAAACACAAGCAGATACACAAATGCATGCACACATACATCTACTCACATACACACACACACATAAGTGTATGCATATGCAGACACAAGTGTATGCACACACACATACAAGTACACTCATTCACACAGACACACAGACACACATATGTACACTCACATGTGCACAGACACATACATGCTCACACATGAACACTCACATACACACTCATGTTCACATGCATACATGCATGCACACACATGCACACAGACATACAGACACAGAGTCAGACACATGCATACACTGACATGCACACAGACACACACATACTCAGACACTTACACTCACATACACACTCATGCACATATACACATGTGCATGCTCACTCACATACACACACATGCATATGCATACACTCACCCACATACATACACATATACACATGCATGCTCAAGCATATACATACTCATGCACATTCATGCACATACACGTGTATACACAAATACACATACACACACATATACATACTCACACAAACACCAATCTACCCAGACACAGACAGCAACACAACCACACACAGACACACACACGCATGCTCACATATACCTACTCACATGCACACACTCACATAAGTTTGTGCACATGCAGACACAAGTGCATGAACACACACAAGCTCAATCACATACACAGACACACAGACACACATTCACATGCACACATACATGCTCACACATGTACACTTGCATACACATTCATATACACATACACATATGCATGCTCCTGCACCATACACAAACATGCATATGTATACACTCACAGACATGCATACACATATGCACATATAGGCGTGTGGTTAGAGTCATAGGAAATGGACTCGTTGACCTGAGTTCAATTCCTAGACGAAGCTGTTTGCATTTCACATGGCGCTAATGCCCTTGGGAAAGGTATGAATCCAATTGTCCCTCTAGCTATGAGTAAATTGCAGGGTTGACTGGGATCTTTAACCATGGCTAGGTAACCAGTCTAGGAGAAGGAAAACTGAATTCAAATCGGCTTAAGAAATTGACCTTGTGTCACATTCTGTTCATGCAGAGGAGTTGGTTAATATATATACACATGTATGCTCGAGCACATATATGCTCATGCACATGCATTCATATACACATGCATACACGTGTGTATACACACATACACACATAAAGACATACACATAAAGACACACACACACACAGACATGCAGACACACATACACACACACACACACATGAGGTAGGTACTGAAGCGTTCTTTACCTGCTCAAGAATGAAAAAGTTAATGGAGATCCCTGAAGCATACATGCCATTTGAGATATTCATCCTGAAATTTAAGACATTTGCCACATCTTTTCTTTTGTTTCTTTAATCCATCAAAGAATATAATTGAAGAAAAAATCCAAGGCAAACATCAAGCCATGCTTGGTTGGGCTAAGAACTTTCTCTCTCTCTCTCTCTCTCTGTCTTTCTTTTGTCTCATTTTCTTTTGCTCTTTCTTTATATCTTTTTCTTGCTCTCTTTTTCTGTTTTTCTCTCTCTCTCCCTTCTCTCCCTCCCTTTCTCTGTCTTTCTTTTGTGTTTATTTCTCTTTCTATCTTTTTGTTTATCTCTTTCTCTTGCTTTATTTTTCTGTTGTTTTTTTTTAAAATTGCTTTCTCTTCTTTTTCTCTCAGTCTTTCTTTTGTCTCTTTTGTCTGCTTCTCTCTCTTTGCTTCTCTCATTTTCTGTTTTATTTTTTTGTTGTCTCTTCTCTCCCACCCTCTCTCTCTGTTTTTCTTTTGTCCCCTTTTCTCTTTTATTTTTGTTTATCTCTTTTTCTGTTATTTTACTTTCTCACTCACTCACTCACTCACTCTCTCTCTCTCTCTCTCTCTCTCTCTCTCTATATATATATATATATATATATATATATATATTGATACACAATGAATTTTATATATGCGGATAATTTTTTCAGGATGTTTCTATATTTGTGAATATTCATCTGATATTATGAATATTTCGTTTATTATGGAAAATATTTACGTTGAGTGAAAAATGCTAGGTTGATTTTTATTTCTTTTGTAACCCTTCTTTCCTGACAGCTGCTTCCGGAAACATCCAATTGCAGTTCTGACTGAGGTCTCATCCATCCACAGGACCGGAGAAACTAATAAATCATTTATTATGAATCTTGAACCACGGTCAAGGTCAGTGAAAAGTTGAGCCTTTCTCTACCCGGCATAAACATTTTGATTATGGTGTGATCCATAAAAAAGAGGAATCAATGTTTGAAAACTCTTTCTTATTCGGATTTGGGAGAAAAGAAAAATTGACAGCTCAAATAGCCCCCTCCTTTTCTCAAATGTTTGATAGATATTTTTTTATTGTTTTTTTTATTGTTTTTTTTACTTTTGTTTGTTTGTTCGTTTCTTTTCTAATGTGAACTTCTTTTTGATCTTATCTTTTATTATTCTCTTTGTATTTTTCTTCCCTCTTTTCTCACTTGACCTTTCATCTTTCATTTCATTCAATGTCCCTTGCACAAGAAAAAGCATTGCATGCCTTTTTGCCCTTAACTACCTCAATGAACAGCAAGTCCAAAGAAGATGGCAGATAAGTTGCATTTTTTTAACAGAAAAGGAGAGCTCAAATTTCTCTTGTTTCTTATATACTGAAGATCATAAATAGGAGGTACTCTCTATTTTGTTAGCCCTGTTGGCTGGGGTTTAAGAATAGACAGACTGCACCTCTACAAGAGGGGTAGGAACCCCCCATAATGCTTCAGGACGGAATCCTGGTGGCTGAGTAGTCCATGACATGCAACACTCTACTTTGGTCCTTACTTAGGCTAGACGGGGTGATCGGAGAGGCTGGGGCTTTAGAATAGACAGACTGTATCTCTGCAAGAGGGGTATGAACATCAAGAACATTAAGATGATGCTTAAGGACGGAATCCTGGTGGCTGAACAGTCTATGACATGCAACACTCCATTTTGGTCCTTACTTAGGCTAGACGGGCAATTGGAGAGGCTGGGGTTTTAGAATAGACAGACTGCACCTCTGCAAGAGGGATAAGAACTTCCAATGATGCTTAAGGACGGAAGCCTGGTGGCTGAGTAGTCCATGACATGCAACACTCCACTTTGGTCCTTACTTAGGCTAGACGGGTGATCAGAGAGGCTGCGGCTTTAGAATAGACAGACTGTATCTCTACAAGAAGGGTAAGAACATCCCGATGATGCTTAAGGACGGAATCCTGGTGACTGAGCAGTCCATGACATGCAACACTCCATAGGTACTACCACTCTGGATCAGTGGAGTTAGGTGTAATGGCAAGGAAAGGTGCACTCTACAATCTTCAGATCTCCAGGACTGCCTTTTTCCTTAAGTACCCATTTAGGGTCATTCTATGTGTGGAGATTAGGAAATTGTGTTTATTGTACATCCCTATTTACATTTTTTGTGTAGTTGTTTAAGCCTAGAAGATAAAAGAGGGTTGTAACTTTGCTGATTCTGGTTTTATAATGCTGCTTGCTATGCCCCCTAGCACCTACTGGCAGACACAGAAGGTAATTGCTTCTCATGTCCCCTAGTATCAAATAGGCAAACCATGGCAAGTAAGGAATGTAATCCCCAAAGATTCATTCCTTTGCCAGGAGCATTAGCAGGAAATGAGATGCAAGCAGTCTTGCCCAGAATTTGTGCTTACTGAATCTTTTTTTTCAAGAATATATTTGCCATTCTTGCCATAATTGGTGCCACTTGCAAGAAAAAGGTCTCTATCTGTTTGTCCAACGTTTTGACAGCTTAGACATTTTTTAACCTCACTTTTTACCTAGAAAATAATTACCTTTTAAAAAAAGGAAAACAAAACAAAAACAATAAAGTCTCCAATTTGAGATGTCTGGTGCCAGGAAAGGTAGTAGTTAGTCTTTAGATGAAAAGAACACAGATAGGTAGGTTAAAATGACTCACACATACATACATTCACCCCTACACTATTTTGTTTATATATACTAGCAAAATAAAAAAACGCACTCTGGGCGATGTAAAAATTAATTTTTGAAAGATACGGCTTGAGGAGGTGGAAGTTACAAATTAAATGTTGGAGAGTTTGAACCATAAATCATGAAATCATCAAATTTATTAAAGGAGTAAAAAAAAATAAAACAATTTGAAATCGAAACTAAGTTCTATTAACTTTGAATATCTATTAAAATAAAACAAACAATATATAAATATATGATACTGGGGATGTATCTATTAAAACTTATTTTAAAAAACAACGAGGACTGTCTAATGTTGCATGCTCAAATTTTGAGTGTGTTTATTCTATGTTATGACGATTTATGACAGGTATAATGACGTAAGCAGTGACGTAGTTTTTGTTACAGACAAAAACCGGAAGCGAATCTCCATTATTGATAGATGTATATATATACATATATATATATATATATATATATTGTGTTGTTGGTTGATGTTGAGTCCATGTATGCTTCTTTATAAATAAATTGATTGTGTATAAACTTTGTTCTTGTGAACATTGTTTTTTTGGTATTATGAAACATGGAAAAAACAGAACAAAAACAAAAACCAGGACAAAAAACAGAGTTTTAATATTAAGCTGTTGTTCTGTCCCTGGTTTGATTAATTTCGATATTTCGGGTGAACCTTCACCCTTTGGCAATGTATAAATACTGTGTGGGGAAAAGTGGAATTTTTTCTCACATATACTGGATTTCACTTTTCTCCACACAGTCTGTTTTTTGGTTTTGTTCTGTTTATTCCATGCTTCATAATACCAAAAAAAAAAAAAACGTTCACAAGAACAAAGTTTATACACAATAAATTTATATATATATATATATATATATATATATATATATATATATATATATATTGTATGTGTATGCCTGTATATATGTATATAAATGTATATCTTTAGATATCAGAAGCTTTTTAAGAAAACAAATAGTTAAGTAGTCATAAGATACAAAAGAAAAGTTTATAAGTTTTCTAATCAGATTAAAGTTATATTTGTATGAACAGAATAAGTTATTTCTTTAGAATAGATATTGGGAATGCCATCTAAGAGAGCAAATGAAATTCTTCAAACCAAACCCGAGAATGGTTTAGTCTTTCTATATTTGGTCTGGCGGGAAGGTCGTAAATACAACAAAGGATTGTACAAAGACGCTGGATCTTGATTTGGAATTCCTAAGATGTGACGGAAAACCAATAAAATCTCATAGCATTATAATATACTGCTGGGGTGCTCTGGGTTAGTGGCTATGGCCCAAAAACCATTCCTGACACCTGGCTTTGTTGGTTGAATACAAGGCCAGATTTAAAATGAGGCAAAGAGGATTATCCACACCCCCTCCCATTTCAGAGAGGGAACTCAGATTTCCTTTAAATAATCTGTTACGATTTTTGTAGCTATCCTTAGGCTTCAAGCAAGAGCACTATCCAGTGGAGATCCCTATGTTAAGCAGAGTGCGATCCTTAGTGAAAAAACCTTTGGTTGTTCCTTAGTGTCCCTTGATATTGGGTATGATCCTTTGGTTGTTCCTTAGTGTCCCTTGATATTGGGTATGATCCTTTGGTTATTCCTTAGTGTCCCTTGATATTGGGTATGATCCTTTGGTTATTCCTTAGTGTCCCTTGATATTGGGTATGATCCTTTGGTTATTCCTTAGTGTCCCTTGATATTGGGTATGATCCTTTGGTTATTCCTTAGTGTCCCTTGATATTGGGTATGATCCTTTGGTTGTTCCTTAGTGTCCCTTAATGTTGGATATGAGGCTTCAGTTGTTCCTTGGTGTCCCTTAGTGTTGCAGGTCCGCCTGTCAATGGTGAACAAAGCACAAATTAATGACTGTCAATATCAGCAATTGAATAGTTAACTAACTACGTATTCGAGCTGTTAATTCTGGGATTCAAACCATGTGAACTCACACAGTCTATAAATTTAAGTAGTGGATTGCAACATGCCATACATACCAAAATAATCCAACAAAATCTGTAATAATTATAAAATTAGTTTTATCATTAAAAAAAAACAAAACATAATAACAAAATCAAACATATTTTTAAAAGCACTAAAAAATGTCTTAAAAAAACTTTTCTCCTAATGATGTGTGGAGAATTTTATCCTAAATATTGGTTAAACCCAAAGATTTGGAGGGTTATAAACTGTAGTTATGTGTGCAAGACAAATTAGGGTTGACAATTTCTGAAGAAAGAAAAACACAACTACCATATTTGACGGCATATAAGATGCACGGGCATATAAGTCGCACCAATTATTCACCAATGGGACCGACATAAATATGGCATGAATGCCCTCATTGGTGAATAATGTAACAACTTTCGTTCTTTTTTGCAGAATTAAGGTTTTTTTTTTGTTTGTGAACTGATTTGACATTTTTCTCCGACCCAAACACCAAGGAGTGAATGAGCTCTGATGATGATTTTTGTAAAATCGAAATATTGATCAGTATCAGCTATGATTATATTATAAATTGTTTTCTTCTTTAACAGCATTGTGTGATGTTTTCATTCCACCTTTTCAGACTCATACTGTTGGATTCATTTCCTTTCTTTTAACTTATATATATATATATATATATATATATATATATATATATATATATAATGAGCAAAATACATAAATAATTACTCAACTCCTCATGACGGTGTCATTACTATTAGTTTCATGTATTTGAAAAAATGAAAAAAATATAATCGGTAGACGAGACATGTTCCATCTGATGATTCTCATGGGCAGGGGAATAGCAATTTATCTATTTCAGGATTTATGCTGCTCTACTGGCCAGTATTTGAGCACTTTTCTGATTTATGAAAGAAGTTTTTTTTAATCATTTTTCTATTTCACTATATATATACATATCTATCTATCTATCTATCTATCTATCTATCTATATATATATATATATATATATATATATATATATATATGTTTAAAATTGAATGGTGCAAAATTTACCAACTTAAGTCTCTCTCTGTAGTGCGAATCTTCAGGGTCCTGAAGATTTGTGCTACTGTGTGAAACTTAAGTCGGTAGTATTTAAACCATTCGATTTTAAACATATATTTAGTTTTTTATATTCAGTGATTTTAATCGGTTTTAGGAAAAAATCCAGAAGTAAATAAGATTGTATACTTATTTGCTTGGTAGATTTAATGGTAACTGCGATATATATATACATACATATATATATATATATATATAAATTGTTCTTTGACTTTTCTTTTCTTTTTCTTGTTACAAGGGTCATCAGGCTGGATGAATTCCATGAAAAATTAGAGAGGATGAAAAAAGATTCAAATCTTTTATTCTGTGAAGAATTCCAAGTGAGTTTATTCTTTAATTCATTCATTTTTTATTCATTTTTTTATTTCTAGTTCTATGAATTTTTTTCAAAAAAAATCAAATCTGGCTTTTCTTCATTTGGAACTATTTTCTCACAAACACAACTTGATTACTCTGTTGTTTTAAGTTAAAGTTAAAATTGTTTCATACATTTTTCACAATAAAAAGTGAGTTTTAATTTTTTTCTCATTCTGTGTATTTTTATTTAGTGGCAAGTATTAAAAATGAAATTATGGATAGTTCATATCAATTAGAACATCTCTATAATTTTATATAGTAGGCGCATGGTGTAATGGATATGGTCATAGAATATGGATTTGTTAACCTGAGTTCAAATTGTAGACAAGGCAATTTGCATTTTACATAGTGCTAATACCATTGGGAAAGGTATGCATCCAGCTATGGGTAAATAGTAGGGGAGACAGAACGCTTTAAACTTGGTTATGAAACTGGTCTAGCAGAAGGAAAACTCTGAATTCAAACCTGTTAAGCTCTGCTTAAGAAATTGACCATGCATCAAATCCAACTCATGTGATGGCTCTGGTAAATATGGATAATAATAATAATAACCGTTACCACTCATACCTAATATGTGCTAGTTAGGCTTTTAGTTGCCTCATATACATCTTTTGTGTCTGGGGTGGAGTGCCACAACACCCATCAGCTTCCCACTTTACCACTCATACCTAAGATGTGCTAGTTAAGCATTTAGTTGCCTCATATACATTTTTTGTGTCTGATGTGGAGTGCCACACCACCCATCAGCTTCCCACTTTACCACTCATACCTAAGATGTGCTAGTTAGGCATTTAGTTGCCTCATATACATCTTTTGTGTCTGGGGTGGAGTGCCACAACACCCATCAGCTTCCCACTTTACCACTCATACCTAAGATGTGCTAGTTAGGCATTTAGTTGCCTCATATACATTTTTTGTGTCTGAGGTGGAGTGCCACACCAACCATCAGCTTCCCACTTTACCACTCATATCCAAGATGTGGTAGTCATGCACTTAGTTGGCTTGTATATATTTTTTGTGTCTGAGGTGGAGTGCCACACCACCCATCAGCTTCTCAATTTTTCACACATATCCAAGATGTGTTAGTCATGCACAGAGTTGGCAAGTATACTAACTGATATTTAATAAGATTCAGTTTTAGCTTGAGTAGAACATTTATATTTAGTTTAACACACTCATCGTTTATTAGTTTATTTATGTAACTAGTGGATATAAAGTACTAAAGTTGTTTACTTAAGATATCAAACAGGAAACTGATTAGCCATGTATGTATCAGTCCAATAGATTTCTATATTTAACTCAACTTTTATCAATCAACTTGTTTTGTACCTAAATGTAATATAACTCATAAATACAAGTCATTCAATCAGTAAAGTCATTGGAGTGGCCTAAAGTCGGTATCAGCTAGACAGCGTGGGAGTCTAACTCCTTTTCACTAGCGCTAGACCAAGAAGATTGTTTTTTAGTGTCTGAAGTGGAATGCCACACCTACTACCAGCTCCTCACTTTACCGCACAGATTACTGTGCTACTCATACACTGAGTTAGTGAGGGTCGGTATTGAACCAGGAATCTTGTGTGTCCCAGTCGGACACTCTACCGACTGAGCTAAACCAGCCCTATATGGTCATTTAATAAATAAGGTAAATATTGCCTAAATAGTTGGTATTAGGAAGCACTGTTTATTGTTTCACCTTTTGCAAAGAAAACAATAGTGATGGGTACATTAAAAAGACATCAGCATGACCATCTTTACCAACTGCTGTGCCCTGAATTTTTTCTTTGCCAGAGGGTCAGTGTATTTCAACTCCATGGACTCAGGTTCATAGTAGCAAACCCATATTTAGCCCATCTGTAAACATTTTTTTGACACATCTCACATTCTTCTGTAAATCTTACATAGTTTACACTTCTTAGCCACCAAAAATCTGATGACCAATCTCCATTCAAGTCTGAAGAACTCTGATTTTCCACCATTTTGAATAGCCCCAAAACAAATTTTTTTGCAAGATTAAAATAATTTTTGCCATAAACCAATTTGAAAAAAGTGCAGAGTTTATATTTATGGAGAGAAAAAAATCTCAAAAAAAATTATTTTGCTCTTTTAAAAAACTTCCCCACATTTATTGAATAGTCCTCTTTATATATATAGCAATTCTATCTAAAAAATTTAATTTTCTTCTAAACCAAACTTAAATCCAACTTAACAGACATAAATTCCACCATCGTATGTCACCCCGTCGAAAGAAAAGAAATACTAAAAATCAAGGAATTAACCGAATTTAATGAAATTTTCAGTGTTGATATATTAATGAATAAACAATATAATGCACCAGTTATTTTATTTGAAAACTCTTACATTTTTTCAGGTCAGTTAACTTTGAACCACGTATCTTTGAGGCATAACACAGATTCACAAACATACATGGTTCAAAGTTAATTGACCTGAAAAAATGTAAAAGTTCTTAAATAAAATAACTGGCGCATTATATCTTTTATTCCTTAATGTATCAACACTGAAAATTTTATTAAATTTGGTTAATTCCTTGATTTTTAGTATTTTTTTCTTTTGGTGGGGTGACATACAATGATGGAAGTTATGTCCCTAAGAAAGATTTAACCAAATAATACCTAATAATATTCATTTTGATTGTGTAATGTTCCACTAGAAATAATAAAATCTTTATTCATGGGCAGTACTGTAATTATTTTTTTCCCTTTCTTACCTTCCAGCTATTACGTACATGCAGCCCAACAAAAAGTCATTCAGCTGCTGAACTGCAGGCCAACAGACCAAAGAACCGCTACACAAATATTCTTGCTTGTAAGTTTTGCATTGTTTTTACTAAATACCAATTTAAAAAAATCTATGGTGCATACCTTATTTAGCAATATAGGCTTGTGTCAAAGACTGTGCAACCTGGTATCTCCTCGATAAACAAGGAACGAGAAGGAATGAGAAAGAGAGGAAAGTATCTGCCGCAGAAAAGAGAGCCAAAAGGAAGGAGAGATAACAGCAACTCCAGCAAGCAGAGATTGCCATTCAAAAATTGGTCTGTTCAGCCACTCACACAGTTGCAGATAAAAAAAGGGACACTACTCCATTGTCTTTAGTAGATGGATGGATGCCAACACCAACAGTGGCATAACGGAAATGATAAACTGTTTTTGAGTTCCAGCAGGAGCTGTTTAATTATCTGGACCATATAACCTTTAGGTACCCCTTCCGTGATCTCGACTCACAAGGACACTTTTCTCATTTACAGCGTCAAAATCCGGTTGTTTGTTAGGGGTTAGGGTTAGGGGTTAGAGTTAGGGTTAGAGGTTAGGGTTAGGGGTTAGCTTTATAATTTAAAAAAAAAAATCTAAAAATCATCTGTTAACAATTAACCGGATTTTGATGGTGCAAATGGAAAAAAATGTCCCCACGAATTGAGATCGCAAAAGGGGTGCCTAAAGGTCATATGGTCCAATTTTCTTAGCATTAGATATAACTACATGAACAAAACCACTTTTCTATATGGAGCCACTCTTCTGACATTGCCGTTTTTGGTTTTGAACAGTTTTTCTGCCAATTGTTTTGGTACTGGGCTGTTTTGGTGCTAATTAAGAATGTCAATAATATTTTTGTGTTAAAATGAATAACAAACAACAGCAAATGCTGGACGGTGCAACAGACTGAGTAACAGGAACCAAACAACAGTAACTGTCAAGTAAGATGCATTAGATTGTTCCAGGGTTAGGGTTAAGGTTTAGGGTTAGGGATTTGCTAGGAATGTACCAAATTAAAAACGTTTAAAATACTCTAGAGCCAATAAGCACATTATTGAATATTGTAAAACAGTTTGTTTCACTGGAATGTTCCTATTGTTTGTCCTCCAACTATAAAATGCATTACATCTTTAATATACACTTTACTCATTGGTTAATTCCATGTCAAATCATCCAGACCATGTCACCCACCGCCTTCTCTTTTTCTAAAATTTTGTCCCGGTATGGATTATGTTAAAGTTAGACAATCCCCAAAATTTGAGCTTCAAATTCCAAAAATTGGCAGAGTTATGTCGATTTTTAGCTCTCCAAATTTTTGGGGTGCATAAAAAATGGCGACTTTTTGTACTTACTTTTATCTGTAAAATGAGTTCTAGAGCTTCCCTACTCCTAAAAATTGGTTTATAACAAAAGGAATCCAAAAATGCTATCAAAAACTCTTAAAGTTAACCAATTTTGAGTTATTAAGGATTTCTGATTTGCAAAATTTTAACTGATGTTGTAGCTTCGGTTCTGAGCAAAAACCAAACTATCTTTTTTGGTATAAATAATGTTCAATACATGGGAAATAATAATAGAAAACATTTTTTATCATAGATGCATGCCACATTGGGATATTGATCTTCCTATGAAAAAATCAGAAATCATCAATATAACTTTAACTACGTCAGTACCGATGTCACAATTCCTTTAGTTATTTACATAATCTTCTCCATTCTCTTTCTGAAATTATCGTTTACAACCGAGTCAGTGTTCTGAAGAAGATGTAAATAAACATCTAAATACTTATAAAATCATTAGTGATTGATTGAATAATGTCATGTCAACTCATCCAGGGTTATTTTATGCCCAGAGGTGAGAGAATCACATACATTTTACATTTATATTTACAGTTTATGTGTAGTTATTTTTTTAAGAGTTTTTTGTACATGATTATAATGCTTTGGCCTTTAGACCTCTAATTAGAGTTAAACTAACCATGTGTTCCTAGGGCGCTGTTCCCCCAGGTAACACCTGCACCCTTGATTTAAAGGGGCTAGGTGGGTTTATTGCCCAGTGCCTGAGGCCCCAAAGGGTGAATGAATGCTAATGGAACCATGCATTTTTTGTACTTTTGTGTGTGGCCCCTTTCATTAAAATGACCTTGTGCTGATCCTAGCCTGATGTAAGGTCAGGAAAATATCTGGTTATATAATATCAAGCATTCCAAAGATAATAAGCAAAATGATCTATTTGACCAATAGATGGGGCCTTAACAGTACTGCTACTCAAGGTGGACATGGCAGTAATGGTAATAAACGGGTACTCCACTTGAGCTCCAGAATTGGAGGCCCCCTCTGATCAATCGGCTGGTCACGTCAAGCCCTATAACCTATATGATTCCCTCAACCCTATTGCCCTTATGGCAAGCCCCAACCTTTTTATCATATGGGTGCTAGAAGGTGGTGGCTGAGGGTCTATATGGCAAGCCCAACCCTTTTTATCATATGGGTGCTAGAAGGAGGTGGCTGAGGGTCTATATGTCCTAGGAATGACGTTAAACTCTGGAACCTCACCATCAGATAGAGTTTAATGTCATTCCTAGGACATGTAGACCTAATCAAATTTTGTTTATAAACTCATGTTTTACTTTTTAACGCATAGATGGGACCCTAACAGGTACTACCACTCCGGGTCAGAGTGGACCAGGAAGCAATGGTGATGAAGGGGAGGTCCACATTCCTCAAACCTTCAAAACTGGAACCTCACCATCAGATAGTTTTGGAGGTTTGGGGAATGTGGAGCACCCCTCCATCACCATTGCTTCCTGGTTCACTCTGACCCGAAGTGGTAGTACCTGTTAGGGTCCCATCTATGCATTAAAAAGAAAAACATGAGTTTATAAACAAAATTTTATTATCCATTAAGAATTAATTTATTTTGAAACTTTGTTGGCATTAAATGACCCACCGAGGTTGATATGCCATAAACCAAACCAAACCAAACCAAACCAGAATTGGAGCTTACCACCAAATGCAATTTAATGTACAAAAATACTCTTAAGAAACAATACAAAAAATGTAAATATAAATGTACAATGTACTTGATTCCCTAACCAGTGGGCATAAAATAACCCTGGATGAATTGACATGCCCAGGACAATCGTTTTTGGTGGCAGTCTTACCTCTCCTGCAGTGGATATAGTCAGAATATTCCAAGTCCCGCAATATGGCGATATGAAAATCATGTCGGTTGTGTTTGTCAATTGAATATTGATTACCTGTCAGCAGAATTCTAAGAATTTCTTTCATTCTTTTTGCAAAATTGCATTCATTTCATTTTCAGTTTTTGATTGATATGTTTTAATGAAACCGCCAATATGATTTAATTAATCAAGCCGTAATTAATTGAATTGGGCAAAATCAGAGAAACAGTTTTTGTTTGGCTAGAAACCACATATCTTTAAAAGATTTGGTAATTAGGATGTTTTTTTTTTTTAAAGTGCGGCACGGAAAAAGATTGTCCAGGTCAGTAGAACACCAGAATGCCACATTATGGAATTATTTACAAGTAAATCTGGGTTGTGTCACCAATACCATCAAACAGTGAACTAGATTTTCATTTTTAGACCATATGACCTTTAGGCACCCCTTTTGCGATCTTGTTTCATAAGGACATTTTCTTCATTTACACCATCAAAATCCGGTTGTTTGTTAGGGGTTGGGTTAGGGTTAGGGTTAGGGATTAGGGTTAGTTTTGTAATTAAAAAAAAAAAACTCTAAAAATCTTCTGTTAACAAACAACTGTATTTCAACGGTGTAATGAAAAAAATTTCCTTATGAAACAAGATCGCAAAAGGGGTGCCTAAAGGTCATATGGTCCTCATTTTTTTTGTAAAGTCGTCGGGGTGGCCTTAAGTCGGTATCAGCCTATGAGCGAGGGAGTCTATCCCCTTTTCACTAGCGCTAGACCAAGGAGATTGTTTTTGCATCTGAGGTGGAGTGCCACACCTACCATCAGCTCCTTACTTTACCGCACAGATCCCTGTGCTACTCGTACGCTGAGTTGGCAAGGGCTGGTATTGAACTAGGAACCTTGTGGTTTCCTGTCTAACGCTCTACCAACTGAGCTATTACTGCTATATAATTTTAGTGATGCAGAAAATATTCATATTTATAAATAATACGCTTTTTCTTTAATCTTCCAACCATTATCATCTTGAAACACCCTCTGGTTAAAAATGAGACTGTCCAAATCATCCAAGATGAAATGCAAAAATGTAAATCCTGATTATCTGGTGTTGCATATCCGCAGCATTCTTATTTCCTATGAGTGTTGTCACCTCAGCAAAATAATGGACTGTTCTGTTTTTATTTTAAAGAAAGAAGGGAAGAAAAGGACATGCTACACTGAAAAAAAATATAGAATAAGAAAGAGAGTGTAGGAGAAAGATAGAGAGAAGGGGGTGATAATGCTAATCTGTTTCAATCAAACATAATGAAAAGAAGAAGGAAAGAAAGAAAAAAGAGTGATTAAAAGAGGGTTAAATGAAGAATACCATACTTTTTACAAATTGAACTATTTAGCAATAGCTCTTAAGTAATCATATCAAAGGTTATCATAATTAAATTTTCATATTGTGGTATATCCACAGGACCTGCTAGCATATATAAATTAATAAAAATGCTCAACACTTGTCATTTTCTTTTAAATATTTCATATGAACTAATAGAAAAAAACTGTGGTCCAGTTCTACCTAGATAGTAATATCTCATCTACAGAATATAACCGATATGACATTATCATATGAACTTTTCCGCCCACCCTCATACACTGGAAATAATGATATTCATGAGTAGTCTGTAAAAGATGTGATAATTTCATATTTTACATAAATGTATTGGATATTTTTTGTTCATAAAGATATGTTGTTTTTTTTTATAAAAAGAAAAAACTTTTTTTTTTAAAAGAAGAACTTTAAAGTTTTATGCAGTAATAAATAAGTGTGGTGTAGAGACTTGTAAATTAATTTAGATTTTGCTCCTAGCAAAATGTTTGACTGCTCTCCAATTTTTTCTTTTTTTTTTTTTTAATGTTAGGAGACATGTCTGGAAGGTAAAATTTAATGATGGTTCTTGCTGAGGTAACAAATACATAACAGACGTTTCTTTAAAAAGGTTTGATTTATGGGCACAAAGTTTTATGAATGAATGTAACAAAGAATATTTCACCTCAGGAATTATTTAGACTCATGAACTCATTACACTGTTGGTCAGTAAAACGTTAAGTCTGGGTGGACATAAGTCCAAATAGAGTTATCTTCCCTAGCTGCAATTTGTTTGCTGATAGGTGGCATGAGTATTTTGCCACAAAGCGGGAATTCTGAATTCCTGTCTCTTCCCTCCCAGGCCGGCAACGAGTTAACATGGGTTAGGCGCCTGATGTCTCTGCCCCTTAGGTGGGTGGCTTTGCCCCCCAACCAGCTACCAGTAAGTGACATCCCCTAAGATGCAAGTCGTACACCTATTTCCTCATAATATGTTTATGTATCTGTTTTGTATATCTTTGTGTTAAATGTTTCTCCGTCACTTATGGAATAAATATTGTTATCGTTGTACACCTTTGTCGGAATGACTTATGTCTACCCAGACTTAACGTTTTACTGACCCAACAACACTATGTAACACAAATTTTCTTCTTGGATGTTATTTCTTAATTACTCTTTGTTGCAAAAGTATAGAAAGTGGCAATTATTCTCTTCAAACTTTGATTTTGTGCCTTGGACCATGAAATTTACAAATTAACCTACTTTCTATGGGAAAATAGGCAAAATTTGAACTCTTAGCTCAGTCGGTAGAGCACCCAGCTAGGAATTACTAGGAATTGTTCAATACCGGTTTCCACCAACTCAGTGTATGAGTAACACAGTTTGGTTTATCTGACCTGTGTGGTGAAGTAGGTGTGATGCTCCATCTCAGCAAAACTGTCTCCCTGGTCTAGCACTAGCCAATAGGGGATAGACTTCCTCACTGCCAGCTGATACTGACAATAAGTCACTCTGCTAAGTTTAGTTACTTAGTTCACATATTTGATAAGATAAAGCAAGAATTCCTGCAAGCTGTAGCCATGTCAGTGTTATTGTACGGCTGCACCAATTGGACTTTAGCAAAACACTAGGGGAAAAAAATTAGATGGGAACTACATAAGAATGCTGCATTCTGTCTGGAAGTAAGTCAAAAGTAAAGTCGTCGGGGCGGCCTAATGTTAGTATGAGCCATACAGCGAGGGAGGCTATCCCCTTTTCACTAGTGCTAGACCAAGGAGATTGTTTTTTTTAAGGACCGGGTTAGCTCAGTCGGTAGAGCATTCGGCTAGAAACCATGAGGTTCCTAGTTCGATACCGGCCCTCGCCAACTCAGTGTATGAGTAGCACAGGGATCGGGAAGTAGCACCCCACAAAAAAATAGCTGTATGGCCACTTGTCTCCAATCAGAAAAACCATCCAAGTAAGACAAACATGACCTGCTAGAGTAAGTAAAGTAAATAAAGTCGTCAGGGTGGCCTAATGTTGGTATCAGCCAATCAGCAAGGGAGTCTATCCCCTTTTTACTAGTACTAGACCAAGGAGATTGTTTTTTTGCATTTGAGGTGGAGCACCACATCTACCATCAGCTCCTAACTTTAATGTACAGATCCTTGTACTACTCATACGCTAAGTTGGCGAGGGCCGGTATCGAACTAGGAACCTTGTGATTTCTAGCTGAACGCTCTACCGACTGAACTCAAAGAAGAACTCCTAAGTAATGTTCTTCAGTGGACACCTACATAAGCACACATCGTCCTGGGGTGACCAACAAAACCTACATCAATTAGCACTGTGCAGATTCTGGATTCTGTGTGGAAGACCTGCCAGGAGCAATGACTGATAAGGACAGGTGGTGAGAGAGTCATGGGTATTCGTGTTGTCAGCGTGGCCTAATCTTGTATACCCCATCATCGGGTATATCATCGAGAGAGTAAAATCTGGTGACACAGAGAGAGAGAGAGAGAGAGGGAGGAGAGAGAGAGAGAGAGAGAAAGAGAGAGAGAGAGTAGAGACTTACTTTTTGTTTCATTTCTTCTTTACTACTTCTAGTCGCCATGTTTCCTCCTCTTCTTCTTTGGCTGTCATCCTGTCATCTAGCTGTCTTCTTACTAAGGGCTTCTTCTAAGGGCTAACTTCTTATTCATGCAATTAATTAAACCACAAGATATTTTCTCCTTGATTTATTCCTCTAGCCCATGTTCTTCTGTTTACAACCCCAGCAGAGAGATGCACCTTCTCCCTGCTTCAATCTGAGGTTGAAATTAAATCTAACTAGTTACGTTTTTCTCATGGCGCACGAGATTTGCGCCTCTAGAGGTCAGTTGGTGTCATCCAATGGAAATCTACTCGCCTACGCTTTTAACTCCAACGAACCTATTTCAAACTAACTACAGGGTTTTGTCAACAATTTATGACACCACATAAATTATTTGGTTTGTTTTTGTTTTGTTTTACGACATATCAACCTCGGTGGGTCATTTAATGCCGATAAAGTTTTGAAAGAAATCAATTCTTAATGGAAAATACAATTTTTTTATCAACTCATGTTTTTCTATTTAACCCATAGATGGAACCCTAATAGGTACTACCCCTCCGGGTCAGAGTGGACCAGGGAGCAATGGTGATAAAGGGGTGCTTCACATTCCCCAAACCTCCAAAACTGGAACCTCATCATCAGATAGAGTTTAACGTCATTCCCAGGACATGTAGACCCTCAGTCACCGCCTTCTAGCACCTATATGATAAAAAGGGGTTGGGGCTTGCCATAAGGGCAATAGGGTTGGGAAAATCTTATAGGTGCTTGGGCTTGATGTGACCAGCCGATTGATCGGAGGGGGCCTCTCCGACTGCCGGTCTAGCCCAAGATAGGGCCAAAGTGGAGTATTGCAAGTCATGAACTGCTCATCCACCAAACATCACGGGTCGCCACCCACGGCCAACAGGTGGCCCCCTCCCCACCACATAAATTATGTAACATGATGATGAATTTACATAAGGTCAGATTGATTGATTGATTTAAGTGGTATTTTAACCTGTCTAGAGTTATTTTAAGCTTAGAAGTTAGTGTAGGCAGACCAGCAAAAAACCTATGCCGATCAGCTCTGTATGGATTCTGGATACCATGCAGACCTGCAAGGAATGATGATCAATAGGGATGGGTGGCAAGAGAGAGTCAGGGGAATCTGTGCTGTCAGCTTAACCTGATGATGATATCTATGAGTTATTTATGTGAAGTAAAGTAAGTAAAGCAGGGAGAGTTACCTATTGTTGGTATCAGTCAAACAGCAAGGAAATGTATGCCATTTTTTTCTGAAGTGGTGTGCTACACCTACCGTCAACTTCCACATGCTTTACCACACCGATCAGATTACCCAAGTGCTACTCATGTGCTGAGTCAACAAGGATTGGTATTGAACCCAGAACCTTGTAATTCCTAGGTGGACGCTCAACTAAACTAGCTCTTTGTAATGCATAATATTACAATGAGGATTTCTATAAAAAAAAACAATCACTCAAACGAAAAAACATCTCGAACATGCCAGCTCATTCAATACTTATCTATGGCCATTACATGTAAGAAATTTCAGACCCTCCCTCACACTTTTGGTGTCTTCTTCCCCGGGACATACTGACCTTGTAGCCTAGATTTTGTGACCTCTGATCTAATGATTACACATTGTGACAGAGTAAATATCATCTCTATTGTTCAAAATAAATACATAGTTGATTGTTGTAAAAAAAAAATCATTTTGTTTTTCAGTCGATCACTCTCGTGTAAAATTGCTTCCCTTGGATGACGAAGAAGGATCAGACTACATAAATGCCAATTATATGGCGGTAAGTAAAAACACTTCTATGAATAAGTAAAAAAATGCTAAAATGTTGGCCAGCAATGCAATATAAAAAAATAAAAGGAATTAATATCTCATACTCACTATTGATTCATAACTATTAATTTTTATGTTTTCTATAGAATAAAAAAAACAAAATTCTCAGATGAAATATTATTAATCAATAATAATAATAAATTCTTGATTGTGTTTTGTATTTTATAGAATAATAAAGTTTCAATTCTGTCTTCTATTTCATGAAATGATTGGTTTAGTTTGGTTTCTTTGTTTAATGGCACATCAACATTTATGGACCATTTAATGCCAAACCATCCTTGGAGCTGAGAGGATGAGTGGTGTCAAACCTTTCCCAAGGGTATCAGTCTGAAAGTGAACATAATAGCATGATTGAAGTTCAAATTCCCTTATTACATCTATATTGGATTGGATTCATACCTTACCCAAGGGTATTAGCGTAATATGAAATGCAAACAGCATCGCCCAGGAATTGAACTCGGGTTGATGAGTCCATTTCCTACGACTGTAACCATTACACCACACGCCTCCATTAAAATTACAATATTGCGGTCCAGCACATTAACCATTAAAACCTGAGGAATTACTCTATTTCACAATGAAACTAATAGATATGAAACATTAATAAGAAAGTGAGATCTTTATTTATACTAGCAAATATATGCACCCTCCGGGTGCAAGTATTTAAGTTTTAATGTAATAAAATATTGTATTAAATTAGAAAGGCTAATGAAACTAAATAAGAATACAGATAAAAAGATTTGAAACAGAGGGAGTATAATAAAAGATTTGAAACAGAGGGAGTATAATAAAAAATGGAACAACTGAAACTTACTCTTCCATCACTCTCGTCTTTCATTGTTATGTTTTCTAATTTAAGCATTTAGTTAAAAGAGGAAGTAAAGAATAAAATGACAGTTATTTTATCTTGTTAATGGATTTCATTTAAGATTCATTGAAGAGATTTTTGCTTATATTCATTAAAATAAAACCAAACAGTTAGAAATCAATAATACTAAGCACATATTTATTAAATTCGATTTTTTAATATTAATATGCAAATTAGCCTTCCCGTTCATACTGTAAACTGCTATTTTGTTGTATATATAAATATAATTGCATGTTGTCAGTATGTAGACATAGTTAACAGTATTAATAATGTAAGTCAATTTTATTAATAATTGAGTTTTAGATAAAAATAAAATCATGGAGAATGTGATGTCAATAACTAAGAGAATTGTGACTTGAGTAGGAATATAGTTTCGGTTACAGACAGAAAAACACACAATCTCTATTATAATAAGATATTCTATGTATGTGGAGAAAACGTAGAACAAACACAGGATGTTATAATGCATGGAATTTATTAGTCATAGTCTTGATGTTCAAACATTTCAGTTTATAAAGGAAACCTTCTTCAGGACAATATATATTTATATATTTACCAACCCCTCTGCACGAGCAGGCTGTGACACAAGGTCAATTACTTATGCAGAGTTTAACAAGTTTGAATTCAGAGTTTTCCTTCTCCTAGACCGGTTGCCTAACCAAGGTTAAAGAGCCTAGTCTGCCCTACTACATAGCTGGAGGGAGAGTAGGATTCATACCTTTCCCAAGGGTATTAGTGCTAATTAAAATGCAATTACCACATCCAGGATTTGAACTTGGGATGACGAATCCATTTCCCATGACTTTAACAATTACACCATGCACTTCCATTGTCTTCAGGACAATATAACTTGTCAAAGAGACAAGAGGATTTAAGTAGTTAAAAGATGATGGATGTTTGAATGTGTTGAGTTTGGAAAATATGTAGCAATGGTTCGTTTCTGTTCTACACATAAGATACTCTCATATGTTACATAATTCATGAGCAGCTTATAAATTATGTGTGTAACTGTAGTTAGAATATTTGGACCATATGACATTTAGGCACCCCTTTTGCGATCTCGATTCGTGGGGACATTTTTTCCATTTACACCGTCAAAATCTGGTTAATTGTTAACAGATGATTTTTAGAGTTGTTTTTAAATTATAAAACTAACCCCCAACCCTAACCCTAACCCCTAACCCTAACAAACAACCGGATTTTGACGGTGTAAATGAGAAAAGTGACCTTGTGAGTTGAGAACACAAAAGGGGTGCCTAAAGATCATATGGTCCGAATATTTAAATAAAGTTTGTTAGATTTAAAACTGGAGGTGGAAAATTTTCCATAGCCATTTAGGATTATGATCCCACTGACCTTCCAGTAGGTGTGCAATTGAGAACCATGAGAATAAATTTTAGTTCAGATTTTTCAAGATTTAGGCATGACATGGTAAGACTAACAAAAACTAAAAATCTATTCTAATTATTTTAGTTTTTTAAACAATGTTTATATTACAATGTTTATTCTTAATTAAAAATTTAGCCGCAGGGAGAATAGTTGGATACATATATTTCCCAAAGGTATTTGCACAATATGAAATACAAACAGCCTCATCCAGGATTTGAACATGTGTCGCTGTCCATTTCTTTTGATGTTAATCAATTTAATGTTAATTAATTCTTTTGATGTTACACCATACGTCTCAACATTTAGCTTGACTTTATAGAAGTTTTCAAGTTTTTTTCCTCTAAAAGTATCCATTAAGAAAGAATTTATTTCAAAACTTTGTTGGCATTAAAGGACCCACAGAGGTTGATATGCCTTAAAACTAAACAAACCAAACCTCTGGAAATCAACATCTAAAATTTAGCAGAAACAAATTTAAAACTGTCAATAATGTTAAGTGGGGCTGAAAGCACCAATTCCAGTCAGATTGTGTTGTTAAGCAGCAATCAGCCTATTCAGTACTTAAATGGATTACCTCTTAAGAATTATAAGGGTCGAGTTAGCTCTGTCAGTAGAGCGTTCGGCTAGGAATCACAAGGTTCATGGTTCGATACTGGCTCTCGCCAACTCAGTGTATGAGTAGCACAGGGATCTGTGCAGTAAAGTGGGGAGCTGATAGTAGGTGAGGCACTCCACCTCAGACGCTAAAATAATCTCCTTGGTCTAGCATTAGTGAAAAGGGGATAGACTCCTTCGCTATCTGGCTGATACCGACATTAGGCTGCTCCAATGATTTTACTTTACTTACTTAGGAATGACAGGTAGGGTAAGCAACCTCAGACTTGACTAAGCAAAGTTTTATCGAAAATTGGGTTATCTGCCCGCACTGGAAGCCCGGACAATAGGGGACAGGGGTAAGAACCCTGACTCGACAGAACAGATACGGCAGGCACGAGGGTAAGACCCAAGTCGGCACCCTTGAGAAACACGTCAACAATGACTTGACAGAACAGACCCGACAGGCAACAGGGGCAGTACTAGCTGATACTAGCAGAAGAAACACAGCGACTTTACTGGACAACGTAGAGACATTGCAAAGATTAATATAATTAAGATAAGTGTATTTAAAACTCCTTGTATTACCTATAAATATATCCCCGCCAGGAGAAATTCCTCTGGCAACTCTGAAAGACAATTACACTACTCTTAAAGACATTTACAAAAGAAATGTATACACTCTTAACACATTACTACTAACCCAGAATAAACTGTTAACCCAATTATACACGCTATATTTGCCTTGTACCTTTCCTTCACAACAGTCATATTGTAACGTAACTATTTGTCTACTTTATTTCTGTTAGTTTATAGTAAATCCCTGACTCAGGTCTGCATGTCAAACTAAGCAATTCTTAGTAAATCACACCAATAGAGATACGACATCATCATATTTACCCACCTATTTCTTAATATAAATTCTCTTCTTAACATCAGTTTAAAGAACTTTTAATGGTCTGAACAAATCAAAATTTGCCAGATATAAATAAGATAAAAAGGGTTGGGTGTTTGTTGAATAGTTTGAAGAATATGATCAGGACTTCATCATATATGCATGTAAGTATTTAGCAACTCCCCTGCACAATCAGGACATGATACAATATCATTTTCACAGGTTTGAATTCAGAGTTTTCCTTCTCCTAGACTGGTTGCCATACCAAAGTTAAAGAGCCTAGTCTGCCTTACTATTTACCCATAGCTGGTGGGAGAATAGTTGGATTCATATATTTATCTAAAGCAGGGTTCACCAAACTACAGCCCACGGGTCGGATCTGACCCACAAAAGCATTTTATCATGTCCGCCAATGGTATTTGAATGTTGCATTCTTTGATAATGTTTTGAAAATAAATATGTTGGTTAAATTGGTTTTTGTGCATCTTATGCCACTCATCTGTAAATATAACATAGAAAGATAAATTTTGTTTTACATCTTTTTTTCAGAGCTTTTGTTTTTTAGCTAGCAAGTATTGAACACAGTAATAATGTGGCCCGTGTTCATTATTTTTTTCAATTATCCGTCCCACTGTGAAAAAAGTTTGGGGATCTCAGCTCTAGGGTATTCACGCTTTTTGAAATGCTAACAGCTTTGATCAGGATTTGAACTTGCAGTGTCCATTTTCTATGATGATACCATCATACCATGAGGCTGAGCTTAATTATATAGATGATAGTGCTTAACATGAGAACTGAATGGAGTGTTGCAGGTCATGTGATCAATTAGTACCTGGATTATGGACCCGTCAGCCACCAGGATTCCATTATAGGTCACCAACCACAGCCAACAGGTGGCCCCATTGGGTGGATGGGTGGTGGATCTTACCCAATCAGCATATTCTAAAGCTAATGGAGGCACATGGCATGATGGTTAGAGTCATAGGAAATGGACTCGTCGACCCGAGTTCAAATCCTTGAGAAGGCTGTTTGCATTTCACATAGCGCTAATACCCTTGGGAAAGATATGAATCCACATATTCTCCCTCCAGCTATGGGTAAAATAGTAGGGCAGACTGGGCTCTTTAACCTTGGATAGGTAACCAGTCTAGGAGAAGGAAAAATCTGAATTTGAAAAATTCTGAGGTCAGTCATTGATTGGATTTGCGGCATTCTTTGCACCAATTCTTTCCTATCAAAAAGTGTGGATGGTCCAACACTAGCTTTTACCAATATAAAAAAAGACTACTGTGTAGGTTATTCATTGGATGAAATCCTCATATGTCAAAATCATTGAAAGAGTCCATTTCCATTTCATTCTACAGCTCCAACCAACAAGGTGGTTGCTTTTTTGTGATGAAGCATTGGGATGTTAGATTATAAAGTAGAGCTATGACATTTTTTTCTCCAAGATCTTACTTGGAAGGCAGCAGGTTTTCCATGATCATTAGAATTTCTCAAGGGAGATAACTATTAAATTTTTATAGAGAATGTGTCTTTATCCATTTAATTGTTGCAATTGATTGTAATATAAATTCTATAAATAGGATGTGGTGGTGCATGGTCTAATGGTTAGAGTCGAAAGAAATGGACTCGTCGATCAGAGTTCAATTCCTGGATGAAGCTGTTTGCATTTCACATGATGCTAATACCCTTGGGAGAGGTATGGATCCAATTCTCCCTCCAGCTATGAGTAAATAGCAGGGCTGACTGGGATCTTTAACCATGGCTAGGTAACCAGTCTAGAAGGAAAACTCTGAATTCAATCCTGTCAATATCCGCTAAAGAAATTGACCTTGTGTCACATCCAGCTCGTGCAGAAGGATTGGTAAATGTATAGATAGGATGTGACTTGATGTTGAGCTTAGTGGCTGCTGATGGTGGTCTTTAAATATGTAAAGCTAAAAAAATAAAGAACCTACGTTTTCTTTTAAAATTTCAACTGTTTACAGTCTATTTCTCTTTTCTCTTTTAGGGTTACCAGTCAAAAAGGGAGTACATAGCTGCTCAAGGTCCTCTGCCAGGAACCAAAGATGATTTCTGGAGAATGATATGGGAACAGAATGTTTCTGTAGTTGTCATGGTAACACAGGGTGTGGAACGTGGAAGAGTGAGTATAATATTTCTCTGAATGTTTGAGATGAGGCTTGAAGATTAGTATTATCTGCATTATTCGAACTATTGTCCCCATTTTCATTGTTATTTGTACAACATTTCGGCCGATATACCCTCCGGCCTTCTTCAGGTATTTCTTGTCGGACTCTGGTCCGAGAAGGTTCCCGAGCCCGAGAAGGTTCCCGAGAAGGTTCCTGAGTCCGACAAGAAATACCTGAAGAAGGCCGGAGGGTATATCGACCGAAACGTTGTACAAATAACAATGAAGATGGGGACAATAGTCCGAATAACGCAGATAATACTAGTGAGTATAATATTGTAATATAGCAGAGGAGAGCTTTTTTGTGCTTCAAGGCAACATTGAATTCTTTTTTTTAATAAGGCTGCATGCATTCTGATGTTCTTCTAGTCTATTCAAAAGGATTTTCCAGGTTGGGTCATTGTTATGCTTGGATAGATAGGGAACACCTAAAGAACGTTAGAGGATAAAGTGGCTAAAAAGTTGTGCTTTTACATATCTTATTATAATGGAGATTGTGTGTTTTTCTGTCTGTAACCGAAACTATATTCCTACTCAAGTCACAATTCTCTTAGTTATTGACATCACATTCTCCATGATTTTATTTTTTATCTAAACCTCAATTATTAATAAAATTGTCTTACATTATCAATACTGTTAACTATATCTACATGCTAATAACATGCAATTGTATTTATATATACAACAAAATAGTGGTTTACAGTGTGAACGGGGAGGCTAATTTGCATATTAATATTAAAAAATCGAATTTAATAAATATGTGCTTAGTATTATTGATTTCTAACTGTTTGGTTTTATTTTAATGAATATAAGCAAAAATCTCTTCAATGAATCTTAAATGAAATCCATTAACAAGATAAAATAACTGTCATTTTATTCTTTACTTCCTCTTTTAACTAAATACTTAAATTAGAAAAAATAACAATGAAAGACGAGAGTGATGGAAGAGTAAGTTTCAGTTGTTCCATTTTTTATTATACTCCCTCTGTTTCAAATCTTTTATTATACTCCCTCTGTTTCAAATCTTTTTATCTGTATTCTTATTTAGTTTCATTAGCCTTTCTAATTTAATACAATATTTTATTACATTAAAACTTAAATACTTGCACCCGGAGGGTGCATATATTTGCTAGTCACAAAAAAAGATGAGGACAGCAGTCCAAAAAATCAAAATTATACACTTCTAAAAAATTCAGACAAATAATAATAAAAATTTTTTTTTTTGTAAAATTAAAATTTACCCTTGCTCACTCACCAGCAAAGGGTTAAGATGATATAGCAATAAGATGAAGTAAACAAATAGAATGATTGAAAGAAGAAGATGAATGAAGTTAGAAATATGAAAGTTTGTCTGGACAGGGAGTAACTCGTTTCTAAAGTAAGGAGTAAAAATTTATAAATAAAACTCTTAATCTCTTAATACCACAATAAAGATGGGGACAACAGTCCAAAAAATCAAAATTATACTCATCATCATCTCAAAAAAAGATCAGACAAATTAGGAATTGCTTGGTTGAATTTACAAGTTCCATGAGATCTTGTTTCTCTCCAGCAAGATTTTGTCAGACATTATTTATAGGAAAAACAGACGATTCCATTCTCAATAGAATAAAATTAATTTTCTTCAATAGACTATGAACTTATTGTGTAACTCTATTACTTTATAGTTTATAAGAATATACCTTGTTTCCATATAATATACATAGAGCTTAATTTAACACACAAACATTCACCCTCACACATATATATAGACCTAAGTTAGGGCAGTGAAGACATGAACTCAACATATATTGGTAACAGTCAGTTTCTCACTGATGTGACTTTCAAACCAAGCACTTGGTTTAAAAAATTGCATAAGCAAGAAACCGTCAGTTACTAAGTACCATTGAGTTTATGTCTTCGCTGTCCTGACTTAGATATACATACTCTATCAATGATATTGAGCTTTCTTTACTTACAAATATAGCAAACAATTACATATATATATATATATATATATATATATACCCAACACAACCATGAACATGGATACATATGCATAAAAACGTGCATGCACGCGCACACATACACACACACACACAAAAGTAAACCACAAACACACACACAAATTCCTTAGAACAAAAATGATATTACAAACACACACACAACCTATAAAATATCAGAAATCTAACAAACAACATCAGAAGAACGGGTTTGGGTATTAATATAAACAAATAGACAACCATAAAATTTCAAGACCTTAAAATTAAAATTTATGATCTACCTCCCAGGAACAAAGACACCTGCTAAAACACAGATGTGACAAATTAAATCTCTCTACACTTAGACCAAACACAAAGGGAGGGGTTAGATACTTGTATATATATATATACATGTACATATTCATATTCTGACAGAATTTGGTTGCGTAATGCTTGAAAAAGCATTTTTTTAAATCTATAATATATATATATATATATATATATATATATATATATATATATATATATATATATATGAATTTAATATTTTGAAAAAACAATTAGTAATTATAATTTTATAATTTTCAATTAGTAATTATAATTTTATAATTTTTCAAAATGTTAAATTCATTCTGTCGGATTAACTTCCATTTATTTACACACACACACACACACACACACACACACACACACACACACACCACACACACACATATATATATATATATATATATATATATATATATATATATATCAGTACTTTAACAAGGGGATTGTACTTTATTATGAACTAGTGGAAGATAAAAAAAAGTAATCATGATTGGAAAGTGATCATTTTTTTCTCTTTAATCTTTCCATTCCACAACCTTCCATTTTTTAATTAATTATATTTTGTATGTGACTTTTATTCATTCATCAATGTTTCTTTTGAAAAATATTAGTTGAAAGGGCACTTTTTTTAATCTCCCGCTAGTTCCTAATAAAGTATGATCCCCCTCAATTAAAGTATTGTTATCCTTTTGCGGCATAAAAAATCTATAAATGTTTATATATATATATATATATATATATATATATATATATATATATATACATATATATACATATATATATATATATATATATATATATATATATAAAATAAAAGGGTTTTGTACACACACATATACACACATACACATTTATGGGCAAGGTAAATATGAAAGAACTAAAAAAAAAATAAATAATTAAATTAAATATAAATAAGTAAATAAACAAATAAATAATAATAATAATAATAATAATAATAATAATAAATGATTAAATAATTTATATTACATCCAGCATGAAATATCATACATTACCATGGCTACCAAACACAAATACGCTCTTTCATACGCACATATGGATACAGGTGGATACGGTTATAATGTCACAGTGTACATGCATTTTCTTGCACACGTTCATGACAACATACGCACATGTACAAACAAAAAAGTGCATTCACGTAAACAGGCAACACGAGAATACAGTTATAAAAAATACCATCTGGAACATTTAAAAAAAAAAAATTTCATTTAACTAAAAATGCCATAACAAGACGATAACTACTTCAGTTCCTGTGTTCTTCTGAAAAAGATATTTTATCTCGAAATATCAAGAATAAATCACAGGTTAACTAACAACACCATTGTTACCTTTTTACTTTTTCTTTACATCTGCATTGTGATAGCCTTCAAAATCAACCTCCAAACTATATATATATATATATATATATATATATATATATATATATATATGTATATATTTGTATGGGCAATTCCATGTCAAATCATCCAGAAAAAAGTAAAATTGTCACCCACCACTTCAATTTTTCTAAAATCATGTGGACTGTATTAAAGTTAGACATTCCCCAAAATTTGAACTTCCAATTCCAAAAAGTGGTGGAGTTATGTCGATTTTTAGCTCTCCAAATTTGAGTGGCGTTGCGAAAAATGGCGACTTTTTGTAATGAGTTCTAGAGTTTCCCTATCAGTTAAAATTTTGCAAATCAGAAATCATTAATTATTAAAAACTGGTTAACTTTCAGACTTTTTCAATGGCATTTTTGGATTTCTTGGGCAAAAATACTTTTAAAAAACAATTTTTAAGAGAAGCGAAGCTCTAGAATTCATTTTACAGACAAAAATAGATGACAAAAAGTTGCCATATTTGCAACCGATATATACATATATATACAAGGTGTGTCAAAAAATTATTGAAGCTTTATTTACCAAGATAGGAATGAACAATAAATGTAATGTTAATTTTTTTTAAATACAAGGTGTCAAAAAGCACATATTTTAAATCAGTATTTACCAAGATAGAAATGAAGAATGAATAAATCTCGATACTTTTTGACACAACTTGTATATATATATATATATATATATATATACAAAAACAATTTCAAAAGATATTTTAGAAATTTCTAATTACTTGTTTGTTAACTAGAATATTAGAGTATAAGATATTGTATTCTTTAAAGATTACCATTATTCTTGGAGAATTATGCCTTGAAAAAAAAGCAATTTAAACTTAGAATTTTAAGGAGTTTGATCCCAACTTTCTTTTGAATCAAACACTCATAACTTATTAGTCATTTTTCGATAATTTTTTAAAATTTTATTTCAAAATGGTCTAATGATGTGCTATTTGATATTTCAAAATAATTAGTCTTGAATTATTTTCATTTCAGATTAAGTGTGAAATCTACTGGCCTACAGGAACAGATCCAGTCTATTTTGGTGACCTTGTCGTTCAGTTGAGATCCGAATCAAACCTTTCTGACTACATTCTCAGGATCCTCGATGTACAATTGGTGAGTAGATCAGTTACCAATTTTGGATTACAAAGAAAATTTTTGTCATAAAAATAGAATTCAAATAAATTCATTACCCATCATCATTTTCATCAGATTTACTTTAGCATCCTTAGATAACAAATCGATTTGGTTTTACTTGATCAATTTATTTTTTTAATCTATTTCTTGGATATTTCAATCTATTAGTCAATCTTTTGATTGCGACGCTTACTTATTTCACATTTAATATACAGTCTGAAAAAAACTTACTTCTTAAAAAAATAAATTTATTACCATATATACTCAAGTATATCCTGTGACACTGGAAAGATCAGCAGTTTTTCCTTACTTATTCTTATCAAGACAGTAAAAAAAGTAAAGTTGTCGGGATGGCCTAAAGTCGGTATCAGCCAATCAGCGAGAGAGTCTATCCCCTTTTCAATAGACGAAGGAGATTGTTTTCTAGCATCTGAGGTGGAGCGCCACACCTACCACCAACTCCTTACTTTACCGAACAGATCCCTGTGCTACTCATACGCTGAGTTGGCGAGGGCCGGTATCGAACTAGGAACCTTGTGGTTTCTAGCCGAACGCTCTACCGACTGAGTTAACCTGGCCCATCAAGACAGTAAATGATCTTAAATACTTTTAAAATGCTTTCTTATTGGCTCCTTCAACTGAAAGTTGTTGCTGCTGCTCCTGCCTTTTTTTATGTGATATTACTTTCTGTAGATGAGATATTATTATCTAGGTATGTGAATAGGTCTATTGAATTTACAGATTTACTATCCAGTGCGTAGATGTCCCCATTTTATTTAAAACATATGAACTCTGTTTACATTACCATACATGAATATAACATGAATGAAGTGCTAATACTTAGTAAGGTCATATAATGACCAGACAAAGTGAAAATGTCATTTAAATCTTATTGAAAGTTTATTCATTATATGGTTGTAAAGTTGAAATTAACATTTCAAAAGTCTTTTGATTATAAACAGAACTTTATTGCCTTCTTCGGGTTCTGCTAATGTTTTTTTGTTTTATTTGAATGTTTTCAGGGTGAGCAAAAGCGTGAAGTGAAGCATTTCCATTTTCTGAAATGGCCGGATTTTGGTTGTCCTGCCAACACATCCCTGCTGATTAATTTTATTCAGACTGTCCGTTCATACATGCCTTACACAATGACAGGACCAACCATCATTCACTGCAGGTAGATACTTTAAAAACAAATTACCTTCAAATAAATGTTTATTATCATATACTAGCAAAATAAAAAACGCCCTCTATGTATATGTAAAAATAGATTTTTGAAACATATTGCCTGAGAGGTGGGAGTAAAAAATTCAATGTCAGCGAGTTTGTACCCTAGGTAAGTAAAATCATCGAAGGATTAAAAAATAAAACAATTTGAAATGTAAACTTTAAATATGTATTAAAATAAAACAAACTATATATAGATATATAATACCAGTCATGTATTTATTAAAACTTGTTTTAAAAAACAATGAGGACTGTCTTATGTTGCATGTTCAAATTTTGAGTATATTTATTTAATATTATGACGATTTTGGGTAATGTGACGTGAGTAATGACGTAGTTTTTGTTACAGACAAAAACTGGAAGCGAATCTCCATTATTGATAGATATTTATGCAAAAGTTTGCTTTCAAGAACCAAGATTTTGCTTACAAGATACAGGTTTTAGTTTGGTTTGTTAGATTTTACAGCAAGTCAACCCTTATATGTATATATATATATATATATATATATATGTGTGTGTGTGTGTGTGTGTGAAGAAAATGTTTTCAAAATTATAACAGACACAGGATATTATGATCAAAGGAAAAATTTTATATGTCTATACTTAAGTATTTTGGTTTATGATAAACCATCATCAGGACAATGCAAAATAAATTTTGTAAGGGTGAAAAATGAAAAATGTTAAGTGTATGTTGAATGTGTGAATATAATGTTATTTACAGTTATTTTTTATATGTGCATTTATATACAAAAGCTGATGACGTGATCATTGCATGTGAAAAAACAGAAAATGAAGATCATAAGATGACGCATGTAGAACGTGAATAGGCCAAGAGGAAATGTTAACATTGATATGATGTATTTCATATGGAAATATTTTCTTCACATATTGTCGGATTAATTTCCTCATCGTATTTATATATATATATATATATATATATATATATATATATATATATATGTAAGGTATCCAAAATCTGGTAGTAAGGGATGATTCTACATGGGATTTTAAAATTCACACTGTATGGTTATTGCATGTTTAGTAGGTGCAAATACATGTATTTTAATAATCCCTATTGAGAGCTCAATGTATAATAATCTTTTTAGAGTAAATACAGAGCAATATTTACAATTGAAAGGAAGGAAAAACTCAAAAAACCATCATTCTTTAATAAATATATTTCGACTAAAACTTAAGGGGCTTTTAGAAATTTAAATACATTTCTAAAACTCCCCAAAGGAAATTTAACCTCATCAGACAGGTCACTACAAAAAAAAAGAAAAAAAAAAGATTTTTTTTTGTAGTGACCTATCTGATGAGGCTAAATTTCCTTTGGGGAGTTTTAGAAATTTATTTAAATTTAAGTTTTAGTCAAAATATATTTATTACAGAATGCTTGTTATTTAAAAGTTTTTCCTTCCTTTCAATGGTAAATATATATATATATTTATATATATCATTCATTCATTTTTGCTTTCACGTGCAGTAATCATGTCATCAGCATTCAACTATAAATGCCACTCAACTAACTGTAGAGAACCTTTTTTCCACACATTTTTCTAATTCAACGCATAGAAAACACCCATCATCTTTCATCCTCATAAACTCGTTTTCTTCTCATTTTCACAGTCCTGAAGAAGGTTTCCATTGTAAACTGAAATGTTCAAGCATTGACAATAAATTTCCATCCATCATAACATCCCGTGTTTGTTTTCTAAATTTTCTCCATATATATATATATATATATATATATATATATATATATATATATATATATATAAGCTCAATAGCTACTGAAATTAACTACATATTGAATTCAAGATAATTATTAGTAATTAAAGATTAGATTAATTTAACATATAAATAAGAAGTTTTTGTCAAAGTGTAAGTTTCCAAATTTAACAGAATCAAAAGAATTTTAATTATAATAATTTTAATAACAATTTCTGTTTGTATTATTAAATTATCTAGTTTAATGTAAAGAATGGTAAAATAAAATATTATCTTAACCATTTTAAACAAAGTTCAATGAAGATTAAATGTATTTTGATTAAGCATTCTAAAGGAATTTGCAGACACAAATGCATTGTATATTCAGTTTACTAAAATATTATTAAGAAAGTTGTGTATATATATGAGAAGTAAATACACAAACAATGTGTTTTGATATGGCTTTTTTAGCCGACAATTTTTGGGAGAATATGTGCTTAATTGAAGTCGAACCTAATTTTGAAACTTAATTAATTAATAATTCATTAATTAATAATTAATTAATAAATAATTAATTAATTAGGCGGGCATATCTATTTAAATGTAAGGCTAAACAAATTGAGAAAAATCAATCTGTATGTACATTTCGGCCTGTTAGGCCTCATCAGCAGAGCTATAGATAGGAAGACCGCCTTGTGTATATATACAAGGTGTGTCAAAAAGTATCAAGATTTTTTGTGCTTTTAAACACACCTTGTATTCAGAAAAAAGAAAGTCATCGGGGTGGCCTAAAGTCAGTATCAGCCAATCAGCAAGGGAATCTCCTTTTCACTCGTGCTATACCAAGGAGATTGTTTTTGTGTCTTGGGTAGAGCGCCACACCTACCATCAGCTCCTTACAGATCCCTGTGCTACTCATATGCTGAGTTGGCAAGGGCCGGTATCGAACTAGGAACCTGGTGGTTTCTAGCCAAATGCTCTACCGACTGAGCTACCCCGGATATATATATATATATATATATTATTATATATTAACAGAATATATATATATATATATATATATATATATATATATATATATATATATATATATATATATATATATATATATATATATATATATATATATATATATATATAATATATATATCTGTTAATATTATATATATATATGTATATATATATATATATATATTTCAACTCAATAGCCACTGAAATTAATTACAGGTGGAATTCAAGATAATTAACAGTAATTAAAGATTAAATTAAATCAATCATATTATGTTGGAAATGTCAACTGAATTTGAATGTTTGTATTTTCAATTAACCTCCAATCGTTCCTTTCAAAATAAAATTTTATAAATGTGGAAAAGTTTATAACATTATTTGCATTTTTAAATGATTTATGAAGAAGTTTTTAAAACATTTCATTTCTTTTTCAGTTTAATTAACTGAAAAACAAATGAAAACTTAAAAAAAAAAATGATAATCCTCCACCAGTCAAAAGCTGTTTACCTTGACTTCCTGCTTTCAGTAGGTTTTGATATAAATAGGAGCTGCTGCTGTTTCTGGATGCCCTGCATATTTCTGAGTTTAGTCTTTCCCTAATTCCCTCCATATTTTCTTTTAGAAGTGTCATATCATTTCCTTGTGGAAAAAGATTCCTCCAAATTTAATTTTATACTCACAAGTTTCAAGCATTCATAATAGAAATTCACTGAGTCTCCCTAAAACGTTGTATTTTAATTATTATAATTATTATAATGATTGGAGGGAGCCTCTCCGACCGCCCGTCTAGCCCAATATAGGGCCAAAGTGGAGTATTGCATGTCATGAACTGCTCATCCACCTGGGCTCTATCCTTAAGCATCACAGGTCGCCACTCATGGTGGCCCCATTGGGGGAGTCTTACCCCTCTGCAGAGGTGCATTCTAACGCCCCAGGCGACAGGGCGGACAAGGTATTTAGAGGAAGATTTTATTATAGTTAGAAGTATTAGTGAGCATTAAAATGCTTCAGTTTGCATATTAATCCATCAGGGAAATAATAATAAGCAATGTTGTAACTTCTGAATAATATTCAATATAAATATGGAAAGAAAAAAAAGTTAAAACTTAGCATCCCCAAAGACCTACTGTATGGTGAATTAGTAGAGGGCACCAACCTGTATGGAGACCATGCCTGTGCTTTAAAGATGTCTGCAAGAGAGACATGAAGACATGCCACATCGACACCAACACATGGGAGGCTTGTGATCATGTGACCTGGTGCCTCCTCGTTAAACAAGGAACGAAAAGGAGTGAAAAAGAGAGGAAAGAAGCCGCCACAGAAAAGAGAGCCATGAGGAAGAAGAGACAACAGCATCTCCAGCAAGCATCACCGTTTGTTTGCAATCACTGCACCAGAGATTGCCATTCAAAAATTGGACACTGCGCCATCGTCTTTAGTAGACAGAAGGATGCCAACAACAACAAAATAGCTGTTAATAGTGTTATATTTTAAAATTATGTGACATAATTTGTATTTGAAATTATTTAGAAAACAATTATGTATACTAGTACAAAATGTAAAAATAGATTTTTGAAACATATTGCCTGAGGGGTTGGAGTAAAAGATTCAATGTCAGCGAGTTTGTACCCTAAGTAAGTAAAATCATCAAATTCATTAAAGGATTAAAAATAAAACAATTTGAAATGTAAACTTTAAATATATATTAAAATAAAACAAACTATATATAGATATATAATACCAGTCATGTATTTATTAAAACTTGTTTTAAAAAACAATGAGGACTGTCTAATGTTGCATGTTCCAATTTTGAGTGTATTTATTCTATGTTATGATGATTTTGGGTAATGTGATGTAAGCAGTGACGTAATTTTTGTTACAGATGAAAACCGGAAGCGAATCTCCATTATTAATAGATGTGACATAATTTGTATTTGAAATTATTTTTAAAAAAATTCTGTATATGCATTTATTTAAAATGTTGCTCATATCATTACTATTACTTTATGTTATACATTCATATTGATATAAAAAATACATTTTTGAAAGACTTATCGATTGATTGTACTTAACTTATCTTTTTTCATCTTTAAGTGCTGGAGTTGGTCGAACTGGAACTTTCATTGCTATTGACTGGCTGTTGCAACATATTCGGGAACATCAGGAAATTGACATATTTGGGTTGATCTTGGAGATGAGAAACTATCGCGTCAATATGGTTCAAACTGAGGTCAGTGATCTTTTTGATATAGAGTGGGTTTCAGCTGCACCCCACGGGCTTCAACCACTTATATTAACAATTACTTTTCTTCTTAGAAACCTTATTTCTTTTGAAATTCGACTGAGCAAATAAGTAAATTCACTTTTTTTTATATATATATACTGGAATTATTTCTGTATAATAAAACTACACTCCTAAATTTGGACCAAGAAATTCTGGCAAAAGAATTCTCGTGTATAATATACACTGGCTTTTTAGAATTTGCTGCAGCTAAATCTAACTTGTAATGGAGGGAGGATAATAAGATGATACCTTTCTCAAGCACTATGTGAAATGCAAACAGCCTTGTCCAGAATTTGAACTCGGGTTGCTGCGTCCATTTCCCATGATATTAACCTATGAGTTTCCAGTAACTCAGTACAGCCTAGCACATGTTACTTGAAGGGGGATCACCACTAGCAAGTAACCTATATTGTTCTATGCAAGGAAGCGCATGATGTAATGGTTAAAGTCATGGGAAATGGACTTGTCGCCCCGAGTTCAAATCCTGGACATAGTAATTGCATTTCACTTAGTGCTAATACCATTGGGAAAGGTATGAATCCTACTCTCCCTCCAGCTATGGGTAAATAGTAGGGCAGTCTGGGCTCTTTAACCTTGGTTAGGCAACCGGTCTAGGAGAAGGAAAACTCTGAATTCAAATCTGTTAAACTCCGCTTAAGAAATTGACCTTGTGTCGCATCCTGCTCGTGTGGAAGGGTTGGTAAATATATATATTGTTCTATGTAATGCAATAAATGACCCAGTATTGTATGTTGATTTTATACATATGCATATTATATACATGGCATAATTAGATTCCATCTAATTATAATGGTTTCCTTATATCATCAAAAGGGTAATGTACATTTAAAAAGAATCATATAAAAATAAGCATTGTACTTAGTGGAGGCATGTGGTGTAATGGTTATCATCATAGGAAATGGACACTGTGAGTTGAATTCAAATCCTGGGTGAGGCTGTTTACATTTTATATCCCACTATTCTCCCTTCTGCTATGGGTAAATAGTAAGGAAGACGGGCTCTTTAGCCTTGTCTAGGCAACAAGTAAAGGTGAAGGAAAACTCTGAATTTAAACCTGTTAAACTCTGCTTAAGAAATTAACTATGTGTCACATCCTGCTTAAGAAATTAACTATGTGTCACATCCTGCTTGTATGGAGGAGTTTGGTAATTATGTATATAAATACGCATTTAGATTTTTTTCTATTTGCTTCGTATTTATCACTTTTGCTCTCTAATCAATTTTGATTGACTGTTTAGTGATACTTTGGGATTAGTATAATTATTTTGAAGACAAAATGACCAACAGCATTAATGGAATCAAAAAGGACATCAAAATGGAAGGTAAAAATCTTGAAAATGTCAAGTTTCATGTCCTTTTGTAACACCAAACTCTCCTTGCTGGACTGGAAAGATGTGTTACTTTACCCTCTCCTAGTCAGAATGGAAATGATGACATGTCAACTCTTTGTTATGTCTGGCACTCATTTCCATACTTCTGTACTTCTACATCAGAGAAGGCTAGAATCCTGGTTGTTGGGCAGCTGTTCAGTTGGCTAGCAATTCTACGATGTTTAGAGTCTGGACACCAACTTGGCAGTGCTGAGGGATATCTTGCCTTGTGCCATTTGGAATTTTTAGTAATAACACAAGGCCACTTCTTTTATTCATGAGTATTTCATTTCCCCCAAATTTTAACTGCCGGGAGCAAGACATGAAATTCTTGCTCCCTTAACACATTCTACCAGACTCAATTTACACTCTGACCTTTCACCCCTCATTTCTCCTCTTTGCCACATATCATTTGCTCATCCAATCAAACCACACCATGCGTCCATACCAAATCATCCGATATTCCTCTGGCCAATGTTTATAATTCTCTCAAAAATATTCAACCCCAGCAATTCTCTAATGGAATTTCAACAAACATTTTAAACAAACACATTCAAAATCAATTCTTTCTTTTAAAATATTTTTTCAAAATATTTCTTTCCTTCTTCCCTCATATTTTATTTCATGAAAACTGAATCTTTTTTCAAACCTTAATTATTCAAGGCCCCTCTGATAACGGAACACTTTTAGCAGCCCATCACAGACGATGGTGACGTCACTCCATGTTGTTCATCAGTTGTGGACCCTCAAGTGGCTAATTAGTCTAATTCTAGATATATTACATCTACATTCTGTGGTGCATGATGACAAAGACATTGCTACTCTGCAGCTCTATTGGGCTTGATATTGAGCCATTCAGCTCCTGTGCGGCATGTGTCTAGCCAACCCTATCTGTTGGAGGTCAGATCTTCCAGACTTGAAGGAGACATGGCAGATTTCTTCAGACTCATCTTCATATAGTCTTTGAACCGCCTCCTGCCCTTTGAGTACCTTTTGCCAGTTCACCATCAAGTACTTAATGAGGGAGTCTGTCTGCAGGCATGTGGATGGTGTAACCCAACTATCACAGTTGGCATTGCGATAGGATGGTCTTAATTAGGTCAATGCATGCTCTGCTTTGAATTTCTAAGAAGGCGATTTTGTGCCACCACTTTATGCTCAGTTGGAGACAATTGGTGTTGAATGCCTCCAGTTTCTTCAGTTGTCTGTAATACAACACACACGGCTTGCTTTTATATAAGAGTATAAAATATTAAGTTCTTATATCAAAGTTGGAAGGCTTGAAGTAACCTTCCAGCATGGGTACATGTGTGTACATAAAACATTCTGACAAGCTTGTAAAATAATAACAGACTTTATTAGCAACGGAGAAAATACATTCAAGGCAAATATATAAACAAAACAGATACATACATGTATTATAGAGGAAATAGTTGTAGGACTTGCATTGTAAGGAATGTCACTTACTAGTAACTGGTTGGGGGGGGGGCAATGCCCCTCACTCAATGGATATAGACAGCACCCGTTTATGCCATGTGTCGTCGTTGCCTGCCCAAGAGAAAAAAAAAGAAGGGATTCAGAATTCCCGGCTTCTGCCTACATCTCTCATCCTCTATTGGCAAACAAACCACAAGGGAAGATAACCCATTTCGGACTTATGTCCACCCAGAATTACCATTTTACTGACCCAACAAGAGCTTTATATACAGAGATCTTAGTATTGATTGAGAGGTCTCTGTTCATGAACACACCTTGGTAAATCTATCTCAGATGAAGGATTGAAACCAGAAGTTCTGGCCAGAATTGCACAGTCAATAGTAATGCTGGCATAACTGAAAACTATATCGCAAGACAAAAACATCTCCCTGAGGTCACATGTATGTTTGCTATCTTTCTGTTCACTGACCCTCAGAGATGCATTTAAGTCCTTGAGATGAGATGCTACCATAAGATATTGAACATCTCATACAGAAGAGGTCAGAATAAGAATAACTATAGCATTTGGGTCACATAACAGCCTGTTTAACATTAGAAAGAAAAAAAAATTGATGTGACAAGATCATCTGGCCTGGAAAAAAACATCCTGCGAGACACGGTGCTGGGAGGAAGATGAACAGGCAGACAGAAGAAAAGATGAAAAGATAGCATCAGGGAATGGACAGGTCTGTCTTTTGCTGAGTCGCAGAGTGCAACTCGTGACCAAGATAGATGACAGGTGATTGGTAGAGAGTCATCAGTGGTATCTCTACAACCACTCCGCCTGGGGGTTATGAGGCTGATGATCATGATGATCATGATGATGATGATATAATGTAGATCAGCACAATTACTCACAGAAATGGGTTTTTCTTGCTTTCTTTACTTTAGGAAAGTGAGACATTTTGTATTTTGTTCAATTATTACATATTTTTATTGCTATGTTGTAATTTAACTGAGAGCCAATAATTTAGCAAACATGAGTATAGGAGTGAGAGAAAGTGACACTGTAAACAGCCATGTTTATATCTAAAAGGAATTTGAAACTCAAATTCAGAATTTTTGAATGTAAATATCACAGTAAATATCTCCCTATCAATTAAGTTGTATGGCTGAGTGGCATGTTAGGCGCAAAATGTTTATATATATATATATTTACCAATCCCTCCGCATGAGCAGGATGCGACACAAGGTCAATTTCTTAAGCGGAGTTCTGCAGGTCAAAGAGCCCAGTCTACCCTACTATTTACCCATAGCTGGAGGGAGAGTAGGATTCATACCTTTCCCAAGGATATTAGCGCTAAATGAAATGCAATTACCCCGTCCAGGATTTGAACTCAGGGCAACGAGTCCATTTCCCATGACTTTAACCATTACACCACGCGCTTCCAAATGTTTATATATAGGTTCGGAAATTTGGTCCAGGGTAGAAACAGAACTGGAGAGAGAAAGGCTTTTTGGGTAAGAAGAAGTCACAAATGGTACGGACAGTCAGTTGCTCAGAAGCTACAGTTCACATAGCGCTAATACCCTTGGGAAAGGTATGAATCCAACTACTCTCCCTCCTGCTATGAGTAAAATAGTAGAGCAGTGGGCTCTTTAACCTTGGTTAGGCTACCAGTCTAGGAGAAGGAAAACTCTGAATTCAAGCGTGATAAATCCGCTTAGGGTGGTCACTACTAGAATAGGCTCAATCCTAGTTAGTGATGTATTTCACCAATTTCAATTTTTTTTTAAATTTAAAAAAACAAAATTTGAATTTTGAAAACTGAAGGAGTGGGGTTAGCTCAGGCTCGATTAAAAGCCCCAAAAGCAAGCATAACTTCATAACAGTTACAAGTGACTAGTAACTCTTTACTGTTTTCAATAAAATCATAAATAAAATAAACAAAACAAAAGGCCTGTGTTTAAGAAGTTTGTTGTTATTGATTAATTTTTTCCAAGAACTGATCCCACCAATATTGTTTTCTCAACTGCCAGTTGGTCACCCTACAATAATTCCCCATTGACTACAGAGTCTGACTAGGAACCACAAGGTTCCGATTCAATACAGACCCTCACCAATGAGTATGAGTAACACAGGGTTCTGTGTGGTAAAGTGAGCTCTGTCACCTTTACTATTTACCAATAGCTGAAGGGAGTCTTACCTTTCCCAAAAGGATTAAGGCTATGTGAAATGCAAACACTTAGTCCAGAATTTGACCTCGACTCACTTCCTATGACAGTAACCATTACACCACGAGCAGTCCATTTTATTTTTATATAGTTATCAGACCATATGACCTTTAGGCACCCCTTTTGCGATCTCGATTCATAAGGACATACTTTTAATAGGTGTGGAGTGCTCCACCTCAGACACAAAAAACAATCTTCTTTGTCTAGCACTAATGAAAAGGGGATAGACTCTCTTGTTGAATGGCTGATACTGACTTTAGGCCACTCTGATGACTTTACATTATTTAGTAATATAAGGATAACATGATGAATTGTAGGGCAGGCTGTGCTTTTTATGGCAACCAGTCTAGGAGAAGGAAAATTCTGAATTGAAAGATTAGTACTTTCATTAAAATTTGACTTTGTGTCACATCGTGCCCTTGGAGTTGGGTGAATATATACATAATAATATGATCAGTTGTCTTATATTTTTATATATGTATTTACCAAATCCTCCACATAACTAGGATGTGACGCAAGGTCAATTTTTAAGTTGAATTTAGCAGGTTTGAATTCAGTGTTTTCTTTCTAAACTGGTTGTCAGAACAAGGTTAAGGAGCTCAGTCACCTTTACTATTTACCAATAGCTGAAGGGAGTCATACCTTTCCCAAGAGGATTAAGGCTATGTGAAATGCAAATACTTAGTCCGGATTTTGTACACCACGTGCACTCCATTTCATTTTTATATAGTTATCGGACCATATGACCTTTAGGCACCCCTTTTGCGATCTCGATTCATAAGGACATGTTTTTCAATTAAAAAAATCCGGTTGTTTGTTAACAGAAATATTTTAGAGTTTTTTTAAAATTATAAAACTAACCCCTAACCCTAACCCCTAACTCTATCCCCTAACCCTAACCCCTAACAAACAACTGGATTTTGAGGGTGTAAATGAAAAACATGTCCTTATTAATCGAGATCGCAAAAGGGGTACCTAAAGGTCATATGGTCCAAGTTATCTTATATTTTACATTTTCACTTGTATTTTTATGTGCAATTGTCTTTTGTTTTATTTTCACTTGCATTTTTATATATAATTATCTTTTATTTTTCTGTGCAGGATCAATATATTTTCATTCATCAGTGCATTGCTGACCATTTGATTCAACTTGAAGGATCAGTTGAAGAAGGTGAGTTGTATTCATACTCAATTACATTTTCCTGGGAGAAATTGATCAATTAGATTAATTCATAATTGAATTAACTGATTAATTATCATATTTGATAGTCACATGAGAAACCTTTCAATTTATTAAGAAATATTCAGAAAATACGAGTAGTCCACACAATAATCCCAATATAATACTGGTTTGCACGATAGGCTCATCTTTGTATACTCATTTGTATATAGAATCTCAGATGTGAAAAAAGGGTATGATCTATACTCTCATATGTAATATTGTAAAAAATTGAAAAAAACACAAGTTTATAAACGAATGATGTTTATTTCACCTATGCTGCAGTGTTTCAGTCTGTTTTGATAGACCTTCATCAGGGCTTTTTTTTGGTATAAGGAAAAATAAATTATTACTGATAATAAAAAGTCTGTGAACCTCTGTTTTTGATGTGTTGGGCTTCTTTTTGTTGATCTTGAAATGGGAGGAAGAAAAAATCTATTTGAAATTGTCGACAAACGCCAGTGTCTTAAAATTTTTTAAACCACGCAATTCTTCTATAGTTGATTGTAATCTATCTCATAGCTATTTGTACTGACTCTGAATGGGAAAACTAAAAATAGTGTTTATCCTGTAGCTGTGCTATAAGTTCAAAATAGACAAATTATATCATTGTTTCGAAAAATAGTGTTCAAGCTTAATAAAGTGTCAGTGTTGGGGCTAAGGCCCAATCAAGAGCCCTCTGCAGGATTTAGCTTAATTGTTGCCTGATAATGCTGTTTTTAAATAACTATATATATATATATATATATATATATATATATATATATATATATATATGTAGTATATTAAGAAAAATGAAAAACACAGGTATAAATGGGTTAAGTGGTGAGTTTATTGGCCGACGCTGCAGTGTTTCGATCTATTAATTAGATCATCTTCAGGGCATTTGTTGGTATGTGGAAGGTGATAAGAAATTATTTATCACAGAATAACGAGAAAAGCGTATTTTTGATGTTTGAAAAAGGAGACGGTTTGAAATATGACATCAAATATTCTATTTTATGGCATGAGTATGGGACACTGTAAGTGTGTGTATCGAAAAGAAACATTATATATATATATATATATATATATATATATATATACAAGTTTTTGGTTGGTTGGTTGGTTTTCTGTCATGTCAATCCTTGTTTAGTATTTTTATGTTAAAGTCAATTTATGGTCTCCAGTTATATACTGTACAAAAATATATCTTCACAATCATTTTAAACAAGTAAATTCTTCATGATCTCAAACAGAACAAATTGACCTATAGATAGTTTTTGGTTTGTTTAGTTTTACGGCATATCAACCTCAGTGGGTCATTTAATGCCGATAAAGTTTTGAAATAAATCAATTCTTAATGGATAATACAATTTTTTTATAAATACATTTTTCTATTTAACGCATAGATGGGACCCTAACAGGTACTACCCCTCCGGGTCAGAGTGGACCAAGGAGCAATGGTGATGAAGAGGTGCTCCACATTCCCCTAATCTCCAAAATTGGAACCTCACCATCAGATAGAGTTTAACGTCATTCCCAGGACATGTAGACCCGCAGCCACCGCCTTCTAGCACCCATATGATAAAAAGGAGTTGGGGCTCGCCATAAGGGCAATAGGGTTGGGAAAATCATATAGGTGCTAGGGCTTGACGTGACCAGCCGATTGATCAGACCGCCTGTCTAGCCCAAGATAGGGCCAAAGTGGAGTATTGCAAATCATGAACTGCTCATCCACCTGGGCTCTATCCTTAAGCATCTCGGGTCGCCACCCACGGCTAACAGGTGGCCCCATTGGGGGAGTCTTACCCCTCAGCAGAGGTGCAGTTGGTGCATTCTAATGCCCCACCGACAGGGCGGCCTATAGATAGGACCCTAACAGGTACTACTACTCTCAGAGTGAAGCTAGGATTAATGGTAACAAAAAGGTGATTTTACACTTTCATTTTGGAGGGGCTTCTTATGCTTTTGCAGCGGATGTAGTCAGTTTATTCTAGGCTCTACCAACAGCGCAATGTATAAGTTTTGAGACTGAAGCTGTATTAACCAAGGTAGATGTGACCAATAAATAAAATGCTAATTTTCTTTCAAATAGTCCCTTTGACCTTAAGCACATATATTCCAGCTAGTTTTTCATTGGTCAATGTGCCCCTAAAACTCCTCTCTTGATATTGTGTGAAGCAATGCCTTTTTAATGTTTTTCATATCCTAAAATCTTACCCTTGGGATGAATTTTCATTTTAGTAAACAAAAAAAGTCACTCAGAATTTGATCCGGTGACTATAGATAATACTATGCTTTGCCAAAAAACAATTCATTAAAAAAAATTGAGATTGGATCAATTTCAAATTGGTATCAGTTCTTCTAGACTTTCTATAGACATCTAGATATCATTTCACTGGATTTTTAAGATGAGGCTTGATCATTTGTATTATTCAGATTTTTCAAACTGTTATCTTCATCTTTATTGTTATTGTACACAAAACTTTGGCTGAGTTAATCAAGAAGGTTCCCAAGTTTGTCAAGAAACACCTGAAGAAAGCAGGAGAGCACATCGGCTGAAAAATTGTGCATATAACAGTAAAGATGAGGATTATAGTCCAAAAAGTCTGTTGTATACCCTTTCTTTACTTCTATTATTCTTCTGCTCATCTTTGGTATCTTATGTTCTTCTTCCAGCGTCTGGACCTAGTCTTGGGGACTTCGTGTCTGGTCTTCTATTTCTCTGTTCTGCTGGTTGGTCGTCCTTGATTCATTTCTTCTTCCAGGTTGGTCTTGTTGCCAAGACATTCATCAACCACAAAACCATATTATTTATTCAAACATTTATTTACTTAACTAAACATATTTCTCTAACTAACATAGCGTATGTGTGCAGTGAGCTCCAGCTAAGACAGAAACATCTTATCTGCCTGACGTCCAAGCTGAAACTGAGAGCCAAACCAGGTCCCACGTGACTTCACGTATTTCGCAGGCTTTCTGTAATATTCCAAGGAAATTCCCGCCTGTGATATGAAAAGAGGCCATCCCTTCAGAAATACAGGGGGTTGACAATAATTTATGCATAGATTATGTAACAAATCTAAATAATACAAAAAATCTGGGTATCAGTCTTATGTTTAGATATTATCACTTTATTATTTAAGTTGCTTACCTGTGAAAATATCTTCGCATAAATTTGCATATTAAAAAAATTTAAAGCTCCAGTCACAACCCTTTTTGATCATAAAGATAAGTATACACTATTGGCCATAATAATGCCCCATATTATTGACCTTGTGTCACATCCCACCCGGGTTAGGTAAATACCTATACTATTACCCATAAATAAGTAAAGATTTTTTTAGACTGGTAGCATTTTATATAGCGCTAATACCTTTGGGAAAGGTATGAATTCAACTATTCTCCTTCCACCTATGGGTAAACAGTAGAGCAGACTGGACACTTAAAACTTCATCAGGCAACCAGTCTATGAGAAGGAAAACACTGAATTCAAACCATTTAAACTCTGCTTAAGAATTGACCTTGTGTCACATCCTGCTTATGCAGAGGGGTTAGGTGAATACATAGATTATAATTTTCATTGGAATAATATCATTCTTTGTGTGATACCTTTATTCATATATATTTATGTATTCTGAACATCATTAGATACCATAAAAGAAAAAGGTTTCACACTAAAAAGAGCAAGAAGCAGGTGATATCCTGCACACTCTGTCACAGATGCAGACTATGCTGATGACCTTGCACTTCTTGCAGGTACACCGGCACTGGCCGAGTCACTACTGCATAGCCTGGAGAAGGCAGCAAAGAATATCAGCCTCTATGTGAACTCCGATAAAACTGAGTTCATGTGTTTCAAAAAGAAAGGAGACATCTCCACACTCAATGGTATGCCTCTAAAGCCAGTAGAACAATTCACATACCTAGGTAGTAACATCTCATCCACAGAAAGCGATGTTAATACACGAATAGGAAAGGCATGGTTGGCCACAAACAAATTATCAGTCATATGGAAATCCAATTTCACTGAAAAGTTAAAGCTACAATTCTTCCAGGCTGTGGTTATATCAGAACTGCTGTATGGCTGCACCACTTGGACCCTAACAAAGCATCTTGAGAATAAGCTAGATGGGAGCCACACAAGAATGCTGCGTGTGGTCTTAAACAAGTTGTGGAAACAGCACCCCACAAGGAAGCAGCTGTATGGTCACCTGCCCTCCATTTCACAAACCATTTGAGTGAGACAAACAAGGCATGCTGAATACTGCTGGAGAAGCAAGGACGAGCTCATAAGCAATGTTCTCCTGTTGAAACCAACACATGGACTTACTAGTTCATTTGCCCACCAAGGGCATATATTGACCAACTCTGCGAGGATACTGGATGCTGAACAGAGGACCTCTCCGGGACAATGAATGATTGAGAAGGTTGGCGAGAGATAGTCATGGATATCTGTGCTAATTGCGCAACATGATGATGATGATGATTGTGTGATACAACAAAAAATCTCTTCTACCATTTTTTAAAGTTTCTGTCTTATTTTAAATTATGCCCAATAGAGAGTAGCATCTAATTATTTTGAAGAAGTAGTGTAGACTTGAAAAGTTGCATGTGTGGAAGTAAGAAAAAAATCATGATAAGATTGAATGACAGGTCAGGGAATAGAATGAAATTCCCATAGACACTCAGTGACAGAGGAGATTATATAATTTCGAAGGTAAAAAATAGTTTTTCATGATGAAATTTGGTGATGTCATTCTTATAAATACTTATATGTATCTATCTATCTAGCTATTTATATCTATATCTATATATCTATATGGAAGCACGTGGAATATGGTTAGAGTCGTGGGAAATGGACTTGTCGACCTGAGTTCAAATCCCAGACAAGGCTGTTTGCATTTCACATAGCGCTAATACCCTTGGGAAAGATATGAATCCATATATTCTCCCTCCAGCAATGGGTAAAATAGTAATGTAGACTGGGCTCTTTAACCTTGGGTAGGTA